>AP028909.1:28458502-29058502 GCA_036186465.1 Nesidiocoris tenuis | reverse complement strand
TTGGGCACGATGGAAGATCGCGGTGTCGACGAAATCAGAATTTCCGTTGAGAGTTTAAGCCGTCTGTGTTCGGAACGCGAGGACAACAACGGGAACGAAGTGAGGACCGAAACTGAGAACAGCAACACCTCGAGCGGTAGCATACGGGGCCGTCCTCAGTCTACTCAGCTAAGCTTAAGCAGCAGCAGTGGTATCAGGGATCTGTCATCAGCCGCATCGTCAGCAGCTGTTGGCGCCGAAGAGAACGGCAACGAAGACTCTGGGACGGAACCGTCAACGTCTTTTGGAGCATTTGGAAGTAGAAAAAGGTCAGTGGTATTTTGTGTCTCATTGGAGTTTTTTTTTTTTTAGTCAGGAAGGTATTCCTGGAACCTTCTGCGCTTCAAATTCTGGATGAGCTTAAAGCTTAAGCTTCCTGTTCGTACCCCAACTGATGTTGTCTGCTGAAATTCTACTTTACTTTTGGTTCATTTTATTATTTCTGTCTTTTCAGAACGAAGAGCAAGAAGAAGAAGGGTCCTCATTGGGTGCTGCGATTCAACTGTGCCCGTCTCAAGTCCGGCTCGGGTTCTTCGGCTGCTGGTTCCGAACCGGACATCGCAGGCACCGGTTCCGGTTTTGAGCCTGGCGTTGGTGCTGGATTTCGAAGAAGCGACGACCCTCGTCTTGGTGCCAGTGTCGTGTTGGAAAGGAGACGTCAGGTTTGTTTCAAATAATCTGTTGAATCTAGAGCTTTTCAGATAATTTTTTGCGCCGAAGAGGGGTAAGAAAGTTCAGATTCAGTTACTGATCCTTCCGTCAATCAGTACCATCAATTTTCTGCTAAGATATAATCGGCTCCGTACTTTTTAGCTCATCTGCGGTTGGTTCTGTTTTGGGTTCGTTTCTTACACTGACTCACAATGACTTCTAACGATTTTCTATCCCGTTATCAGAATCCTGACGGCAGTTCTGATTCGGACGAGGAGGTGATTCATGAACCTCTGTGGGAGACGCTGAATCTGAAATTCAACCATCTTGACGAATATTCGTTGGAAGATTGCGACGAACGAGCCAGAATCGAGCGTGCCCGTGAAATTGCCGAAGGTAAAGACTGTAATTCTTAGTTGCCAATCGTTTACCTATTAACATGAAAAGAAGACCCTTTCTAACGCGTCAAGAAATTTTATTGGGGTATGGGAGGTCAAGCACTTCAATGTTTGGAAAATCTTCAAAAATATTGCCATTCTATCCAGCTGCTAATATTTTAAATTGTTTTCCAGGCGTTGATCCTCCTCCTGGCTTCAGGCCAGGTCCGCATATCCAGTTCCTTCGCGTTGAAGACATAATGAACATCGATTCACTTACTGCGATCCTTCAGTCGACGGCGCTTTCGCTGAACGCCCTCTCCCAATTGGACACCCACCGCGTCATACATACACAGGTTTGGCGTGTAGATGATTCCAAAAAGCAACATTTTGCTGCGATTGTGTGCAAACAAACCAAAAAGATGAAGTCTCTGCCAAGTTGTAGTACTGTACTGGCATCCTGGATCAATACATTGCTCGACTTATGCCGACCTCTGATTTTCAGGTTGACTACATACATTGCCTGGTACCAGATCTTCATCAGATAACTTCGAGTTCCTATTATTGGGGGAAAATGGACAGGTATGTTGGTAATTTTGGCGATAATAGTAAACCAACCCAAGCTATGGAGATTTCAAGCTCAGGGCCGGTTTATCAGTTCATGTAAAGCTAGATTTATATTTTATTTATAAAAGCAGGAAGAGGTTGTTTTTCAAGTCAGTTATAGTTTTCAACATTGCGGCTAATATATCCCTGACTCTGAATGGTGGTCAGTGATTGGGACTTAGGTCACAAACCAGAGACTCTTGTTCTTTGCTGAGCTTTGGGAGTCCTCGATTTGTGACCTCAGTCCCGACAACAAGCACCAAATCTTTTTTGGGGGTCCATCATACACCTCCAACCTACAATTTATGGTAATAATATCATCAAAATATTGCTTTCAGGTACGAAGCGGAAAAACTGTTGGAAGGCAAACCAAACGGTACTTTCCTGCTACGCGATTCAGCGCAAGAGGAATTTCTATTTTCCGTGTCTTTTCGAAATTTCGACAGCTCCCTCCACGCACGAGTCGAACAATGGAAACATCAGTTCTCCTTCGATTCACACGATCCAGGGGTGAGTTGGACATTCTTTAGAAATCCATCAAGCTCTTGCTATTGCCTAAATTCTGCTTGAAGGTTGACAGAAACACTAGAAAATAACTATTTCTTTGGATTCTGCAATGTCTGAAACTTAAGGACAGTATGAAAAAAAAATAGAATAAAATTTGCGCCCCAATTCTACGTTTTCCTTTATTTAATAGTAAGGCACTTGAAAAAGAAAGGTCCTAACGGCGGGCCGCATGAATTTTGTTTCATTACAGGTGTACTCGTCACCAACGGTTTGCGGCCTGATAGAACACTACAAGGATCCCACTTGCTGTATGTACTTCGAACCTCTCCTCACGACTCCTTTCCCCAGAAATTTTGCCTTCCCGCTCCAGCATCTTTGCCGTTCAGTGATCTGTTCGAACATCAGCTACGACGGCGTCTCGCAGCTCCGGCTGCCCAAGTCTCTGAAAGCCTATCTCAAAGAATATCATTACAAACAGCGAGTGAAGGTGACCAGGTTTGACAACGAGTAATTCTCAACCAGTCTACCAATGGTAAGGTTAGGTTGTACGCCTGTTGATTTCAAAAGTGCAATATTTTTTGTTCTTGCGCCCAATGAAGTACTGCAGATGGTGTACAATTTTGGCTATAAGCGATGGTTAGTGACTAGTATGTTGTTTGAGCCCCACATCTAAAATTCCATCGATAGTAGAGAAATCGTTGCATCTTAGTAGCATCCCCTAGGAAATTGATATCTATCGTCCAAAAATAAAGAATTGGGATCGGGAGTCGAAGTCAAAATTTTCTTCGTTTCGTGCACTTGCTTAAAATCAGTGTCAGAATCAGTTTCGCAACATGATTATGTCAGTCTGTGGGCAATTGGCTATAACAGCCCCCCTCCCTCATGTCCAACCCCCACTCACCCTCTCCTAGCATCCAACATTACCTCGAAAAGTTTTCTTCTAAAAACCTGACCACAATCTAGGGCTATGAGTGGATTGATTTGAAATGTTTTGAAAATTTATCGAGATTTTAATATTTCAAGAAAATCCCTGGGAGAGTATTTTAATACCTGCTTAACAGACATTTTTCAGCTAATAACGTTTTCAAAATTGTAATATTTGCTAGAGAGTGTGAAGACATTTATATCATGAAATGATCATCATCTTCATGAGCGAAAAATGATTAACAGAAAAAACAATATCTAAAAAGATATTTTCCGGTTGGTCCGTTGTTATTGATATTAGCGTGAAAACGTTTTTATTCCGTTTTTGGTAACCCGCTCTTTGCCAACCCTCAACAATTGTCTATGGTCTAAATTAGTAGAAATTTAAAGAGGGGGTTTAATGTCGCCGTTTTTGAGGGGGATGGCTGTATTGTCAAAATCACCAAAAATGACCAATTGATCAGAACTCTGAATTTTTTCCACAAATGTCGCCGTCTAAAAAAACGTCCCGAAAAATTTCCTAATTTGCATCTGTGTATTGCGTAAAAAAACGATAAACAAACGCACAAAACTGTTAACTTCTAACGTTAATCGAATTTACGCTCTTATGACAGTATAGAATCAACATTTTTCCATCATCAGCCGTCAGTCCTCGACTATTCTTGTGGCACCCGAATGCTTCACGGGCATTTTCAATTAGCATCCACTCAACTCGATACTCGCTTCGGTCAAGGGACAGCTAATTTTTCTTTCTTCACTTTCCTCAAACTTGAAAGCTCTAAAAAACCGAAACACGTAATGGCTGCCCACCTCCAATTTGCCTAATTGATTGAATGGCTAGACGCCTAACTGTTTCACACGGTAGTCAAATTACACATCGGCTTTAAATCGGGGCAAACTGTACTTAGCATGCGCCGCTGGACTTGTACTCACTTCTTTTTCGACCGATCTCTGGACAAGCAAGTAGAGTCGTTTGGTCATTTTGGAAATCAATTACAATGGCGTTTAGGGTCGTTTTGTTTTTCCTCCGAAATAATGGGCGATGGTTCGGTGGCAACACGTCCTGTGGGCTTCAATTTGAACTACCTTATACCCGCCCTGTATTGCTATGACATTCCGGTTGAAATATTAGTAATGCTTTTGGCCCATTTATCATATCACTTGAAGCTACTTTCAAATTAGATTTAATTTCACCTAGCATTTTTTCATATTCGCGTCCATGTAACGGAGGCTATTGCTATGCTAAGGAAGAGTGCAGTACCTCCGAAAATTTTAAAACGCGAGAATAAGCGGTTTTTTAGATTTTATTAGTTTTTTGACCAACTGTTTCTTAGCAACGGTTTTTTCACATTGCAGCACGCAGGAGCAACCGCAATAATTGCTTGAATATAAGCTTAATTATTAAGCTTAGCGATATTCAAGCTTTCCTGGGGGCCTATTCTGTAAAAATTGAAGCAGTATGTCTTGGCAGTCGCTATCAAGGGTTTTTTGCCTCTGTCTGTGCCCCCGCAAACACAGAAAGTCACACGCCTTAGCCCCCTCAGCCACCCCGACTCCTAGTTTGAGGATTAGTTTACTAGCTTTCCAATCCATCGCCGTTGGATACCCACTCAAATTTCCATGAAAAACATTCGAGTAGAGAGTATGCAACGATGTCATTAATCTTCTATACGCAATTTTAAGGTCTGTTCAATGGGGACAGTCCTGGGCGAGTGACTACTGACGCAAAACAAATTCAATGATTAGCGTCGTTAGCAACTAGCCCAGGACTGTCCAGGGTTGGTCTCATCGAACCGACCCTTAGGTTAACCTATTCTTGCTGGTTTCTCGACGTAACAACTGCGAAATGGTACGGTGGATGATGTCGGGCTCAACCTGCTGTCAACGTGTGCTGGTCCACAAAACATTGCTATTTATCAACTTCATGGAATCTAATATCTCGAATTAAACCTGGAAGAGTAGGTATTCTCACCTGCTGTATGATAACTATTGATAGTTGATCTGAAGATACAACCTTGAGGGTAGTTGAAATCGGTTCCGTACGTCAAAAAAAATCCGAGGAATGCCCACCGTTTTTGATTTCTTCGTATAGGATTTGAAATACTGTACCAATTTTAATGATTTAATGCGGGTCCTCTACTAATCGATTCTCTCTCTACATGGATTGACTGAAGACCCGGACTTTTATTATTAAAGGTTTTCATCGAATTGGTATTTCAAAAAATCCTACATTTAATTCCAAAGCCCATCAATTTTATGCTTTTTTGGTGCGAAGAATAAAAAATTGCCGATATTTTTATTCATTGAGTTATTTTCGAAGAATATAAGGTTAAACACTTCAACCAACCTTCGCTGATATTTGAAAATTTCATTTTGGTTGAGCATCCATCTGTTGCATCAATTCCGCTTTTAAACCAAAGTTAATAGTGTATATTTTGAATTTACGCAATAATGTACGATTTCAGAATTATACTCTAACGTTTTTATCGTTATAATGAATAGTGAACAGTGCTGTGCCCGTACGATATTGTAAAACAGATTAGTTCATGTGTACATAGATTAACCGTTGTGATATTGACGGATTGCGTTAAGCTTATCTATATCCTGTATAGTTTTAATTGTAGTATAAATTCAATAATTGACCGAAAAAAATTGATATTTGAAACCGATATTTCGTTTAGCTATATTCCGCCTTTGACTCGAATACAATCTAACGTTTACTAAAATTCTATTATCAGAATTTGAATAAATTGGAGCGCCAACTAAACTAATACGATATTATCAATCTTCCAATAACGTATTACAATTTAAAAGTATTTTAATAGTAGGGATTTTATACCTAACTGTTGAAGAAAGTTGGGGGTTGAAGATCGCATTTTAATCGTCCTGATTGATGGACGCTCCGATTGAGAAATTTCATGATAGGTAATATTAACTAGGTACCTATGCTTTTTTATGTTAACGTTCCTGTAACATTTTATGTAACATCGTTCTAACATTTCCTACTTGGAGCGTTTATAGGTGAGAAATGATAGAAACGAATTGATAAACCCAGCAAAAGGTATGTAATGTTATCTAGAAAATCTATAAGCCAAAGATAATCAGTAATGTTGAATTTTAACACGATGTTCCGGGTTGATTAGTTTTTGGCTTTATGATTATTGTGTAACATCATGTATTACCTACTTACTTACAATTATTGAAAAACACATTTCTATGAGAAACACCGATATCAATTTTAACCTCTCAGTTTCTACATAAGATCGATCAAACCTTAGAAATATTATTCAAAACATCGGGAATAATTTTTATTTGTAGGAGAGTAGTTAGTAAACACTGGTTTCAGCCGATTAAACCAGCGTTAGTAAGATTTCGCTATTTATTTTTTTAACCAGTCAGATTTTTGGGAGAGTCTCAATTTGACTTGGAAAACGCTGTTAATGAATTGAATTCCTAAGGCTGGTTTCGATTCGATGGTTGATTCGATTCGCCGGTCCGATGTCCAATTTTGCGACTCCTTCAACGCCATCCACGGTCCAACCATTCTCGGCTTGAAGACCGCGGTTTTCTAAAGTTGGCCACACACTATCCGATTGCTGGCTGTTGGAAAGGGGATGAACACAGGAACTTGGCTTGTAAAGGCCGATAAAATTTTTTGGGTTCACCGCCGACGGCACCTCGACCAATCACATTTTCACATTTTCTCACCCCCCCCCCTCCCCCAGCAATCAGATGGTGTTTGGTCGACTTGAATCAACCAGCACCACTGGTCTGGCGGTCCGGCCGCGGTCCAATTGCAGGAACACAAATTAATGTAAACTCGCCCTGGTGAAATTATATTAATGGTGAAATTAGAGACCTTCTACTTAAAGTACGCGAATTGGAAAAAATCGGCCTCCGAACTTCTAAGATATCTCTCGAAAAGTTGTTATTAACAAATTTGACGCAATTCAATTGTGTAAATCGTTCAAGTTACTACCTATTTTTGTTAGATACGTTATAAATAGTTGTAAATTAAAATTATCGCCTATATCACTGTTATAATCTTTGACAAGTTGCTCTTTATTGCGGAAATCGAATAAAAGTCAGTGGATTTTTACAAGAGTGTCTGATTTCATAAACATACTGTACCTTTCCAAAATAAAGTGGTTTTAAGGGGGAATGCAGCGTTTTTGAGGCGTTTTAAAAACGTCATAACGCCTAAAAAATCGATTTTTCCAATTGCCTGAACCCAAATAGGTCACTTGGTTTGTTTTGTTCTGTATCCTTCCCAAATTGTTCAAAGGTGTTGAGTAAACCTTGGACTGAAAAACTGTCGAGTTCCGTTCAAGCGATCAAAAACTTGAAACATTTCAGAAGAGCAGTTTCGAGTTTCTTTTTTACTCTTGCAGCTCTTTTGTCGGTTGAAGTCTATCGTACCGCGGCGGGAACAGAGAGACAAAAAGAGAGGGAAACCGTTTTGAAATCTGGAAATTCGGCTTGGAACTCGGGCCTGAGTGATTTGAGTGATGGAGGGAGGCGCCATCAGCTGTTGAGTTTTCCACGCTTGTCAAACATTGGATCCGTTCCCGGGGATTGCCGGGTGGCCTGAGCTCCGTTCACATGACGTGGGGCATGCGGAAAAGCTCAGGAGTTTCCTTGCAGTTGATGATGATCAGCAGAAATGCTGCCGATCAGTGAAAAAAAATTTGGCTACTGCGTAGATAGAACATGGACTTTGTTCATAAATCAGGTAGCCTATGCGTTCGGTCGAGAAACGATGATGATGCGTCATTTTTGCTAAGCTGTGGAACCTGCAAATACGACTGCTAAAACTCACTATTATCTTCAATCACCATTCTGAGTTGATAAAATTCACCATTCCTATTCGGGGCTACAAACCACCTCATCTTCTAGAATTCAAAATCCTTTTGCTTATTCCATCCGACTCAGTTCGGTCGGCGAATTCGGGTTTGAACATTTTAACGAGGCGTGAGATGATAATTTATACTGATTTGTATTCTGCGCCAACAAGCTTCAGGGTGGGGTGATCTCATCGGGGAAGGGAGATTGTTTTTTTCCTTGTAGCCAAATTTCGAAATGCGTTGAGCCAAAGGACGCAGAACGCCATTGCTTAAACGCACGTTTTTTCCTTATGAGCATCTTATTAACCTGAAGCTGACGGAAATGTTTCTCTTGGCTTGTAGAATACGTAGGTATTTGAGTGTTCTTACTGAAATTTTAATGATTAAATGGGTGTATTATAATTGTCCTAATATTGAAAATCGGAACGGAGGTTCAGAACAAATTTATTTTCACGCTATCACTCAGAGTTACTTTCTGTACAAATGTTTGTGTCCCCGCTGGTGTGCATTTCTTTGCAAAAACGGTCATAACTCTCTCAATTCTCAATCTTTTTCGAATTTCTTGAACTGGAGAGTTCATCATCACCGTTTCAGTCGAAATTCGGTGATTGCTAACAGAAGGCATCTACTTTCAAGATATTGGCATTCAAGTGTTTGCTATTTTAATTTTTTTGTGTCCAAAAAAATTATCAGATCGTTCAAAAATTATTCTGCGTTCTTGTTCATTTTGGCCGAATAAATAAAATTCGATCCTGTGTATCGGTTCGCTTTACTCCCTTAGCAAAGCTTGTCTCTATTCGCCTTTTATGAATTTAATTTTCCGCCCCCCGGATTTCCGGACCGTGTGCACCCCGAGTCCTCTCATCTCCGTCGTTTCCCCAGTCGCCCGAACTTGATTCGAACGGATTGGACGGTCGGTTGGTTTCTCGGTCTGGTCCTGTCTGTCTGTCTCTTGTGTTCTCCCGATTGTTATTTGCCTTTTGAGGGATCCGACGCCTGCGCCCTGCGTTTGGTCTAATTAGACGACCAAGTTGCTCTCTTCGTCTGTCCTTTAAATTGTAAGCTGTTTCGCTCCTCTTTGCCTCATCCATTCTATAGATCTGTTACCCCATCTATCATTTTACCCTATCCGCTTGATCCTGTTCTCGCTCTTGCTGTTCCTTCTCTTGTTATAGTTCGAAAATCAAAGGATTCTGAGCAAGATCTCAAAGGAGAGGAAAATTTTGCAAACATTTTTGTACTTTGATAGGTACCCAATTCAATCATCTGAATTTGGACAATCAACTCTTTGGGGAAATGAGTTTTACCAATGCCAGCTAATGCGTTTTCATTACCTGTTGGAAGCTATCTTTAATTGAGCGTTAATTCGAGAAATTGTTTCAACAATTGGGACATTATTGCAGCAGCCTCAACGGCAATAAAAAATCATCGGTTTTGTCTAATGGGTTTCGTTAGCTCAACTTGATGCATTTGAGTTGACGAAACACGGTGTGGTCGAATTTTCTTCACTCCCTCACTTCACCAAAAAACGAAGTTCTTTCTCCTGCGCGTATTTTTGTATAGCAAATGCTATAGGCTTTTGAATCTACGGTCGTTTGTAATACTAAAAGAATAGCAGTTATCAAAAAAGAAACCTTGGACCTCACTCTTCTACCCCTCAATTTTTTCCAAATTTTTCAAAAGTGAGGAATTGAATGCATTTTACTGCACGAGCCTTACGAGGGTCACGGGATTTTTTTAATGAAATAATTTTGTTTTTAAATTGACATTAAAATGAAAGAAAAGGGTGAACCACCAATCTCTTGGAGAATTTTGGTTTCTTGTACTGTAATAAACCCCTTACTCCGCCTTCACTCTCATTTTTAAATAAAAAATTTTCTGCCGTATAATGAAAGTAATTTACTTCTGTGTTGCAACTGAACAAGAGATAAACTTAAGTAAGTCAAATAAATTTACATGATTTTTTGAAGCTCAACATTTTAGCTTTATTTCTGAGATTTTGGAAGTCAAGTCCATCTTTGCTTACACTCGCCCATATGTGGTCGAAAAACATTTGTGTCAAATATTATTTTCGCGATGGGTTCTCACGTAGGTGTCGAAGTACGGAATCGGTGTTACTTGCGCTCCATCGGATTTGCACTGTTAGGATACCTATTTTTATTGCACTTGAAATACTTGGGGCGCCCGCCATTGGTGATTCGATCTAAAAGGAAGGAGAGGCGGTCGATTTACAGACGTTCTTCACTCACGGACAAGTCCAAGGTCAACCTATAGCCCATTGAAGGGCCTCGTTGAGGCTGATGAAGGGCGGAGCTCTCCCTATCATCTCATCTCCTTATTCTCGTCGCTCGTACAACGGCCGACAATGATGACACTCGAGTTGAGAGTAGTTACACTTACTTAGTTGTTATCGTCGACAGTGGCAATGACTGAGTCCTCAGACAGGACCAATAAAGAGGAGGCTGTGATGAGTCGATGGGTGCAATCGTGCACGCAATGAGCTAGGTTGTTAACGTGGTAGAAGAGGGTTGAATATAATAATTATTGTAGAAGTGGTCGAAAAAATAGTATTTTTTTAAATAAAAGAGTTATTCGACCTATTTTTATTGTAGGTAACTGGTATATTATTATTTACTTAAGCTAAATACGAAGATAAATGCGTTATTTTGTGTTTTTAATTTAAATAATTTGCCAATTTGGTTCAGCTGTGGTGTCGTTGGGCGTGAGGGTAAGGGAATGGAAATAGTGCAAGGAGGCGTGTCTCAGAGGAAGACCAATGAACTTAATTGGGTTCTACGCCGGTGCAACCACGACCAATCGCACTGATGCAACTTTTACCCCAACCATCAACGCTTGGGTCTTGATTCCTCCGTTTATCATAATATAAAGATGTGTCTACTCCATGCCTACTCCATTACATTGAGCTGATTTCGGATTCAGATCAGGGATCATAGTCCTCGTATGAGAGGCAGAAGCGCCCAGTTTTTTAAATGTCACTGGATTTCGTGATAGCTATTGAGCCTTTTTAAGGATATTCTATAGTTCCATGACCTTTTTTGGCACAGACATTGGAACCTTTTTCCTTGAATAAATGTTTGTCGTTCCCCAGTGTGCAATCGTTTTGGAAGTGACCGAACTGCTGTGTGGAGCTTCACAAAGTAGCCGTGATTAAAGAAGAACATTAGATGCTCTTTAGTAAAATGCTAAATTCAGATCGCTATGGCAGGAGCAGGGTTTTCTCATCTCTGGAAGATTTGTCGTCAAAGACCTGAAGATCTGGAGATATCTGCCTACTGTATATCTCCGGCTCAGTGTCTCCGCCTGGCGAATAAAATACAAGTGTGCGTATACGTTCTCGCGTATTCTGTTCGGTGTGGGAGTGAGTTTTACGCAATGAGAAACGGTGGTTGGCTGGTCGTCACATGACTGATGAACTCTCGGTCCCAGAACCAGCTGCCGCCTGTCCCTGTTTGACGGATGAGCTGTGTAGACTTCAAGATTTTAATGAATACATTGTCATCTTTTCACGTAATGTTGTCCAGGTCGTGGGTGAGTGACTTCGTGCGCATGCCAAACAATATTTTGGACTACTTCATCACTCGAGGTGATTTCATGTCCCTGATGTTGTGGGTGGAGGAAAGGTGGCAATGTACTTCTTCCATGGTTTTTCATTCGCAATAAGTACTTGAAAGTTTCATTTTTGGCGAGCTACTTCGTAGCAATTGGGTTAACCCTGCAGTTTTAGAAAGCTTTAGCTGGGACACAAAAAAAGCAAGTGGGTTCCTATCTACATTAGTTATACTTGAGGTACAATAAATTGTACCTGAAGTACTGTACTGCGTGTTTAATACTTGGCGAAACTTGTTTCATTTTTCAAGAGCATCATTCTGTAAATTAAATTCACCTTGCTGTTCAATGGGTGCGCTATGAGAAGATTATAACAATGCTTAGTTAATAAAGGGTACATGCAAGCAATAGCATAGCTGAATAGATCGGCTTCTTACGTCGGCTTTCCCAAGCCACTTAGGTTTACGGCAGGAGATGATGTGGGCATCACCACACGCTTTACTTACCCCTTAACCCTTTTCATTGCGAAGGGTGTGAACGGAAAAATATTCGATACAAAACTCTCCGTACGTGCAGGGGTCGGGTTAAACAATAAGCCCACTTTTATCGGCCACTCATCAATCAGTTAGCGGCGCTTTGGGGTGCGAATGTACATAAACTATTATAATATAAAGAGGGCACATTATTGAACTCGTTATTCAACAATTCAATCGCTTTTCAACATTCCATTGATGGGCCAGTGAATTGTTGTGAATATCGAGAGCAAATCTACATTGTCCGAGGTGTTGTGGCTGGTCTCGTCTTTTTCGGTCCTATGATGTTCCCTGAGGTAGAAAATGAAAGCCGCCAAGATTTAGAGATAAACTAACGCTATTTTGAATGTCACAAGCGGTGCCTGCGGGCTTTTTTATGGTGCTGTATTTTCACAATGAAGAATCTCACGCTAGGGGAGGATAATTTTTCGTCGATTCAAAAATTTACCGTCAACGACGAGTCTTTCATGATTGACCATCACAAAAAGCAAAGCAGAATCCAACGGCGCGCTTATGGCTCACCAATAGTATCCCTAGTTATGAACGAACAAACGCGTTTTTCTAGATTTATAAAATTTTGTTCAAATTTAGAATCTAAAATTGAACGGCCTTCCCTACGGTATTCTCATTTTTGTATTTAATTCCAAGATTCAAAAACTAAAAAATTGAAGCAAAAAGGGTTTTTTCAAAAAAATTTTGCTGGTCAACAATTGTAACTGCAGACTATTTATTCTTGTTTGGCTCCCTGTTCAACTTTTTTCCTGTCAGAAACCCCCAGAAAATAGGTCCTTACGTGAAATTTTTTATTCTAAGTAGGTAGCTGGGACGTCTGGGTTAATGGGCCTTATACCAGCTGGCAATGGTTGTATCACTTCTAAATAGATACCAATCAGCTTTCATATCCAGGCCCTACATAGTAAATAAGCCTATACAATACGTATAATCCATTTCTCTCGTGGGTACTGACTAACATACGTCGGGCAGACATATAATTCCACTGTGGGGCAGACCCTCGACCTCAAATATTGGTCCCCTTTGGTCGTATTAGTGAAGGACGTTGGTGTTGCTGATTTCCTCTGTTTGCGGCGGCCCATTGTCGACCCACAATGCGGCTCAAAAGCGGTACCGGATCTCCGAGTTGTGGAAACCCCCGAAACACGTTCCATCTCCCGCCCTAAATCGAGTCAATCAATTTTTGACACCAGTTCCCCTTATAAGTACGTATTATAAGGCTATTATTTCGCTATTGATTGGAAATCCAACATAACCCGATTTCGTTTTAAACAGCCATTATACTCAATTGAACGCAGATAGATACTTCGTAATTTCATTTCCGGATTGTGTTAATTCGTTTTATCAAAGTGAAACCAGTAGATTTTTTATCCATTTATTTATAACAACGCATACCTACTCAATGCAATCGGGATTAACTGTAAATCATTCTTAGGGTGGGTTCATCAATCTGTATATTCGTCAAATAAACATTATTCTCCGAATGAGTAGTTTCTTGGAAATCTGGGCTATGAATTTCCTTGTCAATGTATCTGTGAAAAATTTCATTTGGAAAAAATGGATATTAGATGAATAAAACACTTTTAAATAATTGCTTGCCCAATATTCCTGGAATGGAGATAGGATAAACACGGAGCAGATAAACGGTCCTATTCCTAGATCTTTCTTTATAGAAATAAAAAGTTCTTTCACCAAATGTTCCTCTCAGCTTTCAATGTGTGCGATGGTGACGAATATCCGAACGTGAAACAGTAGTCGATTGAAATCCGATATCCTTATTTAATTCAAAGCTGAAATAACAGATTACGAAGGAGGCGGAGGCTACCGACATCAACTCCATTAGCATAACAAGAGGCTATAATACAGATTACACGAGCGCTGAACTACTCATGTCAATACAGCCCCTCACTGGCGAAGAATAACAGTGAGTCGGATGTATAAATAGTAAATGGACACTTGGTGTGGGTGGAACCGCAGATGAATCAAGAAATTGAGAGAAGAAGAGTATCAGCAATCAAAAGCAATCATGCATATTTTTATTGTTTTTGGTAGGTGCATATTTCTCGACGTTTTTGGGCGGTAAGACCAGGAATTGCGGTAAGACCAGGGAAGCTGAGAAGTTTAAAATTTTCTTTCAACTATTCGTTGGCGAGAAGTTCTCCCTCCCGATGTAACGATAAAACATTAAAGTGAAGTTTACTCTTACACGCCATACATTTTAACGCTCTATTAAATATGAGTGGCCACCACGTGGCCGGTCGAATGAAGTGCTGACTGATTCATGTCAGGGGCGACCATATGGTGACTTATGGTGCAGACCACTTGTGGCTGAGGTGTGACGAAGTGACGTCACGTGATCCAGACGATTAAAGGTCAGTCATGCTTCGGTTGATTCGTGCATTAAGTGCCAACATGAAGGGGGGCTCTTGTTCAACATCTGGTTCTCGGGTCATGGCGTCAGACTACCTTCATTGCTGATTTCTTTGATAGAATTTCCGCAAGACCAAAAATTAAATCACTTTTGACTACCCACATTGGGTTATCAACACTAGGAAACAACCTATTTATAGGTAGGATGTACCGTGTTGATAACGAAAAATATATCAAGTTCGTAGTACGTATGTGAAGGAGTTTCAGAATATTATGGGGGGGTGGGGGGGAACTCGAAGTCGAACTCACAATGAAAAAGAAAATACAACTCATAATCAAACTCGAAGTCGAACTCATAATGAAACAGAAACTCATAATCAATCTCAAAGTCAAACTCACAATAAAACCGAAACTCGAACGCATTATTGAACTCGAAGTCAAACTCACAATGAAAAAGAAACTCTAACTCATAATCGAAATCTAAGTCAAATTCACAATGAAACAGAAAATCAAACTCACAACGAAACCTAAACTCAAACTCATAATAAAAAGCTCTAACTCATAATCAAACTCGAAGAACGATTCTGCCCTTTAAACTCATTAAACCACATTAAACGCATAGTCAAACTCATAATAAAACCGGAACTCAAACTCATAGTCAAACTCGAAGTCGAACTCACAATGAAACAGAAACTCACGTTCATAATCAAACTCGAAGTCGAACTCAAAATGAAACAGAAACTCACACTCATAATCAAACTCGAAGTTAAACTCACAATGGAACAGAAACTCAAACTCACTATGAAACCTAAACTCAAACTTTAAGCCAAACTCATAATAAAAAGCTCCAACTCATTATCAAACTCGAAGAACAACGGCCAAACTCACAATGAAACAGGAACTCAAACGAATCGACATCGAAGTGAAACTCACATTGAAAAAGAAACTCAAACTCATAATCGAAATCCAAGTCAAACTTACAATGGAACAGAAACTTATGAGTTCAAGTTTCCGAAATCGAAGTCAAACAACAATGAAACAGGAACTCATAATCGAAATCAAAGTCAAACTCACATTGAAAAAGAAACTCAAACTCATAATCGAAATCGAAGTCAAACTTACTATGGAACACAAACTCAATCTCATAATCAAAATCGAAGTCAAACTCACATTGAAAAAGAAACTCAAACTCATAATCGAAATCGAAGTCAAACTTACAATGGAACACAAACTCAATCTCGTAATCAAAGTCGAAGTCAAACTCACAATGAAACAGAAATATAAACTCATAATCGAAATCGAAGTCAAACTTACAATGGAAGACAAACTCATTCTCATAATCAAAGTCGAAGTCAAACTAACAATGAAACAGGAACTCAAACTCATAATCGAAATCGAAGCCAAACTTACAATGGATCACAAACTCAATCTCGTAATCAAAGTCGAAGTCAAACTCACAATGAAACAGAAATATAAACTCATAATCGAAATCGAAGTCAAACTAACAATGAAACAGGAACTCAAACTCATAATCGAAATCGAAGTGAAACTCACATTGAAAAAGAAACTCAAACTCATAATCGAAATCGAAGTCAAACTTACAATGGAACACAAACTCAATCTCATAATCGAAATCGAAGTGAAACTCACATTGAAAAAGAAACTCAAACTCATAATCGAAATCGAAGTCAAACTAACAATGAAACAGGAACTCAAACTCATAATCGAAATCGAAGTGAAACTCACATTGAAAAAGAAACTCAAACTCATAATCGAAATCGAAGTCAAACTTACAATGGAACACAAACTCAATCTCATAATCAAAGTCGAAGTCAAACTCACAATGAAACAGAAACTCAAACTCATAATCGAAATCGAAGTCAAATGGAACAGAAATACTGCGAGAGTTGACTTCGAGTTCGACTATGAATTTCTGTTTCATTGTTAGTTTGACTTCGATTTCGATTATGAGATTGAGTTTGTGTTCCATTGTAAGTTTGACATCGATTTCGATTATGAGTTTGAGTTTCTTTTTCAATGTGAGTTTCACTTTGGTTTCGATTAAGAGGTTGAGTTTCTGTTTCATTGTTTCGATTTTGATTACGAGATTGAGTTTGTGTTTCATCGTGAGTTTGACTTCAAGTTCGATTATGAGTTTGAGTTTAGGTTTCATTGTGAGTTTGAGTTTCCGTTTCGTTGTGAGTTTGACTTCGAGTTCGATTATGAGTTTGAGTTTGTGTTTCATTGTGAGTTTGACTTCGACTTTTATTATGAGAATGAGTTTGTGTTCCATTATAAGTTTGACATCGATTTCGATTATGAGTTTGAGTTTCTTTTTCAATGTGAGTTTCACTTTGGTTTCGATTAAGAGGTTGAGTTTCTGTTTCATTGTTTCGATTTTGATTACGAGATTGAGTTTGTGTTTCATCGTGAGTTTGACTTCAAGTTCGATTATGAGTTTGAGTTTAGGTTTCATTGTGAGTTTGAGTTTCCGTTTCGTTGTGAGTTTGACTTCGAGTTCGATTATGAGTTTGAGTTTGTGTTTCATTGTGAGTTTGACTTCGACTTTTATTATGAGAATGAGTTTGTGTTCCATTATAAGTTTGACTTCGATTTCGATTATGAGTTTGAGTTCCTTTTTCAATGTGAGTTTCACTTCGATTTCGATTATGAGATTGAGTTTGTGTTCCATTGTAAGTTTGACTTCGATTTCGATTATGAGTTTGAGTTTCTTTTTCAATGTGAGTTTCACTTCGATTTCGATTATGAGATTGAGTTTGTGTTCCATTGTAAGTTTGACTTCGATTTCAATTTTGAGTTTGAGTTTCTTTTTCAATGTGAGTTTCACTTCGATTTCGATTATGAGATTGAGTTTGTGTTTCATTGTTTCGATTTTGATTACGAGATTGAGTTTGTGTTTCATCGTGAGTTAGACTTCAAGTTCGATTATGAGTTTGAGTTTAGGTTTCATTGTGAGTTTGAGTTTCCGTTTCGTTGTGAGTTTGACTTCGAGTTCGATTATGAGTTTGAGTTTGTGTTTCATTGTGAGTTTGACTTCGACTTTTATTATGAGAATGAGTTTGTGTTCCATTGTAAGTTTGACTTCGATTTCGATTATGAGTTTATGTTTCTGTTTCATTGTGAGTTTCACTTCGATTTTGATGATGAGATTGAGTTTGTGTTCCATAGTAAGTTTGACTTCGATTTCGATTATGAGTTTGAGTTTCTTTTTCAATGTGAGTTTCACTTCGATTTCGATTATGAGATTGAGTTTGTGTTCCATTGTAAGTTTGACTTCGATTTCGATTATGAGTTTGAGTTCCTTTTTCAATGTGAGTTTGACTTCGTGTTTGATTATGAATTTACGGGCCTGTTTACTGGAATAGGTTTGCTAGGTTCCTAAGTTCTCCCATTCACAAATTTCATTCGCTGTCTATGGCGTCAACCTTCGGCCATCTATACCTACCCTACGTGTAGAAGGAAATGTAGAATGGGTTGATAGCAACTGACGACGTACCTACTAAATTTCATGGGCAACCGAAAGTCGGCAAAAGGGAAAAGCCACGAGGGGAAGTTCTAAAGTGGCGTTTAAACTTTAAACAGATCGGACACGGCCGAGCTGCTCCAATTTAGATAACCAGCTGACGGTTCTGCTTTAGATCGGCAGATGGGCTGACGCTGACAGCAGTTGACTGCTGACATATCCTTGCGCACGCTTACTCGGACATTCTCACTTTTTAGCCAAGATTCGTGCCCGTCGATATGCAAATAGGTTACTCGTGCATTATGAACTGACATTCGTGCCCATCTTAGTCCCTGCATTCCTAAAATTGGACTACCTATATCCGATGTAGGTATTAAATCTGCTGGATTAGTATCCTTTCCACTTCCATATTTACAGAGTGGAAGTACAAGTATCCATTGTAATCAACCTAAGAATGAAAATCGGAACGAAGTTTTAAAAAATAAGTTTTTATAGTTTTACTCAGAATCACTTTCTGATCAGGTTTCTGAGTGTTCGTCAGTCCGTGTGTCCGTTAGTCCGTCTGTGGTAATTTATATAAATGACCTTATCTCCCTTAGTTCTGAACGTTTTTAAATTTCTTGAGCTTTAAGAAGACCCATCATCCTGTTTAACTGGAATTCAGATAATTCTCGTACTAACTCTGTACTACCGATATACCTAACAGCATTTTTAGTGTTCTCTAGTTTATATTTTTCTGGCCCCAATAAAGAACCAATTTGCGTGCTTGGTCTTGAAAATTCTTTTGTCGTTGATATTTTTTATCATCCGGTAACTTGACGAATTTTGATTTTAGGTTGGTTTTAAAATTTGCGCAGGAAGAATTCTGACATTTTCTATTTGGGAGAAGGGCTCGACGTGGTGCAGCTTGATGCCTCCCTAACCGGTGAAGATTGCAAGAGACGATTCACTATGCAAAATGTGGAGAACAATCGGATTTCGAGAGGTCTCTTTCTGCTGATAATCAAAAAACCCTATTTTCGGTCGATCGGTTGTGAAAACTTCATCATGCCTGATTAACTTCTGCCCAGCGGACATCCGTAATCGGGGAATCGAGCGGCCCAACTGACCATCGGTCTCGAAACGGACAATAAAAACCAACGACTGATTTTTGAGTGTATTATCACCAAAAATCGTAATGACCAGCTGGAATGGGGAGATGAGGAAAGATCCTTATCAGTCTGATGGGTGGTCTATGTGGTCGGGATAAAGTCTCATTTATGCTATCGGACCAACACTCGTACTCACGTAGATTAGTGTAGTTACTATAGCTCGGATAGACTAACACAGGAACGGGAGGGTTTGGGGCATCTGTTTGGTTTTAGTGCGCCGCCATATGCCGCGTGTCATCAGATAACGCGTAACTTATGGTCCCCCGTCCGCTAACTGCCCACCGACTGTAATGTAATTTTATTGGGCCCAAGCTAAGTGACGTCGTTTGTCGTTGTGGTAGAACTCGACGCCTATACCGAGGAGAGTCCTAAGAGCCTCACTATTTTTGGAATTTCGGGAGCGAGAAGGAATTCTAATTTAAAAAATTAACTTTAAAATATAGGAATATTTGTTTGTTTAGAGAACGAGTCGTATAATGTTCAGAATGCCTATTGGCGACTCAGATTAACGATGAGCGCTCTAGCGGCCGAGCGGCGGAACTAGTATTGGTTGGACAACCCCGGCTCCAGTCCCTTGGAAAGCATAGCCATTGACCAGTTTTTTGATGAATTTTCTTTGATAACTCCAGAATATTCTAGCTCGAGTGATTCTGTACTTTTCCGTATGGATATTGGTATTGTTAACGCGAAAGAAAAATGAAATAGGCCCACTGACTTATACTAAAACATTGTTATAATAAGTCTAAGTAGGATATCTGGGTTTCAATAGGTCTCAGATCATGTCATCACGCTGGTTTTGTTTATTTTGGTGACGAAAATTTTCAATTTTCTCGCACGTTGCCATTCATTAGACTAATCATACATGAGTATAAAACCAGTGGTGCGTAGATAACACACAATACTTCCATATTTTGATACGTAGGTACCTACATTTCTGACGCAATTGAATTATGTTTTGACTGCTTTTGAGGCAAATAAAAGCATCTATCTATTGATCAAAATGTTAATCGCAGGTTTCCTACGAAATTTTTACTTCCATATTTACGGAGGAAATGGAAGTATTGGAATCGTCCTAAAATCGAAAATCGGAACGAAGCTTCATAAAAAACTATCACTTATACCTACACATTTACTCAGAATCACTTCCCGAATAAGTGTGTGTGTGCCCGTCTGTGGTCATTTACAACCAGTGGTGCTTAACACCCAATGCTTCCATATTTTGAAACGTACATATTTGACAAAATTCGATCATATTTTGACTGTTTTCAAGGGTGTTTAGGTCAAAAATATCAAAAAGTTCACTATGCAAATTTTAAAATTCGCAACAAAAAAAATCGCTCCATTTTTGGAATATAAAAAATATCCACATATTCTGCAAGGTAAAACGAAGATTTTGAGACCAAGAACGGTCAAATCGGTCCATTTTTGTGGCCGGAAAAAAATAAAATAGAAAACACTAAAAATGCAAATATGTCGGAAGTACTGTGAGTTATTCGAATTCCGATTAAACAGGGTGTTAGGTCTTGCCGAGACAAACATTTCAGTTCAAGAAATTTGAAAAAAGGTTGAGAATTGAGGGAGTTACGGTCATATTAGTAAATGGATGAGAGACTGTCCAACCAATAGCCGCCATTGTAGAGGCGACTGCAGCGCACTCATCGGTAATCTGAGTCGCCAATCGTATAGCTTCTAAAAAAGGATCTACTAAATATTCCAGTTTTTTGCAAACGTCAAATTCGTGTAAGAACTTCTTCCTCCTAATTCACACGAGTTGTGCAATTTTGTAGTACGAAGTTGTTGGCTGTACGTAACCAATGCAAACAAAATCAAATCCAACTTTTTGTCGGCTGTTGAACGGAAGCTAGGGGTTTTCCTTTGCATTTCTTGATTTTCCTAGTGACTCTCAGTACTAACTACTTCCGCTACAAAGTCCTCCCAAGTTTCCAAAAACCCCGTATTAGCTCGATGTAAACAAATAAGTTTATTGTACTCCAGTTCTGTCGTTTTATTGCTCTACCTGTACAATTAACCTGTATCACCTCTTCAGATAAATACTGGTTCGCCTTGGCCACTTTCGGCCGTCAAAATGTTAAAAAGTAGTAAGAACCTGGGCCACTGGGCTTTCCAAGCTTTGGTAGGAGGTACCTATAATTTTCTCGTTTCCGTCTATGCCCCAAAAAATGCGTTGTTGAATTCAGATAATGACATTGCCCCTTGAAAATCTCCAATTTTGAGATTCTTTACGTCGTCACTCAATACCACCTATTCATCTTCCACCAAAAAATCTGTATTACCTGCCTTACCGACATCAAGAAGTTGAGGAATTTGAATTTTCTTCTGAAAACTCTCTAGTGCAGTAGCCAAAGCTACCAAAATTTGTTTTAAAAAACGCATACCGACATACTTTACATTACCTACATTACATTATTTTACTCTTACATTCATATGCAGTCGGAGTTTTGAGCAAGATGTAACAATTCGCTGCACTCATACAGCCATTACTTGACTTGGGGTTATCGTGTTTCGCTGACAACTTATGAGATTTTTTAACTTCATTTCTTCGGTACTGTCAATGAAAATGAACCGATTTGGATGGACAAACCGTAAACCTTAATCTCGGCTCGTTTGAGCAAGTAGGCGTTTTTAAACCCGCTAACTCAATGCACTTCCATTATATCCAGGCAGTAAAATATTGGTGAGCAGGTTTTTTTGGCATTTCCAATACTGAAAGGTTGAGAAATTGGGCCAGTCTTCGGGTCGCAGGTAATGTACGGATGAAGGAGCATTTAGGGGTGGTTTATCAATTCACATAAATCTCGATTCATCCAAGGACGCCTGCAGTAAATAATGGCCAAAAATTTCTTGTCATAACATTCAATGAAACCAGTGGTGCGTAGATAACACACAATACTTCCATATTTTGAAACGTAAAATTGTGACACAATTTCATCATATTTTGACTGCTTTTGAAAGTGTTTAGGTCAAAAATATCAAAAAATTCAGTATTAAAATTTTAAAATTTGCCCTAAATGAAAAAACGCCACATTTTTGGAATGTAAAAAATATCCACATACTCTGCAAGGTAAAACGAAGATTTTGAGACCAAGAACGCTCAAATCGGTTCATTTTTGCGGCCGGAACAAAATAAAATAGAAAACACTAAAAATGCAAATATCTCGGAAGTACTGTGCGTTATCCAAATTCTGATTAAACAGGGTGTTAGGTCTTGCCGAGACAAACATTTCAGTTCAAGAAATTTGAAAAAAGGTTGAGAAATGAGGGAGTTATGGCAATTTTTGTAAATGACCACAGACGGACAGACGGACAGACGGACACACGGACACACGGACAGACGGACAGACGGACACACGGACACACAGACACTTGTTCAGGAAGTGATTCTGAGTAAATGTGTATAAGAAAAAGTTTTTTCTGAAGCTCCGTTCCGATTCTCGATTTTAGGACGATCACAATACTTCCATTTACTCCGTAAATATGGAAGTAAAAACGTTTTCGAGATGATATTTAGTGCAGGCGTCAGAGGAATGAGATTTATAAATCGAATTTATAAACCGGCCTATCATAAAACACGGATCAAGGTGAAGTATCTTTGAATCGATATGGAGAATATTAGGTACTGTTGCTATAAACGCATTGAACTAGAATTTCAATAGTGGTGCCGCATATAGGTATGTGTGTATACACTTCTAATTTATAGCTAGGTAGGTCAGAACTCGTATCTATTATTCTGGCTATAACGTTCAACCATAACGTTACGTTAACATTTGACGTTTTATGTTTAATATTCTGCTTCTTGGCTTGCCGTATGCGAGGGCATTTTTCTACCTCGATTATCCTACTTACTTATTCCTATCTTACTTTTCAATAGTTTTTTTTGCGATTTGATCAATGCAGCCAAATTAAGCATAAAATATATTGATTTGTTGTACATAAAAAACAAAACTTATGAACAACAACATCAAAATTTGACTTATTTGACCTATCTAATAGGAGAGTGCTGTGTGTTATCCATGCACCACTGGTCATAAGCCTTCCAGAGGACTGGACTGCCTCTACTTCGAGATCCAACGGTCTGAAATCGTCAATATTTCCTACCGTTGCCTTCCTGCTCTTCAACACTTGATTCTATTCTCTAATGTTCAATATTCACAAGAGCCTCAGTTGAGCTGCTGCTGCCCTGCACTCCCTGAACTTCAGATCCACCCCATTGTTTTTTAAATAGGGGTGGATGTAATAATGGCTCCACTCTGATAAGGTTCTGTCATTCGCTATCCTTCCCACAAGAGGATCTAGTTACTTGAACTCGAACCTCTTCATCGTCTGCGGTGTATCCCATCACCTTTTATTTAATACGTCCCCTCCAATATCCTCTGTCTGATGATGTGCTCCGTGTTGACGTGCTATCTATGTCCTCCGGGTCTGCCCTTTGACATCCTCTCTCTTCCGCTGTTTATTAAACAATACGAGTCTTTCCACGGTTTTCAGAGCAGTTGTGCATGAATTTCTAATATGCTTTAGCGGTACCTACTCCACATTATCACTAAATATACAATTCTTGTTGATGTTCACGTTGGATTCCTATATGTCATGAATTTGCAATTTAAGCTGAGACGAGCGTTACAATTTCTAGAGTCTCGCTATAAAATCTGCTTTCATAAGTTTTTCCATGATTCGACCAGCACTGTGAATTCAGGGGGTAAAATAAGGGCAAAATCACGGTTTTTACATTTCCTAAATTTTACAGCTCTAATTTGAGTAATAGACAAAATTTTCAATATGAGAGAAATATCAAGCAATAATTTTCCATCAGATAATTTTTCTTAATTATATTCCGGCGTTCACTATGAATACTCTTATACTTCGACATTATTCGATCATTAAACTTCATATAACTGAGTCGTTGACTCTGTTTTATCAACACGATTGTGATTATTATGGATTAATATTTCAATTTCAATCAACAACCCGAAAAATCATTTATAAGATCTTTCATGCTACATGCTTCTAGGGACTATAATAAACGTTTATAGTTTTCCGTCGCATAAATTAAGGTTAGTTGGACGCATTCTTCCGTCTAAGTGGGCCGTAATTTAAAGTTAATCACCCCCCAGTCAAGTCAGCTCGAAGGTGTGCCTTGGAGGAAGTGGCGACGAACACTTTCACAACGTCGATTCTGACTTTTGACACATAATTCGCTCGATTTTACGACTATATGCCATTTCAGCTGACAAGCTGTTACAATTGATAAGGGAAGTTTCTGATATAAGATAAATCTAAAGTCTTAAAACGACCTAATACATTCCTAAACACCTGTTGATGTCTCCGCGCAGAATGCACCGAATGCAATCCTGTAAATTATCGAATCCATTATCATGATAGTTTGATGCATATTAATTTTTTCCATTTTGTGGGTTAATTATTTTTTAGGGTTCACGTAAAATAATTATTACCCGAACATTGCGATAGTTGAAAAATAGGGAATAGTGTGTCAAAATCATCATATGGAGGACTGAATCTGCGTGCTTGTTTTTTTAGTCGATTATAGGTACCTAGCACATCATCTCTTACAGACTATAATATTGTGCTTTGTTTTTACTAAACACTTAAGTACCTACCTGTAAGCACTTGCCCACTCATTGAACTCAGATCAACAATTATATCCATTGAAAAGGTATGAACGCTCTTTCTTTCCAGCACAAATGCCTTTAATGAATTATAACGTGCTAAACTTACTGTTACACTCTCAGGCCTACAATATAAATCCGATCACATATTGAACAATAATCTATTCTCCACTATGCCACTTGCGTTGAATGAAAGTCCATAAGCTCTTATACAAGTCCTTAACTATTTTAAATTGTCCTTCGCTATACATATAAGTAATTGTAAACGTCCTTAACTGACGGAGTGTGCGAACCCGAAAAAGGTACATTGAAGGAGGACCTCGGTTAGGGGTTGGGCCCGCATGGTTCACCCTTCTTGCTGGTAATTCACAGCCAATCTCCCTCAATTGCTTGTTATTAATACGCAAGGAAAGGGCGGGTGACGTGCGGGGTGGACAGGCGGGGGTGAGAATCTGGACAATGTTACACCATATACACATGCCCACATAGACACATACGCATTCACTTAACCTAGACAAATTCACACGGTATTGCGTATACTCCTCCGTACACCGGGCTCCCAAGCTCTCCAAATCGCAAACCAGTGGTGTGAAGATTTCCAAAAAAGGACATGCGAATTAGATGCGTTGCTAGCCGTAAGTCAACATCATTTTACTTTACGAGTATTATTACTCTTTCTATCATGCATGGTTGTTGTACAGGACGACGGAAAGAAGTCTTTTAACAGTTGGTCAAAAAAATTTGTAACATGGAACGATTTACGAGGTTCATGAACCTCAGGTGAAATTGATCATCTGCTTGGCTAAAAAAGGCACCAGTTTTTTTTTATTTTTGTAGAGCATGACGTAAGGTTTTGTGTATCTTACCTAGCACGACGATAACGTGACATGCACCTACCTGTTGAGAAAATTCCTATTAGGGAGGTACTCGTAAAATTTGCAAAGGTGACAATCCTTTGGTAAATTCTAAAAGTATTATTGTATTGTAAGCGTGATATTGCCGTTTCTGTGAATATACGCAGGCGTAGACACGAACCTACAGTTATTCACACACACTCAGTGTACACTTGGTTTAAAGAGAAAGTAATTCTAAGCAAAGGGAAGTAATTCCGATTTACACTTTTTGACGATTACGATACTTCCATTGCTTTGTAAATATAGAAGCAATGAAGGAACTGCAGAAGGGCGCTTTTTCCCACCGGACGAAAATTCGATACAAATTATAAAATCAAGAGCAATTGATGCGTGTATTTGTAAAAGCTCCCGCACCCATCGAGATGGCACCCCCGGGAGATGGAATGGCCAGAGGGAGGATCATGAAAAGCATAGCAGGCGGTCGCCCCCGTTACGACGATCACAAGTAGATCAAACTCACCGGATTGGAAGATGTCTTTTTGCCGAGATGTGGGCGCCACGACACACCGTAAACTATAGTCATAGTCCGAACTAGCTGAAGTCGCAGCGAGTCCTTTCGATTAGACGATCGGTAACGATAAGGATATTCCGTATCGACCGATCTTCACACCCAAAGGATCACAGTCGATGACTTGCGATGGAGGTTCCTGGTGCCGGGATATGGTCACATGGGAAAAATTCTCATTACTATGGCTTTCAAGAGTGAAAATAATGACTACTATATTTTTAAAAGAAAATATCAGTTCAAGAGTTCAGAAATTTTTCTCTAGTTAAATGTACCCATTCTCTAGTCAGGATCACTTTCTGAACAAGAGTGACCATCCGTCCGTATGAACACATTTACGGAGTACCTGAATAGCGGAATTTTAGGTAATTTTCCAATACCTATACTGAAACCGGGGCTCACGGATAGCCTAGTGGACAGCGTGGATGCCTAGTAGTCTGACTCTAGCCACAGGCTGCCGTCAGTGTTTCGATTCCCATAGATGACATGAAATTTCAGGCCCGTAGTCATGTCATCTCTGGTAACCGAGGTTTCTGGAAATTATTATCTTAACTGGATAAATAAACCGTACACCTTGAAAATTTGTGGAAAGTCGTGCGACCGATTTAAGAGGTTTGTAGTGACTTCACGCCAATCGATTTGGAAGCCACGGTTCAAACAAATTAGAAGTTTCTCGAGAACAGCAAACCGTACAGAACGATACCAAACGATACTAACCGATATGAGCAATAATACCATTGTGGAGAAAGATAGTGGCTCATACGGAAAGCAACAATAACCACTATCTGCAGATCCTTGCTACTGGAAAGTAATACAAAGCGCGAGACGGCATTATACCATTCTGGGGTTATCGATGGTGACGTTATTGTCCCTATGAAATAAAAAACCCTCGTCGGTTTCTGAATGCTTCCAAGACTGCCAGAAAAGCGTCTTTGAACACTGTTGTACCTTTTAAGAACGAAAAACGAGTTTTGTACAGCCTATAATGAGGCAATTTGTTACGTTGGAATGGATTGGGTATGGAGATTTATCACTGCTTGTAAAATCGTGCGATGTTCAATTGCGAATGGCCAATTCAAATTTGTTGCCCACTGGTCATACTGGTTCCTATGCATTCAACTTTTTTCTTGCATTTTTACTTCCATACTTAAAGAGTGAATTGGCAAAAATTTAGTCGGGCAACTTTTCTGCTGTTTCCTGTTTTTGGTAAGGGAGTTAGTCCTAATCAACTGTTTTATGTTGATATCACTAAATTGACCATGCGGACGTCGAGTAGACTGCACCCGTTCACGGTTGCTGATTGAATTGAATTTCGGATTGATGATACTTCCGTCGCGTTTGTCTGGTCCGTTCGGACCGGTCGCTTTGAGACACCCAATTTACAAAGGCAGTTTAGAATGGAAGGGGAAGAGAGTACCGAGTGGTGGGAGTGCGAGCAAGAGGGAAGAGTCTAGTGCAAGTTGTTGCTAGATTGGACTTAAGTGACTTTATATTGAATTATAAGCGAGACGGAGGGTAGGTCTGAGTCAGACAGACACGACAGACGGCGGTTCAACATAGGATCTGTTGCGCCTGCTTTGATCAGACGAATGCACAGATCGGTAGTTTGTGACTCGATTGTTGATCCTTAGGTGCGATGAATGTTTATTTTTAAGATTGCTTGGACAAGACTCGAATTTCAAGTCGTTGGCCGATTCGCCCTATTTCAATAATCTATTAAAAAATTGGCAAGAAAAAATAAGTTTTTCGGAAGTTCTGTGTGTTATTCATTGTGCAAAGCAAATTATTACCTAGGTAAATTTTTATTTCAGAGAAGAAATTCGGAAAATATTAATGATACTATGGCGTTTGTTTCTGGTTCAGTTGCGTACAGTAAGCTTTAAGAATTTCTTCAGCAAGTCATTCTGAGGTGATGAAACTAGGAGAAAATCTTGAGCCTTGTGGGAATATTTTATTTTTTGGGATATTACCATTTTTCTAAGTGAGCGATAAGAACGTAGACCAAAACAATAAGATGGCAAACAATAACGTAGATGTATTACACCAAAACAATAAGAGAATGAGCTGAGGTGACCGACACAGGAAACTCCGGAAACAGTCCGGTGCTGTGTTTACAAAAAATTCGGTGGCACCAGCCGCAGTAATTTAGATTTGTTTTCGGTTTACACGAACCAAACAGTAGTTTGTTTGTGCTAGGTTTTAGTCGTTGAAGACGATCGTGCGCGCCTAATGACAACATTTCTACTTCTCATTTCTCTGTTGGATGATAAATATCCGCAGTTTCCGCTCCTAGCCGTTTTGTGAGACGCTAATTCTGACCGACTTGTTTCCCATCAGAACTGAAGAACCCATATCAGTGAGTTTCTCAATATCACTAACCACCCAAAGGTTTTCTTAGATGAAATTTCCAAATTTCTTCAGGTTTACCATAAGTATCTATTATTCATCTTTTCCTGCCTAGGTACCTAGGTCATTCCTATTTGAAATGTTCATGACCTCAGCATCCCCCATTTTCCTACACTCGTAAGCAGTGTCGACGAAGATACCAGTTTTTTTTATCTAGATATAGATAGGATATTTTGCTATAAAAATATCTAGATCGGATACAGATACCTACATAGTATCTGTATCTGAGATACAGATACTAAGAATATATCTAATTTAGATATAGATACCGATAAATTTTGGATGTATATTTTCTATCTAAATTACGTTGTGCGAGTAGTGGCTATTCAAAAAAGGGGTATTATTCGGTTTATAATCAAAACAAAAATGAATTTTCCCTTAATTGCTTAATTTTATCAATCTATGAGGCTTCGGGAAAAAATTTTTTTAACACCCCCTGAAAATTTGTTGGTTTACGTTTCAAGGGGTGTAGAATCCGAATCTGCAATAAACATTTTTTGGGTCCGCCGTCCGGGGTTTTTCAGGGGGAAGGAGTTATCGGAAAATTTTGAAATTTTTACCAAAAATCAAGTTCCGTATCTAGTTGGTCCTAACGTCTCGGCAGAACCCTACCTTAATTTTAAGGCCAGTAAAACAGCTGTTGAAGTGAGAAAAAATTCGTGCATTTCAGGAAAGAAGCAACATAGGCATGTGAGGCATCATTTCACATAGATTTTTCTATGCTGAATCGAATGAGACCATCGCCACGCCGGTAGCTTCAACCGTTTAGGAGTTATTGCAGTTTTAGTGAGGCATTTTTGAGTTTTCCAAAATTTCCCCAAATCCTAATAACTCGAAAACTACTCGAGCCACAAAATTCGTTTTCCACTCGTTTGAATCCCCACAAAAACTTCTGTCCCCCCGATTTCTTCAATTTAAAGAATTTGGTCGCATTACATAAATCAGCAAAACAAAAATTGGAAAAACTTGAGAATTTGGCCTCGGCTCTTAGATACGGTTGATAGATCTACTTACGACCACTAGCCTATTACACCAACAAGGTGACGCACTCACGCTACGACCAGTTGCGCTTGGCAACATGAGAGCGAGACAAGCTTCAACGAAGGTTCTGAGGCATTTTTAATTTCATCATTCAGAGAATTTAATAATTATTATTATTCTGTTAATTATGAAGGTGATTAAGAATATATTTAAGTGAATTTAACGGAATTAAACGATCTGCTGCGTTGAAAAGATGGATAGGTAGGTATTCATCAAGCGAGAAGAATGATCATTTTTTGCCTGGTTGAAAAAATGTTTTTCTAAATCCCCATCTAAAATACAAATTTATACTGAAATTATAGAATTTCAACTAAATTCTGTGTTTAAGGATTACCGATATATCGTAAGGTTTGTCTTTGCAATCGAAAAATGAACCCCTGTGCTGAGCTTAACTGAAGAAGCGAAGTATAGAAAATTTTATCTAAGTTAGATAAAAATTAGATACAGATACCCATTTTTTATATCTAGATAGGATACAGATACGTGGGACGCAATTTTATCTAGATACAGATACAGATACAAAATGTTCGGTATCTATATCTATTTTAGATACAATTTAGATACAATATCTAGATACCGTCGACACTGCTCGTAAGCAACCGCCAGAATTTTTTCAATCATCCACCAAAAGTACTCTAAAAGCCAAATTATTAACAATCCTTATAAAAAGAACTCACTCAAGATTCTAGGCCATATAATACGAAAAACTCCGGACGATTTATGTGGTGAAGAATTGGATACTGACAGAGAACCTGGAACTCGAACTAAAACTGACGCTCAAAGTCAAACTGAAATTCAAACACAAACTCAAACTGATACTCAAACTCAAAGGACGTAGGAAAAGTGAACTCAAATTTAAACTCAAACAGCAACTCAGAGTCAAACTGGTACTCAGTGTGAAACTGAAATTGGAATTGAAACTCAAGGTGAAACTGAAACTGATACTAAAACTCAAAATGAAGCTCTGACTGATACTGATGCTCAAACCCAGAAATCAAAATCAAACAGAAACTTGGACTCAAACTGATAGGTACTCATTGTGAAGCTGAAATTGAAACTCAAGCTTAAACTCATACTCGAAATGATACTTTGAGTTTCCATTAGAGTTGGTTTCGTTTCAGTTTGAGTTCGAGCATCAGTCTCAGTTTCAGTTTGAGTTAGAAAATTGGAGTTTCTTTGATAAAGTTTCAAAAATGAGAATAAAATCTCAAGAGATTGAAATTCCTAAAATTTCAAGGGGCACGACCTACGACGGTAAAACAATGTTTGGGAATTAAATCTTACCTTCCACCTCGTAGTTGACCTATTGGAGTGGTGTTGTGAATCACAACTTGTGATCAGGATGCAGGGAAGAAAAAACCGAAAAAAACTCAGCTAATCTGAAAATCATTAAGGCTATGTAGGGCACCATCAAACCGAATTTCGATGGGCTTAAAAATGAGCCCATTCGTTCCTCTCGATCTGGCGAGTAGCGTACGATTCCCAATTCAAACTGGTTATTCAATAATCTACGCAATTAATTAATTTTTAATCGAACTGAGGCTGTTTTAGGGCTTTCGAAAACCAACAAAAAAATCTCATCACGAATGTCTCCATCTCATGCCCATAAACTGAACAGTTAATTACTGTGAACAGATTTCATAATGAGAAATCTGTCAAGAAGTTTTTTTGCTAAAAGTCGCTGTCAACTTCTGCTTTTTCAAACTTAAGTCAATGAAATGTTTGTATGAGCAAGAGTATTCCTCCCAAATCTTGCGAAACATAGGTAAACGAGCAATTTTTTTCCATCCGTTTTTAATTCGCTGCAAAAAAAAATTGACCCCAATGGAAGTGAAATGGAAATAAGCCTGCGTGGATTTACTGAAATTGAAAAAAAAACATTTTCGTTTATATTGCAAGCCTAGACCAGCTGTCGTTGAACCTGTACACGAATCAATTGGCATTTTCTACCAAAATAAATATGTTTAAATTTCTTCCGTTTTTCGGTATGCACGCTGCGCGTCCGTCGTTCACAAAAATACCCACATCCTCCTCAATTCTTAACCTTATTTTTCACATTTCTTGAACTTGAAGTTTGTCTCGTCAAGATCTACCACCCTATTTAACCGCAATTCGAATTACTCACAGTACTTCCGTTAATTGGCATTTTTCATCCAAACATCCTCTAAAGCAGTGAAAAAATAATCGAAATATTAAAAAATTTCGTTCAAAATCGATGTGTATTGAGTGTTATCTATGCACCACTGGTTTTTGTTCAGAAAATGCTGCTGTCATGGGCGTGCCTGATTGCCTTTGGAGGATCGCTGCTGGCTGTCGTGTCGAAGAAGCTGTCTTCCATACCCGAGACGCAAATCGAACGTCCACCTATGGCTAATCATAGATACTTACTGGTCCACCACAAATACGATGAGCTATTGTAAAAGTACATAATTCTTATATAGTTGTTCCCATCACATGATGCAGTCAAATCATGTCATCCTTTGAGTTTATTATTTGGTCGAATTTTACTTTCAAAATTCACTACATATTAAATATGGCTATGTCGAAAGATAAAGATCTCCATACCTACTACTGGATAATTACGTAGCTCAGTTTTGATTTTATTGTAATTTCAAATGGGCTTTCTCTTAAGTATATGAGTATTGTGATATTATGACAGATGTAAGTAGGCATTCTATTGTAAAAACTATTGAAAAGTATTAGGTGATAATTGCCTTTGCTCATACACTAAAAAATTATTACACTATCCTTCCCTTCCTGTAATTACTTTATCGGTTGGATAATGTAGCGGGCAACAATTCAAGGACGCGTGCTCTGAACTTTAACATTGATACCAATCTATGGCTGTCCACACAAGAGCGTCTTCGCGATCAGATAGAAAGGAGGCCTCGGGATACTCATTGGCAGAATGAATAGAAGAACCGGCCCTTACTGCTATAAAATCCACGTATAACACCATTTTACGATCTATTATTCGGAACCTCTTTTGGGAGTCGCCAAGAGTTCAGCCATGATTCATCGTCGACCTTGACTGACTGGTTTTCATAGTCGCTCTTGAAATTTATTGGAAATCATGATGAAGATTGCAGCGCAGGTGGAACCGCGAGAAGCTGCAACTGCAACTTGGATGCACCTGATCTAGGCGAGATCACCTGGCGAGTGCAAATTGCACAAATAGTAAGCGAAATCTTGTGGGGCAGCTGCCATAAGTTGCTTTCTTATTTCTAAACTGCCGTCGAGGATCAGGAGCTGGCTTTTATTTGAAATGCCCTCTTTCAGGACAGCTCCTTGAGGACTTAGAAGGAGCAGCCTTTTTTTCCGTCCGATGATCTTGACGACTTGATTGCACCTGCGAACTGGGAGGCCAGCTATGAGCTTCTGATAAATACCTATCTCTATAGCAAAACTGAAACGACCATTTAGGGTTTTTTCACGTCGCCGTTGAATTTACCAGCTGGTATTTATTATTGATTATTTATTATATTTATTATTTATAAATAATTATGATTTAATTATATTTATTAGTTAAATTAATAAATTATTATAAATTGAATTATTTAATTACCATAATAAATATTTATAAATAATTATGTTTTATTACTATTTATTTATTATTTATTCTTTGTATTTCTACAATAAATCCGAAGATTTATCTCAGGCGTTTCGGAAAATTCCTTTCAAAAAGCCTCTCCTCCAAATCTGATTTTTCAATCCGGCATGATCTCCCTTTGAGATTCAAACTCCCGCTGAATCTATTTTCGAGAAACTCCATAAGTGGAATAATGACGATTGTCAAAAACAGCGGAGGGGTCTAAACAGAAATTAAGATAGGTGGGTACGTATTCCAGAAATGGGCTCGGATGAGATCATAGGACGAGGAACCGAATGATCTCAGTCATATCGCGACAACGGTTACGACAAAAGAACTGAAACTCACCCTCGTCACGACATCTCACGACACCCTCTGCTTCTGCAATTTTCTCATAATCTCGGCATAGCAGTTCACACTACGCGGAAAGGGTGAAATTCAATAGTTTAGTCTCCGGTTGGAAGTATTTACCAACATATAGTTCCAGAATTTACCCACCCGGGCATAGGTACCTACGAGGTACCTCGTACATTTCCGAATAGAATCCAAAATGTTACTTCAATATCTAGTTTTTTGGTGCCGTATCATGTAATTGAGTAGGTACCTGTAGGTAACTATATCTATAGGTTGAAGGTTTTGGTGCAAGTCCCGCTTTATCAGTAGTTGACTATCTGAAAATCATTGACTTTTCACAAATCTATTAATAGGCCACTCGATTTTTCGATGCGCATAGGCTGTGTTCCCAAGAAATTAGTGGCCAAGAGATTGCTCAATAATTTTCGAATAATCGACCGCTGATAAATAAAAAAATTTTCAACTACCTCGGTTCCTAGGAAAATTGTCATTCTCAATCAATTAAACAGAAAACGATGAAAGATTCACAAAAACTCTAAAATGCAGCAGGGTTTTTGTTTCGTTTCCAACCTGCCAAATATCTTCTTGCATGTTCTTGTGTTTTTTGTCAAATTGATTAAAAATCAAGAGGAAATTCCCTCCTTATTCATTTCTCTGATATTTTCCCATTTTCAAAATCGCGCAGCATGTGAACCAGTTCCTACAAGTAGCTTTCGTTGAGTTCCACAACTCACATACAACGTTAGGACGTACATTACAAGCAGTGACAGAGGGAAGACTCCATGCGGGCGAGGCTACCTCTCAAAAAGAAAAGCAACCGAGTTTCACTTGATTCTTTGTTAATATAACGACGAGCAGCTACAGGTAGCGACAGGACGCGTTATCTGCAAAGCAAAAGAGAACTTGTGAAACTCAGGTCCAGACCTTCTGTTCAGAGAAATTAGCATTACGACGAAAAATCGTCAGGCTATTGTTTCAAGATGACCACAACGGCCTACCCGTATACGCCTCTGAATTAATGTACTAAAAAATATTCGGCGTTGGAAAAATCATCAGAAGGGTTCTTATTTTTGCGCGTAGTATGAGAAATATTTGTGTGAAAATATCTGACCGCATTCTAAAATTGAACCAGTTCACTAGATCTACGTTCAGATAATATACGACCTACAGATTGGTTACCATTACGACCGAACTCGTACGGGTTACGATCCATTTTTGCGACCTGTCGAACCCTGTGACATGTTGTGGGCACTGGTCAGGAAAACCGCAGGTGGACCGCAGAACGTTTTAACTGCCCCAAGAAAAAGTACGGCCTCGATAAAATCTCCAAGTTGTCCAAAGATTTCACCCAATAGTCTCCTGCATTCGTCTCTCGGGTACCTACCTATATTTTTTTTAGGGATACCATTAGTCTAGCAGATTTAAATGAAATTTTTAGAGGCTTGAGGAATAAGTTTTTGTAGTGTCGGCAGGCCATATACGGTGTATTCTCCATGCCTCATGGACCACATTACTGAGTCATTAGTGAAGTAAGTAGTAATCATCTGCCCCTCATCCGCGCTATAAAAATTATCTCACTCTCGAAAACTATCTTCAGCCTACGATCCTAGAGTTTACTTCAGGTTTCCTCACGTCCCCAACCATCAATACGGTATGTGGAGAGGACTTGTATGATTTTTGTAGTGGAAACTTCCGGGTTAGTTATTTTTACCATTTTAAGATACAGGCGTGTTTATATTTCTTACAGTTGAATTTAACAGGTTCAGTTTTATAAAGATGCCTATTACAGCCCTTCGATGCCGATGGAATGGTAGCTTAATGAAAATTCCATTAGGCTTATCGGGATTCATCTCGTTCCCCTGATTGGACTCATGAATGATACGGTGAAAACACCTTTACCGTTTGGATTAGTTTGTTATTATCACCTTACTTCCCAATGAACTGACGCCATCTACCTATCTAAGTATATAATTTGAGGTCCTTCAGGTCTGTTAGATTAGAGGAACAAGGAAAAATGTCTCGGATTTAGATAAATACAGGGCGGCGGGAACAATAATATTGAGAGGATGAGCACAAAGATGTCTAACTGATAAATAGTTTACAGTGCTGTAGGGTTCTTCTGGGGGCCTCTTCTATAAACTGAAAGCAATATGTCTTTAGAAGTGAATATCGATTTGTCATGGAAAATCTAACGACAACATATGACAATTCCAACCAACCCGACTGCCAAGACATAATATGTCAGCATATTATGCTTCAATTTTACAGAATAGGCCCCTAGGTCAGATGACCCAACCATCTATCCTAAGAAGGCGGAATGCTAGTGGGATTGTTGAGGAGCTAGGCCAGCGTGACCCCAGATTTGTGGTTGAATCCAGATACGGGCTAAGTAGTATGCATAAAATCGAAGCAAATATTTTGCTTCAGTTACTGCAGTAAATGGTTCGACTTTTTTCATACCGGCCATAAACCCCTAGGAACCGGTCTAATCTTCAGATGAGCGGTAGGGGGAAGCCCCGAAAACCGAGATTGACTGGAAGTTGTGATGTGCGTTATACACCTGATTTTTACTATACTGCATGCACCTTGTATCGGTGAGGAACACCTGCCTGACATTCGCCTACAAAGGTTCAGAGCGGAAGGTGCAAGATCCTGATTGAACGATGCGGGCGGTTGACCGTTTCAAATTAAATCCCGGACTCGTTTTGAAAAGCCGAAAGACCGTCAAGCAGACGACTGCAACTTCTTTTGGGAATTTCGTCATGTCAAACTGGCACGCGCCGGCTCAGATTTTTTCAAATCTCCTTGAAACGGCCTTGACAGGCCTATAGGCCTATATGCAAAGGCCGGTCCGGTATTTTGGTATCATTCAATCGTGCCGCCCTTGGCGAACCAGCCACCTGTTATTTGAATTTTATGCCCGCCCAATTGAAATATTGTGCGATTGCAGCTTTTGGAGGAATTGAATTGCTCGACACGTATCGGAATGGCATCTTGCAGAATCGAGGCGAGGCGACCCGAGGCGATAATGAGGAACATGGAAGAGTTGTAAAAATGTAGGTAGGTACACCAACTTTAGGACCTGGCAATTTGGAGGCCAAAAATTATCTTCCGCCGATTATGTCAATCGATTTTCGATGATCGTTATCTTTGGGTGCTATTTTTGCGAATGCTTCCCGCCCCCTTTAACAACATTCAGGAATGAACATAGGACTATGTTAGTGTAGTTGCAGGTTCTTCGAAACTAGATGGCAAATTACATTCAATTCGTGAACCGACCCTTAAAATCGGTCACACCCTATCCGATGGTGGAGAGGGTAAGAAAATGCATTGCCGATTGGTGGAGGTGCCGTCGGCGTAGAACCCAGCAAATTTGATTGGAGTTCTCAAGTCACGTTTTCATATTCAACCCCGCTCCAACAGCCAGCTGGCAAGCATTTCCAAGAAACTACGTATTCAGGGAATAAACCTAATTTAGAATAAACACATCCTAAAAAGTGGAACCCTCCCTAAGCAAAATTAGGAGATGTGGAATCCGGTATTATCTCTTCTTTTTCCTTCTTTTCCTCGTCAGCGAATCAGGGATAGGGTCACGCAGTGAAACACAGTCTCCTTCGCCGAGCTTTCGATGATTATCAGATGATGAAGGTTCTTCATCATCAATTATTTATCGAAAGCTCGACGAAAGAGACTCTAGACTTAGGCTTTGGATGTTTCTGCATGTTTTTCACCCAAAATGTAAAATTCGCTTGAATTTTAGTTGTCGAAAATTGGTTTGGAGGCTAATTTTTAGCAATTCAAAAGAAAATACCTATTTTTCTACATAATTAAAAAAAATTCGTTTTGAAGTTTTTTTTTATACTGCCGTGTAGTAGGTAAATTAAGTTCGGTACTGAAATTATTAGTAAAAACTAAACAAAACATTTGATGGCTGAAAAGCTAGTAGAACTTGGGGATGAGCAGATCATCTCATTTTGCACATTCGCCCTTCGAAAACGGCTGTTAGGCTCCTCCCGATGTGAAATCCTAACTACTCGGTGTTTACAGGGCGCCCTTTGAGGGGAGGGAGGCCTCCAATCACCCGCTATTTAGGGGTTGAACCGCTTATGGGGCGAGGGTGAATCTTTCCCAATTATCGGCCTATTTAACGAAAACCGACGTCCGTTTCGTTTTTACACGCACACAAAAACGCGCAAATCGCCGGCAGACGAGGAACACAATGCGCCTGGGCCGCCGAACGGGACAGTAATATCGTTTTTCACTGTTGTCGTTCTTGTACACGTCCACGGTCCATTAAACGGAAAACAATTTTTCCCTAATATCCGAGGATGGGAAAGAGCAGATTTTTATGGTTAGGCTCGATCGGTTGGTGTCTCGTTACGGCGCGTTTCCGACCGCTTACATTCGATAACTGTTTGTAAACCGAATATCGAATCGTGCCGATGGGGGAAGTAGGTTTGGAGACCAAAATCCAAAACTTTCGGAATTCTCGGTAGATACTTTGACGTGTATTGAAGTAGTATGAACCAGGAAAGCTTTTTATAACTTTGAGGGCAATTTAGGAGAGCAAAAAGAAACTAGAAAATTGGGTGTCGTTGATAAAAAATTAATTATTGTATAATGTGAGAATATTATGTCCAAGTCTCAGGTCTGGTATGTATCTCCACCAAGTTGCTTTCATCACGCCGCCAATCCGAACGTATATCTGCTCCTCAAATAAAGAGCGAGTCATTATTGCCGCAAGACAGAAAATAAATTAACGTTTTTAATTTTCTTGAAGAACAAGAGTGACTGTCAGGAGCCCAATTTTCTCTCGTTTTCGAAATATTGAAGCCTCTTCTGACAGTCTTCATGAAGGACGTAAATGAATCTGGGTTAATTAGTATCATTACTCATATTCGACGGGTTTCGCCGCATCCTCTTCAAGGATCTTCTACGGACCGTTACTTTCGAGTAGGTACCGAATTGGATAATGGAAATGATTAAAAAAATAAGTGGGATACATTGGATTTTAAATGAGACGTATAAGGTATAATTTATAATCAAAAATCTGAACATTCTTCAATCTATGGAATATGGATATAATCCAAAAATTTGAAAAATAGACGTGGAAGCTCTTCCTCTTACCGTATTTCACTATTCTGCAGCGAATTTCACATTTTAGTCTCATAGATATTCAAAAATTCTTCCTACATCGAGTAATCTTCAGTTATCGCAAGCTTTTCGTGAGGCCATAGAAGAAATTGAGATTTCAACTTTAGACAACGGAAAGTGAGCTGATGACAACTGCACGCGGCTGAGGGAAGTTCTCGACGGAATCTCCTTCGGATCAGAATATCCCCAACTGAGCCCCACCCTCGACTCGGAAATAACTTCGTAAAATAAGATGCGGTTTTTACGCCAAAACGAGGGAAAACCCCATTGACGCCACTTATCCCGACTTCCCTTTTCCAGAAGCGGATATCGCAATGATCGGAACGGTTTTGCATTCGAGGATCGTTTATTCTCTTCGAACGATGCGCCACCGACGTTCCGGGGATCAACAGCGACGCCGACGGATCAGTTTGACAAATGCATTTTCCGATGCACCGCGTCGTGGCTATCAACGCCTCAATTGTCCTGCACTCTTGATTCATTCCAGTTCGTTTTTTGCTTGGAATTCGTGCGTACGGCATTTCAACTCTTGACGGCATTGTTCAACTTCTGAGGACACCTGCTCCTGGCATCCGAGAATTATTCCGGTAGGTCTTCACTTTGGAGACGTGAGACTCGCGATGCGGAGGTCCTCCGTTGTCTGTTCTGTCTGCCAAGAGGTGATCCTTGTCTGTATAAACGAGGAGACGCACTATTCCTCTACAATGGAGATGATGCCGGATCCGATTTCCGATTGGTAAGACCAGAGAAAGGTCATTTGATACGCCACGCTTACTATTGTCTTAGCTTGTCAAGGATCTGTTATCAAGGGTTGTTAACTAATAAGGGGCCGCATTTGCGACTCGTCTAATCGTGTAGAATAGATTTTAGGATAGATTTTAGGACGATTACAACACTTCCATTTATTCTGTAAATATGGACGAAAAAACTCCACACGAGTTCAATAATTCTCGCGGAAGCCTTCAGTTGAACTATACATAGCTCGAGTTCTTCATTTTTTTATGAATTCATTTTTTTTTTTCATGGAATGAAATACGGCCCCCTTGACCAGATTCAGATTTCCATGGTGGTCGTTTAGCCTGAAACAATATCGAGAAATTCGTTCCCACTGGTCCTCCAGGCAGGCGTAGTTGACATTATCATCGTTCATTATGGAACCGGTGCAAACCGTCGGGTACCACTCGTGGGACACGCGTGCCATCGCTTCGTTCAGCCCCGAGTTAATGGTCCGTGTTGTCTGTCGTTATGCCTCTGTCTCTTTCCCTCTCGAAGGCTTCAAACTCATCTGCATACTCATCAGTCATCCGACGGGGGGACGCGCGCGACGTTCGTACTTCGACAATGCGCATCGCACAGGCGACGTTCCAGTTCGAGATCCTGGGGCGCTCGCCGGTTGCATTACCTTGGCTAAACAATCCATTCAAACCTCCAATTCTTACCGGGGAACAGTTTGTGTACCATTAAACAATTATTTGAACTCATAAACGCCGATTCAATCTGCTCCTCTTGTGATGGTAATGAGATAAGGGGAACTTGAAGCGGAAGGATTTGTATGTAGAATGGAATAAGTATGTACAACGATCGCGCCCCTTTTAGACGGCGATTTGTAAAAAATATCGACAGGCTGTTGGCTGTTAAGATTTATTTTGAATATTACCAATGAACTGGAACTTGAGGATATACGGGAGCGGTTGACGTGTTGATTCTAGGAAGGGTGTTCTCTATTATTTACACTCAAGACCGGCTTATCAATTTTTTCAAAGCGAGGTTCATTCAAGGACATCAGCTAATTTCCAAGAAATTTTTAGTAAGCCGGGTAATGAAGTCCTTGGTGAAATATAGTACAAGCGTTCTTGAACAAATCTAGCTTTAAATGAATTAATAAACCAGCCCTCAGAACGCTCGGGTGTTCTATAAATGATTTTTTCATTTATATTTTATTAACGGCTTCGGGCGTCAAACCCCTGATTGAACGAGACGCCTAACGACCCGGAAAATCGTGTAAATATAGTAGGTATGAATCACTTTTTTTTTTAGCACGAAATAAATTAATCATTCTCCGAACATCCATAAAAAATCAAATGAAATATCGGTCAAGTTTTGACCATTTCTCTCAGCCTCGGCTGCTAGAGTGGATTACAAACTCTTGTCGATTCCGCCCCTGGGCATATAACAGATTTTAATCGGAAAGCAATCACAATTTCTTGTCTCGTATACGCACAAAACTAATACGAGGGGCTAATTTGGAGATATTACTCGATAAGAAGCTGTTTTTAAAAGGCTGATAAATCGAGGTTCATTTTTAAGAGTCGGAATAGAAATAGAGAAATTGAAAAGCGGCATTCCTAACCCATTACACATGAGGAAAAACGGTCTCTATTATTTTCCTTATTGCTGTAGGAGGTGGTAAGAGGCATAGCATACAGGGAATTTATCAGAAAATGTATCATTCATCACACTAATAATGCAGAAATAGAATAAACCCGTCGGATTATGATAAAATACATTAGTACCATAGCAATTTTGGGAATGAGTCATGTATTATACTGCCGTCCTAAGTTAAAACGTCCTATCTCAGTTTTTTGCGTTTTGAGAAAAACGCGGTTAAGTGAGATTGTTTGCACCGTCCACGTTTTTAACCCTAGCTATTTGGAATTTTCACGATAGCTCCTTGACATCACCCCCCAACTTTGTCAGTTGTCAACAAACCTCAATATTAAACCAGCAGGTAGGAATTATCAATTGAAGTGCAAGAAGTCGAAGACAGGACTTTGTTGTTGTTGTTCGTTTTCTTGTCGTGTGCCTTAGGCCACGTTCGACATTGGTTTTTATACCTAGGATAGGACTTTTTAACCTAGTAGTAGTAGTTTTTGGAACTCAGTATTCGAAGATGAATATCTTGCCCACATCCATGACAGACACAGCTTTGCTACTCACTAGGCCAGAAAGTCCTAACTCCTTTATTTGAGGCCACGTGGGACGATTTATTCTAGCACAAGTTACTGAATTTTTTCAGTGATACAAGGTCAAAGTGTCCTAACTTTCTGCTGCTTAGGACTTTTTAGCCTAGGACTACCAAGTTAGGACTTTCTGTTCTTGGATGGAGGCGGAAATTGACAAAAGTGAGATAGGACAAAGCCATTTTTCAGTCCTTTCCAATGAAGATAGGACTTCCTAACCTGGCCCATCAGACGCGTCATGTCAAAATCTATACAACCACGTCCTTAACTCAAAAAGCGATAAAAATGAGATAGGACGTTTTAACTAAGGACGGCAGTATAATACCATCTACCACTTCAACCTTTTCTCAGCTTCTTATTTCTGCCAAGGTCAGTAGGGCTTTAGTTTTGGTTGCTGTACTAGTGTTGCTACTAATTGGGCAATTGCAGTGGTTTATTGTAAGATAATATTATCCTTCATATTTTTCATCTTCATTATCTTTCATTTATATACTACTACTAGGTATATTCATTAGGTATCTTTTATTATCCTTCATATTTTTTCTTCATATATATTTTTCATATTTGAAGGGTAAGGGGAAAGAACAGGAAATGTCCATTTTTCCCAAAAACAAGCTTAATAGCGCATTTTGTAGGAATTCAAAGGTACTAACCGTATAGTGAAACTCCAAGGGGAAAAGTATAAATGTCGCCCAGAGAAGCAACGAAAGATTCGGTGTAAGGGGAAAAAACATAGAATTTAAAATACAAAACCTGCTTTTTCTCTAAAAGTACTTTTTGTGACATTCCTCGTTCCTCCCCCTTACCCTTCATTTATGAAAAAATACTCAATGGAAAGGTGCCCCATGGCCTAGTTCTCCGTACAACCATTCCACAGTTTAATAACTGAGAAGGTAGTTTTGAAGTACATATTCTGTAAGTAATTATTCAACACCGAATAGGTAGATACCTAAATACGTTCATTCTTGTCTGCAGAATTCGGATTTCAAGGGCTCGCTCGGAAGCGTCATGCGCTCGTTTAGTGCGTGCCACTTCGCTCAATTGAAATGAAACATAAAAAATAGAAAAAGTAGGCAAAGCTGGTCGTGTGCAGGTGAGTACCGGGCTGATATGTGAGAGTAGGTACCAACCCGCATTGGTCGTTCGCTTTCGAACACGAAGACAATTCGGATTCACCTGCTCGTTACACAACGGTGTACGGACTGGCGATATGTTAGCACTATCGTCGCATGGGGTTACTTTCCTCCCTTCAATTCAAAACTGCTAAAAAATCGTAATAACTTCGTTCGGAAACTTCTTGCATAATTTACTTCAAACCTACGTTTGTCTACTAGGCCTACTTTGCCTACTACCTATGGGCTGGGCAAAAAAATGAGCATGCTTAAATAAACAAATGTCGGTCAAAAGCAATTGTTTTTCTAAGGAAAATTATTTAAAATGGAGGAAACATACTTCTCAAACCTAAATTAAAAAGAGATTTTTACTTATTTTCGAAATAAGGGATAAATAGTACCTAAATGGTAGCGCTTTTTCGAGTGATTTCGAATGGTTCTCGTTGTTAAAGGGGGTCAACTGCCCAGGTAGATAAACTAGGGAGGTATCTAGGTATATGTAATTATCTCAAATTTCGTTAGGTATCATCATCAATCATAAGTGCAGCTACTAATTGAAACGTCGATTCCAGCTCGTGCCGGGATTGTAAACGCATTAATCTCCTCTTGATTCAACATGAATAAAACATGAAAAAGGATCGACGATAAGGATCCCTCAACGTTCACATTAGATTCTCACGCCTATCACGACTCATTGATGACAACGATCGTAAGTGATGTGATATTGGATAGGACAAAACGGAGAATAGAGAGAAATAAAAGAGGAGGAAATATTATGTTGATATCATGTTGAAGCAATTAGAGGATCCTCCCGAGGGGAAGTAACGGACTGGGACTCGCACGCGGAAACTTGACCATAAATCTTCGGTAAACTGTTTTGAAAAAACAACAAAAGAACCTCTTCAGATACCCCCTCGGGCGTACTTTGACGTGGGAGGGTTGGGACTTGGGGTTGGAATACAATGGAGCTAGGGCTGGTAGTCATGTGAGTGTGCACCCGTATACGGATAGGAGCAGAAGCTATGTGTTCAGTCGCCTTTGAGATTACCAACAAATTTTTCAAACCCACCTTTCTGCAAAATAACGTTTGGTTGATGAATATGAAAGCTCCTATGGTGGTGCAAAACATGTTTTTCTTGAAGATGTGAAAAATTTGAAACTGTGAACACGGCAGTCGCGCGGGTGCGAATTTTTTCCACCACAATTTTTTTAATGGACTCTGAAGAGAAAGAAAAAGCAAAAGAAGGGGAGGTAGAGGGGGAAAGGAGAAACCATAGAAGGGAAACATAGTTTGAGTCCACCAGAATTTATTTTGATTAATTTGGATATAAAAAAAATCCACGCATTCTGCAAGGTAAAAAACAAGATTGTACTTAATACTAAGAAAATATAGAAATTCCTATTCTGCTAATGCCGCCAATCTACAATAGCCCTATGGAAAAGGAATACTTTCGCCTCAGAGACAGCCTTAAAGTAGGCTCAATTTCGAAATTGAGGCCAAGTCGTTCTCGGTCTCTCCGAAAAGCAATAAATGAAGTTAATTAAAGCATCATGAGGGAGGGTGATTTATCAGACGAGCTTCCACCCGAGGGCGTGAAGCGCAAATATTTCCTAGCAGCCAAAGCCAGAATAATTATCGATTTTGGTAGAGACTTCGCTTGGCCAATCGCGAAACTCCGATTGCCATTGGAAGAAAGGCAAATCGGCCTTGCCCTGACCACCGAGTCTTCAGAACGAGAAAGTTTATTCCACTCACGGATTTATGTCGGGTTTTCCTTATTTTTGAATGACGTAGGACAGAGTGGTTTTTTACCGGCTGGACCATTGAGTGCATAACTGGTTTCGGCTCGTGCACACCATGTTCCACCTTGAGTTGGAAAAAATAGGATCGACGACAATCGTGAGAGCTTGGCCGGATTCGAATGGCCTAATTAAGAGAGCCAATGAAATCATTGTCCATTCTCGCCCTTATTGATAGACCCAACGTCTCTTCAGTTGGCCTTTTCCTCAGCGTACGTGATTTACATTGAAGGGATAGGGTGGTGGTCACGTGTCTACGAGTAGCAGTGATGGGGGTGGCTTTGGAAAGCATGAGCCATCCATCATCTAGTTAACAGGGATTGCCGCCGTTTATTTTTGGGACCTTGTACAGATAGGAGTTATCCGAGTCAGAGGGGCGAAGTGGTGCAGGATTGCTTGGGTGGAGCGTCAAATACCGCAACTTTAAACTTATTAAATTAATTGTAACATTGTTGCTCAAGGCTATGGTATGCACCTCAGAGTAGCGGTAGGAACAAGAAGCTGGAGTTCTTCAATATTGCTTAAAATCCCAAAATTGGATCGGTTCTTCGTGCTTACCCTATGCACACGGGCTGTGTGCTATTAACACGAGGACAAAGGGTTAATGTACACCTTTCCTTACAGGGCTACCATCTACGCCACGGAGGCGCCGGAATACTTTTGTACATTTGAGGAACGAGGCCAACGTGATCTCTTACGTTCGGTGGGACCAGGAAGCTGGAGCTCTTCTATTCTGTTCTCCTGATATTGGGACCACATCGTAGGGCATTTGGGGTGCGGGAAATAGGAGCTTTGGCGACCTTGCTTTAAGGGATGGTCGATTATTAACGTGTCCCTTGCAGGTATAAGGTTGGAGCCCTAAGAATAGGTCGGAAATTTGGTTGAGCAATATAGAGAAGCAAATATAGAGAAATATAGCAATATAGAGAAGCAAATTTCTGGCCCCAGCTCAATTCAGAATAGGATTGTAGTTCTTCATTAAATAACTACTCCATTTAATAAATGAAAATATTGGGATTTTTTGTACGTGAATTGATTATAAACGAAGTTAATCTAAATTATCACATCATCATACCGATGTCACCACCTAGGTATTCCGGGGAAGTAAATTTCAAACATTTCGATGGAGCCGCTGGGTACGAAGAGCTAATTGCTGAATGGAAGGATCCGATGAAAGTGGAAGTTTCTCAGGTTCGATGGACAAGATAGATAGTGGGAATTAGCGGCTTCGAGTGACTCCGAAAACCAGAAGCGACCAATGCCAGCCACTGAGGACTGCACAAGGAACGTGAGGATCACAGAGCAGGTAGAAGATGTGAAGGTAGGATTGAGGATCTCGTCCTTTGTACGGCGTCTCCTTATCGCTACAGACCTTTAATTACTCCTCTTTAATCTTGTATTTGCATCTACCCTATCCCTTCCTCTTTTCCGACCTTTAACTTCGGCCACTTGAGTTAATCCGTCATCTCTTTATTGTATAGACTCCTTTTGAACTCCCCGTTCGTATCAGACGTGGATTGTTGGTGTTCTATTTGGAGTGTTTCGCTACGAACGGTGGAAGTAATTCGTTGAATTTACTTACAAGGGGAGACTACGGCTGATGGGTTCAGGATTTTGTTTTGTTAAAAGTTGCTCCATATTGAGCAGATTCTGTCGCTTAGGAGATGGAAACATTAAACGAAATTGTCAAACGATAATGTAATAAATCCAGTTTTTCAACTACAGTTTTTAAATACAATGCGGCAGGAACCCAGCTGGGCCACTTCAAGTATTTTTCAAGCATGAGAACCAAGTTTTTCATCCCTAATAAATAGTTTAACAGTGATTGACCGTACGCGGCATCCTTTCATCGGAACGCCCTAATTGCGCCGTCACAATGGCCTAAATGGACCGACGCGTCCACCCATCGGACCAGTCCGCCCATTCAATATTTGACATTGTTTTTGTAACTGTATAATAAACGGGTTGAGAGGGTGACGGAAGACAAAAAGGTCAAATACGCAAAGGGTGGCTTGGGCAGACGGCCCGGCAACAACCGCAGGGTTTTCACAGCGTCGTCGCGGTCTGCGTGCGAGGAGCTGCGGCTCCAATGGTCAATGATCACGCACACATAAACAGTGGTACAGTAGAGAACCACTTGACTCGAACTGGTCATAATACGAAGTACCAATACGAAGATACTTTTCACACGGTGAGAAGTTACGAGTCTGAGCGCGCCTGCGGGGGGCAAGCATTGTCCTTGGCCATAGCTGCGACAATGTGGTCAACGCGTCTACAGGCTAAGAATAGCTGGTAGTTTTTCAAGTTTCAATTTAGAAAAAAATTTCAAACGTAAAATCAAGCAATGAGGAGCATGCGTGAAGTACGAAATTCTTATTCCCATACTGCCGTATGCAATGCTGCCGTAATGCAGTGAAAAACACTTTTAATGAAAATTTATCGACGAATTGCCGCTGTAAGGACAAATAATGAACATGACCTCCCAGGCCACTGCCCTATGTTGATCCTATGCTGCCAGATTCATAAATCCATAATCCGGTTCTTCCTAAAGCCAGTTAAAATAACACTCATAAAAAATGAACTTTTCTTTGATAAGAGAACCATTAATTGAGCGACCACTATCGCTAGTCCAGTCAAATTAGAAGTTAAAAGGGGGTCGAGCACTAAATCTGGACAAACTGGAATTTTTATGGGTTACTCAAGGGTGGCCAGGGCCTAGGCTAAGCCCGATGTGCTAGTCCAACAAAATCCGAACTTACCATTGGTTTTCAACGCGTTGGACCCCGCCTAACTCAGAGGGGAAAATGAGAAGCCGTGAATGAGTAGGGACCTACTGTGGGGTTTACCCTAACGCGACATGTCCTGACTACTTCCGACCCTCTTGTTGATGGAGGCAGGGCATGCCCGGGACAACTTTGGGTGAAAAGCCAACATCAGGAACGACGGTGAACTTCTTACTCTGCCGTACTAATTTTATCGTGAATTAAGAAAGCATTCTATTTTCAACATTCGATTTTATTCGCATAAATAATGTTGGCATACGAATTCGTTCGATTGACGCTACACCAGAAGATTAATGCAGTTCTTATCTGATTTCAATCAAAGCAATAACGATATTTCTCAACAAGAGAAACCGAAAATAGCACCTATTGGTAAATTATAAGGAGTCAAAATTCTATCTTAGAGAAAATAATGAAACAATCGCCTAGTCGCTCACTAGAAATCCAAAAAAAATTTTGCATAACATCTACCTGACTTATCAGTTCGATATTTATTCAAACCTTTTAATTAAATTCTTCAATCTATCAGTTTGCATTTAACAGAAATAAACCGACTTTTATATAATAGGAACAGAAAAATCCAGAACATAACATATGCACATGAAGATGAACAAAATTGAAAGAATTAGGTCTTACTTCCACACAGCAGTTCTTTTTCCAAATTCTTGGTCTAATTTTTCAGCTTACTTTCAATGCAGTTAACTTCGTTAGAACAGCGATCCACGGAAGTTGTCCATGATTTTAAGGGCGAATTTCACCAAAATATTAGCCTAGTTATCCTGGGAAGCTGCTTAGTTGACGGCACATTAACAAAGTTACCATTAACTAACCACCATGTTGAGCGAATCACGATGTTACATGACTGGTGAAATTGGACTTATTGCAACAGCACAATATCTGGAAAATTACGACAAAGACGTTAAAAAAAAAAGGTTTTAACTGACAGTCTACACAGCTCTCCTCAAATGAAAAAGTTTTTTGTACGATGCAGCTCTTCAAACTAACGACGTGGCCACCAACAGAGTGAAAGAAGGTAGGTAACAAGAAATTTGCTTACCTGAATGCATTTTAGCTATACGTAGAAAACTGTACAAAAATACTTGACTAGGTATAATTATAAATACTTCTTATTTTAAAAAATTGCAATCCTTTGCTACAAGCTGAGCTTCAGTTGTGTTAACCTGGAATCAACACTGGTTCGATGTGCTCCTTGAGTCATTTGTTTTACACCGTCTACAAGAATATTAACAGTCTTGGATCCGTCGGACATTAGGAAACGTGTGGCAAAATAACTATGCCGAACCATGACTCATGAGTCATGCACTTTGCTCCATCTGCTTCTCGCACGCGACGTAATCCGAAATATGAACTAAACTCAATTTTGACTATGCAGTTGACTATACCCGAAAATGAGGGAAAAAATTGAAAGACCTTCAAATTCAGACGCCTTCAAGGAGCCGATTCATGGACTGGGATGGAACTGTTTCTATCAAGAATCAGTAATAGGTACCGTAAAAACAAAGCCTTATGCCAAAAGCAATATAGTGCGTAAATGAGGTTGTTTTAGAAATTCATTCGTTCGCTATCGATTTTGGCACAAACCCACAACGATCCAAATTTCTACCAGGCAGGTACCGTTCGGATCAAGAAAGACTTTTGTATTGATGGTATCAAAATGGTAGTTGTTGAGTTATCAAAAAATGTAAGAATTTTGAATACTCAAAAATGGCCCACTAAAATCACGATAAATTATGCCTCACTTGCGTATGTTAAAAATTTCCTGGAAAACAAGATTTATCGCTCTTCAACAGCTGATTATTCTCCTCTTGAAACGTAAAACAACAATGTTAGGGGGCGTTAAATTTTTTCACTGATCGATTACATGGGTTCGTCTTCTAAGAAAAACGAACAAAATATGCATATCTAGGAAAATTATAAGTAGGTATACCGATATATGCATACATTGGTATACATGCATTGGTAATACCTGCTCAAAATTTTCTCCACTTTTCCAATTTCAATGTGGAAGCCCATAGTTCTTTGTGATCACAACTGTATTGAGACCTAGTACATCGAAAATATTGCGCAAAAAAATAGCGCCCAGTCTTGTGTTTTGATCAGGAAGTAAACCCGGAAGCCCCATATTTGTACGTTGAACCAACCACAGACATTGGAACGAGGGGTCGTAGGCTAAAAATGAACGAGCATCAGTCACTTTGTTCCAAAGTCCAGGAGTGGTCCACAGACAAGTAAAATACCTAAAATTAATACAAAGTTGAGGATCGGGCGTAATAAATTGACCATACGCAGGCGTAATAAATTGACCATGCGCACAGTGAAGTCCGCCTATAACCAATAAACCTAATACAGAAAGCCACGTACTACCTACAGAACGGAATGCGGATGAATTTTAATTTAAACAATATACGAAGTGCGTCTGGAAAATGGGTGGGGTACAATTGACTTACCTACCATCCAAAGTCCTTGGCGCTCTGCACACGATGGTATTTCAGGTGTACAGATGATAACGAAGTGAAATCGTTCATACTCGATAACCATACAGTTTTAAATAGTTCAACTGAAGGGTACAGGGGAAAAACGACCTCGGTCTCAAATTTAGTGAGCCGAAAAACAAATTTCGATGCTTGAATTTCAAGCATTTGTTCTGTTACAACGAATCTTTAAAAGCACGTACAAAAACGTTTATAAGCTACAAGATAGCGGTACAACCCCGAAAAAATCATTTTTGGGCTCGAGTCGTTTTTTCCCAGTGCCCCTCCAACTAATTTTGTTCAATATCACCTGAACAGCCTCTACTCAATTTCTTTCGCGTTTTTGTCAATTCCATTGAAATTGAACTCTTAAAGTGGATAGGTCCAATTCGATAAAGCAATAACTACAGATTTGGCAGCGCTCCTGCGGTTATCTACTAGAGGTGCACATCGTTGAGTGACGAACAAACGACTCGCCCACACACATCCGATTGCTGGGTGTTGGAGGGGGATGAAAATAGGTACTTGGCTCGGAAACGCCAATAAAATTGATTGGGTTCTATGCCGAAGCAATTCATTTGCTTACCTCCTCCACCAGCAATCGGATGTGCTCGATTGTAGAAAAAGAATTTAATTCTATTGATATTGGGCCTGGTAACAGGCCAGTAGCAGCTGACGCCAAACAAATTCGTCGTGAGAAATGTCGTTAGTCACTTGCCCGGGACTGTCCAGATCGAACATACCTATTGAGTATCGACTTACGTCGACCACACACTGTCCGATTGCTGGTGGAGGGGGTAAGAAAATGCATTGCTCTGATAAGTCAAGATGGCGTCGGCGTAGAAACAAATAAATTTTATCGAGGATCAATATCCAAGTAGAAAAAAAGGGAACAAGCTAAGAATGTAGTAACTAGGTACGTATACAGAAAACCCTCGTTATTCATCAGATTTGGCCTACTTTGGGAAGCGTTTTTTTATGGGTACTAAAAGCTTTTTTTTAATCCCCTACGTCCCCTGTCAGAATTTCTAACCAAGGAATTCAGCTAACAGCATACTCTTTAGTTCCCGAAATCAGCCCTAAAAAAGTACAAAATTCAAAAACCCAAAACTGCAAACTCCTCCAACCGAAATCGTTGTAAACAGCTATGACACAGCTTAGATCATCACAGGTCAATTTTTGAAAAAAGAAATCTGTGGATTTATGCTGACACTGTAAATGTCTGTCCTAATAGACCCAAATTCGACCAGTTTGTAGGCACTAGAAAAATGTTTTTGCTTAAATTTCGTAAGGAAAGGGGGAACAGTCAAGTTTTGACCTCCTAATTATCGGTACCTACCTATCCAAACGAGGTAGGTCTAAAACAATACAAAAACCACAATACAAAAATAACACAAATTAGGCGCTAAATCTAAACATTTGACATGCACATAGGTCAACTCAGGTTGGTAAATTGAAGTCTACTATCATATTTTATTGTACACATCAATATCGATGAAGTCTAAAATCCAATGGGAAATGCCAATACAATAGTGTATTTTATACGAAGGTTAATATTGGGTAGGTATTTGCCCAAAGAGTCCAACGGTAAAATTCTTTTTCACACGAAAACTCGAATAAGGGAGATGGAGAAAAGTCGCAATTTAAATCGTAAATGATAAAAGCGGTTCGAGACTTGAACTATTGACGAATTTTAGGAATCGTCTCAAAAAAAAAAAATAAGAGCTCAACCGGAATTCATTCTCGGATGAAACATTTTTCGTGAAATCAACGGGCCGACACTTGGTCCGAACTGGAGCGATACTTGCTCGACGACGATGATGTCGAATGCTCGGGCGGTGATTTGGCATGCTTGCGCTCTCGGTCACGCTCACGCTCCCGCTCGCGATCCCTCTCGCGCTCTCTGTCGCGCTCCCGCTCCCACGACCGCTCGCGGTCCCTATCGCGATCTCTGTCGCGCTCTCGCTCGCCCCCGCCCCGCTCCCTGTCTCGGTCTCTCTCGCGCTCGCGATATTCGTAGTAGCCGCGCTCTTTGGCCGCGTCACGCGAATCCCTAGCGTGCCGCTCGCGGGATCGGTCCCTGTATCTGTCGCGGGAGCGCGATCTTTCCCGACGTGCGCGAGAGAGAGCTCGGGCAGCGCGGTCTCTTTCGCGGTCGCGCGGCGACGGGCTCCTGGACGCTTCTCGTTTTAGAGAGTACGGTTTCGGCTCGACACCGCGGAGTGTATCTTCCAGGGAGTTGATGAGAATTTTGCAACGATCATCGTGAGCCACTTTGCTCTGTTTGATCAGCATGATCGCTGTGACTAGGGTCTCCATGGCGGACGCGTATTCGCCGGCTGCTGCGTCGCAGACAGCCCTCGTGATCGCCGAACTGGACACATTCCTATTCCTCGCCATTATATCTTCGAACTCGGCCTCCGACATGACCACGGGCTTCGACTTTGACGACGCGAGCGACGACGACGGAACGGACGACGGAGGCGATCGGATCTGCTGCACGACCGGAGGGCGCGACGATGACGGCGGGGGTGGGCCGCCCGACGGATGCCCGTGGTGATAATTATAGCGCTGTTGCTGCTGAGGCGGCGGCGGCGGCAAGCTCTGCTGAGGAGGCGGCGGCGGTCCTTGCCCGTGAGAGTGGTGGCCGGGCGGAGGCGGCCCTTGCGGAGGCGGAGCCTGATCGGACAGAGCAAACAAGACAAACAACTCACAAACAACGGGGAAATAAATTGTTCACAATGGCCAGCCCAATGCGAATTTACAATCATAAGCTATCCGTCTATACAATGTAAATGTACAAAAATAAAAAACCGGATAAATCGATTGTACAAAGTTGTTCGCGTGATGCACTACAAGGTGACCCAGTAAAAGAGGAATGGGCTCCTCGAGCCAGTTTTTTTTAATGCTTCAAATTGTAAATTGTGATGCGAGCTTTCCAAAAAGATGCAATATGTGGGGTGGGTCTCCGACCATGATAAAAAACATGAAGAGACAATTAGCATTTATGACGTATTTTTCTATGTCAAACAGACTCAAATGTGAATGATACAGTTTCAAACAGATAAATTGATGACTTAAACTGTGTTATTTTATAGCTGTGTTGTGATATTTTATTTAAAATTCATTTTTGTTTCCAGTTCAAAACGAAAGATTGCTTTCCATTTTTTTTCTGCTCAACAATTCAAACCTGAGCACTCACAATTTTCCGAGGTGGCAAAAACCAATTCGGTGTTGATATTTTCCCAATTTTGATCACAAAAATTTATTCTCTATTCCTATTAAAAATGTGTTCAATTTTCACCGGTACGAGGTAAAAAATTAGCAATCTTAATTTTTCCACTCTAGTTCGCTATTCCTTTGTAAATCGACTCCAATTTCAAAACCAACGTTAGGCCACACACATACAGCACCTTATTAATTGAGCTCTCCATCTTTTCAATTTTTTTTCATGTTGAAAAATAGTGTTGTTTGGGGGTATTATTGAATTTTGTGCTCGCTCGGGGTGGCACTGGAGTTTTGGCTAGCCGAAAAAGAACAGATAGCAAGATCAGGACAGAGTAGGACAAGAATATGTAAGGAAAGCTAAACTGAGAAAATTTCATGGAACTATGGAGATAATAAATAAGGTACCTAGCATAAATATTCAAAGAATCGTTGAGATCCCCCCTACGAATTGAGCGCTGATTTGCCTTAGAATTGACTAACACTAAAGCATAACTCTTGAAGCGATATTGGTACAACAAATTGAGACCGACGTATTTGCAAGCATCTCAGAACTTATTCCCTTTGATCCAAATAGGTATACCTACTATCCTGTACATAATACTGTCACAAACCAGTATCAGTCTAACTTTCAACAGGCACAGTAGCCTGAAGCTGAATGTTCAATGTAGAAAATAAAACCAATCAAACTTGAAGGTATACAAGTAATAAATTGTTAACTGGCGCGTTAAACATGCTATTTTTGTGATACCTATGATTTGGAAATGTGATAATCCGATATCGAAAAAAATCAAATTCGCACTCATACCACAAGAAGAACTTTCACTCCTATCAGAACTTGTCAAAAAGACAATATGAGACTTATCTAATCACAAATATTCTTCCTTCAATTAGATAGGCAATCTTACAGGTAGCAATTGCTACCATTAATGGTACACGATATCCATTTTAAGACAGGGAAAGATTCTCGCCAGTGCGTGTCAAGTTTTTTTTTCTTTTTTTTTAAAGTGCACGTTCTCCAAGTTCAAACGTTTCTGCGCACGCGCAACCGTTCCAAACCGTCAGAACGCGCACTGAGAACAGACCCCATTTTTATCGTCTATACGTCAGAAAACCAAAGTTTTTCAAGAAATCAGGTACCAAAGGTTGTTTGGATCTTCGATACCTAGGCCTAAGAACATCGAAAAAACAAAAACAATCGCCTATAAATACCTATTTCATTTTTATACCTATTTAATTTTTATACCTTTATTTTTTATACACTGATAGCTTCTGGGGTTAAACTCGAATGCCAGGGTTTTGAAAAAATCATCTTATTGAAATTCATTTTCTTCGGTAGGTACTCTTTTCGAGGACAGAATTTAAATAATCAAGAGAAGAATAAATCAATTAAACATCTTTCTTAAAAGATCATTTTTTGTACTGATTGACCATCAATGTTAAATCTTTTTAAACCAGGTTTCAAAATTTTGTGAAACTCAAAAACACGTGTAATTGGACTCGGAAAGCGTATTTCAGTTCCCTATTCTTCCATAACTCTTCAATGAAACAATTCCTCAACACAGTTATCAGCAGTAAAGTCGCTAAATTAAGAGTACAATAGTTAGATTAGCGTGATTTTAGAATGCAGGTGTTCGAAATATTTCCAAGCGGAATTTACTTATGGTCCCTCCTAAAGAATCGGGCAGGCCGAAATAATCTACAACTGACAAATTAGAAGATATGCAGATTTTCAAATGTAAAACATCAGATGAAATTCAATTTTGGAGCTTTGAAAGCAGAGTGTAACCTAATCTAAGTACTATCAATCAATAAATATAGAACGAAGAAAATCAAACAAGTCGAGCTCAACAATCGTCGATTAACGACCGAAAACTCCATTAAAACGAAGGACATAATACAGGACTTTGCACACGAACGACTCTCACACACCAACACATTCATTCGCTCTAGAAATATTACATCGATATTACGAACGGCGTACAAGAACATAAAACTAGATAACGTTAAAAACATGAAAAAATGAAAATACGGTATATCCAAGAATGAAGGAATTTCAAGAGAATTGAATGGAAAAGAAGGATTTCTAGGCGAAACGTCATCATAATGATATATTATGTCATTATTCTGAAAAAATGCGATTACCTATTTATCAGCTGCTCAACGGCTAGAAATAATTTCATCTTTGCATAATACTCCCCCCTACATCAAGTAGGTAATTAAAAAAAAAAAATCATCACCAAAAAAATTAGCAATTTTAGGGAAATAATACGTTTTTCTTAATGTTCCAGCGACGACTTCCCTTCATTCCCCCTCGCGTCCTACCCCGAACGTCCATCTTTGTCTGCCCTTCAGGCCAGAGCTGGAGGGAATGGAGAGCAATCGCAACAACGAACGGTTATTGCCTACATGACATAAAAAATTCATTAAACTACCTGCAAACTCGCTGAAAACTTCTAAGCACAAATTAACATCACACAGAGATCAAGTATCCTGGGATTGTTCCGATGGAATAGGTAACTTAAGGGTTCATTACAAATTTCTGTAATAGTTTAGGGTTTTGTAAAACTGGATTTTTCGAGAAATGCTTTCTACAAAGTACACGATGAGGAACTTCTCGAATTTTTGTTTTCGAAGCTCTCAGAGGTGAAATTTCAACAACGCCACGAGAATCACAAAACAGATACATTTCAAAGGCATTGCGAATATTGGTACTTAACCTCTCAGGGCCTCCGAAACATTCCTTAACAACCCGATTTTCATTATCGAAACTAATATCACAGAATGGAAGCAATGGTAATTATTAATCATACTTACACTCCTGGAACGAAGCTAACATGGATACAAAAGAATTTCATTAGCCTAAAAAAGTGAAGAGAAATTTTAGCAACTGGGGATGTCCTACCTGAATTAGGCCAATTAAACAATAAATTTGGGAACTTCAGCAGGAAGTCTAAGAAATTATATTTCGGTATGAATGTACGAATATTAGGCACCCAGTATTATTTTCAAAGAGGTTGTATGGATTTTCACGTAAATTTGTAAATAGATCAGTACAAAAAGGATAAATAATGCAAGCAAAAAATATGAGGCTACAATATCAATTAAAAATGTCAGTTGATGATTGGGGAACTCGTAAAAGGATAATGCCTCATAACCTCATTACCCTTATAGGTTATAAGTACCTGCTCCTGGGGTATGGGGTACCTGCTCAATATTGGGACCTAAATTTGGCGCGATTGATCCAGTAGGACAAAGAATAATCAATAGGAAACCTCAAATCGGAGGGGATGATAAAGAAAGAGATAAAATGAGGTTAAAGCAAAGGTAAAGCAGTGAAACACAGGGTAACTCGCATCTGGTGTAAAAATGGTAGGCGGAACGACTGATAGGCACCCTGGAATATTCCCAAGAAAAGGGTAATTTATCGGGAATATTCCCCAAAATAAACTTTCAGCAAATATGGGAAATTTGGAAGGTTTTTCGGGTTTGGTTTACTAGGAAAATACTGGGAAATTTAAGAAAAACCTCTCAACATTATCTAAACTGTTTCCATAGTAAAAAAAGGACATTTTCTTACATCTAATAAAAATTTCTAAAATTCTCTGAGAAGGTAATAATGACGGGGAAAGTTGGCTCCAGTATTTCGGATAAAAGAGTCAAAATATCCCCAGGCAGTCGCGCGAATTTACTTACATGATAATACCCTAACTATAAAAATACAGAATCTGTCAATTTCAGGCAAATCTTGATTATCAAGATACCTGGCGTTGGTAATCGATCTGAAAATTATTCTACGTCATCACAAGTCGAACAGTCTTTGTTGAAAGCTCAATGGCTGATTAGCCAAGGAAGCCCTGATTATCTACCTACTTTCCAGACGTCATTGCAGACGTTTTGCAAACTTCGTACTGTCCAAACCAGAAATCAATACAAATACTAAATTATACCTCAGGGTAAAAAATTGCATCGGTTTGATTGGTCGAGGTGCCGTTGACGTAGGACCCGATGAATTTTATTGACTTTTTCCCCAACACAGCTAACAATTCGACACACAGAAACCCCGAAACAAAATATAAAAATACGAGCTTAGATAAGAGATTTGACCATGCTTTAGAAATTTATCATCTCCTTCAATTTCACTAAAAAGCTCGTGGTACGGATAAAAAGGGAATTTTTCTCCACCCTAATATTTCAAACTTTGTAGGACGAGTACAAACTCAATTTGTGCTACAACTCGAAAGAGACAGTACACGGTAAAACTACCTCCATTGCGCCTCAGAATCGGAAATTACGGACGACCAATCGAACCGCGATGCAATTTTTCAGTCTGAGAAATAAGTTCGTATTCGAATTAGTGTTCTTCTCGTTTTGGTCGGTACGAAGTTTGCAAAAAAACTCCATCACTTATGCTAAAAATTCGGATTGTTTTCATGACACGAGCTATTGCGTTCTTGGATAATTAATTGATTGAGTGAATTGATAATTCGGTGCTTAGCATTGATATCGATTGCCGGCTAGAAAACTACTAAGACAAAAAAATCGGTAAACAATTCTCAGTTCCTACAAGGAATGGAACAATATATGGGACAAATTGATGGAATCGAGGGTTGAAAACTAGAAATTGGAAGGTGATAATGAATGAATTCTGAGTTCATATGGATGCGTTCAGTTTTGGTCGAAAGTACCTGGTGCTGGTAGTATTGAGGCGGCTGCTGCTGCGGCGCATGCTGCGGTGGCGCATTGTGGTTAGGCGGCGGTGGTCCGCCCATGTGAGGTGGCGCTGCAGAATGCTGCATGTAGGGCTGCTGCGGCGGCGGCCCTTGGTTATGCTGTTGCTGCGGTGGTCCTCGCCAGTCTGGCCGAGGAGGCGGTCCCCCACCGTGCGGCGGTCCTCCACCCGACATATGATGAGGTGGTCCTCCTTGAGGAGGAGGCCCTTGAGGAGGTCCGCCACCTTGATGGTGAGGGGGCGGTCCTTGCTGGAAATGAGGCGGTGGCATCTGCGGCCTCATCGGCGGCCCTTGGTTCATAGGTGGCCCTCCACCGCGCGGCGGCATTTGCATGAAGTTGCCCTGCATGTGGGGCGGTGGCATTCGGGGAGGTGGCCCTTGGCCCCCCATATGAGGTGGTGGCCCGCCCCTCATGGACGGTGGTCCGCGAGGTGGCCCTTGTCCCATGTGTGGGGGTCCATGGTTCATGTGGCCCATGCCGCCACCGCCGCCTCCCTGGTCCTTCATGTTCTGCTGTTTGCCACCCTGAATTTGAGGTTTCGTCTGGGCATCGAATTGAGCGAACGCCTATCGGAGAAACAACCAGAAAAAAATCCGATGTTTTCAGTAAATTTTCAATAAAAAACACTATTAGAACATTTGGATAACTTCAGTGAGTGCGTAAGTTGTTGGCATCAACGTAACTAAAGCAAACAAAATAGAATCCGAACTTTTTGTTGACTGTTGAACGGGAGTCAGGAGTTTTTCTAGCATTTCCTGATTTGCCAGGTTACAAAATCGTACAAACGACAAATTTCGTACTATGAAAAGGCAAAGTTTCCAAAAACTCTCTACTCTCTATCAACTCAACTTTCTTCGAACTAACCTGTTTGCTAGGATAGCAGACGACTGGATTGCGACCGTGGATGGTACTCTTTGGCAAGAGGTCCAAGACTGGCTTCAAACTCTTCTCAGACCCAAAGGACACCTGGCAGAATCCTTTGGACTGGCCGTTGGAGCGATTGTCAAATATTCTCACATCGACGCAGTCAGTGACACCGATGGCAGCCACGGCATCTTGGATATCTTTATCACTCGTCCACCAGGTCAGATTTCCAACGTACAATTGGAAATGGCGGCCGTGATAGTTTCTGTACGTCTTTGTGACTACAGTCGTCGAAGCTTTGCCGTTGTGAGAGGCGTTGCTCTTGTCATCGTTTGAAGGCGTGTCAGAGGCGCCATGGCTGCTCGTGGACATGATAACCTCATCGTACAAATCTTCATCGCCCCCGTCGGTCGCATAAATTTCTTCGTCTGCCGTTGCCATGTCTGCAAAGGAATTGAACTACTTTCGGCAACAGCAAGATGTACAAGTTTGAACCCAGAGTCGGGGGGGGGGGTCAAAAAATGTCCCGGTCGAACTCAAGGGCCAATCATTGAACATGTTAAACATACCAGTGCTTAGACGGCAAACAGTACGTCAGTACGTATTTTGATGGGTACCTGCCAACGGAAATTTTTGGACCAAAATGATAACATTTTTACTTGTGGCCTGATTTAGGGGCTACTGGATCAAAAATTTGGAAAAAACCGGCCTACCTATGATTTAGCACCTGAAGCCCGTATCACAAGTCAGACCGATCTCCTCCCCATCCCACGGACAGGCACACAGACCCTATGCTCTGATTGGCTGGTCCTATGGATATGTTCACTTTGGCGCACCTGCATCAATGTTTGTTATTATTCATCTATGGAACCTTATTTCTAAGAAAAATTTTCAATGAATTCGCACGTAAAAATCACCAAAGAATCGGTCTGACCAGACGGTCTGTGGGATGGGGAGGAGTTTGGTCTGACGTGTGATACGGGCTATTTTCAGGCTAGCAAGCAGCGGTACGTAGATGACAAACAGTAAAGCCCGTATCACACGTCAGACCGATCTCCTCCCCATCCCACGGACAGACACACAGACCCTATTCTCTGATTGGCCGATCCTATGGATATGTTCACTTTGGCGCACCTGCATCAATGTTTGTTTTTATTCATCTATGGAACCTTATTTCTAAGAGAAATTTTCAATGAATTTGCACGTAAAAATCACCAAAGAATCGGTCTGGCCAGACGGTCTGTGGGATGGGGAGGAGATCGGTCTGACGTGTGATACGGCCTTAAGTACCTACCAACTCCCAAATTTTAGTAGGTAATACTTCAAACCAAATCTATTCGGTTTTGAATAATTTGTAGGCTAGGCAGAAAAAAATTGTGTTGAAAAAGACAACCTGCTTGAGTGAATTTTGAACCGTTTTCTAAAATGGATAGCCACAAACTTGCTTAAAACATTAAAACCCCTACCTACCTACTCGGAAAGATAACACCCGCACTTGAGGCTCAAATCGGTCAACTTCAGTGGCAAATGAAAATAAATACTAACAGCGTTAGGTACTAAATACATATGAAGTACTGTGAGTAAACGCAATTCCAGCTAAACAGGATGACAATTGTCGTACGATAACTAGGCTATTTTTGTACTTGAACTTTTTGATCACGGACGCCAAGCAGGGAACAATGCTATTGGTGTGGAATTAATACAGGCGAGAAATTTAACACCCGGCGCGTAAGACCCCCTGGAGTAAACGGATTATATCAAGACGGAAATTTTTTGTAAGCGTCCAAATTAAATTTGAAACTAATTTTGTCATTTCCCCGCCGCTACCGGTACCGGCTTCCTCTTCAACGAAAACCACTGATAATACTGCCGGCAACTGAGCCTTCAATGGCCGCCCAGGTGCAGGGGCTTCGCCGACAAGCGAAAGCTTCAAGACTGAAGGGAGTCGATTAAAAACATCTACGGTCTACAATGAATAAAGTGTAAAGCTTTGAGATCAAGAAAAGTTAGGTATGGACCAAGTACGACGGGAAATTCGTCAAGCGCAATGAAATACGAGCATAAATGAACCAAGATGGGAAGCGAAGGTAACTGCGGCCACCATCGCTAAAATAATAATGATATTTTTACCTTAGAGATGGATGAACGGCAAACGCAGAAAAGAAGAGGGCAAGCCCGACTCGCGGAACACAATTTTGATCGCTTTCACAGAAATTAAAACAATCAAATAAACGATGCGCCGAACGCGAAGCCCGAAAAATCTTAGTTCGCAGGACAACCCAAACTACCACTCGCGGCGTCAACTAAGTAAATACACGACTAGTTACGCACACAAAGATCACAACTCAACGATGAGCGAAGCGATCAGTCGAGGCGGAGACCCCATCACCGGGCAACACTGCTCGCACTGTTGGTGACGTCACAACCGTGGTGAAACGGAACGAATGCGCGGGATCGCAGTCGTAGTAGTGTAGTCACACCGCCCTAAACCAGTTTTGTCAACTCGTAGCCTTGCTTTCCCTCTGTCGAACACCGAAAAAACCTCTGAATTCGACTAAAAACCTCATGCTTTCAAAAAGTTGTGTTCTTAACTCCAACATTAAAAAATAAGAATATAAAATGATCTAAGTCAAGTTCGAGTTCAAACTCAACTTCGAGATCAAAGTCAACTTCGAGATCAAAGTCAACTTCGAGATCACTCAACTTCGAGATCACTCAACTTCGAGTTCAAACTCAACTTCGAGATCAAATTCAACTTCAAGATCCAACTCAACTTCGAGATCAAAGTCAACTTCGAGATCAAAGTCAACTTCGAGTTCAAACTCAACATCGAGATCAAACTCACCTTCGAGTTCAAACTCAACTTCGAGATCAAAGTCAACTTCGAGATCAAACTCAACTTCGAGTTCAAACTCAACTTCGATATCCAAGTCAACTTCGAGATCAAAGTCAAATTCGAGATCAAAGACAACTTCAAGATCAAACTCAACTTCGAGATCAAATTCAACTTCAAGATCCAACTCAACTTCGAGTTCAAACTCAACTTCGATATCAAAGTCAACTTCGAGATCAAAGTCAAATTCGAGATCAAACACAACTTCAAGATCAAACTCAACTTCAAGTTCAAACTCAACTTCGAGATCAACTCAACTTCAAGATCAAAGTCAACTTCGAGTTAAAAGTCAACTTCGAGATAAAGTCAACTTCGAGTTCAAACTCAACTTCGAGATCAAAGTCAACTTCGAGATCAAACTCAACTTCGAGTTCAAACTCAACTTCGATATCAAAGTCTACTTCGAGATCAAAGTCAAATTCGAGATCAAACACAACTTCAAGATCAAACTCAACTTCGAGTTCAAACTCAACTTCGAGATCAACTCAACTTCAAGATCAAAGTCAACTTCGAGATCAAAGTCAACTTTGAGATAAAGTCAAATTCGAGATCAAAGACAACTTCAAGATCAAACTCAACTTCGAGTTCAAACTCAACTTCGAGATCAACTCAACTTCGAGATCAAAGTCAACTTCGAGTTAAAAGTCAACTTCGAGATAAAGTCAACTTCGAGTTCAAACTCAACATCGAGATCAAACTCAACTTCGAGTTCAAACTCAACTTCGAGATCAAAGTCAACTTCGAGTTCAAACTCAACATAGAGATCAAACTCAACTTCGAGTTCAAACTCAACTTCGAGATCAAAGTCAACTTCGAGATCAAACTCAACTTCGAGTTCAAACTCAACTTCGATATCAAAGTCAACTTCGAGATCAAAGTCAAATTCGAGATCAAACACAACTTCAAGATCAAACTCAACTTCGAGTTCAAACTCAACTTCGAGATCAACTCAACTTCAAGATCAAAGTCAACTTCGAGTTAAAAGTCAACTTCGAGATAAAGTCAACTTCGAGTTCAAACTCAACTTCGAGATCAAAGTCAACTTCGAGATCAAACTCAACTTCGAGTTCAAACTCAACTTCGATATCAAAGTCTACTTCGAGATCAAAGTCAAATTCGAGATCAAACACAACTTCAAGATCAAACTCAACTTCGAGTTCAAACTCAACTTCGAGATCAACTCAACTTCAAGATCAAAGTCAACTTCGAGATCAAAGTCAACTTTGAGATAAAGTCAAATTCGAGATCAAAGACAACTTCAAGATCAAACTCAACTTCGAGTTCAAACTCAACTTCGAGATCAACTCAACTTCGAGATCAAAGTCAACTTCGAGTTAAAAGTCAACTTCGAGATAAAGTCAACTTCGAGTTCAAACTCAACTTCGAGATCAAACTCAACTTCGAGATCAAAGTCAACTTCGAGTTAAAAGTCAACTTCGAGTTCAAACTCAACATCGAGATCAACTCAACTTCAAGATCAAAGTCAACTTCGAGTTAAAAGTCAACTTCGAGATAAAGTCAACTTCGAGTTCAAACTCAACTTCGAGATCAAACTCAACTTCGAGATCAAAGTCAACTTCGAGTTAAAAGTCAACTTCGAGTTCAAACTCAACTTCGAGATCAAAGTCAACTTCGAGATCAAACTCAACTTCGAGTTCAAACTCAACTTCGACATCAAAGTCAAATTCGAGATCAAACACAACTTCAAGATCAAACTCAACTTCGAGTTCAAACTCAACTTCGAGATCAACTCAACTTCAAGATCAAAGTCAACTTCGAGATCAAAGTCAACCTCGAGTTGAAAGTCAACTTTGAGATAAAGTCAAATTCGAGATCAAACACACCTTCAAGATCAAACTCAACTTCGAGTTCAAACTCAACTTCGAGATCAACTCAACTTCAAGATCAAAGTCAACTTCGAGATCAAAGTCAACTTTGAGATAAAGTCAAATTCGAGATCAAAGACAACTTCAAGATCAAACTCAACTTCGAGTTCAAACTCAACTTCGAGATCAACTCAACTTCGAGATCAAAGTCAACTTCGAGTTAAAAGTCAACTTCGAGATAAAGTCAACTTCGAGTTCAAACTCAACTTCGAGATCAAACTCAACTTCGAGATCAAAGTCAACTTCGAGTTAAAAGTCAACTTCGAGTTCAAACTCAACTTCGAGATCAACTCAACTTCAAGATCAAAGTCAACTTCGAGTTAAAAGTCAACTTCGAGATAAAGTCAACTTCGAGTTCAAACTCAACTTCGAGATCAAACTCAACTTCGAGATCAAAGTCAACTTCGAGTTCAAACTCAACTTCGAGATCAAAGTCAACTTCGAGATCAAACTCAACTTCGAGTTCAAACTCAACTTCGATATCAAAGTCAAATTCGAGATCAAACACAACTTCAAGATCAAACTCAACTTCGAGATCAAAGTCAACTTCGAGTTAAAAGTCAACTTCGAGTTCAAACTCAACTTCGAGATCAAAGTCAACTTCGAGATCAAACTCAACTTCGAGATCAAAGTCAACTTCGAGTTCAAACTCAACTTCGAGATCAAAGTCAACTTCGAGATCAAACTCAACTTCGAGTTCAAACTCAACTTCGATATCAAAGTCAAATTCGAGATCAAACACAACTTCAAGATCAAACTCAACTTCGAGATCAAAGTCAACTTCGAGTTAAAAGTCAACTTCGAGTTCAAACTCAACTTCGAGATCAAAGTCAACTTCGAGATCAAACTCAACTTCGAGGTCAAAGTCAAACACATTACAAACGTATCGGCTGTGGGGGATGTTCTCGGTTGAGGAGAAGTGTTGGGCGACTCCATTATTTATTAATAATTTATTATTTCAGTAACGATTTCTTAGTTTCCGAATTATAAAAATATAATCACTCATTTTCAAACCGATCAAGTCGTACTATTTAAGTCCCCTTGATTCGCCAACACTCCGCATCGAACGGATGGCGTCGATAATTCCGATTACCTCCACCCGAGTCGGTTGGGTGTCATCTCCCATTAGGCGGGACCAGTTCTCACACGCCCCAGCTGTAGATCAGAAAGAGACGATTTACGAAGTTCCCAGCTTCTGGACTATAAAAGCTAAGGCTGAGTTAAAAGCGCAATCCCGACTTGAACATGCCGCTCTTTACCCGTCCTACCTATTTGTACATTTCTCGGGCTCAGATCTGCCTTTGATATGCTCCTCTTCAAACCTCGAGCACGCAAATATCTAGTCGGCACGCAACCTTAGTTAAACTGAATGGGTGACCATGCGTTCAATAGGAGGCAATTTTAAATTTTACTGATCCAGGCCTCATGCTGGCCCCGAGGTTGACGACCTTACCATTTCATGGATGTTACATTTAATTATTACCATCAGCCCAAAAATCACGGATTTCGTAAAACCATGGTTCTTCATTTTTGATAAAGGCAGCCGAAATTAACAAAACAAAGCAATCACGACAATCTGACTATACACTCGATACAAGGAACAAGGCAGTAAATCTGGACTGGATTCGGGCAACCTCGACTGAAAGCACCTGTCAGCACCGCAAATTAAAAAATTTTTGTTTTACCAAGATACAGAGAAATGCTGTGTAATAAGCTATGGTTCAGAAGAGCCTCTAAATCCTGCGAAAAAATGGTTCAATGGTTCTATTTTCCCAGTAATTCTAGTGTGAGTTTTACCGTATAATTTTGCTTCACCCGCATCAAGATTATTTCTCAGGTAAATCAGTTCGAGTAAAAGGCGACGAACAAGGGTGACATTGAAAAACCCGTAAAAAACGGCCGGATGTAAAAAGAGCCGCTTGAATTAAGCTCCGGAAGCTACAAACTTCGTATTTTCTTTTATGGACATGGAAACTTTCGATAAGCTCGTCATGAGTTAGAAATCGGATTCGCCGGTTCCCGTTACGGCAACGGCAGATGATCCGAATCGGAGGCGTTGCAGCCCGCATCGTGCGCGTTGTGCGTATTTAATCGCTTCCGCTCGGCGTAATTTTGTCTTCGCGCATGTAGGTACGTAGTGGGTTTTGAACGGGACCGACGAGTCAATTACTTGCACAGACCATTTTTGTGCGAAGCCAGAAAACGATGATAACACGCGGTACCTGCTTCATTATGTTGGTGCACTTCGTTCAGTGTTTGCAAACACTGCAAACACTTTGCAAAGTTACTGCAACCATGGTTGCAGTAACTTTCAACCATGGTTGATAAGTGCACTTGTCGTTATCCATAAGGAACATAATATGTTCCATTTTCCGATTTTGATTGGTCAACCCCCTTGAATGCAAAGACATACCTACAAACCCCGAATATTTATGACTATTTCTCCTGCAGATACCTACCTACCCAAATTTTTTTAAGGCTAAAAAATCGATCAAAATTTGATCGCAACATTTAATGGTGCGAGTATGCTACATATTTGGTGTACCAAGAACTTTTTGCAAAAAAATTTTTTTATGTTTCAACTTTTTTTAGAAACCTTTTTAGAAAGAATTGTGGCTGTTCTGAACTTTGGAGATTTTCCTGAAAAATGAAAATCATCAGATGATTGGGAAAAAAGTTGAAACTTTTTTAAAAAACCATTTTATTTTTTCCGGCTTCAAAAATTAACCGATTTGAGCGTTTTTGGTCTTAAAATCTTAGTTTTACCTTGCAAAATATGTAGATATTTTTTATATTCCGATAACATGGCGTATTTTTATTTTAGGCGAGGTTTAAAATTTGCATTGTGAGATTTTTGATATTTTCGACCTAAACACCCTCAAAAGCCGTCAAAGTATGACCAAATTGTGTCGCACTTGTACGTTTCAAAATATGGGACTATTGAATGTTATCTACGCACCACTGTTTTCTTGAGCGATTAACCAACATTTACTTATGGAGCCAATTGCATTCATTCTACATTCTTCTCTCCACAAATTCCCGAGTGGTAGAGATGGTGTAACATTTTCGAGAATGTACCGTCCAACAAACCACCCCTTTCCGTTATACTTCGACATTATCCGTATCTTGTAGGAAGCTCGTTACGCTTCCGACTGAACGACTTCGCTATAAAACCGTGGCCGACTCTCCGGCGATAGCCGAGGAATCGATCCCCTCGTAGGGCGGACATTAGGAGCCTTCCTTTGCAGATAAGGACAAGAACGTTGCCGGCTAATAGCCGAGGATTAACTCCCTCGCAAGTAACCGGCCTCCGTGTCTTTTTGTAGGATTAGCGCCCCTTAATTCCGCACCTTGCCCGCTAAATCGCCAGATAAACTTCGTGGGCATCTCGTGGCATTAGCCAAGATCTTCATCCCGGGAGCTGCCGAAGAAATTGTTCGCTTCACCCTGCAGATTACAAAGGATCTGAGGATTTAGAAGCATCACATGGTCTGCAACTGGTAATAACTCGCCATTTCGCTTTTACTGTTAATTTTGCTATGAGAGTAATGTACCGAAAGAAAGATAAAAAGGATTTTCGGACTTGAATGGTAATTATGCGTATCTGAACATTATTTCTCTCGAAGAGGGCTGCCAAGTCGAAAACGCTCAACATGCACACACGATACTACCAAATCAAGCCAATTTTGAGTTTTTGGTATCGTTGGATTCAGCTACAGTTTAATTTGGGAATTGCTTTCCTAAGCCTCGAAAGCTTACCCGATATTGCCCGAATTCACTGGTGGTCGCAACAGTTTACGTGGGAACGCTGTCCAACAGATCGGCGATAAACTCCCTGCGCGACCACGCGAGAAAAGTTGCGCCCTCCATTCGCCACTAAATTATCTTCGTCTCCATCTGTGGGGAGCTACCGTATTGTCAGTCACAAAACGTCAGCATCGATCGGATGTTATTACAGATAAGAACTCATTGGAAGGACAATGAAATCGAGTGGATAACGAATTTTTCCCACAGCATTGGATTGGAGTATTGCGCATGAAGGAAGAAACCAAAATATATCAAATTTTACCTAGTGAAAATAATAATTAAGAACATTTTTTCTCGATATTTATTGTGCTAGGAATTCGGTAGGTCAGGAATCTGTGTGATCTGTAATTAAATCGAACTCTGTAGTAAGAAAGCAAAGTTGACGTAGTCGAGAATTTAAATAAATATAATTAGGCAATTGAGGCTACTGGTATGAAGGCTTCGAATGGACTGTCAAAAGCACACAATCATAGTAACTCCGGTCAGACTACAAACTTTGCACCTGCATCAAGTGTTATATATAAGTCCTATAGGGCTCACCAGACACCACCTCAACCAATCTTGTCTATAGATTATAGAGGAAACAAACTGCCAATGGTCAAACGGACCTTGCAATAACGTCTCCACATCACTCCATCTTCCAGTCAATGAGGAACATGCATGAAAAACTAAATCCATTTTTTCCGCCAGAATGATGCTGTTTAGGATGCGAAAATGGTGTAGTGATGGTCTACAACGAAAAAACAACATTTTTCCGGGTAAAAAACGCTAATGAAAAGTGCCCTTTTGAATGTGGCGGTTAACCGTATGACGTCACTGTGCGAACGCGACTGCACGTAGTTTCTTAACGTAACGGCAAAAAATCCGTTATCTCCGTCGTATCACAGCATACACACATGAACTCGGATGAGGTTGCACTGGCGTTCACGGGAAGGACGTCACACTGTGTAACCTTGTGTAACCTCGCGGCTGGCCATTTTCCCCCTCGACTCCAAATCTGCGATTTTCACTACCTAAACCTCCCTCCTCTTTTAATTACCTCTTTTCTGAACCGTCACCCACCATTACACCATTTTCGAAGCCTAACAAGGAATATTATGGGGAAAAAACAGTTTATTTTTTTTCATGCATGTTCCTCATTGTAGTTACCACTGTCTATAATATAGATTGATATAGATATTGATATAGATACTGATATAGATTGATGATATACATATAATATATTATATTATAATATATGGATAGTGGCAAGCACAATTATTTTATACAAAAATATATTATAATATTATTATTATTTTAAACAATATTGTTTAATAATATTATAATTATTTTATTATTTTTATTATTTTAAAGAAAATTATTTAATAGATATTATTATTATTATAAAAAAAAATAAAAATATTATTTTTCCTCTCGCGAACTCGTTGGGTGTAATGACCACAAAGAAACAAAAACAGAAGTGCAGTAACAAACAGTAAACTGAAATGAAAAACGCTGCAAATTCAAACGAGATAGAGCAACACATGGAGTCAGGATTACACGATCTGCGGTTACTGATTTTTTACGATTTGCACTTTTGACGTTCTGCTATTTCGACTTTTTGCAACGTCGACGTTATGCCACACCCCCTTGAAAATAATTAACCAATATCTATTGTTCAATATAATATTTCGTTGTTGAATATAATAACGAATCTCCTGCACCTTCATTACATAATGCGTACATGGTTATAAATAGGCTCGGTAGATACTTACTTAGCTGGTTATCTTCGTATACCTACAGGCTATTTTCCCATTCTTCGCCCCTTACAAAATTAATAGGCGCGTTCCTTTTTTCTGTGAGGAGCTACCTGAGCCCGTTACTCCGTCTAATTTATTTTCATATGATCCGAGTAGATATGCCTATTTTCTCCCTATTAGACTTATTCCTCTGCGCGTCCTTCATCGTGGATGAGGAAGCTTGGGTGAAAAATACGAAGCCTCCGAGTGGAGAGGACAAAATAAAGAAAATATTTAAGTACCGTTTTGAGAAAGCATTAATTCTGAATAGACAAAAGACGGTACACCATTCAGTGCCGTCAAAAGAACCGCTCCGCTAGAATGCTGTCCTTAGGCTATCCTAACCCTTAGGTTCCACCGTGAAAGGCTATGTATGTTTTTCATGTCACGTGCTAACGAGGGCCACTACCAAATTTTCAGGTATCCTAACGATGAAATCCTTAATTGGAAAGATGCCAGTTTGTTAACTGGAAGGTGCCCAATCGACGCTACTTCATTTTAACTTTGAAGAAGATTCATTAGGTGGAAAAAGTGCTCTCGAAATTATCGCTACCTGTTCCTACCTGTGAACGGCTTCTGTATAATACGGCCTTAGCCTGTAATTGACAAGCAGCGTACCAGGAAGACGAGATCATAATTATTGCAAAAAAATGATCTGGCTTTGAAGGAGTAGCAATGGAAAAAATATCTGCATTTTCGGAATAAAAGCCATTTTAGTTTTCGGCATTTTCGTAAAATTAAAAAAAATTTTCTAAGTTAAATTTAAAAAAAAAACTGTAAATTTTCGCAAAGGGGTATAATTTTTTATCATAAATTTTTTTGTACCTACTGTAAATTACTATAATTTTTACTGTAACTTTAGAACGACGCAAGGTACTGTTATTGGTCCCACTTGATTCAGCATAAACCAGTGGTGCGTAGATAACACACAATACTTCCATATTTTGGAATATAAAATTGTGACACAATTTGATCATATTTTGACTGCTTTTAAGGGTGTTTAGGTCAAAAATATCAAAAAATTCACTATTCAAATTTCAAAATTCGCCCAAAATAAAAAAAAACGCCAGTTTTTCGGAACATAAAAAATATCCACATATTCTGCAAGGTAAACGAAAGATTTTAAGACCAAGAACGCTCAAATCGGTTCATTTTGGTGACCGGAAAAAATAAAATAGAAAACACTATAAATGCAAATATATCGGAAGTACTGTGCGTTATCCAAATTTCGATTGAACAGGGTTTTAGGTCTTGCCGAGACAAACATTTCAGTTCAAGAAATTTGAAAAAAGGTTGAGAATTGAGGGAGTTATGGTCATTTTTGTAAATGACCACCGACGGACGAACGGACAGACGGACGGACAGACGGACGGACGGACTAACGGACACACAGACACTTGTTCAGGAAGTGATTCTGAGTAAATGTGTATAAGAAAAAGTTTTTTCTGAAGCTCCGTTCCGATTCTCGATTTTAGGACGATCACAATACTTCCATTCAGGCCCGGATTTATGGTCTCAGCCGCCCTGTGCCCACAATTTCATGCCGCCCCCTTCCCGTCATGAATTCTCTTTTATATTTCTTCTGAAGCGGGGAAAAAAATGGCCTGTTTCAATAAATAGGTACTGCAAAAAAGAAAGCCTGTTAGAGGAAGCGATGGCATTAAACTAAGTATTTTGTACGGGTCGTAGGCATACCTGCTCAATTTTAAAATTTTACGATTTGTGTAGGTTGGATAAATAGGTAGGTACTCATCCTGGAAGGGCAATTTATCATTCCAGTTTTAATATTTTTAATAAATAAATAAAATCACAAAATTATTTCAAAAAAATAAACTCTTTTCGTAAGTACGCTGGAGTTACATAAATCAAGAATCAGTCTTTCTCTATTCAGATTGGTTTTCTTCGAGATTTTGTTTTGGAAAAGATTTCAATCACTTCTTCAAAGTCCATCCGTTGGGTTAAAAATGTGTGATTAAGGTCCACATGTAGCAAAGGATATATATTTTTATTGATTAATATTCAAGTATAAATTAATTAGGATAAAATTATTTGGTTGCTAGGCGCTTGAAAACTCAACCAGCTAGAAGGTGGGAAAATTCCCCGGCTTCCGGGGAAAATTTTTCCATGGGAACGTCAGTACTGAGCGGCGCCCGCGGGTGGGTCAGGGCGAGTAGAGTGCTAAGGAGCTAGGGGCCACATGGACAGGATTTGGTTTCGGGGAAAATAATTATTGAGTAATATTAATCAGTGGTTATCTTTTATTTTTTTAAATAGGACTTTAATTTTTAATTTCATTTTTTCAATTTTAATTTTTTACGTATTTTATTTTTTACGTATTTTATTTTTTACGTATTTTATTTTTTTCCCTCGGAGTGCCGCCCCCTCTAGGCTGGCGCCCTGTGCTACAGCACAGTGGGCACATAGGTAAATCCGGGCCTGCTTCCATTTACTCTGTACTTAAATATGGAAGTAAAAAGCCGCCGTTTGAGCCATTGAGGAGACCTAACGTTCCAATCACGTTGCGGTATATTTTTATAGGAAATAGGCATATTGTTGGTCCGGGTTCAGGCTAATCTAACCTATTTAATACGTAACAACTGCCAAAAATTAAAATTAAATAATGAATTTTGATTTTGATTTAATTGAAAAATGTTTTTGTTCATACATACCTATTGAGTTTGATGATAAAATCTAGAAGGAAATCGCAGGTGTACAGATAACACACAATAAGCTCTAGAAGAAAAACTGAAAATTTTTATGTTTAGCTCATGTGAAAAAAATCTTTGGCGATTACAGTGGTTTATTACTTACATATAATTGAGAACAAATAATGAAAAATTACTCTTTGTTATCAAAAATGTATTGAAAAATGGTCAAACTTAGAAATTGAATTGAATTAGGTACTTTTAAGTCTTTTAAGGTAATTTGAAAAAATAGATTTTAAATGTTTTTGACCTACTTTCTGTGAGCCCTTAATTGGTCGGTTCATGTATTTTTTAATGTAACAATAACATAACTGCATCGTTGAGAGAGCTTCGAAAGCTGGGACAATTATCAGAGCATACCACATACTTACTCATTCAGGAGATGGAATTCCATACGAGATCCATTCATCTCGTCTCACTTACACGTCTCGTTCAACTCCAACAAGGTCGCGGGAATGAACTTTCTGAAACAAATGTGGACCCTGGCCAAATATTCGATGTTTTCTTGCCGACAAATGGTACCAGAGATTGCTCGGTGGCATCGTTTACAAAAACAAGCCCTTCCAACTTGTAACTGCCTTATAGTTTTACCTTCTCGAATTGGAGCCGCGCCAGTGGTCACCGATAGGCGGTGACAAAATCAAGATTTTCACCCTCCGGCGCCAGACAGTGTGAAATATGACTTGAAGTTGTCGGAAACATTGGAGAATCCCAAAAAGGAGCACCTTGCTTTGACTTTTCCTTATCGCATAATCTGCAACAAGTATAAATATTATTATAACTAATATTGTTTAAAATAAATACTTTTTATTATTTATTTAAATAAATATTAATTAATACTTTTTAAAAAATAAATATTATTAATTATTGATTTAAATAAATATCATTTAACAAAAATCAAAAATTTCAAAAAATTGAGGTACTCATACTTATAGGTACTTATACTCATAGTCATATAATATGATGATTTAAATAAACTGACGACCAATCGAACTTACCTGAAGTTCGGTCGAAATTATATGAATCCTCAGCCCGAAGATGTTACGGATAGTTGTACAACTACTACAGTAGTACAGTTGTACTACTACAGTAGTATTGTCCATCACTGCAATGACATTGTGTGAAAACAAATAGTGAATTTCCGATCGAGTTACAGCCTAATTTCTGATCGATGGCCGTAACATGATTACAAACAGTGGATATTCAAAGCACAAAAAATTATTCAAGCTAATTTTTGTATCTAATAATTGGCATTTTTTTAAATGAATCGTACTTACCTATTCCCACGACTTAATTGAACGCTCGAACATCAGGAGAAACCCGAGTCACAATAAATCGCGAAGACTTTTCGAGAAACACTTCAGAAATGTCAAGAAAAACTGGACAGGACACGAGATAATAAAAAACGCGAAATTCTAGTTTATGGGAATGTAACGGGTCGATAAAGTGCCAAAATGTGGGGATCCTTCACTACAATACCTACCCATTTACCTATTTTTCGTTCGTAAGCCATGCATCTCTTCGATTTCAAATGAAAAACTCTTACCTTTGGACCAAACGCAGACAAGTTCGGACATACCTGTAACAAAAAAATGGAAAATCCGTTAAAGCTCCATTTGCTTCAGGGAAGCAAAAATAATAGAAATAGTGTGATAAATCATAAATTTATCAAAAATGATAAAATTTATCATTTAATGGTAACTTACGTTTGGCCGCGTCGCTCCTCGTTGGCCGATGTCCTCCGGCTGCATACTCCGAGGTGTTGCACTTCTCGAACCACAGAATGTTTCCACAGCACGACACTTTTTTTGTCAAAATAAAACTTGATTTTAGGAGAAAAAATCCATAAAACAGTTCAATTTACGAATTTAAGGGATTTTTGAATTTTTCTAACAATTAGGTTTTACTCAAAGCTTTTGTGTCGAATTGCTTTCTATGGTGAAAATTTAAAGCAAAGAAATACCTACTGACTCAATTGTCAAAGGCTCCAGTCAGGAATTGAAACTTTTTGAACTTTGAAGTTTGATCAGATGAACACCAAACCGAAATTTTCAAACCTAACGTAATCACCTACTAATATTGATCAAATGTTCGGAATTGCACTCCCTTGAGAATAAACACGGCACTTGATCACACCTGCAACAAACAAGAAGAAGCATTGCGGTTAGACGTCAAATTTTGAATAAAATCGAGAGAAAAAAATATTGCTTACTACACTGGATTAGCTGTAGACTACAGCGAGGACGAGTTCATAAAAATGTAAGATGAAAATCTCAATCATAAAAAAATCTGAATTTCCAAGTTGATTATGAAAACGACAGCCACGAGCATAGGAATGCGCCAGAACGAGCATAGGATGAAAGATTTTCGACACTATTCTAGCACTTACTTTCATCGAACCGATGGAATCTTGACTTGGGGCGTTACCAGGGCGGCAGACACAAAGTCCAAAGCGAATCCACCACACAACACAACACAGCGACACAACACAGAACCATTTAAAAATTGTTGTTCCCTCAACCGGCACGAGAAATCGGACGGACGCGAATCGAAACGAGCGAAACGGGACGGTAAGAAAATGAAATGAGTATTTTGCAAAAAATTGTCGGTTATATTCATCGAATCCGAGATTTCGTGGAATTATTATTACGGAATAGTGCTGGCTTAATATCGATAGTTCCGTGTTATCGATAGGTCGACAGAATAATATATTTGAATCTGAAAATTTTTACTCAACCTAAAAAACGAAAAACGCTCTTCAAGTCCCTACTATGATAACCTGAAGTCCTGAAAAATAAAAATAAATCAAGAAGACAGCATTTACGCTGATTAATGGGTCTTAATAATGATGCTGATTAATGATCTTATTAAATTTCCAAATTATTTGGAATCTTTTATTAAAAAAAAGATATTTGTCCTCATTCCGGATCTGGATGACCCAAAACAACCATGCTAGATACCAAATCTTACCATAGATATCAGTACACCGAGCTAGAGAAAACCACAATTATTAACTAAGTATTGAACTATTAATTAATAATAAAATAATAGATAGGCTGGCAATAATAAAAATAATAATAATATAATAGGTAATGTATATAAGTAATGATACAATGTATTATCTGTATTATGCCATAATAATATAAAACAATATAAACCTAATATAATAATAATGTATAAATAATAATAATAAAATAATCAAATTCTACTTTACAGTTACAGTTGAATGCGAAAAAAGGTAAAATTTTTTGAAACTTGGACGATTACGAAGATTTATTAATACTGAATGATAAACGAAAACTATCACTAGATCAACGGTAGTCCAAATTAGCAAGGGAGTCGGTGTGGAAAGAAATTTACCGAAACTATCTTTATTTACCAAGAAATAAACCAAAACTATCGATATGTAAACGAAAGTCCAAGAAATTTACCAAAACCATCTTTATTTACCTTTATTTTTATACTAGCTGTACCCGCCCGGCGTTGCCCATGTCAAAAGGGTTGGGTTGGGTTGGGGTTGGGGTTGGGGTTGGGGTGGGGGTTGGGGTTGGGGTTGGGGTTGGTTTGGGTTTGGGGTTGGGGGTTGGGGTTGGGGTTGGTTTGGGTTTGGGGTTGGGGGTTGGGGTTGGGGGTTGGGGGTTGGGGGTTGGGTTTGGGTTTGGGGTTGGGGTTTGGGGTTTGGGGTTTGGGGTTTGGGGTTGGGGGTTGGGGGTTGGGGTTGGTGTTGGGGTTTGGGGGTTGGGGGTTGGGTTTGGGTTTGGGTATGGGTTGGGTTTGGTTGGTTTGGTTTGGTTTGGTTTGGTTTGGTTTGGTTTGAGTTCCCCGTCGATAAAAAGAAACAATCTGTTAAAAAATTAGTTTAAATGAGAACAGGTCATTTTTTTTTTAATTAAAAAAAATTTCAAATTTATCTAATTCAAAAATCAAAAATCGGGCTTCGAGGTCTGGTGGCCCCTTTGTGCTTCCGTGTAAAAAATTCCAGGTCCCTGCGTGCGATAGATTTGGCTGGAGAGCTCGGTCAGACAGACAGACACATTACATAGATTATTATAGATTATATTTATAAATATTTATATTATTTATCTTAATTTACCAAAACTATCTATATTTATCAAAACTTTACCAAAACTATCTTAATTGACCTTTATTTATATTATTCATCTTTATTTACCAACGAAAGTCCAAGAAATTAACCAATACTATCGATAGGTCAACGAAAGTCCAAGAAATTTACCAAAACTATCATTATTTACCTTTATTTATGTATTTATATTTTATTTATATTTGTATTATATCTATTATTTATCTTTGTTAATATTATTTATATTTTTTATCAAATTGACCAATCTATCATTTTTTACCTTTATTTATATTATATTTACATTTATATTATTCATCTTTATTAACAACAAAAGTCCAAGAAATTTACCAAAACTATCTTTTCTTACCAAGAAATAAACCAGTCGGAGTAGAAAGAAATTTTCGGATAATGAGAAATAATCGTGAGAGTACCTACCTACATAAAATTTTAAAATTATTTGAAAATTGGGCGATTACAAAGATTTGTTATTGAATAACAAACACAAACTATCGATAGTATCGATTAGCGAGGGCACAATTCAATTTACACGGCCCCGCTCCACTGGCGAAATCCGGGAGCGCGGCGCTGCGTCTACGCGGCGATGCGCCGCCGACTATTTTTTTCCGTAGACGCAGCGCTATGCACCCTCATGAGCGTGCAAGACAATTCCTGGCCAAGCCCGGCGTGCTAGTCACACGCTCAACACGCTGGATCCAGTCCGCTCGAGGCGGCGAGGCAATGACCGCAGTGTACCAAAGTACATATTAAGCTATGAGACTAGAGCGACATGCCCTAACTAGCTCCGACCCTATCTCCGATAAAATCGGAAAAATTCGGTAAAATTTGGGATAAATTCGGTTAACGGGCGAAAAGAATGGCATTTTTCTTAACTTATTATCGATATTAAGCCCGCACTATGCCGAACTCACTTGCTTTCACGCAGGAATGACCGAAATAATCAGTAATTGAATTATCGAAAACCTTCACTCAAACCAGTGGTACACACAATACTTCCATATTATGATTCGCAAATTTTCGACACGATTGTATCACGTTTTTACTACTTTGGAGGCTTTATGGCTCAGAAATACCAGGACTCATAATGCAAATTTTAAAACTCGCCTAAAAATATGAAAAGTTATCGGAACATGAAAAATACCAACGTATTCTGAAGTCTAAACCGAAGATTTTAAGACTAGGAACGCTGAAATCGGTTCAATTTTGCGGTCAGGAAAAAAATAAAATTTAAAACGCTAAAAGTGCCAATTTATCGGAAGTACTGCGAGTAATTCAAATTTCGATTCAACAGGGTGATAGGTCTTACTGAGAAAAATCTCTTAGTTCAAGAAATTTGAAGAAGGAAATCAGAAAAAGGACAATTAGAAACGAAGTTTTTCTATGTAAAATATTTTTCGAAGTGTTTTTTCCTATCCTAGGGGGGCAAAAAGGAAAATTTACTTACGCGAGCGCGACGCGACCGACCCGGAGGGAAGAAGGCGGAAGACTGAGGCCGCGAACAGGCGATTCGCACTAGCAGGATAGCCGAACATGAAATTACACAAACGAACATGCGCGCGGGTCGTAGATTCTCGAAATCGTAGCGCCTACGGCTTGCTGAGCCGTGCCGGGCGGCTGGTCAAAACTTCCGCCATGCTGGTCCGGGCGGCTAGTAATATCGTTGATCGAAGGGCTCGGATTGCCCGGCTCGGCAATTGTGGGGTTAAATTCAGGTTAATTGAAAATTTCAAAACCGTTTTTACATCCACATTTACAGTGTAAAATTTACACTGTAAATATGGATGTAAAAACGGTTTTAATGCTAGTATTTTGATCGTCGTAAAATAGGATTGGAACTTCAAAGAAAATTTTCTCTTACACTTTTACTGAGAATACTTCGCGAACTGTGATATTTTACAACCAGTGGTGCGTAGATAACACACAATACTTCCATATTTTGAAACGTAAAATTGTGACACAATTTGATCATATTTTGACTGCTTTTAAGGGTGTTTAGGCCAAAAATATCGAAAAATTCACTATTAAAATTTTAAAATTCCCCCAAATTAAAAAAACGCCAGTTTTTCGGAACATAATAAATATCCACATATTCTGCAAGGTAAAACAAAGATTTTAAGACCAAGAACGCTCAAATCGGTTCATTTTTGAGGCCGGAAAAAAATAAAATAGAAAACACTAAAAATGCAAATATATCGGAAGTACTGTGCGTTATCCGAATTTCGATAAAACAGGGTGTTAGGTCTTGCCGGGACAAACATTTCAGTTCAAGAATTTGAAAAAAGGTTGAGAAATGAGGGAGTTATGGCCATTTTTGTAAATGACCACAGACGGACACACGGACACACAGACACACAGACACTTGTTCAGGAAGTGATTCTGAGTAAATGTGTATAAGAAAAAGTTTTTTCTGAAGCTCCGTTCAGATTCTCGATTTTAGGACGATCGCAATACTTCCATTTACTCTGTAAATATGGAAGTAAAAAGCTATCAAATAAAACAATTTACCTGCAAGTCAAAAAAGATTTTTGGAAAAACACGATTTCTTCAAAATTTCAAAAAAAAAAAAAATTTCAGAAGGCCTTTAGTTTGAAACTGACCAATTGTCTTGGCTAGGCTTTTGAAAAGAATTGGGGTTGTCCCATACAAGGTTGATTTTTCCTAAAATAAGAAAAAAAATCTTCAGCCGTTTGGTGGGAAGGTGTGATGGTTCATGATTGAATAATGAACCAAAATGAGATCCTAGAGGATTTTATCCCCTGCTTTATTTACTGAAAACAAATTATCAACTAGACTGCCGCCAATATTCTTCCAATTTTTGAATTTGCGGGAATTAATAGCCTCAATTTTGGAACATGCTTACTGATCTTTAAATTGGGAGAAAATAACACCTATTACACTAATTTGAAACTCGAAAGGTTCGAGTGAACGCCGCAGGCTATCCATAAAGTTGTCGGGCCGCTTCGCTCGTTTGCCACCGCTTGATCTATTGAGTGCTAATTGCCACCTGAATTTGCTATCATAAAAAGAAGGTGTGGCCACTGGATTTTTATTGGTAGTTAGGTCAAGGGATGAGCTCTTCTCCGTCGGTAACCTAACTTTTATAGCTTTTTGAAAACTTACTGGAGCCACTTCACTTTTGACCTCGCAGTCGTCGGAATGTCGAGAAAACTGTCTCTGAAGAACTCGGCTGAAAATTTTACAACTGTCCCGCCGGTGAGAAAAAATAGGAAATTTTTTCTGTGATTCATAATTAATCATAAAAACTAAGGTCAGCAAACATGAAATCGGGTTGTTTTTGTGGGTATTAAAAACGCAGCGAATTCTTAGACAGGGGTTTGTTGTTCACATGGCTCGTCTTTTTACTGACTACCTTACTGAGAGTCAAATGTTATTTAATAGGTAACTCAGTCCAAATTTTTGATATTGGATTGCGTTCCTATACTTATTATCCAATGTATATTATTATCCATTATCTACATTATTAACCATGGATAATTGCAATTATATATGGCATATCCATACCTTAAAGCACAAAAAGCATATGTCCCAAAATATCCATTTTGAGATTTCGATACCGAAAGAATCTACTCATCAGGACTTATCGATCGCTCCAAGAATTATTATCCTTTTTCTCTATTTTTGGGGCCAAAAACCGATAAAATAGAAAAACGACAAAAATTTAAAAAGTGTTTATCTTGGAAGTGTTAAGTGCTACCAAAGTTCTAGTTAAACGAGGTTATATATAACCTAAGATGTATAGATCTTGGCCAGACAAACATTTTTTGTAAATAAAGTTTTTGATCATTATTTTATGGAATTGAAATTAAATTGATCAAAAACTTATTTTGCATTTTTCTCATTATGCCATTTTTGGACATATGCCCTTTGTGCTTTAAGGTAACAATATAATTTATGGAAGCATTACGAGTACCTAGGCAGTCGAAATTCGGTATTTGAAAAAAGTTTGAGATGGAGAATTGAGGGAGGTGTTGCAAAGAATATTTCAACTTCTGACTTCTGTGACCCCCCCCCTTCCCCCCAATAAAAAAGTTGTTGATGGCCGGGAATTGTAGGAACCCAAGAAAACATTCCTGAACCAATAATCACGAATTAAGTACCTATATCAGAATGACCTCGTGTATGAGCGGTTTCATGCTCAAATAAATAGAAGCTCTCCTGGCTGCTGTGATATGTCAGCAGCTACAGCTATCAGCAGCTTCATGAAGCTAACTGCAGTTAGATTCTTTGCGATCCGATCGTGCTCGCTGGATTTCAATTTAAGAAGCACTTTGCTTATTCGCCGCCTCGCAAAAGGGACGTCGCCGGATTATCCTCGGATTTACGTATGCCAGTCTCGTTTCTCGGTGTTAACATCTTAACAACCGCCCTGTGGCAGATCGGATTCAGCGGGGGCTCGATAGCTCAAACCAACGCGCTCCTGCGCCAGGTTTAATTTTTCCCCTCGAATATCCGCAACTCGGCTAAATCACGGCCGAGCCCCTTGTCCGATTTTTTCTCCTCTGCCGAGCGCACTGCAAAAAACTGCATCGTCCTTGCAAGACTCGCATTTCACCCGGGATAATTTCTAAAACTCCACGTCACCTCCGAGCTGAGCTAGTAATTTTGCTACGTGCCTCTCCGCGATGGTCACAAAGGGGAAAATCGCGAATTCTTTACGAGCTTGCGGCGCGGCCGGCGTAATTATATTAACACGTCGCGCCCTCTCGCTGTGCACGTTCTTCGGGGAATTTATAAGTATTTTACGCCAACGGGCAGAACTGGATTTCGTCCTGATTCGCGCAAATATGACCTTAGTGGCTCGATGATGCTCATAAAGGACCTGCCGGCTAATATCGGCCGCACCTTTGTTGCAAATCGCGGCCGCCGACGAGCAAAACGCATTTTAATGAAATTCGATTCGAAACCCGCGCGGCGAACGGTCGCCTCGAGCCGAATTTAATTTCGACCCCCCCCTCCCTGTTACGCCGGTCAATCCTTAACAGCTCTTCAAAATTTACATAATAAATCAACAGCGGCGTTGGGCTAGTAGCCGTACCGGCGCCTGGACCTCCTGTCGTGAGGCTTTTTAGCTGAGATTAATCACATACGAATATCCTACGACCTCCTTAAAGAAATCTGACGAAAGCAAAAGGAAAAAAACGGCCTAACGCGTGCTAAGTTGTCCCGTTTGAGAAAAAAACGTCCCAACAACCGAAAACGTGTTTGCAAACAACGTCACTCAAGGGCACTTTCACTCATCCTCTAGTCTCCTTAATTCGACGCACCTACCGAAAAAAAATTCTCCTCTCTTTTAAATTATGGTGTCAGCTGACCAGTGGAGTGGGGTTAGACTTTCGATTTCTTATATACTTACCATCATCAGGGCCCAAAACACTATGTAAACCAGAGATTTAGGAAAAAGGATCGGTATCGTGTCACATTCTTGTAATGTTTGCCCCTCCAAAAATTGAACAACGCTGCTAATACTTAGATCTATAGTATATTTATCTGTGGGTCACAAGAACTCTGTGAATTCTGCACAGCGGTTAATTTACGTATCAAAATACGGAAGTACTGTGTGTTATCTACGCACCACTGGTTGAATTTTTCCATCCTCAATCATCTCCATGAACGTGGAACGCTGTCACTGGAAGAGCGACCAAGGCCGCGAGCGTCGAAAGCTTTACGATTTCGAAGTCCAGGTACACGATCCAATATATCTCGGCCTCTGCGCATGCCCAACAACTCTCTCGGCCGGGTCTTCTTATTACTTTAAGTGCCGGTGCTTTTCTCACTGGTTCATTCTGAGTTATAATCGAGTGAATGGACGTCTACGTGATCAGAAATCTCGGCCCGCGTTTCCACGGTGTTACAACGTGTTGCGGATTTTTCCCCGGCATTTTTCACCTTCTGCTCCTCGCGAGTCGCGATAAATTCAGTTATGAGGATGGAACGTATAAAATAGAAGAGGCGACTCGCTATTTTTCGCAGCCATTTCGCCGTAACGTGAGTCTAGCTCGGAAATCCAGCTCTTCTCACGTTTATGCCTAGCGTTCGACTTTCATTTTATTGCCGGCCTATGCCTGTAAAAATTAGTCGGCGAGGCTCGCTTTCCCCGGCATAGAGTGGCCGACTGGGCAAAATATGTGAAAAAATATTTAAAAAATATGAAAAACCCCACGTATTGAAAAAGGCGTGGCAAAGATTTTATTCAATAATATTCAAGTTTATTTTGATCAATATTTAATTTCATTTTATTTTAACGAGAAAAAGTTCAATTTGGTTGCAAAGTTTTACAAATGCAAGGCGCCGATCTTGACTAAATAGACGTACAATCGGGCACAGTTCGTTAGTCAGTGTTCAATTCAGATAAGTATGCCAGGTCGGCCGCTTTCGCAGATAAGCGTCAGCCGGATAAAGCGACCACGTGTCCTCAGCCGCAGGTAGGCGTAATTGACCAAGACGCACGTGGGTGCACCGGCACGTGACATCACCTGCCGTTCGTCTGTTTTTGCCAAGCGACACGTTCTCGAAAGACTCGCATCGCTAAATATCAGGTGTCCCATCACAATTTTCCTATACCGAGTTTTTAGGCCGAGGGCCGGTTTATCAATTTATTTAAAGCAAGATTTTTGGCGGTCAGGTGGTTCCGATTCTCGATTTTAGGATGATTACAGTGCTTCCAATTACTCAGTAAATATGGAAGTAAAAATTGAATTGATAATCTTCAAGAACTTCGACACGATGAAGAATGTTGATAGGATTTTCTATAGAAATAAGGAAACCATATATGGAAACAGCCTTGGTCGAATATCGTTTTGAAGAATTCGAGAGTTCGAAGAAATAAACTGAGCTTTGAGAACGTTTGACGTTTTGACTTTACTGAAAAAATTATTTTAAACTACTGCCGAAATGATAAGTAGAGTCTGTGTAAAGCTACTGCCCATTTCCCCGAATCCGAGCAGTTTTTCCGGTTCTCGTTCGAGGAGGACACAGTTCCGAGTTTATTGACTCCGTTTATCGGGACTCGTAAAGACGTCAATAACAGTAAAATGCAAATTCACACTCACCGAAAATTGAGTCTCAACAAAACTAATGACCGCCCATTTACATTTATACGATCCCATTGATGGGTTTCTGTTTTCGACGAGTCGACGTCTCTTGACCGGCGCGGACGTCTTTATTTTCGGGCGGATTTCCACCCGAGTCACCTGCTCGCCGCACGCGACGAATTGATTTTTATCTGACGGCTAAGGTCGAAAGTTCAGAGACAAATTTCTTATCAAAAGTCTACCTGAAATTCGAAAGACGCGATGAGGGGGGAAAGGAAAAAAGAAAAAACTAACGCTGCAGTAAATCAAGCGATTAAAGTGACATTCTTTCGGCCACGGGGATCAGATAATTGGTGGACAGTGGCCAGGTCGGTCTTCTTTCGAGCTCCCGTCCACAGTGGTGGTCTCTTAAATGTTTGTAGAGAGGTCAAAAAAGGCCGATGATGCTTCGGAGCCAAAACAAACGTAAATAAAGGCCAAATTGACTCCAGCGGTCATCTATTTCTTCGAGGATGGCCAGTCTCTGCTCACCTGCCGGACTTTTCGGCAAAGTGTAGGCTACAATAAGTAGGTATACCTATTTACGGTAATTTTTAAGAAATTCTTTGGAAAAATAAATAGATTTTTAAAAAATGAAGGTATTATTTTAGAGTTTTCAGGCTTTGGGTCTTATTTGGGTCATTCTAAAATTATGGGAATATTCATGTCACAAAGCCTTCACACGTCAACGGTGAGGTAGAATTTTCTTCTTTTTTTTCTACAAGGTAGAGCTCCACTGGTCCTACATGATTTCATAGAGATTTGACCTAATTGGTGATTACATGACCTAATTAGAATAGGCTGAATACCTAAATTCTCACAACACAAGTGTCACAAGGTGTATTTGCCAACTTTTCATATTATTTATACCCTTAAACCCATGGGTTAATGCTGCAGCATTAAAAATTTAAAAAAAATTTAGACTCAAGTGACTCTCTTTTTCAGTAGGTAGTAATTTATGGAAAAACGCGAAATCCGGCTCTAGATCATAGATTCAGACGGTTTTTCACGTGTCACTTAGGTTTGTCCTCACGCCCTACAATTTTTTTTAATCTTCCGCCAAAACCATAAGGAGGAAAATTTTGCAGTAATTTGGAGCCAACACTGTTAAATCATCCCTTCCCAGTCCCCACGTTTTGATCTGCCTGAGTTCATTGTCTGGCCCTTGGATATGAAGGTAAGTTCTCAATTTTTTGAGCGTGTTTTTACACTTTCTCACAACCTACAAAAACCGATAATGTGAAATTGTAGCTGACGAAAATGACCATAGCTCCCACAATTCTCCACCTTTTTTCAAATTTCTTGAAATGGAATGTTTGTCTCGGCAAGACCTAACACCCTGTTTAATCGAAATTTTTTATACCCCGATAATGTGGCGTACTTTTATTTTGGGCGAAAATATTTGAATAGCGGATTTTTTGATATTTTCGACTCTGTTTTCATCTCAACATCTTAGGTAGGTATCTAATTAATATGTGATACAAATGTTTTGATTAAATGACAATGACAATGCATTGTGAAATGTGATAAAATGAATAATGGGAGATCACTAGAGGAAGGCAGTCGGTAGATCTGAGCGAAGGTTCGTGGGAATCCAGTCCCCAAACAAGTAGGCTGCGCGGGCAGAAGTGAAAGGCTCGATCGTCCGTCCTTCTCCCTCGCCGTGGGTCTGCTCCTTGCGGTCCGGTTTCAGAGAACATCAGGCTCTTCGTTTTAACGCTTGAGAGCTCGACGGTAACTCGTGATTTCATCGATTGTTCGACGTTGCGCCTCGTGATTTCTATCGAGTGCCGATCAGATGAGCGATTAAATCTGATGAGGGATTGTTTCTTTCTGCTGTACAGACTGTTATATTTTATTGAAACTTTTGTGAAAATAATTGAAATTAGACCATCTTCCAATCAGTGGGCAAACAGAAAATTTCATACGAAAATATCTACAAAAAAATATTATATTCTTAAGTTTTGTCTCAGTAAAACCCCCCTGTTTAACCGAAATTCGGACGTATTAAAATATAAAAGTATGTTATCTACGCATTTTCTTTCACGTTTCAAAGGTTCTAGAACACAAATCTGCAATAAAAATTTTTTCTCACAACCCAATTTTTTTCCCTAATTATTATTAAAAAAATTGTATATACCTAGTACAAATTTTCAAAATTCGATATTTCAGAAACTAGGTACGAGGTAAAGTGTGGTCCCGCTTCAGAATTGTACTGAGGGAACCCTACAAAGATAGTAACACAAAAAAAAAGTGGGGAAATCGAACTTTTTTTTTCGTTTTTCCGACACCTGAAATAGTCCCATAATTTTAGAATGACCCATTTAAAAGTTATAGGTACCATAGAATTTCTTCTGGAAAAGTTGTATTTTTATATTTGTTGCCATGACCTGATGCTATGTTATAATAATTCGCGTCAAAATTTTTCAATAGAAACTTCACCCCCAAAATCCAAACAGTGGTCACACTTTGACTGAATAAGCCTGTCTCCAAGCCCTGATGAAGAAAATATAATTTTTCGAAATCTGAAATCGAATATCTGAAGACCCTACCCCTGATATTTGACTTCAAAAATTTTAAAAAAGGTGAAAATTCAAATAGGTGCTTGGAAAATAGGATGCTGACATAGTTTTATTATCAATAGTAAACCGTTGTCAATTTTTTCTGTCATGACATTTCACATTGTGCCAAAACCTACTCAAAAGTATAAAAATATTTTTTTGGAATTTTTTTTCGAAGGATCAAAAAAAATATTTTTTCTACGTCAAAAATTAGTCGTAAAACAAGTTTTTGACCACTAAAATTCGACCAATTTTGACTTGCAGGGAGTGAAAACGGTGTAGAAACCTTCAAGGAATCCAACCTAGTCAAAAAATTCAAAAAAGGAAAATTCTGGCAATTGCAGTAGTGTGACTAGTGCCGTAATGCGGCCGCTATGGAAAACTTGTTCTTGCTACTTGTACAGCACAAAATTCTGCATCCGGTGGTGGAAATAACTCAAAAATAGACTTTTTGAGATGTCACACTATTGATCTCAACTTGCTATTCAAGTCCCCTTTTCGAGGTCGGTTAGACATAGATTCCGCTCGACATTGGTGAACATGGCGTAATACGGACGTATTGTGCATTATTACGCACGGACCATCTCACGGCGGAACCGACACTGTTCCAGAATAACAATCGGCCACTTGACCGCACAATGGCAACGTGAACGGCTGTTTTCCAGTCAAAACGCGGCGGAACCGTAGCGGCTGCCGGGAACGCGGCAGGACGTCAAGTGGCCGGATTTCGGATCAGCCGCGGAACCGGGCGGCGACTCGGCCTCCCACACCCCCGCTAGGCCACTCGATCGCCTCCGCCTGACTTGGCAGGATATTCGCCAGGATGAAATATCCGCCCCAGGTATCCGGAGGCTAAGTTCACCTTATAGCTGAAGTGGCACTTGAAAATCTTAAAGGCGAGCAACTGAAGAATGAATCTACCGTGTGAACCGAAATTTCGACTCACGTCTGAATAAAAAAATCATTAAAAAAAAACGAAAAAAATTATTTCGAACTTTACTTTATTAATGCAAATGACAAGATTTTTACTTTACATGTAAATTGCAATACATCCGTTTACTCTGCAGAGATCTTTTTGGTTTTATTGCAATTTTTCCTTGGTGGCATTTCATTCAAACAGTTTATGCTATGTTCTCTATTATTTACACGCATGTTGGATCAGTTATGTTTGAGTGATAATTTCAACTTTTTTCCTCGAATGCAATGTAAGAAAATCCGCATTTTTACCCTCGGCTCAGAAATTACGGTGAAACAAAGTCCAAATTTCCTGATCCGCGTGTCAAATTCGGTCGATAAAATCAGTTGACCACCCTTGAAACAGCTGAGACTATTTGGTAATTCAATTTCCCTTCAGAGCCCGCATCCTCCGAGTCTCGGATAGAAAATGTGTCAACGGTGCTCTGTTGACCATGGTCATGATCAAGATATCAAGGGAATAAGTGTTGAAAGTCTCCACCCCATCAGCAGCTACGGTTCTTGGATAGGTAGTTATTCAATTGTTCTTGGATAGTTTAATTTCATATTGTTTTTTAAAAATTATTCTCCGATTTAAAAATGCATTCCTTTCTTTCATTTTCGTTAGAGAAATCGTAAAAAAATGATTTCTCCAATAAAAAAAATGTTTCTCATCCAAATTTTACTACCTATTGATTATCCAATATCCTGATATTGACGTCACTAACCGCAGCGTAGGTAGGCAGTACCGACCTGGAGAACCGCCAATCGGCGAGCTACGGCTTCCAGGAGCGCTCCCATTGGCCGCCCGACTACCGAAGAGGGGAGCGCCGTATGGCCCAACCCTGATCGGCCCAGGACGGGCCCGTAAGCCCTCGAAGAAGAGGAGGAGGCGGACGATTCAGTCGCGACGTGAACGCCAAACTGGTGAGAGCTCAGTGCGTAACGGCAACGGTGACTTCAACGGCAACCGGAACGCGTTCGAACTTTCAAGCTAAAGGATATGGTCGTTATACTGTAAGTACCTTTTTACAATTACCAGTATTTGACAATTTACCTGATAGTTTTCCGGGGAATAATAACAAAAATTTACCAAATCTCGGATATCCATGAAGATAATAATTGAAAAATAAATTTGGAAAAAATAATAATAAACCTAAAACCTAAAATCAAAAATGTAAAAACCTATTATTTTTTATGCATACATACAATCATAATATATACCTAATATACAAAACTTTTTGCATTCAACTCAAATCCGGAATCAAGAGGATAAAAAAATCAAAAACGGTTCGGTAAAAAAATTGATTCCTCCGAACCCAAAAAAAAGTTCAAAACAGCAAACACGGGAGCAATGTGATAAAAAATCGCGGGATAAAAATGTCTACAATTACAGGGGGTCCTGTCCTACGGTAAGTCAAGAATAAAGAAACTTGAAAACTTTAAATTTGTAAACGACGGCATAACCACAAAAATCCAATTTTTCCTCATTTCGGCCACCATGAAAATCTCAATTTTTCTAATTTTGGCCGAACATGATCGAAACGTTATTTGAATAAATAGGTACCTTATGGATATAGGCGTTAAGTCCATGATTTAAGTTTTTAATTTTCCTATAGGATGTATACAATTTTTCCGATTTTTTGTGGGGGGAGGGGGCCGCTTTTTGTAGTTTTGTACGACCTGAAGAGTCCTCGAATAGGTATCTCCAATTTTTTCTGTTACACGTAGAAAATCTTATCAATAAATCTGCAACGCGAAAAAGAAAAATTCGCGCAGTCAAGAAATTGAGAAGTCAAATTGACTAAAAAAAAACGTACAACGAAATTTCCAGAAAAACACCCCATCCTATGATACCTAAATCACGCGAGAAATCCGGGAATAATAATCGGAAAGTTCATTCCTTCTCACCTTCAAAATCGGCCATTTCCATTTTTACAAAATACCTATCCTTAACCTAATTTATCGAACAATCAAAATCGGTTATTTTATTTTTATTAGGTTACGTACAGACTTACTTATTACCCTAATTTATTGACCGATTTCGACCCCTCAATTTCAGCAGGTTTTATTTTTTCTCAGGCACAAAAATCAAATTATTCGAATATTCTTATTAGTCTGAAAATCTTAGCTGTTCATGGTTAGTGGAGATAATGAGCCGATATTTTCTCCATTCACTTATCGAGTGTCTATCTCCATGGTGCGTTTACAAAAACATGGTTTTCCGCGTCTGATCCTTTGATATACAAACGTTATGGCGTAAAAACGATTTTAACTTAATCGTTTATCGTAAAGATGGGTAGGTAGCTAATTATCATCTCCCTCCAAACAAGAGAAACATGAATTTCGACATCGATGTGGATTATCTAAAACCCTCATGTTCAATCGATAGGGGCAGTATCGGTTAACGTTTACCCAAGCATTTCCCAGCTTTCTCTTCATTACCCCTCTTCACAGAGAAAAATTTGATTAAATCGTTTCTGAACGCGAAATGCAGCTTTTTTCATGTTTTATTTTAATGTTCTCTACGAGGTCAAAATGGGTAAGGTAGCAGGTTATTTCAAACTTTCTGAATTCAGACTTTCTTCACTTTATGAATTCAGTGGAAGAAGACGAACACACACCACTTCCTTATTTTACTATGCGAATTTTTCGGATAAAATTGATTTTATTTTGACTAATTTTAAGGTTAATTAAAAAAATTGAGGCGCTGCGTCTACGCGGCCGTGCGTCGAAAAAATAGACGCAGCGCCGCACTCTCGACTGATGCAGTGAAAAAAATGGTTGAACTCAGCATGAAAATTTTAAACCCCGAAGATCGATAAGTGAAGTACCGAATAGAAATGAAAAAATCACAAAAAATACTCCCAAAAAAACATTAAAAAAAACACTGTTAAGTAGATTAGTGACATGTCATGTACCATGCATGGGTACAATATTTTTCTGGGTACCTATCATTGAATATACAGTTCAAACAATAGAAGTTAAGTCACCTATATCATAATATAACTGTATCCAAGTCAACTTGAGTAACCTCCTCCTTTTTGGAGTCGGTTAAAAATATCACATACTCTAACCTTAAACGCTTACCACCAAATATGCTCATTTTTAAGCCCAGTGATAACACACAATACTTCCATATTTTGAAACGTAAAAGTATGACACAATTTGGTCATATTTTGACTGCTTTTGAGGGTGTTTAGGTCAAAATATAAAAAACTCCCTATGCCAATTTTTAAATCCAAAATAAAAATATGCCAAGTTATCGGAGTATAAAAAATATCCACATATTCTGCAAGGTAAAACAAAGATTTCAAGACCAAGAACGCTCAAATCGGTTCATTTTTGTGGCCAGAAAAAATAAAATGGAAAACACTAAAATTGAAATATATCGGAGGTACTTTGAGTTATTCAAATTTCTTTAGCGTTAGGTCTTGCTGAGACAAACATTTCAGTTCAAGAAATTTGAAAAAAGGTTGAGAATTAAAGGGAACTAGGTCCATTTTTGTAAATGACCACACACAGACACTTGTTTGGGAAGTGGTTCTGAGTAAATTTGTATGAGTAAAAGTTTTTTCTGGAGCTCCGTTCCGATTATCGGTTTTAGGACGATTACAATACTTCAATTTACTTTGTAAACATGGAAGTAAAAATGGAATGTTGGACACACAAAATGCCAATATCTCGGCAGTATTGCGAGAAATAAAAATTCCGGCTAAAAAAAATTTTCTTAAGCTCCCCAGCTGAATCTTGAATTTTTTGAAATGCTGAAGGTGCTTGCAACCCAAAAATGATCCACGAGGAGAAGTCGGGAGTAGGAAAAAAAGAAAGGACTATCCATAATAACAGCTGTAATCAGCAGGAAGGGAGAAACTACTATGTCAGATGAGCCTGTATATGAGTTCTGCGCCTGATGAGCGCTGCACGTTTCGTAACATTCCATTTTCGAAGTGAAAAACGGAAGTTTCCGAAAGAGTCGGATCGAGGGGTTAAACGTGTGTTTAGATTGTCAACAGGCCTTACAATCAAGTTCGGTAATGCCCACCTTACGTTTGGAAAGCGAAGACAGGAAAAAGGGCGAGACTACACATATCTAATGGGCTCCTGTCGTTTCGGCAATCGGGTGGGTGTTGTACTTTACCTTTCTTGCGAGAGGAACAAACAACCTGTGTTTAAGGGAAGGATACGATTGTAGGAGAGGCTGTGAATCAAACTTTCTGGCCGGTGGGTGGCGCCGAAGACGATAACTAAACTTTTCATACGCCCAGCCATACAGAACGTTTAAATCTTTCGACCCATCGGCTCCAGTTCTTCCGCACAATTAATTAGTCAAATGTAAATATTGGCCTCGTTGCCGGCCCGGTTTTTCAACCGATACCAGACAAATCGGATATCGGTTGGTCGTTTACCAAATTTGTTCCTTGAGAGAGAGAAATCGTATCATTGGGCTAGGAGCATTTGGAATTTCGAAACGCGGCAGCCTTGCCATTTATCCTATTTACCTATTTACCCATTGCCGTTTTCTACCGAAAATATTTTTTCGTTACTCGAAACAGTTCTGGTTGGTATTGTACCTTTCCTCCAAGTTAGCCGAAATGCTCCAACATCCAATGCCATTGTGCTCCAAAATTTCATTCATCAAAATATAGAAGTATTGTATGTTAACCACTGGTCATTTTTTGATCCATAGGCAACGGTAATGCAGAAAACGTGATCTAAAATTTGATCCACCCAAATATGCAAGCATTGTGTGTTTCTACGCACCACCAAAGCCCGTATCACACGACAGACCGATACAGACCAGCGTACAGACCACAGAAGCCTATTCTCTGAATGGCAGATGCTATGGATATATTTGTTCACTTTTGCGCAACTGCGTCAATGATCATTACTAGAACCATAGAACCTTATTTCTAAGAAAAATCACCAATGAATTTGAAAGTAAAAATTACCAAAGAATCGGTCTGTCCAGACGGTCTGTGGTCCGTACGCCGTGCCGGTCTGTCGTGTGAATCGTTTTCTAGATCCGTAGTATTCATACTCTATAAACATAATTTCGGTGACCAGACAGTCACTTTATAATGACGTAGGTACTTTCTTGCCAGAAATGTGATTTTTTTTTTTGAAAATTCTGGGTAAATCTTCCTATCCTATGGTAAATTAATAGGAAAAATCAGGAAAAATACAAGACAATACTACAGGTACAGTTTTCCCAAAAATCTTCAATTTTGAAGGTGGGCTTGGAATTTTTGATGTTTGTGACTGTTTGTGATTTTTCATTTTTACTTCGAAATTTGACTTTTTTTTCTCCAGAAAAAGGAAACATTTTTCACTTCATTTCAAGAATGTTGGTTAGTGGATCCTTAGATACGATGTATTCCTTGTAAACCTACCTATTTACTTGAAATAAGAAAATGTACAAGGTAACTGCTTTTTTTGGGAAAACCCATCTGATCAGATATACGATACGTTCCTATCCAAAATACCTATTTTTGCCCTTGTACTTTTCCTTATTTTCGTCCAAAGATCGGCTCTAAAATTTTTCAAACGCCATTTTGCGCCATTATTTTCGACGAGTTTGATAAAAATTTGGAAATGAGTTATCGAGTAGTTTTGCAGTACTTTACTAAAGCCCATACTCAAATATGGGACCGTAGGCGTTTGGCACCCGGGATGAGTATAAGAGAGGTCCTTCAGCTGCCATCTGAAAGCCATTCGAGTCGCGTCTCCTGGAACCAGGTGTTCGAGGACTTCATAAACCACCGGCCTCGTGACCACCACCACCACCTCGCATCCCCCCGAGCCCCAAAATAACAGGGCACGCGCCTTTCCTCACACGTTGAGTCCCAAATGCTCCTAACAGCATGTTTATGAATGAGGCTCCAAAAAACTGCAGGTAGCGGTCCTCGTTGGTTTTCTGAACCACTTCGTCATACCTGTATCTGATCTGTGTCACTTGGCACTGATGGCTGTAGATAATCTGGCCTAACCGAAGCAAACATTCATCCACTTCATCATCATTGTATTTTAATGCGGATAAAATCCGACAGCAAATTATTAAACAAATTTTAAAAAAACGATAGCACGTGACGCAGGACGCAGTTGAGGTTTTTCTGGACGCGATACCAATCATCCAACGATCCAAAGGATGCCACAGGAAAAAGAACGTTATTTGACACGTACAAATCCAGCAATGAGATCCTTGATGGAGTCAGTTTCATGTATGAAAATGTCCTTCATTTTTGTCGCCTATAGGTAATAATATATTATTGCATAATAAACCATTGTGATCGCTCAATACCAAAGATTTTCCAACCCCACCCCCTTAAATTTAACAAAGTTTAACGATGTGCTGCGTTAAAAAGATTGGTATATAGTATACCTATCAAGAAAGTTAGGTAAAATACAAATGTATACTTAAATTCTAGAATAAGAATAACTAAATCCCGCGTTTCAAAAGTATACATATATCATAAAGTTTGTCTTTGCAATCAAAAAATGAACCCTTGTGCAGAATGTGTGTTTCTTTATTTGGAATGATGATTGTTGCAGGAACATGCTGCAAACGTATGTCCGTGTCCTCACATTCTCCCTCAGTACGCTGAACCTCACGTTCTCGGTAGGGCCGTCTGCTTATTTGATAGGGGGCCTCAGCACCTTGGTAGTTTTATCATTATTCGCAAGCCGCAAATGAGGAAATGATGAAAGATGATGAACGATTGATGTCTCAAAATCAAATTCCTCAGTATGAAACTAATCTCTTTTACAATCTTCGATTTTGACTCACCTTAATTCGGAAAGTTTACCATCCATCTAGTAGTGATGGGCGATACCACAAAATATTCGATACCTAGTGACGTTTCGATACTTCCATTTACCCGATAAATGGTATCGAAACAGTATTAAGAGATCGGTACTGATATCGATATTATATCGAATGAAAGTATCCGATATCGCGAGTATCAATCGATATTTCCTAGCCTATACAGAGAGGATATTGGGTAAAAACCAGTGGTGCGTAGATAACACACATTACTTCCAGGACCCATAAGACCAAGAACGCTCACATCGTTTCATTTTTATGGCCGGAAAAAAATAAAATAGAAAACACTAAAAATGCAAATATATCGGAAGTGCTGTGCGTTATCCAAATTTTGATTAAACAGGGTGTTAGGTCTTGCCGAGACGAACATTTCAGTTCAAGAAATTTGAAAAAAGGTTGAAAATTGAGGGAGCTATGGCCATTTTCGTAAACAACCACAGACGGACACACTGACACTTCGGTAAGTGATTCTGAGTAAATGTGTATAAGAAAAAGTTTTTTCTGAAGCTCCGTTCCGATTCTCGATTTTAGGACGATTCCAATACTTCCATTTACTCTGTAAATATGGAAGTAACAAGTGAAAGTAAAAAGTTTATTGAATTTTAATAACTTAATTGCCTTTATAGGATTTATTTAAGTAATTATGTTTTTTATTTCTTGGCAAAAATTATTCATCGATATCGTTTCGATACTCTTTAGTCTTTACTGATATCACGATAATATCGATTCTCCAGTACCCGATATAAATATCGGAAGTATCGAATAAAAGTATCGATATCAGTAAATATCGGAAGTATCGAAACGTCACTATCGATACCAGTACTCGATACTAGTATCGAAACAAATATTCGATACTTCTCAGATATCGAAAGAAAATATTCGATACTGAAGAGTATCGAATCATATGAGTACTTTTTCATTTCACACACCGAATAAAATGTTAATAAAATAGAAATAACAGATTAAATAACACTATTAAGCCCTGACGTTATTTATTTTACGTTATATTACTTTTCAACAAGGTTAACAGGTCATTTCTATGTGTAAAAGTTATTTACTTATAAGATCAAACGAATGTCGAAGAAGTGGTGATGGAGATGGGGAGGAAAACGACATCAACGGTGTCATTCACACTGTCAAGTCCCAGAACTGCTTCCCTACTCCACGCAGGAATGTCTATTTGTCAACCATAGCTGGCGAAAGTCGGTCCCTTTTGTTAATTTTATTAGTTAGTATAAATAAAGTAGGCTGGTAATTTTGAGACTATCCATTTGAGTATTTTTTCTGAAGTCGGGAAAAATACTCGATACCTACACTAGTATCGAAGCAAAATATTCGATACCAAATGTACTTGGTATCGAAAGAAGATATTCGATACCATACTCATATCGATAAGTATCGCCCATCACTACCATCTAGAAGCAAAAACATTTATCACAACCATTACGGCTTCTGAAGCCGGGCTTCATTGTCGTTGATCGTCCCTCCCGTGGTAGAACTAGTTCTAGTTCTTCCACGGTCCCTCCAAAACTCTGAAATTTGAATATTATTATTATTTCATTTTAATATGCGTCATTCAAAAGGGAATTTCACAAAATCTGTTGAACGTATCAACAGAGAATGGATGTCCTCGCATTTTCGTAAGCCAAGGCAAAGATTTATGTTTTCTTCAACCCGAATAGCCCCCGAAATCAGGTTGATAATGACGTTGGACGAATGAAAGATGTCCACAAAAACTTAAATGCGTTCTTCTGTTTTGGAGCGCCAAAAAAAAATATATCTTTGGAAAGACAGGCTTTTGACGAAATATGCCCGTTCCGCAAGTTCCTTCTGCCTTTGATGGCAAAATTAGTCAGCTTCACGTTCTGGGTCCTTTTTTGTATCTGTCGATGGGATATCTGCCCAATTATCTTTACGCTGTGTTTATACCGCCGTGAAAAAGAAGTCGGCCAAGTTTTTTCTTCTAATAAAATCTCGGTCCTGTTATGGTCAAACGAAGAACGGGCCTAAATTCGAATGAATCAAGATCGAGGGTTCTAAGTCATGAACGATAGATGGATGAACGAATGTTTTATAGCATGTATTATACAGGAGAAGCATTTTGGTAAGTGTCCCACAATTGCAAGTTGACTGACATTCGATGGTAATTATGGAACTCTTCCCACATCTAACTCTCAACATTTAAGTTAATAGAGAAGGTAACTTGAAATATATTTTAATTATAATCAGTACATTGGTACAGAGCTCTCAGAAACAGATCAAATCACTTTGGCTAAAACTATAGCTTTAAACGCTTCTCCTAGCCTGGCACATCTTGGCGACAACAGTTGGCGGAGTCTTGGAGGGTCGACTTGTGCCAGTTTCAGGTCCAACGCTCATAGGAAACTCTTGTAGGCCGACGGGTACTCAATATTGAAAACATAATATGATGCTAGGAGGACCGCCAAGCATTTTACTACAGTGATGGACTTCGCCTCAATTTCCAGCGATTCCCCAGCAATGACAAGGAACGCTGTCTTCATCACCTCTCCGTCCAAGAATACTACCAACCGAGGCGCATTAATGAAGGTTGAGTTGAGGTCGTCAGTGGACTCGAACACCTGTAAACAAATTCAATTGTTTTAAACTGGAAACTAAAATTGGAACAAACGCGCATAGTGTTGTAGTATGCTAGGCTGATGACGAAGAGCTTCAATGAAAGATTGAACGCCTACGAAATTGTAAAACCCTATGTCTATGACATCTCATGACATGACATGTCATATATGACATCTCCCTATGTCTATGACATGTCTATGACATCTCCCTATATCTATGACATGGTACCTGCAGCTAATCTTTTGCATCCACCTCCTCTACCGGTTTTCAAGTGTTGTGGAAAGTCCTATGTAATTCTGATGTTACAAACGCTGTTACAAACTCCACATAAATGCCAAGTTCAAAATGCATCTCAATAATAAGATGTAGAAGAGTGTCTTGAACTTTAAAAACATCTTAATTCGAATTTTAAGGGACTAATGAGCATCTAAAAACGCAAGTAACTGAATATTAAGACACCTGCAGTAAGATGGAAAAAAATGCCTTAATAAAAAAAGTAAAGTTCAAAAAACATCGTAAAATTAAGATGCTGTCTCGAAAGTGAGATGCGAAATAACAACTAGGTATTAAGTATCTTGAATTCAGCTGTTTTTGATGAAAAACACACTAATTTTAAGATGTTTTAGAAAATCCTTTCTGACAGTGATTTATTCTGTAAATAAGGAAGTAAAAATGAACATGACATTAAAACTTTGAACTGGGTTCGTCGTTGATGAAATTGGCGCTCGAGCCTCATTTTAGTTCAATCTATTTTGCCACTCGAACCAGCCTCCAGGGATCCAAGTAAGACACGAAAGCTAATCTCCATTCACGACGGGTGTTCCATCAGATTCCACCTGCGACCTTCTTCAATTGTCAACTCCAGAGAAAGCCAAGGGATCTGACACGTTAGATCCTTCGGGAGGTCCTCGGCCATACGTCAGGGCAAAAATTCTCCGAGTTGAATTTCGGGGCATTACCCATTTTCCAAAATCACCTTCTCGGTTATTTTAAAGCAGAGGGCTCAATCTTGAACGCAGACTGAGTACGGTTGTGGGAGTAGCTGATTTGCATTGAGAATATCGAGCCGAGACTTGCGTGTTGGTCGAATGCTCAACTCGAGCCGTCCAACCGCTGAACCGATAAGCCGGGAGGGATCGGTGACTAATGGACCAGTTCCAAGCCTCGCAGCCCTAATAGATCTCGTCCATAGATTACCACCAGTGATCTCAGAGATCTCTAAAAGAGCGATGCGTCTGAGAAAACTCTCAGCGATCTCCGGCTCCGTTTTCGAACATTGCTACCGTTATTTTCCCCGGTTAATACGTGGGTCCCAACTGCTAACTATGCGTATGATATCTAATGTTTGTGTTCCTCGGTCCCGCCCACATTGACTACCCCTGTAATTAAGTCGTGTGGATCCCAAAATCTTACCGACCGATGGAAGTTTATAGTTTTTCATTCAGATCCTTTCGAATTGGGATATGAACGACTTGACCATCGACTTATTAAACGTTGGTTATCATGATTCGAGCCTCGATTAACGGAAAAATTCGACTGACTTAATTATGAGCAATTAAAATTTTGAATAGAAGAACTGAGAATATACAACACAGTGGCGAATTCTCAGTCAGCAACTGTGCAAGCAAATTAGTTCCTTAAGAACCATAGACATGAGTTATGGTATACTAGTTCTTGAGTAACGATGGTCAAAGTACTGCTTAAACTGGTTGCCCTAAGACACCTACAGCACCATTACAGTCCGGTACCAAAGATTTTTATTTGTGAGAGGGGGGGGGGGGCAAAGCTCAAAAATTAAATCACTTTTAACAACCAACCAGGTATCAAAATTAGGAAACAATCTATTTATAGGAAGACTGCAAATACCTACCATGATGATAAAATAACACGTTCATAGTACTTATGTGAAGGAATTAAAGAAAATTTGGGGGTAGGGGGATCATGGCCCCATGCCCGCCCTCCGGGGTACGAGCCTACGAAGACAAAGTCACAATGAAACGGGAACTCATAATCAAACTCGAAGTCGAATTCAAAAAAAAAAGAACTCGAGCAGACAGTCAAACTCGAGGTCAAACTCACAACGAAACAGAAACTCACAATGAGACAGTGACTCAAACTCGAAGTCAAACTCACAATGAAACGGAAACTCAAACTCATAATCAAACGCGAAGTCGAACTCACAATGAAACAAAAGCTCAAACTCATAGTCAAACGCGAAGTCAAACTCACAATGAAACAGATACTCAAACTCATAATCAAACTCGAAGTCAAACTCACAATGAAACAGATACTAAAACTTATAAAACTCACAATGAAACGGATACTCAAACTCGGAGTCAAACTCACAATGAAAAAGAGACTCAAACTCGAAGTCAAACTCACAATAAAACAGGAACTCAAACTCATAGTCAAACGCGAAGTCAAACTCACAATTAAAAAGAAACTCAAACTTATAAAACTCACAATGAAACGGATACTCAAACTCATAATCAAGCTCGAGGTCAAACTCACAATGAAACAGAAGCTCAAACTCATAATCAAACTCGAAGTCAAACTCACAATGAACAGAAACTCCAACTCATAGTCAAACGCGAAGTCAAACTCGCAATGAAAAAGAAACTCAAACTTATAAAACTCACAATGAAACGGAAACTCAAACTCATAATCAAACTCGAAGTCAAACTCACAATGAAACAGAAGCTCAAACTCATAATCAAACTCGAAGTCGAACTCACAATGAACAGAAACTCCATCTCATAGTCAAACGCGAAGTCAAACTCGCAATGAAACGGAAACTCAAACTCATAATCAAACGCGAAGTCAAACTCACAATGAAAAAGAAACTCAAACTTATAAAACTCACAATGAAACGGAAACTCAAACTCGAAGTCAAACTCACAATGAAACAGAAGCTCCAACTCAAAGTCAAACGAGAAGTCAAACTCGCAATGAAACGGAAACTCAAACTCATAATCAAACGCGAAGTCAAACTCACAATGAAAAAGAAACTCAAACTCATAATCAAACTCGAAGTCAAACTCACAATGAAACAGAAGCTCAAACTCATTATCATACTGATCCACGTGAAGAATTGGACCTTTTTCTCTCCCAGTAAATAAAGGGGGCTTAGCTATTTCCGATCCTACCAAAATGGTGAAACTCGCTTATGATACATCGCGTAATGGATCGATTTGCCTAATAAGGTCATTAGAGGATAGGACCACCTTCAGTATAAACGACCATTTGACAAAATTGCGAGAAGAGAAAAAAGGACGCAACAACTGAAAAGGACCTTCAAGAAAATCAGTTGCTGCAACGCATTCTGGACAGCTTACCAGATGATCGAAGAAGGGCAATAGAACGATCCGTGTCCAATATATCTCAGAATAGAACATCTGGGTGGCTCTCTGTTCTCCCCATACAGCGACAAAATTTTGACTTGTCACCTTGCGAGTTCCGAGACGCTCTGGCTGTACGCTACAAAAGGAACCCCATTGATGCACCAAGGTCTTGTGATGGCTGTGGGAGTGGAGTTTTCTCTTTAGAGCATGTACTGTCTTGCAAAAAAGGTGGTCTTGTGACAAGAAGACACAACGAGATAAGAGATGTGCTAGGAGATCTCATGTCGATTGCTTGGGGAAATTGCTGTAAGGAGCCAATAATTAAAGAAGCCTCAGACCTGAGCCCAGGCCTGAGAGGTGATTTGGCTTGCCGCGGGGTGTGGGAGCCCCAGAGGGAGGCGTTATTTGACGTCCGTGTCGTTGACACCGACGCCCCCTCTTACGTGACCCGCCCTGTGAACGTGGTACTCACTGCAGCAGAAGAAGAGAAGAAGAGGAAATATGTCTCAGCGTGTGAGCAACGTCATGCTTCTTTTACACCACTCGTCTGCTCCGCTGATGCAAAATTCGCCCCCCAGATGACAGCCTTCCTAAAGGTAATCTCCGAAAGATTGGCTGATAAATGGGGAAGACCTCATGAAACGGTGCGCGGCTGGGTGAAAGTTAGGTTGGCATTCGCCATCCTAAGAGCCACCAGCATGTGTGTCCGAGTTGCCCGGAAAAAATGGCGAAATGTGGAAGACATCTTAGGAATGGATGGAGCAGGACTGAGGATTGGCTCTTAAGGACAAGAAGGACAATCTTCAAAATGGACTGTGTCATCAAACGCGAAGTCAAACTCACAATGAAACAGAAACTCCAACTCATAGTCCGAAAAAAAGAACGCGAACATCATACAGCTATCACAATAAAATTTAAAAAAAAGAAACTCAAACTCATAATCAAACTCGAAGTCAAACTCACAATGAACAGAAACTCCATCTCATAGTCAAACGCGAAGTCAAACTCGCAATGAAACGGAAACTCAAACTCATAATCAAACGCGAAGTCAAACTCACAATGAAACAGAAGCTCAAACTCATAATCAAACTCGAAGTCGAACTCACAATGAACAGAAACTCCAACTCATAGTCAAACGCGAAGTCAAACTCACAATGAAACAGAAGCTCAAACTTATAAAACTCACAATGAAACGGAAACTCAAACTCGAAGTCAAACTCACAATGAAACAGAAGCTCCAACTCAAAGTCAAACGAGAAGTCAAACTCGCAATGAAACGGAAACTCAAACTCATAATCAAACGCGAAGTCAAACTCACAATGAAAAAGAAACTCAAACTCATAATCAAACTCGAAGTCAAACTCACAATGAAACAGAAGCTCAAACTCATTATCAAACTCGAAGTCGAACTCACAATGAACAGAAACTCCAACTCAAAGTCAAACGAGAAGTCAAACTCGCAATGAAACGGAAACTCAAACTCATAATCAAACGCGAAGTCAAACTCACAATGAAACTGAGGCTCAAACTCATAATCAAACTCGAAGTCAAACTCACAATGAACAGAAACTCCAACTCAAAGTCAAACGAGAAGTCAAACTCGCAATGAAACGGAAACTCAAACTCATAATCAAACGCGAAGTCAAACTCACAATGAACAGAAACTCCATCTCATAGTCAAACGCGAAGTCAAACTCGCAATGAAACGGAAACTCAAACTCATAATCAAACGCGAAGTCAAACTCACAATGAAACAGAAACTCAAATTCATTATCAAACTCGAAGTCCAACTCAAAATGAACAGAAACTCTAACTCATAGTCAAACTGTAAGTCAAACTCACAATGAAACAGAAGCTCAAACTAATAATCGAGCTCGCAATGAAACATAATCTCCAAATCAAAGTCAAACGAGAAGTCAAACTCAAAATGAAACAGATACTCAAACTCATAATCAAACTCGATGTCAAACTCACAATGAAACAGATACTCAAACTCATAATCAAACTCGAAGTCAAACTCACAATAAAACAGAAACTCTAACTCGAAGTCAAACAAACGATGAAACAGAAACTCAAACTGAATCAAATTCATGAAATGAAACTCGAACTTATAATCAAACTTGAAGTCAAACTCACAATGAAGCGGAATTTCGAACTCATAATCAAACTCGATGTCAAACTCACAATGAAACAGATACTCAAACTCATAATCGAAATCGAAGTCAAACTCACAATGAAACAGAAACTCAAACTCATAATCAAACTCGAAGTCGAACTCACAATGAACAGAAACTCCAACTCATAGTCAAACGCGAAGTCAAACTCACAATGAAACAGAAGCTCAAACTCGAAGTCGAACTCACAATGAACAGAAACTCCAACTCAAAGTCAAACGAGAAGTCAAACTCGCAATGAAACGGAAACTCAAACTCATAATCAAACGCGAAGTCAAACTCACAATGAAAAAGAAACTCAAACTCATAATCAAACTCGAAGTCAAACTCACAATGAACAGAAACTCTATCTCATAGTCAAACGCGAAGTCAAACTCGCAATGAAACGGAAACTCAAACTCATAATCAAACGCGAAGTCAGAACTCACAATGAAAAAGAAACTCAAACTTATAAAACTCACAATGAAACGGAAACTCAAACTCGAAATCAAACTCACCATGAAAAAGAAACACAACCTCATCATCAAACTCGAGGTCAAACTCACAATGAAATAGAAACTCAAACTCATGATCAAACGCGAAGTCAAACTCACAATGAAACATAAGTTCAAACCCATAGTCAAACGCGAAGTAAAACTCACAATGATACAGAAGTTCAAACCCATCGTCGAACTCACAATGAAACAGAAGCTCAAACTAACAATGAAACAGTAACTCACAATAAAAGTCGAAGTAAAACCAACAGTATTGCGGTTTCATTGTGAGTTTGACTTCTAGTTTGTTTATGAGTTTGTCTTACTGTTTCATTGTGAGTTTGACTTCGAGTTTGATAATAAGTTTGAGTTACTATTTCATTGTGAGTTTCTGTTTCATTGTGAGTTTGATCTCGAGTTTGAGTGTGAGTTTTACTGAAGGTTTGACTTCAAGTTTGACAATGAGTTTGAGTTACGGTTTCATGGTGAGTTTGACTTTATGTTTGATTATGAGTTTGAGTTTACCTATGTTTTATTGTGAGTTTGATTTTATGTTTTATTGTGAGTTTGACTTCATGTTTGATTGTGAGTTTGAGTTTCGAATTTATTGCGAGTTTGACTTCGAGTTTGATTATGAGTTTGTGTTTCTGTTTCATTGTGAGTTGGACTTCGAGTTTGACAATGAGTTTGAGTTTCTGATTCATTATGAGTTCGGCTTCATGTTTGATTATGAGTTTGAGTTTATTGAAGGTTTGACATCAAGTTTATTATGAGTTTAAGTTTATGAGAAATGTATTTTCACAAAAAAATGGTTCCGTTTCAAAAATCGGAAGAACAGATGAAACTGTTGTAAATTAAGTATTAGACCGAGAACGTGCAACCAATAAGATACTAGTCCCAAATAATAAAATTTCGATAGAATGACTTTTTGATTAGTAGGTGAGAATGCAACCTGCTTGCTAAACTAGAATCAACAATTTGTGACCTTAAACCCATAAATCGGTCCATTTTTGTCGGCATCAGAGGTGCGCAGGATTCAAATAGGCACTGTTCTAGTTTTGACGAACAAGGTTTTTATTTAGGTATTGCTTTTAAAGTGTTGACAGCGTAATAGAAAACTTGTTCTGTCTGAATACTTAATACATATTGACTCTAATAAATTTTTTTTTCGCAGGAGCGATTCCGAAAGGAACGACTACCTCATGAACTACCCCTCGAGGTTGGGGCGTCACCAAGATTGGGATATCAACGATTCAAACGTACCGAGGGTAAGGATTTTCATAAATATTTCCCATTTTCACTCTTATGTGGAATAAGGGTATACCTGGTATCATATGCGTTCCTACCTAGCTCTTTTTTTACCAGTAGCTCGTATTTCATTCCCCCAGGGTTTGGTCAGTTCAAAAAACTGTTTCGAACAAAATTTCTACCCTGAAACATATTTATTTTATTATCAGCTCAATAGTCCACTCCAATGCGTCAAGAGAGCCGGGAACTTGATGTGCACTCTGTGTTGATACGGTTGATTGATGGAAGCCCCTAATTGAATTGAATGCGTTCCGTCTGTTTCGACGCGAGCAATCGGGGACGCAGTTGAACGCAACAAGTTACAGACGTTTTACGGCTTTTAGGTAAATCTGGTCGTTGGTTAATGGTCGGACGGAAATTTCTGGAAACGCTAAAATCTTAAGAAACCATGCGATTGATTTTCTGGCGGCTATCGTGAGGAAGATTGTTCGAGAACCTATCGTCCCGGTGGTCTATCGGCTGTTAATATTGTAACTTGGTTTTGCTCTCCCTCCGCAACCCGTAGCGGGCAAGGAAAGTAACGCCCACACGTCCACGCTACCGATATTTACCTGGTTCAATTTCGGTCAATCAGATCTCTCTTTTACTCCGAATGTTTAATAATTGTTGATTACAATCGGTAATACAGCGCCACCCATAAAACTTCGGGATCACCGCCCCCGGGCTAAGGCGGACCGGAACCTCGTGGAAGTGCATTTGCAAACCTAATGCCATGTCTCCCTTCGGTATATCCATGACCCAAACACATCGTGGCCAGGTAGGTCGGTCGGCTGGTACATCCATAAACATCTCTTCGTCAAACAATCATTTCAACGATTCCGAACTCCCCGTGGATATCTGGCCGTTAACGATTGAATATGACTGGGTTATTTATAACTATATTGTAAAGGGAGGTCCCTTTACCCTGGGGCCTATCTCCGCATCCGAATCATTTAATAATCTCCTATTAATTACAGGCTGCCTCATTCAATAGTCGGGTTTATAAACAGTGATTTACAGAGGAGAGTTTCAACCTCTCTTTCACCATTTCGCTCCACGTCTATCTTTCTCGCCACGTCATTGTGTTTTCCTGTTTAAACATGGTTCAAAACTTGATATTAAATGCTGCACAGGATTTGATTATCCTTCAAAACATCTCTAGACATAGGTGGCCTAAAACATTTGGTTTTATAGGTACCATGTAAATGATCACTTGCCCACCTCAATATTTTTTCTAATTTTCATGAGGTACATAAGGGGTACATACATTTCTACTCTTGTGTAGTTTTTACTCCGAAATTGAAAAAGTAGAGTAAAATGAAGAATTATTGTAATCATCGATCATTGAAAATCGAATCGTAGGTCCAGTATTATCCACTCAAAACATTTTTATCTGGAATTTTTGAAAAGGTGTGTTTGTGTACCCAGGTCCATAATTTATGTGCACATAATCATCCCCAATATGGTAGGTAGATGCGGTCCGATATCATATAAGTACCTGCGTACCAAAAGTATTGGGTGTTATGCGCTCAACGGCCCCAGAGCAACTATGAGGACACGTCGGCCTCGCTTCACAAAAGTTGAATATACGACTGAAATATTTTACTTCAGTAAATAACTGCAAATACTATCCTTTTAATCATCCTTGGTGAAACTGCTGTCGTCATCACCGATAAAAACTAAACCAGCAATGAATCGAATTGGACTTCGACAAGAACTCGCCCAGTGATACCGGCCCGGTGGTGACGCCAGCAGTTTCCCCAAGAATTATTAAAAGGATAGTATTTGCGGTTACTTACTAAAGTAAAATTATTCCAACTGGCTTCACAACCCTTATTCGTATTGGCATTTACGCAGAATTGAGCTATTTCAATCGAAATTGCTCCAATTTCTCTCGACTTATTACAATTTATGTACCAGCATGCGGCCTAGGTATATGATAGACTTACAACATTTTTGTTCAGGTAGTCGACTACAACAGGTTCGAGGAGTGGGCAGACGGCCATTGCCGCCTGGTATACCCTCCGGACAGCGACGAGGCCAAACGCCATTCGAGCGGCTGGGCCATGCGCAACACCAATAATCACAATGTGCACATTTTGAAAAAGAGCTGCCTCGGCGTCCTCGTCTGTTCTCGAAGATGCGTCCTCCCCAATGGCGATTCTGTCCACCTTCGCCCAGCTATCTGTGACAAGGCACGCAAAAAACAGCAAGGTATGCACACCCATCTAATTATACCGGTGCTTGAACTGGCACTGATACCACGACGAATTTTGTAATTTATTGACGATTTGAAGCTCCGAATAAAAAAACCTTGAACTCGGTCAAAGCTCACCTTTCTGTGCGTATAGCCGTGCGGAAGACATTTTTTCGACGCGCTTCCGCGTAGACGCAGCGCCGCACTCCTACCTTTCTAATAAAAGATGAAAGATGATTTTCGGGCTCCTGAGCAAGGGCTATTGTGGGCCCGATTCAACATACCAACACCGTTTTTTTCCTGGTATCTTGATTCCTTAACCTACATTGAAATCTGTTGTTTTATTAGGCGGAGAAACGTAAAAACGCATCATTCTTCCCAAGGTTGAGATTTCAGTTTTGTATGATAATGCGATGTCCGGCGTTCTGACGGCAGCGAGACTTTCTAAATTTTTTGTTAACAACCAGATTTTAGGTCATAATCAGAGCTCAAATAAAGCAGTTAACGAGGGAATTCCCAAATGGGCGATTTCTCGGATAAAGAGAGCCCAGGCTCACGCCACGGCAGAAAAAATCGTAATTGGAACCTCCCGTTAACTGGACAGACCTTCAATTTGAATTCCTAATCAGCCGATTAGCATGCGTCAACACCCGACGTTTATCTCACTGATTTCGGTGTCCACCTTATTGAATGTCTGCCCGATTTGATCTAATCGCTGTTTTATCGCTGATCGCATCTCAAAACCTCGCCTTTATTACGACTATTATTTAATTAAAATATACGGAATCAAAAAACGAGTTTTTCGATGTTGGTGCGATAAGATAAGTAATCGGTTTACTATGCTGGGGTGGATGTTTAACATCAAGGTAGATCGTGATTCGAGAGTCTTGTTGAAATAGATTTTTTCTTCTTTTTTTTAGGGAACAAAGATAGATAGCATTTCAGAAGCCTAAAAAATTAGGGCTTTTTTTGTCAAAATGCATGGCAATTTGAACATTTGAACGTGTGGTCATTCAACCATTTTGAGAAGAGGAAAATACGAGAGGTTTGGCTCAAATTGTTTAAAAACCCAATGAACCGATTTTGATCTTCTACGCCTCTTTTGATTTTTTTTTACCATTCCCGAAATTTTGTTTTCAAATCAACCTCATCTGGAACATCAATTTCCTTTCCTTATATTTGCTGAACGAAGCTGAAAGTCAGTAAGCAGCCCCCGAGAGACCCCTAAGCGAGAGCGGAATAAATAGATTTTTTTAAAGGGGCTATGCTACAAATCCTCTACTTTTGAGAAAACGCAAAAAACCATTTTCCAATTTTTCAATACTCTAATAGAGTTTAGTAAAAGGCACCGTGCGAGCATCGTTTCAGGGTTTTTAACAATTTCTTGTGTACCTCATTTTAATTTGAAAATCTTGCACATTGTCCCTTTTAAAAGAAGATAGCCTGTGAAACTGTACGTATTTGGGTTCGAATTAATTCGAATTAATTAAGAAGGCAAACATTGGGCTTGAAAAATTGAATCATTATTTTTCAAGTGGTTTTGAACCATTTGGTACTTCTAATAAGTTGGTAAAAAAATATGTTGTCACTTTAAAAATTAAAAAAAAATTGTAGAAATTTCTAGATTGAAATAAAATGTAATAGAAAATTTGTAGAAATTAAAAACATGAAATATAAAATATTGATTTTTAGAGTTTACCAACGAAAACACTCAGAACAATCTATCTAGGTTTAGGGTTTGAAAAAATCACAACAAAAAAATCTGAGCCCTAGTAACCTGCCAAACTGGTAGTAAGATGGTCAAGATTTTAATTGATACCTACATAGCCAAAGTCGGTGGTTATGCAGCTTGTTACGTTATAAAAGTTTTTTCTCCGTTTCAATTTCACGGTAAATTACATTCTACCCAAATCACAATTTCGTCAAACTCGTTTCAAAGCCTACTGTCGGGGCGGCATATCTGAATACATTATCTCCAGAACGAGATCTCGCAAAAAAAATTTTTCACTGGAACCAACTTGTTGAAAGTTAAGAGAAAAAATTTGATTCTCAAGGTTTTAGCACAGGTTTCAAAAGAAATCAAAAGTTGTTAATGGGTCGTGCGTCAGGAACACTTAAGATTTATCATCACTTGACAACGGATATTTTACAAAAATGTGCCCCCGAGTTTGTATTTGCGAAAATGTTCAAAACGGGTTTGTGTACTATGTTCAGGTAAACCATGTCCAAACAGGCTATGCAGTGGGCGACTCGAAATACTGCCATGCAGGGGCCACTGCGGCTACCCGGTCACGCATTTCTGGCGTCACACGGAACACGCCATTTTCTTCCAGGTAAACCGCAATTGCTGTATGTTTCATACGAGATTTTTCAAGCAATTCAATTTTGGCAGTTTTGGATTTTCCATCGCACAGACTCAAAAACGCACTGTTTTTTAGGCCAAGGGGGTTCACGACCATTTGAGGCCTGAAGCGAAAAGTACTTCGGAAGCGAGGAGAAGCATTGGCGCTGGCAGAAGAGTACGAGGCCTCGCCCTGATCAAAGAAGCTAGTCTCAGCAACAAGGTATGAAATTGTTATTTCAACTATTCTGCCATCTATTATTTCGGGGGTGAGATGGCAACAAGACCTAACTCATTTTCCCAAAACTTTCAGGACACACCAAAAACGTTTTCTGACGGTGTTAAATAATCTTCAATAATATTACAATGGGGGAGGACTTTTTATGAACTCGATTTTTCACACAATCCTCCGTTATTTCGTCCAACTAAACTCAATAGTTAGGTCATGTTGCCACTTCACCCTCGATCTATTCAAAATAGCTATTGACATGTTTTCACGATTCAAATATCCTTGAGGCCGAAAAAAATAATTTGAGGCATTGTCTATGTAGGTGTAGGTGTGTCACCAAAGACTAATATTTGTTCATTTCCTCCAAAAAATTTGGCCCCGTAACATGAAGAGTGTCGTGAAATAGGTTCTTCAAGTTCGAAAAACCAATGTTTTGAAAACGGCCTGGAAAAAGCGGCAGACAAATCCTGCATAATTCATTACAGCGGTCAAACCGTGATTACAGCGATCTGAGTAATCTGACTTGGAACCCCACGTATCCCCAAATTACATTAAAATTGGTTGTCAAAAGCCGTGATAGGGGGAGAGGAGTAAAGTCAACCGCCGATCCAAGCGTTGGCTTTACGCCGGATAACCAAAGTTATCCCGGGTGTGCCCAATCCATTATTTTCAGCGATACTCAAACACAATCCAGAAACGATACACATGGGGATATTTTCATGCTCACTCCGCATATTAACTAACACTAATTAACTATACTATACCAATCACCCACCATATTATTGTTTGTTGAGCACACCCCCACCATTTCTAGACAACGAAGCCGCTCGAAGTTTCAGGGCAACAATTATAACACAAGGATGTTCCTTTATTTGACTATAATTAGTTTGGAACATGTAATAAATACGAGGGACTTGATAACGGTCTCCCCGTTTTCCATCCTTGAGAGGTGCCAAGGAGATGCGGGACAGATGCGGCGTGTGCCGATACGTTGAGCCGTTTCTGACTAAAAGCCACCGGACAGAAGATAAGGCTGTAGGTAAAGCTTAGATCAACGATTTCTCGTTGTAATGCCTGATTTGTTTAAATTGTGCCAAACACCTCAAAAGCAGTCAAAATATGATCAAATTGTGTCACATTTTTACGTTTCAAAATATGAAAGTATTGTGGGTTATCTACGCACCACTGGTTTACAATCATTTCCAACCCTCATAATTGTTGAAAGATATACAAGTTTCGATTTGAATTTTCGGTAGATTTTTCTACTCCGTTCTGCAAAACATTTGCCGAACCCATTTGGGCTGTACTTTGATATATTTTGAGCCTCTCTCATTCGACTCGAAAACCGAAATGGTTCGTGAAGCCTGAGAGCCAAAAGGTTGATTGCAAAGTCTTGGCTTAATTGTTCGCCCTGCAGGGCCCAGACTTTGCAATTAACCAGGATGTATCCATGTGTACATGACATTGTATACAATGTATCCTGTGATGTCATGTATCCTTCAGCTAAGTACTCCTGGTAGAACAACTGATGCGCGTTCTGCGTTTAGAGATTTCTCTCCGAGCTTGGGCGCGAAAAATTGTCTTGTCTCAAAAGTACAAGAGCATTAATTTTTTTTTTTTAAATAAAATGCTGACTTTTATAAAAAGTTCAACAAATAGGCCACCCTAAAACTTCTCCAGCAAATCCACCGAGCCTAACCCTACCTAGGCCATATTTATGCTTCAAGTACGCATGATGCTGCCTGATGGTGCCTGGTACATCATTTCTTTATCCACATCGCTCCAAACTGGAATCAAAAGCACCTGTGTCCAAATAATTTCCTCCTCGAACGAGTTTTATTCCTATTTTTTTCCGTATTTAGTTTTCGACTGGAACTCGTGTTATGAGGGTAGTTGTCGGGCAGGTGTAGGCACTGGCTCTTCTGTTATAGGCGACTAGAGAAAACAATGAGACAATCTCTCACCTTGTGCCATCGAGGTCGCATACATGCGGGACAGATGATCTGGCACGGGCCCTGCAAGAGCCAATCAGGCCCCGCGCGCGTCGGCTGTCTGCCACCTGAGCTTAACGTCCCGATACATAAATTATCCTACTTTCAACCGCCTCCGCCGTTACAACTTAACACTGATGCACAAAGTTGTCTCAACGGCCGTTTTAACGATCGAGCTTGCACTCAGTACTTCCAAATTTGGGCGCGTAGAATTTTGAACCGAACTGAACAAACGACCTCGAATTTGGATTGGGCGATCGGAAGGCTACAAAAATAAAAAAAGGAAGAATTCTCTTAAGAATGTTTGAAAAACGGTGCCGCATTACCAGGTCATTTAAACATTGATATTCTGAAAGTAATAAAACTGTAAATATTTTCAAATAAATAATAAATAGTTCATATTATGAATGATTATTTGAATCCATTGATGCGAGTATGAATAATTTAATTAATTTAAAAAACACTCCTCACTCATCTTGTAAGAAGTCATCATTGGAACGTTGAGGCTCATACTTGAGGAGTACTTTGATATCACTAGCTCTTTTTAATTATGGTCAGGATCACTTTAATATTGAGTTATTTATTTTATTTTTATTTTTTATAGTGCGAGAGGGAAACGAAAATTTGCATTTCTTGGTAGCTACTGGGCGAGAGACTAGAGATGGTTTTTTTGGGATTTTGGCTCCTTTCCATTTTTAATTTAATTATTTTCCCTGCCGCAGATCCTGTCTTTGAAGAGCAGTTCTTGCGATCTCGAGCCGTCGTTGCATCAGACGGCCATAGCGCCCGCGCCGCAAATTAATCCGGAAGACAAAGGTAAGTTGAGGTCTTGAAATTTTACTCAGCACACTAAAAACCGCGACTTTCTAGCGGCATTGCTATAGCGTAGTTCTAACCGACAGAGGGGTTGATCTCGTTTTGTCAAGAGATCTCTATCAATAGCTACCTATAATAATTATAGGTAATTATTACCGATAGCCCCAGGCTGTCGAAAGGTTTAGGTGACAATCTGAATTATACCGCCGAAATCATCGATTATCGTACCAATTTACAAAACCGACGCAAGAACGTCACGCGACCAGTGAATTAATGTCTCGCGAATAAATATGGAGATGACAGCGTGACTATATTAATTGGGTAACAGAAATCTCTCGTTCGCGTGAATCTCAGCCGATGAAATTTGAATATGTGGGGATAATTTGAAAATTGGGTCCCTCCGGCTGATTAAAAATTTGTAGGCAGCTCCAACAGAATGAAAGACCTCCCACGGAGAGGACATTATAAATCGTATACCCGTAGAACGGTGCGGACACATCGGGAGCGATAGTTCTTAGTTACTCCGCCTTACCACATGACCCCCTGCTGAGTTTTACGAGACAAGTTCTGAAGATGAAGTGAAAATAACCGAGTCAATACGCTTTGCTAGGTATTTGCCATCAAAACTGTCCGGCAGAAGTTCATAGTGGAACCAAAAACGAACCAGAACTTAAAGTTTCAAAAAAGTGATAATCTAAGAAGGTATTGCTGCAGCTATCTCGCTTGTTTCGGTCCCCCTTGCTCTCTCTCGAGGCAATGAGTTAAATTTTAATTTCTTTCCAGGCTACTGCTGCCCCTGTGGTCCGTTCGACTGCGTTTGCCCAACTTCGCCAAGATCTGGCCAGGAAGTACCTCAGACCTCAGCAGCTGCTCCAGACATGTACCCGCCCATTCACCATCCCGTACCTCAATGGTATCAGACGCCTACGAGGTAAAAATTGTCTCCATGCCGATAGCTCCTTCATATGAGTTTCCGAAGTAAAATCAACGACAGAAGAAATATACGGTCGTCCATTAAAATCAATGAAATTATATAATATTCTTATTTCCAACAGAGAAAGAGAGGATGAGTATTACGGAAGCAGCGGCGTCGACTATGGCCCTCCACCATCGTCCGGCTATCCAGGGCATCCGCATGACTATAACCCAGAATTCGCTACACCGCCTCCCCTAGAAATCTTCCAGACGGCTTCCGGGAGCATAATCGATTGCCATTCCCAAAACCTTGGGGCGAGCATCGTCCCAGCTGACAGCGCGGGGCACCTAGACGTCTACCAGTCGCAACACCAATACCAATCATCACCTCCAACATTGCTCGACTTGGGATCCGGCACCATCAAAGAAGAAAGTCCTTGGCAGCCGCATGGAACCAATCAAGTAAGTTAATCAATGAGAATTTATTGCTCCTTCAAGCCAGAAACATTATTGGTCAGTTGCGATTGAGAACATAAATCTTGACGCGAAGCAAAATTTATTTTTTGACCTGAAGACCTGAAATTCTAAGACCTGAAAGGCGTTAGAATTGAGACCACTGGTCGATAGTCTTCAGCATCTGGGGTAACACTCAATTTTATATTGGGGCTGGGAAGGTCCAGAGCGAGTCATGGGTTTAGCCATTGAATGACACACTTCTTGATCGGGTTTGTTCTTTGTTGCCCTGGTCCTACTGTCCTACTGCCCTGAAGAGAGAGTCACACATAATCGTTCTTTGTTGCCCTGGTCCTACTGTCCTACTGCCCTGAAGAGAGAGTCACACATTATCGTGGTTTACAATAATTAAGAGTCCAGACAATTATTGTGACACTCTCCTTGTATGCAGCAGGACACGCCCAGGACAACTTCGCCTGAGAGATGAAACAACCACAACATGAGAACGTCTGTTTGATCTTGGACTCGCAAGTTTTCACCATTACGGCATACCAACACAAAATTGTAAATAGCCAATCTTTCCACAGAATGACGAGAGATGGTGCGACGCATTGGCAGAGCTGGATGCGCTGACCGGTACGACAACCGACTCTTCCCTGACAGACTGTTCCTGGGCGTCTTCGGTCGAGATGAAGACAACCTGGCAATCTCACCCTAATCACAGTCAGTACCAAAAATTTCGACTTACACTAGGTTCACACTCACTGTTGACTAAAGCCGGCGCCAGTAACTGACGCACTAAACTGGCGTCTATCTGGACAGGATTGAACCCCATCAGTTCAGAATTTCAAAATACATGTAACGGCATGCAGCGGCAGCTGAACGTTACATGTTCTGATAACCATTATTCTTATGCCAATTTTCTGCCACAGGTGCACACAAACAGTGGACCAGTCACGACTACCAAAGCCAGGAAAACAAACAACAGCAAACGCCAGTAACGCAAGCGTACCCGTTTCAACCTCAGTGCTACCAAAATGTGCGAGATTCGAACTGTACTTACATATCGATTCAAAATCTGGTGCTGAACATGGACTGATATGTGACCTGTATTCCAACTTCTGTCAATAATTAGGTGGTTTATCGTGATAAATAGGCTACTTGATTTGTAAATAAATTTAATATTTAATTGTACATAGCACGTTTGTTAGATTTTCGATGAAAGTTGTTCCACTTCTTCTAATTTCACTTCTCTACCTGGCGACATTTTCACTACGTCCAGTCAATGACTGGCAGTTTGTATCCCTAACCGGCACACACAAGGACCGCCTACAGCATCAAAGAAAATTATGTGAGGAGGAGTGATATGGCGGCTTTTGTAGGTTCAATCGATAACAGGACTTTAGCGCTCAAAGGTCACACATTAGTGTTTCTCTCAAGTGATAATAAATCTAGATAACTCTTTTGTAGAAAAAACTACAACAGATGATAATGTAGAAAGCGAAAATTTGGATCTGCCAAAATAGGATAAATTTTGAGGTTAATTTTCCGTACTTGAGTCGAGAGCAATCCCTTTTTGAGTTTTATCAAAATGTAAATTGTGTAATTATTATCTCTAGATCGATGCGCATGTTCTTGTTGAATATTTTTCCCGAAAACAGCAGCAAGTACGTCTGGTAGCTAGAATGTAAATAAAATCCACTAATAATACGATTGAAATTGTTTTTATTCGAATTCACCTTTGTCAGGTGTTATGAAAATTTCACAACAATGCAAAAAGATTGGAAATTTTGGTACCTACAACATTTTTTAAACGATTTTTCCCAGGATCGGAGGAAAATTTTGAGGAAAAATTGGCGATTTTCTACATTCTCCTAGGCGGAGGATAGAGCGAAAAAGGGACTCGTAACTTCATGAAAAAATCCTAAGAAGTTTTCAGGAAAATTGTAAATTTTCCGATGGAAATTTTTTATGGATTTTCCTGATAAATCTGCCACACGCTCCTGCTCAACGGGGCGGCTAAAGGCAAAGGACATTTTTGGTGGCCGTGGAATTTTTATAAGACAAAAATAGGTTTACAAGAGCATTATAGGGTATAAAAGTTTCGTGGAAGGGGGATATTCCTCAATTAGTATCTACTCGGATAGTTCAAGAACAATTTTATTCACAATAGATAAATTCATCCACTATTTCTTACACTTATTGCACGATCACAACGATGGTTATCGAACTTTCAGGCAGTTTGCTCAGAATAATATCACAAGTAGAGAATATACAGATATTGTCTAATGTCGTTTCTAAAGTGGCTAAAGACAAAGACAGTTTGCATTACACGTAGACCTATTCAGAAATTGACATGCGTCGTGAATTACACGGGTAAATTCGACCAGTGCTTTAAAAGTGTTAAAATTCGAAGACCGCAAGGGAAAATAGGAAAACCCCATTTAAAGCTCATTTATTCCAGCCACTCCAACCGAATTCCTCCAATATTGCAAAAAAAAAGTGTTGCAGTTTTCCAGTTTTTCCCTAGGGTATTCGTTTGTATATTTGTATAATATAGATAGTACCTATCGAGTTGAGAATTTATACGGTATTGATTATTTGGGTATATATTCCGATGAAAATTAAATTCTAAAAACGATCAAGAGGGAAATCAGTGCAAAACTATCCACCTCGGCAGGACTTGAACCATGCACTTTCTGATCCGTGCGTGGTTCGATTCCCGCTGGGCTGGAGATTTTTGCAATTTTCTCCACCGTTCAATACCTAACTGGATATTTTCCGATATAAACAGGATGTTAATTTTTGAAAAGGATTCAGGTAGTCACTAGTCTACCAGCCAAATATGTGCCTGAAATCCTATAAAAGAATTTGTCAAGACAAATGTGTGATCACATGTGATGGTTGACTAGAAAAAATTGAGTTAACTCGAAAATGCATAACAATTTCATCTCGCAGTACAGCAGGGTTATTTGATCCAGCCGTCTAGCCTGGGAGGTAACCTGAGGTTTATAACTGTTCAAAATGCTACAGTGCAATATTATTGGTTATTTCGTTGGATAAGGAACATGCCTAGTGACATTTTTTTTTAGATATTCAAAATGAAGAATTTTTTTTTGTAGAACGTTCAAGACCCCAAAAAACTATAGGTACTAACAACAATAAATATATTTTTCGTGGGAGAGAGGACTAGGTATAAAAGTTCAGTCGTAACCTGAAAAAGCTAGTTATTCCCATAATTTTGTGAAAATCATAAAACATGTCCCATAAAAAACTTTATATCGACGCATTGAAATAATTCTTGGGGAAAATCTATTTGGAATTCAGGGAAACCGAGAATAAAAACAGACGATTAAATTGCAGTTAAAAACGAATTAACGAACCAATAGACAAAAACGTTGAACGTTTTCAGCATCCCAATATAAGTAGGTTCCTATTTGGAATCTATTTTAAAATTTCACAAACTACCGAAGGCCTCAAATTTCGGGTTATATGCTACAAATTGTGTCGGAAGACGATTTCAAAGGTACCTATTTTGCTAACGAAGAATTTGAAATATTAACAGCTAGATATCTACATTTTAATGTTCGAGAAGGTATGCAAAAAAAGAAAATGGGCTCCTCAAATAAAATAATTTTATTTAAATTTATTTTATTTAAACAATTATTGTTTATTGCTTCAAATGGAAGATCATGAGGTGGGCTTTCTAAAAAAATGTGAACAAATATTATTTGTTTATATTATAAAGAAGGGTCAATCATAGGTTGGTAAAAACTGAGTACTACCGAAACTATGCGGAACTATGACGTCACGTTTGCTCAATTCTTCTCATTCGCTCTCGTTCCGCCCGAAGCTATGGCGGAATTTTCTTTCACAAACCCAGGCTCTCCCGAGCAAAATTTTGAGCAGTAAATCGGTATCAAGGGGTTTCAAGGATTCTAAATCCATTTATGAAGCCAAAATCCACTGCGTGAGGGGATAGTGGAATCGAAAATATGAAACATCTCATGGCGCCCATTTCCTCGCACGATTCTACTAGATATTTTGGGCGGATATAATACGACGAACAAATGCACGAATAGCTCAATTTGGCGGACAATTGGTTGAGAAAATCGTCAATAAGAGGTTAGTGGACTAGTCATGTGCATACGTACAAAGGGATGAAATAATGCAGAAATGACGTAGGTTAATAAGTGTCATGTCTTGTTTCCATGCAAGTATCTCAATGTAGAATAATTTATTGTAGAGAAATTTGCGTTATAACTCACTCTCAGAAGGATTCTCACTTTCACTCTGTTAGACGTTCGACCAGAATACCTTCCCTAGTGATATGTGAATCAATAGCAACAACTAGGTATAGAGCCCTTCTTATCGTGAAAAAGTGGAATCCACGTAACATTATATAGGCATTCATTCGATTATTTATTCCACCCTAAATAAATTGGGGGCATTATTATTTTCAAAGAACTACAGATTGTTAAATAGAATCTCAAATATTATAGGATAACATGGACGTCAACATTTTTCGATGTTGTATTTTACTTTCTGAAACTCGACCATTGTACCCAAGGGTGTACATCCTGTACTCAATGATAGACAAAATCTGACTAAATACAAGTTGAATTATGGAAGCGTCTAGGAACAGTATTGAGTAAGTAACTATCTCCTACGTCTCAAAAAGGAAGATTTCACCGAATACTGGAGTGGAAGCTCAAAAAAGGTGTCCTGAGGGTGGGATACGGGTTCTTTGTCGAATTACGGCTGCATACGGACAGTCCCAGGCGTGCTAACGATTTTTCTCCCCCTTTTGATATAAAATCTCAATTTTGTAAAAAAAAACAATTTTTTTGCATTTTTCAGCTGATGACGCTAGAGCAGGAAGAAAACAATGAATTCCAGGATACTATACAAATGGTAGGTGTTGCAGCTCTGTAGGGAGCTTTGGTCAAAATGAGTGGTAAATCGGGGCTTTTCCGGTATGAGCAATCAGCACGATGCAAAGCTGTTTGGAGGCTTTTCTCCTCAGTGCTTTGCCGTGGAGAATTCAAGGCGGTGCGGGAATAACGTTGAGATATAACCTTTAAAAAGTCGGGGTTTTTGGGAAATTCCACATACCAAGGGCTAACTGCTTTCACTGTTTCTCCCAGGGTTCAACAAAAATCGCCCCGTCAACCCATCGACTACAAAAAAACCAACATCCATCGAAACAAAATATATTGTCCGATACAATTTAAATAATGACTAGCATCCGCAATGTTTAAGTTGCAACGTCGCCTTCTCACCTGAACGTCCTCAATGTTTCCACACTTTTGAGACCTCGTCAAGGCAGAGCGTCGCTTCTTGAATGCCTTCGGGGTTGCTGTGGCGCTTGGCGTTCTTCATTCCTTCCTTGCAGTGCTTTTTTGCCTCTTCGAACATCTTCTGCTGCAAGCAGACGTTACCTGAAACATGAAAATGCAATTTCAATGAAAATGCAACCCGATTCGAGATATAAGAAAGCAGGCCTCGCAAAGATTCCAGCATTATATTTTTGACCTAAAAACCCTCAAAAACAGTCAAAATACAATCAAATCATGTCGCACTTTTACGTTTCAAAATATGGAAGCATTGTTATCTACGCACCACTGGTTTCAGTCCATTGTTTGCAATAAAAATGGTTCGTTCTTTTGTAATGTATCTCTCACCTAAATTGACGTAAACCGATGAAAAGTCGTGCATGTTCGGCAGGTGCTTCCCGATTTCGACAGCTTTTGTGAGAAACTCCATCGCTCCGTCGTGGTCACCTTTCAGAAAAGAGACCGAGCCCAAATCGTTCAGCAGGACGACCGTCTGCTCGTGTATTTCTCCATTGACTCTGAAAGAAATGAATGTCAATTTGCTAAATCGTAAATGCTATAACTGCACAATTGCCGATCCGATTTCAACAAGTCAGAGGCAATATTATCAACTTCAACTTTCAATTGCTCAAAACGTCAAGCATTTTATCAGAGCAATAAATACAATATAATTACAAATAAATGAAAAGTGAACTCACTTCAAACACATTTTGTAAGCCTTCATGAAGTAATTGAACGCTTCGGCCAGTCGATTTTTGTCAAGCAGAAATCTAGCGTACCAGTCCAGTGCCATGGCCCAGAGTGTTAGCAAATCTTCGTCGTCGGGATCCTTTTTGACTTTTTTCTCCAATGTTTTCACGCAGAAATCGTAACCGACCTCCGCGTCGCTGTAATCGAAAATACATGATGATTTCTAGAAAGGCTAATTTTGGGCATGCGAGTATTTTGTTAGTGGTATTAATAAAAGTTGAAAAATCCGTAGTTCTAGGGTTAAGAATTATTGAAATATTTCCCGATTGCTCCGTTCTCTGAGGAGCCATTTAGATGAAAATTTCGCGAAACGCTGATAAACCTGAAGTTGGCATGCCTCGTTCGTCAAGCTGAAAAGGAAGGTTGTCAAAAATGTCAAAATACAAAAACTCACTTGAACCGTTTTTTCTCTTCGCAAATTTTCGCCAACTTCAACGACATGTGGACGACTTTGATATCATCCTGGGGCGTTCCAGAGGCTATCACTCGCTGCATTGTCTGCACACAGTCAATTTTGGGTTTGGATAAATTTAGTAGTTCATTAACATTGTTTAAAAGCAAATCGGTGGCCAATATGGACAACCAGGTGTTGAAAACAATCCCTTTTGCCCAATTTTTACGAAAAATAGAAGTCACGCTTTCCAAATAAATGTAGGAAGTTTTGATGGTCACTTCAACTAGAGGCAGTTTTGGAATACACTGAGTCATGAAAGTAGAGTTTTGGAACAAAACCCACAGTTTGGAGGTCAAAACCAGTGGAAAGGAGACCGTTTTGCTGGATTTTTGTCATTTTTTGAAGGAGCGCAAGAACGTGCAACTCCACTGCTAACTCGATTGGCCAAAAATGAATGTAGCCAGTTTTAGAATCCACCGCCTCAAATCATGATGCAAATCCGACGAGAAAATCAATTTTCGAGCTCACCTGAACGAAGAGTTTCTCCGCTTTTCCGAACTCGCCCTGCGCGAAGGCCAAATTGGCCATGAGATCGTAAATGTACGTGACCCCTTCATCGTTCTGCTGCTCCTGGGCCAATTTGAGGGCGACGTGCAACAGCTGTTCGGCAGTTTTGAATTCGTCACGCTGCAACATTGAACGGAATTGATTAAGATTCGTAAATATTTATAAACTTAAATTCATTCAATGTAAGCGCTAAAATACCCAAGTTTTCACAAAAAATCCGTCAAAATCAGAAAAAACTCAAACGTTTCCTAAACAACTGGTTTTTGTCGTTTTTCGTCTCAAAACACCGAATTTTTCACGAACTATATTTTTCCCCAATAAGTTAAAAGACGATCATCCGCCGTTTCCAAGTAAGATCGTTTTCAAGGTTTAGTTGATTTTTGACGTTGAAAACAGCATCACAGCTTGCTTTCCATGTAACTAGGGCCCACTAAGTTCTGAGCGCTTTCGCCCGCTCGGCCCTCCTTAGGAGCCTTCGTTGTTCGCTTGAGCGCTTTCGCCCGCTCGGCCTTCCTCAGGATCGATTTTCTTAAGACGATTACAACTCCTAAATTTCTTACTCCAATACAGAAGTTCTAATTCATCGGATTATCAAAAGAGAGGCCCACCTGAATCATGAGAACGGCTCGTTTGATCGTCATGATCAATTCCGATTCCTCTTCTTCCTCCTTTCTGTGGAACAGGTTGAGGAAACCGGCTACAGATACCGGCCCCACGATCCCCGCGGGTGTCATCTGTTGATTGAGGGCGAATCGAAACCGACGACCGGTTGAGATGACGACGATTCTCGATAAATTCCCATTCCTAAATTCGGTACCCCTCCAAAACTGTTTAATGTTCGAATTCACAGATCGCCTCAGTCTATTAAGTGATCGCCACATTTTCACGTTTATTGAACTTTTTTTTATTAATTGAGGACAAGGGGATTTTTTCGGAAGTTTGCTTTTAGGCCTACCCTACCTGAGATGAGGTCGATCGATAATACTGCACGGAGTCGTAGGCCAACGCATAATATTTGCTGATCATAATTTTTATCCGCAAGAACGAAAACTTAGTACTTATCGCTGGTTTTGCATGATGAATTGTAAAATTTTAGCAATACTTATTACAAAAATATCAGTCATTGAAATTTCACAAGGGTTGGTAAATCACGTTATCACTGTTCCTGTACTGTTATCATTTTCGATAAGCTTTATCACACCACACCAGAGTTTTTTTGGTGACTAAGATTTTTCCCTTTTTGAGATTAAACTTCCCGATGCGTTGTTTGGCGATCATGTTGCGAAAAAATCTTTTCCGACCAAAATGATTTTGGCACACATTTCACACATTTTCCATGAGGATTTTTAGTTTCTTCCTGGAATTAAATAGTCGACCCAATGACGATTTCTAGTTATACAGCGTTGCAGGACGTTATCCCGAATTTTTCCCTTTAGAGGGAATTTTTACTGTGTAAGGCGACACTGCAAACGATCGTTACCATACTCGGCAGGGATTTTTCCCTCAAAACAGTAGAACGTCCTTTTATCACATTCATCATGTCCAACAGGGCGATTTTTACGATGTAAATTTACACAGGCGAGAACTTGTGTGGTTCACAGAATCGTGTTAGTCTGAATGATGTCACGATCGTCACACTTTTCAATAGATTCGTCGTCCAAATAGTCTAAAAATAATTACAATAATAATTATTCCGTTGTTTTTCGATAAATTGGAATTGTAGGATTTAGTCAAAATTGTACTTTTCCACGGGGGAAATGCGCGATCTACTCGATTTTCGATGTAATTTTTTCGATTTCCTCGCGTTACAAATGTGGAAATCCCGAATTTTCCTCAAATTCGAAGGGCGAAACGGGAAAAAGGGCGATATTTTTCGAAATGGGGCCCACGGTGGCGGGAAGGGTGACAACAATCGATTGGGCGAGTAGATTTGCAGGGCGATCGCCGTGGCAGTGCAACTCGAAAGGGAGTCAGTTTTCAATGGTCTTGCCCGTTTCGTCGGAAAATTGAACAATTTCGAAGGAATTTGGAGTAAATTTAGTTTTCCGCCGCCCGATCCTAGGACGAGGAGAGCCGCCCGGTACAGCCCAATATTCATGCGCGGTCGTCGTCGCGTTTCCGCCCCGACATCGCCGACATTGACGACGTATTGATAAGGACGGACGACAAATTCGACGGTCCATAACATCGATGATTTCTGGCGATGGTTTGTAAAAAAGATGTAATCAATTGGTTTACGAATTCGAAAAGCTACAAACGTATCGATGTGATGTGCACGTTGTTAAATTTGTGCGTCCCCATCGAGCTCCGCTATTTGGGCACATGTCTCGAACATTTGGGCAAAAGGGACTTCCACGACCTGCGGAGCTCGGAGGCCGAAGCCAACAATCCTGCAGAGCTGAGCGCGGCCTTCGACGGCCTCGCTCTCACTAGTCAGCACCTGCGCGACAAACTGGCCGTCTACATATCGCTCCTGCATTCCTGCAATTACGCCAGTTCCGCCGCCGCCTATAAAATCCTGACGAAAACCGACGACCTGAGCCTGGCCCTGAAGAGCCAGCCGGACGATTCCGCCCTGGACGACCTGCTGCTCCTCTACACGCTGGCCCTCAGCCATCCCGCCTTCAGTTCCGAGCAGAAGTTCCACCTGGAGAAAATCTCGGCCCAGCTCGTCGAAGAGGAGAGGCGCTCTGCCAAGAAGCACGCCACCAACTCGGCCCAGCAGGCCGCCTACGCTCAGGATGTAGAGAAGGCCGCCGTCGTCCCGCAGCTTCAGGTCTGTATTACAACCTGCAGAGCGCTGATCCCGCTGATCAGATTGACGTTCGACGATTTCGTCTCTCAATTTGGCATTCCTATTATAGAGATTTATCTATTTGGAAAGACACCATCCAAAATAGATAGATGGTGTCAACCCATTCTATGGTCAAAAATTTGGGGAAATGTTCCTAGATATCATTCCCAAACATTTTTTCCTACCCCACTAGAAAACCCTGTTTTTGACGTTTTGGTGACGTTTACTGACATAAATTGCTGTTGCCCCATCAATTTTTGAGCACATTCAAGTCTGAGGATACCGTTGGAAAGCTCGGAAATTTTCCTATTTGAAATGTGAGACATCCAACTTCTTCTCTTCCCGTGGAATACGATAAAATGAGTCTGTAGATAAAACTTGTAAAATATTACTTACTTTTTCAATCGAATTTTTACAAAACTTTTTTGTGGTTAAAAACACACACTTCGGTAAAAAAACTTGCCCTAAAACTCTGCATTCCAGCGGTATGTTTTTTCTATTTACTCCTCTCCTATCCTTCAAAATCATGTTTGAATGTCAAAAAACGGGTTTTTTCTAAACCTCGATTTTCAAAACTGATACTTTTTTGAAAATCGAGTTGGAAAATCTATGGAAAAAAATCATTTTTTATCCGCCAAAAGTGAATGTGGAATTCCGGAAAACTCTCTTTTAAATACTTAAATAAAGTTTTTTCGACGAGCCTATCAACTGGGTCAAATTGGTGGTTAATGGCGCAAAAATTGCATTTTTTACCGTTTTCTCGGTTTTGAGCCTGAAGGGTTGGTTTTACATGAAAAATCATGGAACAAAATTTTCTCCGTTTAATTGTCTACTGAATACCACTTTTAGTGGGTAAAGTAAGTAATAATAAAAATTTCGTTGTAAATTACATGCTGTCAACGGCAGCTCGCTCTATGGCGCATGTGTGTCGACTACTGGTACAATAGCCCCTATCGACTTCTGGCAAATTGAAATTTTGGCTCGTCAATTACTGTCGCAAACCCACAATTCGAAACTAGCCTTCCTCGGTAAAAAGGGTCATGTTAGTTAATAAAATGTCGTATTTCTTCTGATAGAGGATAACCTGATGCACAGAATAAACACTTATACAACCTGATGAAGGAACTTTCTGTTAGTGCTAGGTTGGCCGAAAGTCGAAAATTTCCCTGAGTTGTCGACTACCTACTGGTACATCCGCTCAGTTTCCAATTACTGATGGCGCCCAGCGTTATAATGGAACATGCTGTTTTTGAACAATATTAAAAAAATTGAGAATCGTGTCGTTATAATGTATTGTACTCGATTTTCTAGGCTTACCATCCGGCTTGCATCAGTTTAGAAGATGGCCATCTCATATCCGTTGCTGCTAGTCCGCAAATGGGACCAATGCAACCAGTTCCTCACCATCCAGGTATGCCATCCCTTTATAGCAGCCTCAAAATCGGCCAAAATATTGCTGATTTGGTTAAAAAAAATTTGCTCCCAAAAGCTGTGTATTGCCTAGTTACTCACTGGTCTGACGATTTATCTTCTTTTCCAGGAGAACCTAACGTCGGTATTCACGAAGGCGGAGGTGCGATACGATTGACATATCCTCCTCCCCCGACTCAGCTCATACTTAACACAGGTTAGTCGATTTGATGTCCATCTATTCAAAGAGATTGATCTAATATGTCAAAATAGGTTTAGCAGTTCAGATGTGATTTGAGGAAAACAAAAAAGAAACCTTTTTCCTTGAACTGGAACTACTGAACCGATTTCCAAGACTCGTTCTGTTACTTGTGGACAGCTTTGGGTAAGATACCTGCAATACTGAATTACACCGATTTCCAGGTACTTGGACGATGGTTGGACCACCAGGTGCTGGAGGCGGTGCCAACCCGCCGGTGGCCCCGCAGACTGATTCACCGATGGCGTCCCGTACGAGTTCGCCTTGTTCAAGACCCGGATCTCCTCAGCCGCAGCCAGTGCCATCTCCTGCCCCTCGGTCCAAGTTTCCACCGCCGCGGGTACCGCCACCGCCCAATTCCGGTGCCATAGGGAACGATCCAGCCCTGCGTGAAACGATCGGCAAAGAATTACCAAAATATGTTACCTCCCTTCAATCGTACTCTGTCGACCAAGTAAGTAATGATTGGGCTCTGAATTTTTCGTGTGTTGATTGTGATGACCGTTGAAAATAAATGGTCTTATATTGTAATCGTATTTAGCGATACTAGCACTCTCCATAATAGGGCTGAGGTGACGTTTGTTGATTCAACCATTCAACCGTTCTTTCCAATGTCTGGGGTCTAAGTTCATTGTCGGAGGACATGGTACAAGCTAACATTGCTATTGTACGCAAATCGCCAATTTGTCCCCCAATAGAAAGATTCATCTTCCTGAGATTTTGGTGTTTTGCTGTTTCCTCTTACTCCAAACTGCCTCTACTGTAGAATATCAAGACTGGTAATAGTTTGGTTTTAATACCTTCCTAACAATTTGAGCGCAAGTTTCCTAGCCATACCCCAAGATCCATGCTCCTGCCACGCCTCTTGGACCATCAACGTTCTTCTTGGAGATTTTTGCTGTTCAGCTGGCTACTCTGACCGCAAACTATCCCTAAATTAGGATATCAAAACTGGTGATTTGGTTTCACTTGCATATTTGAACGCTAGTCCCAGTGAGTTGACTAATGCTTCAAGCAAAATCTGCAGCACCAACATGCTTCTTTGCGATTTTTGTGTCCAGCTGGTTTCTCTGACCCCAAACTGCCCCTGAATATCAAAACTGGTGATGGTTTGTTTCAAATGCTTCCCTTTCAAGTAGCTCAGACATTCTTAGTTGATGCTTCAAACAACCTCATGAAGCATTGAAATTCTTCTTCACCAAACGGGGGCCTTAGATTTGGGGCAAATCTAGTTTGCTTTCCCCTCTCTACCAGACAACAAAACTACTGCTTAAACCTCCACCATTATTGTGATACCGGTAATTAACCGTTAAGTAAGTGGATTCGGCTCAAGATAACTAACTGTGCAGGACGATGATTTCTGTAGCTGATTCGAAACTCCATCGATGTTTTGATTTATGTTTGCTTGTCTTTAATCCATCTGTAATAGTAAGTGTTCGCCTCCTTGCATTGGGACCTGTCCAATGGTTGCCTACAACTTTCAGCTGATCCGCATGACGGACGACGAATTGAGGGACATTGGACTGCCGCCACCGGCTATCGGGCAGCTTCGTAGCATTCTCGTATCCAAACAGCATGTCGTGACGAACGGTGTCGGACCCCAGCAGCAGCACATCATCGAAGTCGTGTCTCCGCAAGGGCCCGTCGTCCACAAGAAAAAAGATCAAGAGCCTGAGGTAAAACGACGTTATCGCTCCTTCGCTTTCATCACCTCATCGACCGACCATTCTTCCCATTATTATCATCTTTGGTGTCTGTTTTGGTTGTCCGTCTACCCTTACAATCAAAGTACTGGGTCTTGGTGTATTCTGAATTTTAAATATCTTACTCCTCTTTTCGCCCTTTACGCTTTTGAGATATTTCAACAGTAACTTCAAAAAACTGTGTAAGACTCCTGACGATTTTTTATTGCTTTTATACACGAACTGCATCCAACAGCCGATATTTTGTAGCATTCTTATCAATATTATGCACAAAGATAGATAAGGAGTTTAAATGGAATAGTCTAGATTTGAGTGTTATTTCTTTCGACGCTAGAGGGCAAACTATTGACCGCACAAGAACACTGCTTCAGCTGATGGATTGAGCGACCCTACAGAGCTCAAAACCTTATTTTCGAAAAAAAAATCGGACTTACATGGTTTTCTGAAGTTACTATCGATTCACTCTGTTGCGAGACCGCTTCCTATGATGACTTGATGCAGCTGTATGTGGGATACCTTCCTGGGCAACAATTTGACACCTGACTACCAACAAATTGGCATTTAGGCGCGAAATAGTAACATAGCCTGACAAGCAATTGTGGCATTAAACCCCAGCACCTCAACACTGTGGTACCATGGCCCATGTTGGTAAACCTGATAAATGCAATGCACTCCACTTGAGGCGGGTTCACAGGAGTGCGGAATGGTGCGGACTGAGGCAATAGCGGAAAGGTGCGGACTCCGTATTTTGATTACAATAGGTACAAAGATGATGAGATGACTTGTATCACGTCCGGTCTCGATCGTCTCCTAGGCCTGATAGGCCTATTAGCCAAAAGGGACCCCCCACGAGACTGATTAGTCTCGGTTTGAATCGCCACGAGTGTGAAACACGTTCCCCCTTTTTCTCGAAAATTGTTCAAACATTTTTTGGCACCCAAATTTATTTTGTTTTCCTCCCGTCGGCCAATAGCGCGAGTTTATCCCTATTGTGCGTAAACCCCCAAACTGATTTATTTTCCCCCCATCGGCAGCAATAGTGCACGTGAGCCTATTGTGTTGCGAACCTTCGGTCGCGTGAAAATCTTGGGTGCCAAAATCTTAATCGGAAAAGTGCTTAGCCCTTTTCGCGTCCTCCCCAACCCAGTGGATTGTGACCGGATTTTCCTGGAAGACTACAAACGGTGAGATCGTTCCATTTCGGGACATACTCTTTAATTTATTTTATTTCAAACAAGGAATTGAGTGCCTTAAATTTTATTTCTTTTTCCGTGTGCCTGTTTCCCTTCCAGGGCTAAGTAAAAACATTTCTTGTGGGTAAGAGGTCCCCACATAAATTACACTTTTCCGTTTTGGATAGGTAAGCCAAAATCCTATCCACACAAAAAATAAAACTAAGTTTTATTTTATTTTCGTTTTTGTCCTTCCTCCCTCACCCGGAAAGGGACAAAACTGGTAGCAGACATACAAAAACGCGAACTCTGCAAATTTTGAAAATCCTCGGGTTCCGATTTATTAATTTTCCTTCTAACGAGCGCTCCTCATCGTCCGTGATTGAGCGCCTCGAGCCTAGGCCTAGTACGCCCGCCCTTCTCCTGCCTTCTTTCAGTCTCCTATCCCGCTGACATGGAACAGAACTGTGCATGGTGCCAGTCGGCCACCGATGACGGCGTAGAATGTTCGGTCTGTGACCAATTCTTTCACGCAGCCTGTACCCGATTGGGAGCTGTCGACAAGTGGACACGGAAGTCCACCGAACGCCGCAACACATGGAAGTGCGACGCGTGCGCGTCTCCACACGCCGAAAACGCCAAAATTACTAGGCTCACTAGGTTGATAGAAGGGTTAAGATCGGATCTCACTCAGGTCGTACACGAAAATACGGATCTGAAGGCTAGGGTCACAGCTTTGGAGCAGGCTCTCCAAGACGGAGCCGGCGCTCTTCCCCCGCCTACTACACCCGAGGCTTTTAAACATGCCGACAAAATTCCACAGTATATGGAAAATGAGATCATTAAGGTCCCACGTCTGTGCACTGATAATCCATGGACCTTAATCGACTTCCTGGATAAATTGCACTTATTAAACGGCATGAATGAACACTTGTTCAAACCGATTTTTCAAAGGCTGGCAACATACCAGCAAAATTCTATTCTGCTGCGGTTGGCGACATCAGCCGAGACTCTTAATTTCCCCTTCGTCGCTAAAGAGCTTCTAGACGAACTCACAACCCCGCACACGCAGCTTAAGCTCGTGCAATCAAAAATCCTCCGCCCGCAGCATAATTCCGAAAATTTTCGCACCTATGTGGAGCAGGTAATTAAATTCAATAAAATCCTGTCTCAATATTCAGAAACAGACCTCGTTAGGTGCATCCTTCAAGGGGCGAACACTCACACACGTGCAAAATTCAATTTTAGCACACGGCCTAAGACTATCGACGAATTGCAAGTTTTGGTCGCCGATGTGGAAAAACTAGAGCTCACCGAAACAATGCAAAAACAGCAAACCGACCAATACGAACATCGTAGGTCTTTCGTTTCCCGATACGCTGATGTATCTTCCCGACGCTCTCCACAAACTTCCCCAAATCACGGGGACCCGAATCGATCGGACTATCGGCCTTCCACTAATACCAAAACAAATTCTTATAATTCGTCCAATCGGCCGTCACACTCGGAACAACCGGTTTCACCAAGTAAACCGCCTCCGAGAAATAATTCATTTCGGCGAAATAACCCCAACTTTAATAAGCGGTTCTCATGTCAGCCGAATTCCCTTCAACCATTTTTTCCGAACCCACCACATGTGCCGTTTTCACCTATGATGTACCCCGGCATGCAGTACATGCCTCCCTTTAATCATCCGGGTACACATACTCAGTACTACACGACTAATAAACCATCACACTCCCGTCGTAGTAGTAATTCGTCGAAAGATTCGCACGCCAGTTCCTTTTCATCTCCGACAAAATCGTCGTCGCCGCGAAAAAATCGACAAACTCAACAAACAAAACAAAAAAAGGAACACAAACAAACGGCAAAAAACTCGAGGGGTTCAAAAAACTAATTTCGGGGGTTCGGGTCGAAAGGGGTACGCGCAATACAGGAGATTCACTTAACAAAATTAAAATCAACAGTTCGCCATCAAAAAATTTGACCAAGGTATTAATAAATAATTACATCGGAGCTACTGCCATGATTGACACAGGGGCTTCATTTTCGTGCATAGGTAGCTCATTTTTGGACGCACTAAATTCCCATAAACCCTTAAAATTGAATTCGACCAAATTTTCCGCGACGTTGGGAGATTCGTCGCGCATTTCAATAAATAAAATGGTCGATCTGAAAATTAAAATTGGCAAAAATACTTGGACTCACACATTTTACATCGTCCCAACCCTACCACAACAAATGGTCCTGGGACTGGATTTCGTTCGTGCCACAACCCTCCTCCTGGACCCCTCAAGTGACACATTCACATTCAAATTTCAGCCGAACAAGAAATACAAATTATTCGACGGTGTCACAATTAAAAATCAGTTCACGGAGCTACAGGGGTTGAACGAAAATTCACTATTGGAATATTTTAAATGCCAATTTCCTCGCGTCCTAACTCAAAATTTGGGAACCACCAACGTGCTAAAATGCCACCTAAAATTAAAACCGGGAGCCGAATTAAAAAAATCCAAAATCGTTTACACACAGGGGCCGGTTCGCCAACAAGCCATGCGCGAAATATTGGATAAATTGCTCGATGAAGGGGTCATCGAACGCATCAATACCCACTCCGCTTCCCCCTGTTTTTTGGTTCCAAAACATAGTTCTGAAAATGGTAACTCTTGGCGCCTCGTCGTCGACTATCGGCACCTCAACAAATGTATCGAGTACCTACAATACCCAGTGCCACCCATCGATAGTGCATTTCTGAATCTTAGGGACGCCTCCATTTTCAGCATCATCGATTTAAATTCGGCTTACCACCAAATTTGTTTGACACACCAATCCAAAAAACTAACGGCTTTCCAATGCCAGTTCGGCACCTTTGCGTACCGCAAAGTTCCTTTCGGTGTGAGCGTAGGTGGTCAACTCTTGTCCAAACTTATGGATGAAATATTGGGAGATTTACGTTATAAATTCCTAATGTATTATTTCGACGACATTCTCGTCTATAGCTCTAATTTCGAAGAGCACGTAGAGCACCTTCACGAAATATTTAGCCGGCTCGAACGAGCAGGGCTCACCGTTAACCCCTCTAAATTACAATTGGCACAACCACAAATTGAATTCCTTGGTCACCAAATTACCAAAAATCGAATCTCCATAAACCCGAATCGTATTAATGCGCTCCTCAACATACCCCGACCCCGAACCCCTAAGGACATAGCTTCCTTTTTAGGCAGCGTGAATTTCTTTGCCAAATTCCTCCCGAATGTCCACATAATTGCAAAACCGCTTAACAATTTGCGTAAAAAAGATTGTCCGATGGTGTGGGACGCAAACGCAGAAAATGCTTGGCAGCATTTGCGGACACTCCTCACCACACCTCCTGTACTCGCTACGCCCGATTTTTCTAGGCGTTTTCAAGTCTTTACAGACGGGTCCGCAAAAGGCGTTTCGGCCATTTTGACCCAAAATGACGGCAATGGTTTTCACCCCGTCGCTTTCGCCTCCCGAAAACTTAGTAAATCGGAGGAAAATTATTCGGCCTACGAACTCGAGGCCCTCGCTATTACGTTCGCATTCAAAAAATATAGGATCTATTTAGAGCACAGTGAATTCGATCTATACACTGATCACAAAGCCCTCACGGCCATCAGTGACCTGGCAAAAAATGGTGGTAGAATGGCCAGGTGGATCACTCAATTCATGCCTTTTCGCTACGTGGCGCACCACATAAAAGGCAAAGACAACACGTTCTCGGATTATCTCAGTCGTTACCCTGTCGATGCGGAAATCAAAGTACAGCCTCCAGCAACTCCCCCGCCTTGCGACTCCCTTAATATTCTTCATCGCACCGGCCATTTACGGATTCTTAAAGATTTCCCCGACATTTTCATCGATTTCGACGCTTCACAAACGAGCGATCCCGAATTAGAACCGATAATAAAATCGCTTCGCGACGGTTCCAACGCACACCCGAATTACATTTTAAAACGAAATCGGCTCTATCGTGTATTGAACAACGGACAACACCGCGCTGTAGTTCCCTCGGCACTCGTGGACACCATCATCCGCTACTATCATTTTTCGAAATTCGGTTCACACTGGGGAACACAGCGGACATTCCAGCACATCCGGAAATATTTTTTCTGGAAAAATATGCACCGGTCCATACAGAGCCAAATCCGCGGTTGCGAGGTATGTCAGAAAACTAAATCGGATCGAACGAAACCTCAGGGACATTTATCGTCGTCGTTAGACACAAGAGTGGGACAAACCCTGTACTTGGACACAACGGGCCCGCTCCCCCCTTCGATGGGCTACCGCCACATTTTAATCGCCGTCGACGGTTTCTCCAGATTCACAATTTTAGTTCCCCTCACAACCGTCACATCAAAATCGATCATGAACGCGCTAAACACGCACGTTTTCAGACATCATGGGTATTGGGAGAGGATAGTCACCGACAACGCGACCTCATTCTCGTCTCACAAATTCACATCATTCATCCATTCGACTGGGTCGCGCCACACATTCCTCATCCCATACTACCCAAATCCCAACCTGGCAGAAAGGCAAATCCAGAATTTAAAAACTGCACTACGGGCTAAATGTCACGATGATCATTCTAAATGGGCGCATGATCTGTATTTGACACAATTATCATTAAACTCGGCTTTTAACGAGTCCACAAAATTTAGCCCGGTCGAGCTATTTTTCGGACGTCCCCTCAACACTCCGTTAAATTTGGTTTGGGACATTCCTTCGGAGCAGCTCCATTTGCCTACAACGTGGCAAACCGCGATTGCTAATATCGACGCCGCGCATAAACGTCACGCGGCCGTTTACAATAAACGGCACGTCAACGTCCAGTACTCTGTCGGCGACAAAGTTCTGCTCAAGACATATATTATCTCCGATAAGCAAAAAGGGATCACCAAAAAACTCTCGCCAAAGTACTGGGGCCCATTCCAAATAGTCAAAAAAATTTCGGACGTCTCATATCTTCTTCAAAATTGCGAAGACGCAGCAATTCACCGAACCGCTCATGTTTCACAACTAAAAATTTTCCGAACACATCGTAAATAAAACAAATCCAAAATTGTAAATCGCGTTCACTGTTGGTCCCCCCTACCCTCGAATAACATGGCAGCACAGTTAAATTCGCTCAAACGCAACTCAACTCCTTGGGCGAATAAAAAATTCCAGTGTTCATCGAGTGACATTTCGACGTGAACGAACTATCAGCGTACACAGATACGCCATCGTCTATTTATCGCATGTAACATTTTCGTCGGTTGCACTGCATACTTGCTCCTTTGTAAGCGGCCGTCGTAGGACCAACATGTGACGCGAATTAGTTCATTTGTACAGCCCAGGGAACCCGTCAGCACACATTTTAGGTTGCTCGCTCTGTTTCTCATGCTGGAGATCACCCCAGAGTTTAGGTTCTCCCCTGCAGTTTTTGGGCAGGGAGGTCTGAGCAACCCTTCCCTATCTTTAATTTCTTCGGACGTGATATAGACGCATACCTCGTTCCGATCTGAGAAATCGTCACTTTCAATTTTGAATTATCCCGACAAACTCAGACCTCGCTGATTTTCTGCATTACTGCGGCGCTTTTCCCTCCAAAACAGCCAGAGGTTTTGCCCGCAGTTCTCCCCCTTTTTTCAAAAAAAAACCTCAGCAATGTAGGATGACGGAAAGGTACTCAAATCCTACATTTTTTCCTGGGGGGGAGGTAATATCACGTCCGGTCTCGATCGTCTCCTAGGCCTGATAGGCCTATTAGCCAAAAGGGACCCCCCACGAGACTGATTAGTCTCGGTTTGAATCGCCACGAGTGTGAAACACGTTCCCCCTTTTTCTCGAAAATTGTTCAAACATTTTTTGGCACCCAAATTTATTTTGTTTTCCTCCCGTCGGCCAATAGCGCGAGTTTATCCCTATTGTGCGTAAACCCCCAAACTGATTTATTTTCCCCCCATCGGCAGCAATAGTGCACGTGAGCCTATTGTGTTGCGAACCTTCGGTCGCGTGAAAATCTTGGGTGCCAAAATCTTAATCGGAAAAGTGCTTAGCCCTTTTCGCGTCCTCCCCAACCCAGTGGATTGTGACCGGATTTTCCTGGAAGACTACAAACGGTGAGATCGTTCCATTTCGGGACATACTCTTTAATTTATTTTATTTCAAACAAGGAATTGAGTGCCTTAAATTTTATTTCTTTTTCCGTGTGCCTGTTTCCCTTCCAGGGCTAAGTAAAAACATTTCTTGTGGGTAAGAGGTCCCCACATAAATTACACTTTTCCGTTTTGGATAGGTAAGCCAAAATCCTATCCACACAAAAAATAAAACTAAGTTTTATTTTATTTTCGTTTTTGTCCTTCCTCCCTCACCCGGAAAGGGACACTTGGAAAGTGAAAGGATCACAAAAAGGGCAACTAGGCACGCGGACTGATTTCACTAGACTGATAGCAACATCAACCCTTTCCGCATCATGCCGCATGGAAAATATTACTTGGGGTGAATGAGGACAGTCAACGACAAAAGTGGCTTCCGCACCATGCTGCAGCTGCGTTTTCTGCACCATTCCGCAGCGCTACGCACCCTTGTGGACCTACTTCAAAGATGTTTACTCGGGGTGTCTCCAGCTTACCTTTCCAGACCTTCCTTCTTGATAATAGTTGTTGCAGAATAGGCTCCCTGACCCTCTTTACCTCTGTTATTGGTGTTATCATACATATCATATGGAGATGCGTCTGCTCTCAAGAAAATGGCTGCGCAACTAGCTAAAAGTCTCCAATAATGTGGAGAGGTATTATTTATCAATGCTAATATGTGTATCAATTTTGTATTCGTGGGTCTAGGATCAGCTGCTTATACTTGTGTCATTGCGCATCATGTCACCTTATGCTAAATCTGCATGCATTATGGTTATAATTTTTTGCTTTGAGAATTGTAAGCTAATAACATTGTTTGAATGGAGAGTAAGATCAGAATGGGGCGATTTTTACAGGATTGCCATCCCTTACCAGCTAACATATCCCCTAAATAGTAACGATGCTATTGGTTTGGTAAGCAGGCGAGAAATTTAACACCCAACAACAACAAACATAGAATAGACCCCCAGGTGTGAAAATATTCCAAGAAATTTATCTGACCCCTAGGTACGATTGCTGTACTTTTTGAAATATTCTGATGCAATGAGCCCCTTTTGGTTAGTTTTTCGGGTTCAATAATTTTTTGGCTGGGAATGAACCTACTATGTCTTGGTAGCCGCTATCGACTCATTTCACAAATTGTCATGAGATTCGGCATGACAATTGGATATCGAATGCCTAATCCCCCCCAGATCGCATCAGGTTAACTCCAACTGCATGCAATGTCAACATTGTTACTTGATACTGTCTTTTTCTGCAGGTGGTTCGTCGTTACCCAATGGAAGGCCTGGCCGTCTACCCAGGGCCTCAATTCTTGTGCCATCAGCCGCCTCATCATACAACGTGCTATTCGTGCTACGCCTTGCCAACTGCAGCTGCTGGAGGCCGCAAGCCGATGCCGCTGCATTACATGGCCACCGCAGGACCGCCACCGCCGCATGGAGCGGTCCTGCCACCCGGACACTATCCACCAGGAACGCTAAGCAACATGGCAGCTTTTGTTATGTCGGACGGAATCCGCTCGCTGCGGATAGGAGGGACAGCGTCTTGCCCGCCTGATGACCACACGTCTTCTGACACAGGATCCGACCATTCGCCTCCGGATACGCCAGCTCCCCCTCCTCAAGGTGAGTGCAAGTTTTGGATTAAAAAAGAAACGCATATATTTTGACTCTGCTCCCTACCTAACCTTACCATTGTCCTGCTCTTATTCAAAATTTTACATCGTATTGATCCTGGCGATTGTCTCTACATTGAAGGTGGTGGAAGTGGTATGCAGTTAAGCGGAGGTGAAATGCCAGCGAATGATGATCGGCCTCCTGGCGAAGAGAGGCGCGGCAATCCAAGGCGCGGAGGCCTGCCCGGCAGGAATCGGGCGCATCCATCCAGCGTTCAAGGGTCTTCGCGCGGAAGAGGACTCAACAATGCTCACAGGTCAGCTCTGATGTGAATTACTTTTAGGAGAATTGTTGTAAACTTGATAAAAATAAAGCATAGAATTAGATCAAGTTCTTGAATACTTGGAGTAAAGGCATGTTGCACGTGAGGGCTTTTTCCCTCCCACAAAACCCTGTCTGATGGCTCTGAGCTCGAGATTATCCCAAGAATAAACTATCTACTTTCTCCTTTGCTCAAGGCCTCTATACCTCAACGTCTTTATATACTGATAGATAGTTTTTTCAATTTTTGGTTTCTTTGAATCGCAGGAGGAGGGACATGAGCAACAATATTTCCAACGGTAACTCATCTACAGGCTCAAGCACCAGTGGCTCCAATGGCGGCGGGAACGTGGGAGCAGAGCCTCCCTCGCAGCCGGTCCCGCCGGCCAGTTATTTCGGCTATATGACTGCACCGTACATACGGCCTCCTTATCCCGCCTACCATCATCATCCGGCCACCTATGTCAGACAGGCAGGACCTTATCCGACTGCCTATCATAACGGTATGATACATTGAACTGCACCAATAATAATTCAATATTTTTTATCCCAGAATCAGATTTGGTATTTGTCAAACTGAATTGTACCAGTTGTCAACTGGAAATTCGGACACTTTGACTAAAATGGGAAAATGGCTCGTATTTTTCCCTCATGAAGCGAGTTTTTTTACAGGTACTGAGTACGTGTATCATCAGTATGTGCCGCCTCCAGTGACGCCTGGAGCTGGACCGCCTCCGCCGCCGCCGCAAGGGACTTACATAGCGCCTCCGCCGCCTTCAGCCGTCCCTCAGTATTCAGGGCCGCCCATAATGAAACAAATGTCTTGCTATAACTGCGGCAGTCAGTCGCACTTAGCAGGGGACTGCCCCGATCCTACCATTGAAGAGGTTACCAAACAAGGTGAGTCTTCACATGATCATGATCAGTTGCAATGGCTTGGTCTTGTAACGTTTATTTTTCAATAAGACATTGATCCAAACTGCCACCAAGCCATCGATATCGCCTTTTCATTAGATAGTTATACCACAAAGTGTTGTAACCGGAGGTAGAATGGGGTGTTCCCAATTTCAAGACTGCGTTCGAGGGCGGCAGGGCAAGCCTGGGACAATATCGATTATCAAGTGGAAAGCAATTCATTTTTTTTTTTTCAATTTTTCCTCTTGTGTTGTGACGATTTCACGGTTTCCACCCATCCAATTAAGGGGTTTTTGGTAGATTTTAGAAACGTTTTCTAATTGTTTACTCCTCCAAATCCAGAATCGACCTAGTTTTGATTGTAAAGTTGGAATTCAAAAATTCTAAAATTGAAGAAAAATTGTCCTTTGAAAAAAAGTTTTTTTTCAATTTTGAAAAATTATAAAAATGAGAAAAAGTTATAAGCTTTTAAAAATGTAAAAACTGTAAAAAATTTGGACAATGTTTAAAAAAATATTTTATTATTAATTTTCGGCTACCTAACTCACTCTCTAGATTTTTGGAATAAATATTTTTCAGGCCAGTACCGCATCGACTTTGCCTCAACGCCATACCCGAAACAACCAGAGGTCGACAAGTGACCCCACCATAACTTCTGTAATATATGTATATAGCAACCATTTGTAATTTATATAAACTAATATTAGTTACAGAGTTACACGTAAAGACCTTCAACAAATCTAGTTCAACAAATGGCCTCTAGGTTAATGATTTATTTTTAATAATTTATTTCGCGCTTTATCCGTTATAAGCTACGTTTTCGAATGGTTGATCATTTTCTTCGTCGAGTTGTCATTTCCTTTCGTCGAGCGCCTAGCGAAAGCGCTGTGTTGTCGTCGTTGATTTTTCAGTTTTTTTCTTGCTTTTTGACGCAGTATCTGAATATTTTTATTTTTAGGATTCCTTCGCTGGATTCGTAAATTTCTCACTCCTCGATAGCGTACGAAATACTCGATAAAATAATTATGAACGGTTGTGCGATGAACATTTTCCGAACTCGTATGAGGGAAATTCGTCATTATAATGTGAAATAACCCGTTTAGCTTATTGTAAGGCTTGTTTCTTACCTTCTGCGCCTGTGTGCGAGATGGTACCACGACTATTACACAAAACTGTTTATCGAGTCCACTTGTGTTATAAGTACAATCAAATCGCATGCGATCTGATCTCTCGCGTCGGCGATGAACATTTACCTATTCTATTACGCTCTTGACAAAAAAAGCTACCATTGCATTGTTCGATGTCGTACGTTTGTATATTGCTACAATGAAATCGGGGATTGTCGCAAAAGGGGGAAAAACGAAGTAATAATTGCCGGAAAAAAATTGTTGACTTATATTTATAGATTGATTTAAAAGAAAGAAGTGAAACGTTTCTCAGCAAATAGATGAAAATTTAACGAAAAATAACTCTATTATTAAGTGTTTTCTTTTTCTCGGGTGCCATCAACGGATTGTCGCATCTCGAAGGCCGCTATCCTTCCACTGGTAAATCTTCAACGGTTTTTTACGTGGCCGCTATCTCGTAAAATAACCGGCGGTTTTTTACGTGGCCGCTTAACTGGCGCGTTGTTTAGAGCTATCGGTTTAAGCGACTGAAACGCATCACTTTGAACGTGTGTGAACGATCCTCTTTCCTAGTCTTCAGCGGGCGTTTGAAAAGCCTTAGACGATAAAAATGAAGTTCCGCCTTTACAACCGATCTCTCCTATAGTTAAAGGATTGTGAAATGTCGTTATGCATTTTATATGAAATACATTTTAAAGGTTTATAAAGATAAGTAAACGATTTAAAGAAAAAAATTAAAACAGAAAAGCAAAAAAAATACGTAGGTAGATGTGTTACGCCCTTGGTGGCCTAGGTGCACGACCGCTGCGGCCGTGTCGCCAATTTACTGTGCTGAACCTTTCTCCCAATCGTCATATCAAATGGAAAACGAGTTTCTTTTCTTAATTTTGACGTAGGTACTTATTTATTTCGTAGAACAGTTTGTTTACCACGAACCAACATCGTCCCATTCACGTCGATTTCAACTTCTCCTGCAACGCTGACGGCTGTCATCATTTCTACGCTTCTACTGGTCCATCAATCCACCGTAATCGACCGTAGCTTCTTTGCCCGTCATGTTCACCGTTACATTTCAACAGTCGTTGCGAACAATTTTTTCCGAACGAATGCAATTGTACGTAGCAATGCCATGTTTACCCAGTTTCCTCTTTTATTTGATGAACCCCACTTATTCTTCTTTGATTTCTTTTTTGATTTCATAAATAAATGTATATAAAAACCAATTGATTTTTATTTTGACTAGAACCTTCCAATTTTGATTTCTTGGTGGTCCGTGGGCCGAGGGTTCGAGCATTTTGTAGGTGTAATATGGCTTACAAATCCTAAAGATCAGCGGTCGCTCAAAAATTGTTGTGGAATCATGTCCGACCTTTCTTGGAATATTACGGGGTAGGTTGAACGGAGAGGAGCCAGACTTGAATGGCTGGGAATGGATCGGCTCTGTAGTTGGGACATGGAGGTTCAGGCCTGAGAAGACAAACTCGCAATGAAACCAAAACTCATAATTAGGGATCGGATCCGTAGGTGTTTACATATTTTTACTTCCATATTTACAGAGTAAATGGAAGTATTGTGATCGTCCTAAAATCGAGAATCGGAACGGAGCTTCAGAAAAAACTTTTTCTTATACACATTTACTCAGAATCACTTCCCGAACAAGTGTCTGTGTGTCCGTGTGTCCGTCTGTCTGTCTGTCCGTCTGTGGTCATTTACAAAAATGGCCATAACTCCCTCATTTCTCAACCTTTTTTCAAATTTCTTGAACTGAAATGTTTGTCTCGGCAAGACCTAACACCCTGTTTAATCGGAATTTGGATAACGCACAGTACTTCCGATATATTTGCATTTTTAGTGTTTTCTATTTTATTTTTTTCCGGCCACAAAAATGAACCGATTTGTGCGTTCTTGGTCTTAAAATCTTTGTTATACCTTGCAGAATATGTAGATATTTTTTGGTGGTGTATTTCTATTTTGGTCAAATTTTAAAATTTAAATAGTAAATTTTTTGATATTTTTGGCCTAAACACCCTTAAAAGCAGTCAAAATATGATCAAATTGTGTCTCAATTTTACGTTTCAAAATATGGAAGTATTATGTGTTATCTACGCACCACTGGTTGTAAAATACCACAGTTCGCGAAGTATTCTCAGTAAAAGTTTAAGAGAAAATTTTCTTTGAAGTTCCAATCCGATTTTACGACGATCAAAATACTAGCATTTACCCTGTAAATATGGATGTAAAAACGGGTTTGAAATTTTCAATTAACCTGAATTTAACCCCACAATTGACGAAATGCCTTACAACTTCGAAAACGGACTTCTGGTTTCCTGTAACTAGAACATGCTGCAAGAATATAATTTTTTTAATCTCGATTTTTTTGTAGGCTTTAGAAACGAAAAAAAAATTGTGAAAACAGATGAAAAGACTTGGTGAATTGAAGACACTCGCTAATTTCAAAACTTATTGTATAAACGAAGTATTTAATTTTTTTGTATTTTTATTTTTTCGCCCACGCAGCGACTTTTTTTGTTAAAAGACTATTTTGACTAGTATCTAAAATACAATTTACACGCCTTAAAAGACAACTTAACGCAGGAAAACACAATTTCGTTTGAACATTGGTCGAGAGCCGACTATCCCGCCATGGAGACGCGCCGCGCTGCCGTAACCCGAGCCGGGCGGTGCCGAGCCGGGCAATCCGATCCCTTCGATCACCGATGTTACTAGCCGCCCGGCCCGGCACAGCAAGCTACGATTCCGAGATCTGTAATTTCATGTTCGGCTATCCTGCTAGTGCGAATCGCCTGTTCGCGGCCTCAGTCTTCCGCCTTCTTCCCTCCGGGTCGGTCGCGTCGCGCTCGCGTAAGTAAATTTTCCTTTTTGCCCCCCTAGGATAGGAAAAAACACTTCGAAAAATATTTTACATAGAAAAACTTCGTTTCTAATTGTCCTTTTTCTGATTTCCTTCTTCAAATTTCTTGAACTAAGAGATTTATCTCAGTAAGACCTATCACCCTGTTGAATCGAAATTTGAATTACTCGCAGTACTTCCGATAAATTGGCACTTTTAGCGTTTTCAATTTTATTTTTTTCCTGACCACAAAATTGAACCGATTTCAGCGTTCCTAGTCTTAAAATCTTCGGTTTAGACTTCAGAATACGTTGGTATTTTTCATGTTCCGATAACTTTTCATATTTTTAGGCGAGTTTTAAAATTTGCATTATGAGTCCTGGTATTTCTGAGCCATAAAGCCTCCAAAGTAGTAAAAATGTGATACAATCGTGTCGAAAATTTGCGAATCATAATATGGAAGTATTGTGTGTACCACTGGTTTGAGTGAAGGTTTTCGATAATTCAATTACCGATTATTTCGGTCATTCCTGCGTGAAAGCAAGTGAGTTCGGCATAGTGCGGGCTTAATATCGATAATAAGTTAAGAAAAATGCCAATGTTTTCGCCCGTTAACCGAATTTATCCCGAATTTTACAGAATTTTTCCGATTTTATCGGAGAGAGGGTCGGAGCTAGTTAGGGCATGTCGCTCTAGTCTCATAGCTTAATATGTACTTTGGTACACGGCGGTCATTGCCTCGCTGCCTCGAGCGGACTGGATCCAGCGTGTTGAGGGCGTTGGGTCCATTGCGGTCGCCTCGGGTTCAGAGTCCGTTGGATTAGCACGCCATGAGGGTGCATAGCGCTGCGTCTACGGAAAAAATAGTCGGCGGCGCATCGCCGCGTAGACGCAGCGCCGCGCTCCCGGATTTCGCCAGTGGAGCGGGGCCGTGTAAATTGAATTGTGCCCTCGCTAATCGATACTATCGATAGTTTGTGTTTGTTATTCAATAACAAATCTTTGTAATCGCCCAAGTTTCAAATAATTTTAAAATTTTCCGTAGGTAGGTACTCTCGGGATTATTTCTCATTATCCGAAAATTTCTTTCTGCTCCGACTGGTTTATTTCTTGGTAAGAAAAGATAGTTTTGGTAAATTTCTTGGACCTTTGTTGTTAATAAAGATAAATAATACAAATGAAAATACAATATAAATAAAGGTAAATAAAGATAGATTGGTCAATTTGATAAAAAATATAAATAATATTAATAAAGATAAATAATATAAATATAAATAAAAAATAAATACATACATAAAGGTAAATAAAGATAGTCTTGGTAAATTTCTTGAACTTTCGTTGGTAAATAAAGATAAATAATATAAATAAAGGTGAATTAAGACCACCAGACCTCGAAACCCGATTTTCGATTTTTAAATTAGATAAATTTGAAATTTTATTTTTAATTGAAAAAAAATGACCTGTTCTTATTTAAACTAATTTTTCAACAGATTGTTTCATTTTATCGACGGGGAACTCAACACAACTCAACTCAACTCAACTCAACTCAACTCAAATCAACCCAACCCAACCCAACCCCACCCAACCCAACCCAACCCAACCCCACCCAACCCAACCCTACCGTACCCTACCCTACCCTACCGTACCCTACCCTACCCTACCCTACCCTACCTTACCCAACCCTACCTAACCCTACCCAACCCAACCAAACCCAACCCAACCCAACCCAACCCAACCCAACCCAACCCAACCCCACCCAACCCAACCCAACCCAACCCTACCCAACTCAACTCAAATCAACTCAACTCAACTCAACTCAACCCAACCCAACCCAACCCAACCCAACCCAACCCCACCCAACCCAACCCAACCCAACCCAACCCAACCCAACCCAACCCAACCCTACCCTACCCTACCCTTCCGTACCCTACCCTACCCTACCCTACCTTACCCAACCCTACCCAACCCTACCCAACCCAACCAAACCCAACCCAACCCAACCCAACCCAACCCAACCCAACCCAACCCAACCCCACCCAACCCAACCACACCCCACCCAACCCAACCCAACCCAACCCAACCCAACCCAACCAAACCCAACCCAACCCAACCCAACCCAACCCAACCCCACCCAACCCAACCCAACCCAACCCAACCCAAGTTGAGTTGAGTTGTGTTGAGTTCCCCGTCGATATATAGAAACAATCTGTTGAAAAATTAGTTTAAATAAGAACAGGTCATTTTTTTTTTAATTAAAAATAAAATTTCAAATTTATCTAATTTAAAAATCGAAAATCGGGCTTCGAGGTCTGGTGGCCAGCCCCTTTGCGCTTCCGTGTAAAAAATTCCAGGTCCCTGCGTGCGATAGATTTGGCTGGAGAGCTCGGTCAGACAGACAGACACATTACACTATGTGTAAGTTTTGCTTTTATTATTATAGATTATATTTATAAATATCTATATTATTTACCTTAATTTACCAAAACTATCTTTATTTATCAAACATTTACCAAAACTATCTTAATTCACCTTTATTTATATTATTTATCTTTATTTACCAACGAAAGTTCAAGAAATTTACCAAGACTATCTTTATTTACCTTTATGTATGTATTTATTTTTTATTTATATTTATATTATTTATCTTTATTAATATTATTTATATTTTTTATCAAATTGACCAATCTATCTTTATTTACCTTTATTTATATTGTATTTTCATTTGTATTATTTATCTTTATTAACAACAAAGGTCCAAGAAATTTACCAAAACTATCTTTTCTTACCAAGAAATAAACCAGTCGGAGCAGAAAGAAATTTTCGGATAATGAGAAATAATCCCGAGAGTACCTACCTACGGAAAATTTTAAAATTATTTGAAACTTGGGCGATTACAAAGATTTGTTATTGAATAACAAACACAAACTATCGATAGTATCGATTAGCGAGGGCACAATTCAATTTACACGGCCCCGCTCCACTGGCGAAATCCGGGAGCGCGGCGCTGCGTCTACGCGGCGATGCGCCGCCGACTATTTTTTCCGTAGACGCAGCGCTATGCACCCTCATGAGCGTGCAAGACAATAATTATTCCTGGCCAAGCCCGGCGTGCTAATCCAACGGACTCTGAACCCGAGGCGACCGCAATGGACCCAACGCCCTCAACACGCTGGATCCAGTCCGCTCGAGGCAGCGAGGCAATGACCGCCGTGTACCAAAGTACATATTAAGCTATGAGACTAGAGCGACATGCCCTAACTAGCTCCGACCCTCTCTCCGATAAAATCGGAAAAATTCTGTAAAATTCGGGATAAATTCGGTTAACGATCGAAAACAATGGCAGTTTTCTTAACTTATTATCGATATTAAGCCCGCACTATGCCGAACTCACTTGCTTTCACGCAGAAATGACCGAAATAATCGGTAATTGAATTATCGAAAACCCTCACTCAAACCAGTGGTACACACAATACTTCCATATTATGATTCGCAAATTTTCGACACGATTGTATCACATTTTTACTACCTTGGAGGCTTTATGGCTCAGAAATACCAGGACTCATAATGCAAATTTTAAAACTCGCCTAAAAATATGAAAAGTTATCGGAACATGAAAAATACCAACGTATTCTGAAGTCTAAACCGAAGATTTTAAGACTAGGAACGCTGAAATCGGTTCAATTTTGTGGTCAGGAAAAAAATAAAATTGAAAACGCTAAAAGCACCAATTTATCGGAAGTGCTGCGAGTAATTCAGTGCCCAGTGGAGCGGGGCCGTGTAAATTGAATTGTGCCCTCGCTAATCGATACTATCGATAGTTTGTGTTTGTTATTCAATAACAAATCTTTGTAATCGCCCAAGTTTCAAATAATTTTAAAATTTTCCGTAGGTAGGTACTCTCACGATTATTTCTCATTATCCGGAAATTTCTTTCTACTCCGACTGGTTTATTTCTTGGTAAGAAAAGATAGTTTTGGTAAATTTCTTGGACTTTTGTTGTTGATAAAGATAAATAATATAAATGTAAATATAATATAAATAAAGGTAGATTGGTCAATTTGATAACCAGTGGTGCGTAGATAACACACAATACTTCCATATTTTTAAACGTAAAATTGTGACACAATCTGATCATATTCTGACTGCTTTTGAGGGTGTTTAGGCCAAAAATATCAAAAAATTCACTATTCAAATTTTAAAATTCGCCCAAAATGAAAAAACGCCACATTTTCGGAATGTAAAAAATATCCACATATTCTGCAAGGTCAAACGAAGATTTTGAGACCAAGAACGCTTAAATCGGTTCATTTTTGTGGCCGGAAAAACATAAAATAGAAAACACTAAAAATGCAAATATATCGGAAGTACTGTGCGTCATCCGAGTTTCGATTAAACAGGGGGTTAGGTCTTGCCGAGACAAACATTTAAGGTCAAGAAAATGTTGAGAAATGAGGGAGTTATGGCCATTTTTGTAAATGACCACAGACGGACAGACGGACACACAGACACTTGTTCAGGAAGTGATTCTGAGTAAATGTGTATAAGAAAAAGTTTTTTCTGAAGCTCCGTTCCGATTCTCGATTTTAGGACGATCACAATACTTCCATTTACTCTGTAAATATGGAAGTAAAAAATATAAATAATATTAATAAAGATAAATAATATAAATATAAATACATAAATAAAGGTAAATAAAGATAGTCTTGGTAAATTTCTTGGACTTTCGTTGACCTATCGATAGTATTGGTTAATTTCTTGGACTTTCGTTGGTAAATAAAGATAAATAATATAAATAAAGGTGAATTAAGATAGTTTTGGTAAATGTTTGATAAATAAAGATAGTTTTGGTAAATTAAGGTAAATAATATAGATATTTATAAATATAATCTATAATAATAAAAGCAAAACTTACACATAGTGTAATGTGTCTGTCTGTCTGACCGAGCTCTCCAGCCAAATCTATCGCACGCAGGGACCTGGAATTTTTTACACGGAAGCGCAAAGGGGCTGGCCACCAGACCTCGAAGCCCGATTTTCGATTTTCAAATTAGATAAATTTGAAATTTTATTTTTAATTAAAAAAAACGCTGCTAAGTAGATCAGTGGCATGTGCACATTAGTTTTCTGTGTATCCGAAGAGCTCAGCAAATTTTGCACAGGGGTTCATTTTTCGATTGCAAAGAAAAACCTAGGGATACTTATACAGGTACTCCTTAAACACGGTATTTAGTTGTTATTATTCAAGAATTTAAGCATAAATTTGTATTTTAGATGGGATTTAGAAAAACATTTTTTCAACCAGGCAAAAAATGATCATCCTTCTCGCTTGATGAATAGGTACCTACCTATCCATCTTTTCAACGCAGCAGATCGTTTAATTCCGTTAAATTCACTTAAATCTATTCTTAATCACCTTCATAATTAACAGAATAATAATAATTATTAAATTCTCTGAATGATGAAATTAAAAATGCCTCAGAACCTAGTCGAAGCTTGTCTCGCTCTCATGTTGCCAAGCGCAACTGGTCGTAGTGTGAGTGCGTCGCCTTGTTGGTGTAATAGGCTAGTGGTCGTAAGTAGATCAATCAACCGTATCTAAGGGCCGAGGCCAAATTCTCAAGTTTTTCCAATTTTTGTTTTGCTGATTTATGTAATGCGACCAAATTCTTTAAATTGAAGATATCGGGGAGACAGAAGTTTTTGTGGGGATTCAAACGAGTGGAAAACGAATTTTGTGGCTCGAGTAGTTTTCGAGTTATTAGGATTTGGGGAAATTTTGGAAAACTCAAAAATGCCTCACTAAAACTGCAATAACTCCTAAACGGTTGAAGCTACCGGCGTGGCGATGGTCTCATTCGATTCAGCATAGAAAAATCTATATGAAATGATGCCTCACATGCCTATGTTGCTTTTTTCCTGAAAAGCACGGATTTTTTCTCACTTCAACAGCTGTTTTACTGGCCTTAAAATTAAGGTAGGGTTCTGCCGAGACGTTAGGACCAACTAGATACGGAACTTGATTTTTGGTAAAATTTCAAAATTTTCCGATAACTCCTTCCCCCTGAAAAACCCCGGACGGCGGACGGCGTACGGCGGACGGCGTACGGCGGACGGCGTACGGCGGACGGTGGACGGACAAAAAATTTTTATTGCAGATTCGGATTCTACACCCCTTGAAACGTAAACCAACAAATTTTTAGGGGGTGTTAAAAAAAAATTTTTCCCGACCGATTACATAGGTTCATTTCTTAAGAAAAATGAACCAAAATGACCTGTTCTTATTTAAACTAATTTTTCAACAGATTGTTTCTTTTTTCGACGGGGAACTCAACACAACTCAACTCGACTTGACTCGACTCGACTTGACTCGACTCGACTCGACTCGACTCGACCCGACCCGACCCGACCCGACCCGACCCGACCCGACCCTACCCTACCCTACCCTACCCTACCCTACCCTACCCTACCCTACCCTACCCTACCCTACCCTACCCTACCCAACCCAACCCAACCCAACCCAACCCAACCCAACCCAACCCTACCCTACCGTACCGTACCCTACCCTAACCTACCCAACCCTACCCAACCCTACCCAACCCTACCCACCCTACCCTACCCTACCCAACCCTACCCACCCTACCCTACCCTACCCAACCCTACCCTACCCAACCCTACCCTACCCTACCCTACCCTACCCAACCCTACCCTACCCTACCCTACCCTACCCAACCCAACTCTACCCAACCCAACCCAACCCAACCCAACCCAACCCAACCCAACCCAACCCCACCCAACCCAACCCAACCCAACCCAACCCAACCCAACCCAACCCAACCCAACCCTACCCTACCCTACCCTACCGTACCCTACCGTACCGTAACCTACCCTAACCTACCCTACCCTACCCAACCCGACCCAACCCTACCCAACCCGACCCTACCCAACCCTACCCAACCCTACCCAACCCTACCCAACCCTACCCAACCCTACCCAACCCTACCCAACCCTACCCTACCCTACCCAACCCAACCCAACCCAACCCAACCCAACCCAACCCTACCCTACCGTACCGTACCCTACCCTACCCTACCCAACCCTACCCAACCCTACCCAACCCTACCCAACCCTACCCAACCCTACCCAACCCTACCCGACCCTACCCTACCATACCCGACCCTACCCTACCCTACCCTACCCTACCCTACCCAACCCAACCCTACCCTACCCTACCCTACCCTACCCTACCCTACCCAACCCAACCCAACCCAACCCAACCCAACCCAACCCAACCCAACCCAACCCAACCCAACCCAACCCAACCCAACCCAACCCAACCCAACCCAACCCAACCCTCAACTCAACTCAACTCAACTCAACTCAAAATTTTTTTATAAATTTAAAAAATCGACCTGTTCTTATTTAAACTAATTTTTTAACAGATTGGTTCTTTTTATCGACGGGGAATGTTATGCGTGTGGGGGGGGGAGAAGAGAGAGAGAGAGAGAGACAGTCTACCTAATTACTTAATCAATTAATCACAATTTTTTTGACACGGGCAACGCCGGGCGGTTACAGCTAGTATAAAAATAACGGTAAATAAAGATGGTTTTGGTAAATTTCTTGGACTTTCGTTGACCTATCGATAGTTTTGGTTTATTTCTTGGTAAATAAAGATAGTTTCGGTAAATTTCTTTTTTCACACCGACTCCCTTGCTAATTTGGACTACCGTTGACCTAGTGATAGTTTTGGTTTATCATTCAGTATTAATAAATCTTCGTAATCGTTCAAGTTTCAAAAAATTTTACCTTTTTTCGCATTCAACTGTAACTGTAAAGTAGAATTTGATTATTAATATTTATACATTATTATTATATTAGGTATATATTGTATATATATATTATTATGGCATAATACAGATAATACATTGTATCATTACTTATAAACATTACCTATTATATTATTATTTTTATTATTGCCAACCTATCTCTTATTTTATTATTAATTGATAGTTCAATACTTAGTTAATTATTGTGTCTCTAGCTCGGTGTACTGATATCTATGGTGAGATTTGGTATCCAGCATGGTTTTTTGGGTTATCCAGATCCGGAATGAGGACAAATATCTTTTTACTTCCATATTTACAGAGTAAATGGAAGTAGGTATTGTGATCGTCCTAAAATCGAGAATCGGAACAGAGCTTCAGAAAAAACTTTTACTTATACACATTTACTCAGAATCACTTCCTGAACAAGTGTCTGTGTGTCCGTGTGTCCGGGTGTCCGTCTGTCCGTCTGTGGTCATTTACAAAAATGGCCATAACTCCCTCATTTCTCAACATTTTTTCAAATTTCTTGACCTGAAATGTTTGTCTCGGCAAGACCTAACCCCCTGTTTAATCGAAACTCGGATAACGCACAGTACTTCCGAGATATTTGCATTTTTAGTGTTTTCTATTTTATTTTTTTCCGGCCGCAAAAATGAACCGATTTAAGCGTTCTTGGTCTCAAAATCTTCGTTTAACCTTGCAGAATATGTGGATATTTTTTACATTCCGAAAATGTGGCGTTTTTTCATTTTGGGCGAATTTTAAAATTTTAATACTGAATTTTTTGATATTTTTGACCTAAACACTTTCAAAAGCAGTCAAAATATGATCAAATTGTGTCACAATTTTACGTTTCAAAATATGGAAGTATTGTGTGTTATCTACGCACCACTGGTTTTTAATAAAAGATTCCAAATAATTTGGAAATTTAATAAGATCATTAATCAGCATCATTATTAAGACCCATTAATCAGCGTAAATGCTGTCTTCTTGATTTATTTTTATTTTTCAGGACTTCAGGTTATTATAGTAGGGACTTGAAGAGCGTTTTTCGTTTTTTAGGTTGAGTAAAAATTTTCAGGTTCAAATAATATTTGAAATAATAATAATATTAATATTAATAATTTCAAATTATTATTATTATTAATTTATTTGCAAAATCCTCATTTCATTTTCTTACCGTCCCGTTTCGCTCGTTCCGTTTCGCGTCCGTCCGATTTCTCGTGCCGGTTGAGGGAACAACAATTTTTAAATTGTTCTGTGTTGTGTCGCTGTGTTGTGTTGTGTGGTGGATTCGCTTTGGACTTTGTGTCTGCCGCCCTGGTAACGCCACAAGTCAAGATTCCATCGGTTCGATGAAAGTAAGTGCTAGAATAGTGTCGAAAATCTTTCATCCTGTGCTCGTTCTGGCGCATTCCTATGCTCGTGGCTGTCGTTTTCATAATCAACTTGGAAATTCAGATTTTTTTATGATTGAGATTTTCATCTTACATTTTTATGAACTCGTCCTCGCTGTAGTCTACAGCTAATCCAGTGTAGTAAGCAATATTTATTTCTCTCGATTTTATTCAAAATTTGACGTCTAACCGCAATGCTTCTTCTTGTATGTTGCAGGTGTGATCAAGTGCCGTGTTTATTCTCAAGGGAGTGCAATTCCGAACATTTGATCAATATTAGTAGGTGATTACGTTAGGTTTGAAAATTTCGGTTTGGTGTTCATCTGATCAAACTTCAAAGTTCAAAAAGTTTCAATTCCTGACTGGAGCCTTTGACAATTGAGTCGGTAGGTATTTCTTTGCTTTAAATTTTCACCATAGAAAGCAATTCGACACAAAAGCTTTAGTAAAACCTAGTTGTTAGACAAATTCAAAAATCCCTTAAATTCGTAAATTGAACTGTTTTCTGGATTTTTTCTCCTAAAATCAAGTTTTATTTTGACAAAAAAAGTGTCGTGCTGTGGAAACATTCTGTGGTTCGAGAAGTGCAACACCTCGGAGTATGCAGCCGGAGGACATCGGCCAACGAGGAGCGACGCGGCCAAACGTAAGTTACCATTAAATGATAAATTTTATCATTTTTGATAAATTTATGATTTATATCACACTATTTCTATTATTTTTGCTTCCCTGAAGCAAATGGAGCTTTAACGGATTTTCCATTTTTTTGTTACAGGTATGTCCGAACTTGTCTGCGTTTGGTCCAAAGGTAAGAGTTTTTCTTTTGAAATCGAAGAGATGCATGGCTTACGAACGAAAAATAGGTAAATGGGTAGGTATTGTAGTGAAGGATCCCCACATTTTGGCACTTTATCGACCCGTTACATTCCCATAAACTAGAATTTCGCGTTTTTTATTATCTCGTGTCCTGTCCAGTTTTTCTTGACATTTCTGAAGTGTTTCTCGAAAAGTCTTCGCGATTTATTGTGACTCGGGTTTCTCCTGATGTTCGAGCGTTCAATTAAGTCGTGGGAATAGGTAAGTACGATTCATTTAAAAAAATGCCAATTATTAGATACAAAAATTAACTTGAATAATTTTTTGTGCTTTGAATATCCACTGTTTGTAATCATGTTACGGCCATCGATCAGAAATTAGGCTGTAACTCGATCGGAAATTCATTATTTGTTTTCACACAATGTCATTGCAGTGATGGACAATACTACAACTATCCGTAACATCTTCGGGCTGAGGATTCATATAATTTCGACCGAACTTCAGGTAAGTTCGATTGGTCGTCAGTTTATTAAAATCATCATAATATGATGATTAAATTAATATGATCATCATCATAATATGATGATATAATATTATTATATTACTATGAGTATAAGTACCTATGAGTATAAGTACCTATGAGTATGAGTACCTCAATTTTTTGAAATTTTTGATTTTTGTTAAATAATATTTATTTAAATGAATAATAAAAAATATTTATTTTTTAAAAAGTATTAATTAATATTTATTTAAATAAATAATAAAAAGTTTTTATTTTAAACAATATTACTTATAATAATATTTATACTTGTATTGCAGATTATGCGATTTGGAAAAGTCAAAGCAAGGTGCTCCTTTTTGGGATTCTCCAATGTTTCCGACAAGTTCAAGTCATATTTCACACTGTCTGGCGCCGGAGGGTGAAAATCTTGATTTTGTCACCGCCTATCGGTGACCACTGGCGCGGCTCCAATTCGAGAAGGTAAAACTATAAGGCAGTTACAAGTTGGAAGGGCTTGTTTTTGTAAACGATGGCACCGAGCAATCTCTGGTACCATTTGTCGGCAAGAAAACATCGATTGAACCGATCAATTAAGGGCTCACAGAAAGTAGGTCAAAAACATTTAAAATCTATTTTTTTAAATTACCTTAAAAGACTTAAAAGTAGGTACCTAATTTAATTCAATTTCTAAGTTTGACCATTTTTCAATACATTGTTAATAACAAAGAGTAATTTTTCATTATTTTTCTCAATTATTCAATAAGTAATAAACCATTGTAATCGCCAAAGATTTATTTCACATGAGCTAAACATGAAAATTTTCAGTTTTTCTTCTAGAGCTTATTGTGTGTTATCTGTACACCTGCGATTTCCTTCTAGATTTTATCATCAAACTCAATAGGTATGTATGAACAAAAACATTTTTCAATTAGGTAAATCAAAATCAAAATTCATTATTTAATTTTAATTTTTGGCAGTTGTTACGTATTAAATAGGTTAGATTAGCCTGAACCCGGACCAACAATATGCCTATTTCCTATAAAAATATACCGCAACGTGATTGGAACGTTAGGTCTCCTCAATGGCTCAAACGGCGGCTTTTTACTTCCATATTTACAGAGTAAATGGAAGTAGGTATTGTGATCGTCCTAAAATCGAGAATCGGAACGGAGCTTCAGAAAAAACTTTTTCTTATACACATTTACTCAGAATCACTTCCTGAACAAGTTTCTGTGTGTCCGTTAGTCCGTCCGTCCGTCTGTCCGTCCGTCCGTCGGATTTACAAAAATGACCATAACTCCCTCAATTCTCAACCTTTTTTCAAATTTCTTGAACTGAAATGTTTGTCTCGGCAAGACCTAACACCCTGTTTTATCGAAATTCGGATAACGCACAGTACTTCCGATATATTTGCATTTTTAGTGTTTTCTATTTTATTTTTTTCCGGTCACCAAAATGAACCGATTTGAGCGTTCTTGGTCTTGAAATCTTTCGTTTACCTTGCAGAATATGTGGATATTTTTTATGTTCCTAAAAACTGGCGTTTTTTTATTTTGGGCAAATTTTGAAATTTGAATAGTGAATTTTTTGACCTAAACACCCTTAAAAACGGTCAAAATATGATCAAATTGTGTCACAATTTTACGTTCCAAAATATGGAAGTATTGTGTGTTATCTACGCACCACTGGTTTTTTTTTTAAATTGGACAACTCTTTTCGTGCGTTTTGCTGCAAACGGCGTACGGGAAAAACATTATTGCAGATTTTTATCTAGACCCTCTGAAACGTAAAGGAAAATTTTTCAGGGGTCGATGAAAAAAAAAATCCGACCCATTACATAGGTACCTACATTATTTCTGGAAATAATTTACCAAAATCCTGTTGTTCATTTGTGCTTAAACATTTTATTGAAAATATTTAAACCTTTTTACATATTTTCCACATATTTTTTGAAAATATTTAAACCTTTTTTCATATTTTCCACATATTATTTGCAAATATTTCAACCTTTTTACATATTTTCCACATATTTTATAAAAATGAATGCATATATATGTCACATATTCGGCATTTTTAGATACCTACATAAAAATCCGATCCCTACTCATGAGTTCATAATTATGAATAATTAATCTTGAAGTCGAACTCACAATGAAACAGAAACTTTGAGTCGAAGTCAAACTCACGATAGAAACGCTAACGCATAGTTAAAGTCGAAGTTAAACTCACAATGAACCGAAAATCAAACTCATAATCGAACTCGAACTAAGTAACTCGAAGTAACTCAAACTAAGTAACTCGAAGTTACTCAAACTCATAATCGAACTCGAAGTCAAACTCACAATGAGACTGAAACTCATAATCAAACTAGAAGTCAAATTCACAATGAACAGAAACTCAAACTCACAATCAAACCCGAAGTCACACTCACAATGAAACAGTAACTCAAACTCATAATCGAACTCGAAGTCAAACTCACAATGAAACTGAAACTCAGAATCATTATCAAACGAAACCGAAACTCGGAGTCAAACTCACAATGAAACAGTAACTCAAACTCCTGATCGAAATCGAAGTTCAACTCACAAAGAAACAGAAACTCAAGCTCGAAGTCAAACTCACAATGAAACTGAAACTCAAACTCATAATAAAACTCGAAGTTCAAATTCATAATCAAATTCACAATGAAACTGAAACTCAAACTCATAATCAAAATCGAAGTCAAACACACAATGAAACAGAAACTCAAACTCATACTGAAACTCAAACTCATAATCAAACTCGAAGTCAAGCTCACAATGAAACTGTCTTTGACTTGGAGTTTCTGATTCATTGTGAGTTTGACTTCGAGTTAGAGTTTCTGTTTCATCTTGAGTTTGACTTCGATTATGAGTTTGAGTTTTTGTTTCATTGTGAGTTTTACTTTGTTTTCGATTATGAGTTTGAGTATCTGTTTCATTGTGAGTTTGACTTCGAGTTTGATTTGGAGTTTGAGTTTCTGTTTCATCGTGAGTTTGACTTCGAGTTTGATTATGAGTTTGAGTTTCGGTTTCATTGTGAGCTGAACTTCGATTTTGATTCTGAGTTTGAGTTTCTGTTTCATCGTGAGTTTGACTTCGATTTCAAATATGGGTTTGAGTTTTCGTATCATTATGAGTTTTACTTTGTTTTCGATTATGAGTTTGAGTATCTGTTTCATTGTGAGTTTGACTTCGAGTTTGATTAAAAGTTTGAGTTTCGGTTTCATTGTGAGTTGAACTTCGATTTCGATTAGGAGTTTGAGTTTCTGTTTCACTGTGAGTTGTTTGATTATGAGTTTGAGTTTCGGTTTCATTATGAATTTGAACTTCGAGCTTGATTATGAGTTTGAGTTTCGGTTTCATTGTGAGTTTGACTTCGAGTTTGATTATGAGTTTGAGTTTCTGTTTCACTGTGAGTTTGACTTCGAGTTTGATTATGAGTTTGAGTTTCGGTTTCATTATGAATTTGAACTTCGAGTTTGATTATGAGTTTGAGTTTCGGTTTCATTGTGAGTTGAACTTCGATTTCGATTAGGAGTTTGAGTTTCTGTTTCATCGTGAGTTTGACTTCGATTTCGATTATGAGTTTGTGTATCTGTTTCATTGTGAGTTTGACTTCGAGTTTGATTATGAGTTTGAGTGTCTGTTTCATCGTGAGTTTGACTTCGATTTCGATTATGAGTTTGAGTTTCTGTTTCACTCTGAGTTTGACTTCGAGTTTTATTATGAGTTTGAGTATCTGTTTCATTGTGAGTTTGACTTCGAGTTTGATTATGAGTTTGAGTTTCTGTTTCATTGTGAGTTTGACTTCGAGTTTGATTATGAGTTTGAGTATCTGTTTCATTGTGAGTTTGACTTCGAGTTTGATTATGAGTTTGAGTATCTGTTTCATTGTGAGTTTGACTTCGAGTTTGAGTTTCTGTTTCATCGTGAGTTTGACTTCGATTTCGAATATGAGTTTGAGTTTTTGTTTCATTGTGAGTTTTACTTTGTTTTCGATTATGAGTTTGAGTATCTGTTTCATTGTGAGTTTGACTTCGAGTTTGATTTGGAGTTTGAGTTTCTGTTTCATCGTGAGTTTGACTTCGAGTTTGATTATGAGTTTGAGTTTCGGTTTCATTGTGAGCTGAACTTCGATTTTGATTCTGAGTTTGAGTTTCTGTTTCATCGTGAGTTTGACTTCGATTTCAAATATGGGTTTGAGTTTTCGTATCATTATGAGTTTTACTTTGTTTTCGATTATGAGTTTGAGTATCTGTTTCATTGTGAGTTTGACTTCGAGTTTGATTAAAAGTTTGAGTTTCGGTTTCATTGTGAGTTGAACTTCGATTTCGATTAGGAGTTTGAGTTTCTGTTTCACTGTGAGTTGTTTGACTTCGAGTTTGATTATGAGTTTGAGTTTCGGTTTCATTATGAATTTGAACTTCGAGCTTGATTATGAGTTTGAGTTTCGGTTTCATTGTGAGTTTGACTTCGAGTTTGATTATGAGTTTGAGTTTCTGTTTCACTGTGAGTTTGACTTCGAGTTTGATTATGAGTTTGAGTTTCGGTTTCATTATGAATTTGAACTTCGAGTTTGATTATGAGTTTGAGTTTCGGTTTCATTGTGAGTTGAACTTCGATTTCGATTAGGAGTTTGAGTTTCTGTTTCATCGTGAGTTTGACTTCGATTTCGATTATGAGTTTGTGTATCTGTTTCATTGTGAGTTTGACTTCGAGTTTGATTATGAGTTTGAGTTTTTGTTTCATTGTGAGTTTTACTTTGTTTTCGATTATGAGTTTGAGTATCTGTTTCATTGTGAGTTTGACTTCGAGTTTGATTTGGAGTTTGAGTTTCTGTTTCATCGTGAGTTTGACTTCGATTTCAAATATGGGTTTGAGTTTTCGTATCATTATGAGTTTTACTTTGTTTTCGATTATGAGTTTGAGTATCTGTTTCATTGTGAGTTTGACTTCGAGTTTGATTAAAAGTTTGAGTTTCGGTTTCATTGTGAGTTGAACTTCGATTTCGATTAGGAGTTTGAGTTTCTGTTTCACTGTGAGTTGTTTGACTTCGAGTTTGATTATGAGTTTGAGTTTCGGTTTCATTATGAATTTGAACTTCGAGCTTGATTATGAGTTTGAGTTTCGGTTTCATTGTGAGTTTGACTTCGAGTTTGATTATGAGTTTGAGTTTCTGTTTCACTGTGAGTTTGACTTCGAGTTTGATTATGAGTTTGAGTTTCGGTTTCATTATGAATTTGAACTTCGAGTTTGATTATGAGTTTGAGTTTCGGTTTCATTGTGAGTTGAACTTCGATTTCGATTAGGAGTTTGAGTTTCTGTTTCATCGTGAGTTTGACTTCGATTTCGATTATGAGTTTGTGTATCTGTTTCATTGTGAGTTTGACTTCGAGTTTGATTATGAGTTTGAGTGTCTGTTTCATCGTGAGTTTGACTTCGATTTCGATTATGAGTTTGAGTTTCTGTTTCACTCTGAGTTTGACTTCGAGTTTTATTATGAGTTTGAGTATCTGTTTCATTGTGAGTTTGACTTCGAGTTTGATTATGAGTTTGAGTTTCTGTTTCATTGTGAGTTTGACTTCGAGTTTGATTATGAGTTTGAGTATCTGTTTCATTGTGAGTTTGACTTCGAGTTTGATTATGAGTTTGAGTATCTGTTTCATTGTGAGTTTGACTTCGAGTTTGAGTTTCTGTTTCATCGTGAGTTTGACTTCGATTTCGAATATGAGTTTGAGTTTTTGTTTCATTGTGAGTTTTACTTTGTTTTGATTATGAGTTTGAGTATCTGTTTCATTGTGAGTTTGACTTCGAGTTTGATTATGAGTTTGAGTTTCGATTTCATTGTGAGTTGAACTTCGATTTCGATTAGGAGTTTGAGTTTCTGTTTCATCGTGAGTTTCCCCTCAGACGGGAAATTTTGATACGTTGAGCCTCTGCTTTCCCACGGGAAGTCGGTTCTTCTCTTGCTTGTAGGTTGAGTACAATGACATACTTGAGCGTTCTCACTCCGTTTCAAGGAAAAACCAATTGGTAGGTAAAGAAGTGGTCGCTAGGTGCGCCAGTTCTCCTAGTTCAATTAGCAGTTTCTGGTGAACCCACCAAATGTTATGATAGGGGGTGGGGGGACCACATAGGTCACTCCTCTGTCATCGGATACGGGCTCAAGTTATAAATTATTGTTCTACTGATCTACTCCGTCCAGTACTTCCTTACCATCGGTGGCAAAATTATGAAGGGGGGGGGGGGGGTCAACATTTAACCCGCCCCCCAGCTGACGCTTATAGCACTCTCCAGTCGTTGACCTTTTGAATTTATACCTAAGTACATAAACTTATACTCTCGTGGAATAAAATTAGGGAAATTCGATATCAGAGCTCCGTATAATTTCCTAGCCTTGGTATCTCTAAATGGTCGGGGCCGCTTCTTCCTCTGCCAGATTGTCAAACCGTGATTTAACAGACTGGAAGGATTCTTATTCCATATATTTTTCATTGTATTTTATTCTACGATGTACGTAAGTACATTGCGTTTTGCTAGATGGCATTTTTCCTCAATTAAATTTTCCGTGCCACGACGACCTCACAGGTCATGGATGTCCTAGCGAATGATTGGTTAACTTGCGCCCCTGGCGTCCGCTTCAGTAATGACGGCACCTCGCTCTGGAGTGGCAGGTAGATTCCCACCGCCCGGACGAGGCCAATGCACTAACTCCACGCGCATGCGCACCGACGCTTTTTCGGACTTGTAGTTTCTGTGCCCTCTCTCTTCTCTTGTTTCTCGCCCCGATTCGATTCTGTCTCCCAACTCGCCTCAGCCAGTCACCGATTTCGTTAGTTTCCATTCGTACCATTCAATTGAAACAGTTTCACACGTTTTGTTGAGTGCTAGTGAAAATTTCGTGCCCGTATGGCCGAAATGGACGCGGCTTCAGTGGTGCAAAATGGTCTCAACGGATCGGTAAGCAGGACTTCACTTCTCGCTGAGATTCTCCCGACCGAAAATTTTCCAAGTGCCGACTCTGCCTCTGGGGCTCGGCCGTTTCGCTCTAAGTCCAATATGGCGACTAATTTCTCGAGTCTTGCGTCGTTTTTATCGTTTTCCGTTTTTTTCGCTCAGAAAAATCCCCAAAATTAATTACTCATACGTTTGTTATGTCCTCAGGATACTATAAATGAGAAGTCTGAAGCTCAGCGGTCAGAAGGTGAGTGGCCTCTATTTTCTTCGCCTACCTTTCCTCTGAACAATGCTTTCTTCCTTTAGTAACTGATGAGTCGTTTATTATTGCTTTAGTATCCGTTTTAGCCTCTCCCTTTCCCACGCATCAGCGATCGGTTGAGCCGACAACATCCATTATCAATTTAGATGCCTAAAAACACCCTTCCGCCTGGTAGGACGCTTTGTTAGCCTAGAGATGTAGCATCAGCATCAGTTTTGCCTCTTGCGCGAAAATTCTCAATATCCATTCCTTCTCGATTATTTTCTCGTTTCTCAACATCTCGTCCCTCGTGTCAGTAGCACGCGTGTGATAGAAAACCATATTATTTGCAAGGGCAAATTTTAGTAACCTACCGACCGTTCGCCGCACGTACAGCTGCTGGCCACGTATAGGAAGGAGAAGGGGAAGGCCCCACTGCCGAACATTCGCGTTCCGAGTTGGAGACTTTTCAGATAGGCATATGAGTCTTGAAGGGGTAACTGAGCGAACAATCTGGTTTGCTGGCTCGAGTGTTTTAACACCTGCTAACGGTTTTTCGATGAATAATTTTCTTGAGTCTCCGTCCGAAGCTGTGGGTGGGCCTTGGCTTTTCAAAAAGATGATCCTTTCAACGCCCCGGCGTTTCTCCCAAAGTGGAGAATAGGCTCCATAGCCTGTTTGGCTTGAGTGTCCGTTCCTCTCGAATTTAAAATCCTCACCTGACAATTTTCTGTCTGTCAAATTCAACATCATGTCTGTACTAATTTGGTACCTACGGGTAACAGAAAAAAGAAACTATAGGAGGAAGGCATGAGACCGTGTCTTCAGGGTATTGCAATTCATTGATTCATTACAATACCCTCCCTTCTGACACCTCAAGTTCAGATTCCGCTCCTTTCCCATTATGAGGAACATCGAAACATCCTAATGGACCACCACCAAGGCGACAGCTAATGAAATAGTATAGGTAGGTACTTCTACAGGGGGTTCCTTATCTAACAACTCCTGACTTCTACTATGAATGAAGCGAAACAAACATTCCTGTCCAAGAAATTTGAAAAAAGGTAAGGAATTGAAGGAGCTATGGCCATTTTTGTAAATGACCACAGACGGAACACACAGACATCCCTTCCCTACCTTGGGTTTGGCAATCACTCGAAAATTGTTAGATCTATACTCCTCAAAAAAGGGATTTAAGAGCATTGGTTGGGGTCTTTGAAGCATGAGACTGACAGGTAAGTTTCTCGTGCGTACGAGCGATTTTGCCTTTGTCGCTATCTTCAGTTACTTTGGACTCAGGCTTGGGTAAAATTGCTTGAAAAAAACGGAAAACTTTTTTGCAAAATTTAGTGTAGGGGCCGCTGCTTCTTGGGGGGAAAGTCTGGGTTTGTCCAGAATGAAATTATCACATACAACAGGCGTGCCTTGGTGGGGGGGGGGGTCCAGCAGTGCTTAGTTCTCTCCAAAAAAAATTCTGCAGATTTTCTGGCAATTTTCCGACTGTCTATTTGTTAAATTTGAATCAGTTCTACAATAAAACCAGTGGTGCGTAGATAACACACAATACTTCCATATTTTGAAACGTAAAATTGTGACACAATTTGATCATATTTTGACTGCTTTTAAGGGTGTTTAGGCCAAAAATATCGAAAAATTCACTATTAAAATTTTAAAATTCGCCCAAAATGAAAAAATGCCACATTTTCGGAATGTAAAAAATATCCACATATTCTGCAAGGTAAAACAAAGATTTTAAGACCAAGAACGCTCAAATCGGTTCATTTTTGTGGCCGGAAAAAAATAAAATAGAAAACACTAAAAATGCAAATATATCGGAAGTACTGTGCGTTATCCAAATTCCGATTAAACAGGCTGTTAGGTCTTGCCGAGACAAACATTTCAGTTCAAGAAATTTGAAAAAAGGTTGAGAAATGAGGGAGTTATGGCCATTTTTGTAAAAGACCACAGACGGACAGACGGACAGACAGACAGACGGACAGACGGACACACAGACACTTGTTCAGGAAGTGATTCTGAGTAAATGTGTATAAGAAAAAGTTTTTTCTGAAGCTCCGTTCCGATTCTCGATTTTAGGACGATCACAATACTTCCATTTACTCTGTAAATATGGAAGTAAAAACGCTTAGTACTCCACAATGTTAAACATTGGCTGTCCATAAATATGCGCGTGTACCCAAAAATATCCGACTTGGGAAATCTCCGTTTTTCCAGGTGACTCTTTGCCCAACGGGATTTCGAATGGACTGAACGACGGTAAAAAGGAGCACTCCAAGCACAAAGACCGTGATAGCCACAAAGACAAGGATCGGAGCAAGGATAAGGACCGGGACCGGCACAAGGACAAACACCGGGAGAAAGATAAGGAGCACAAGCACAGCTCTTCGTCCTCGAGCAAGGACAAGGAGAAGGTTGGCATTTCAACATTTTTATCACGAAATTCACCGAAATCACCATTTTTTGTTGGTTTCCTCACTCTTTAACTTGAATTCATCTTTTATTTGATTGGGTATTTCCCTCTTACTAGGTAGTCTCTACCATGAAATTGGGCAATTTTTAGTGTTTATGATAACTCAATATTTTTGTATTTAATCGGATACTTTGATATGTCTTCAGTCAAAGGATGGCTCAAGTAGCAGCAGCCGTGATAAGGAGAAGGATAGAAGTAAGGATAAAGATAAGGACAAGCATAGAGACCGGTCAAAGGATGAGAAGCGGGACAAAGATAAAAGTTCGAGCAGCCACCGGGAGAAGGAGAAGAGCAGTTCGTCCAGCCATCGCGATAAAGACAGGTAAATGCTTTCTCCTCCTCGGACCCCTGCAATTTCAAGTCTGAGGTCGTGAAGTTCGAAGTTGGATTAGGCCCTTGGGCTAAGGAGAGTATTTAACCCATTTTTGAACCCTAATTTATGGGTGAAATCACGTCATGAATTTTATGTGCATCCTCCGACCATTGAATTGGATAAAATGTCGCGTTGATCCTGATTCCTAATCATGACTCGAATTGAATGAATATTTGTTCGATACAACTGGTTAGCATATTCCAAATTTTGAGTATCTCAGAAATTGAGAAATTTTTGCCTGCTTATTTTTTTCCCAAGCTGTCCTTATCAGTATCCTATTATGACTGTTTCAGCAAACACAGTTCCTCAAGTTCCAAACATTCTTCGTCTTCATCGTCCAAGGATAAAGAAAAACAGAGCTTGAGCCCGAGTAAAGATAAAGAACGTGCTGATAAGGACAAGGAAAGGACTGATAAGGATCGTTCCAAGGACAAGGAAAGGTCCGACAAGGAGAAACAGCGCGATAAGGAAAAGGACAAATCGCGTCATAGTTCTGGCGACAAGGACCGTTCCAAAGAAAAGGATCGTTCCAAGGACAGGGATAAGAGCGAGAAGAAGGATCGTAAAGATGGTAGGTGTTATTTTGAATTTCTGTAGTTCCGACTCTCTCTTTGAAGTGGTTCATCTTACTTTTTTACATTAAAGTTCGACTGTAATAAGAAAGCTAAAAATTCCAAAATCACGTACTTATTTAAAATTTAAAATTCCAATTCAATTGACTCAAAATTTCAACACAAATTTTCTTGACGAATTATGTGGGTGGCATACTTAATAATTATTATTATTAATCGTGGTTTATTAATAATTACTTGAGTGATTGTCTAAATTCTTTTGGTGCAATGATGAGCCTTTTTTTTCCAGATAAACATAGGAAAGACAAGGAGAGCGCATTGCTGAAGGTTGGTAATTTTGGTACAAATATTTTCTTGTCAACTGTTATATTGGGAAAAATATGATTGGTTAGTCAACCGAGATCCCCTCCCCTTCATCATCCTCAATATACCAAACTCTCGAATTGAGCACTTATAGAGGGTACGACATATTAGGTTGTAAAACTGGCTGATCAAAAATGGTAAAATCCGGAGTTCCGTAGGCCATGCAGACGAAAAATTCTCAACTCGCAAGGATTTTTCATTTAAATTGAGAAGAAAAATAATTCTCACTCTCAGCTCTAAAAGTGCACCTTTTTGAGAACTGACAATTGAATTTGACCATGCAAATTTGTCTCTGATTAGAGATTTGCCAAATTTGATGATTAAAAAACAGGGCTCAATTAAAAAATAAAATTATATAACCTATATAAAAAAATGAAATAATTAAAAATACATAAATTTTGAAATTAAAATAAATAAAATAAGAACATATAATAATAAAAAATAAAATCACTTAAATAATCGAACAAACAAAAAATTTCAAAGAATATCCATGAAAATTTGTCCGTCTTGCAGATCAAAGCGGACGAGTCTCTGCGCATGATCAAAGAGGAAATGGACGAGCCCGATTTGGACAAAGCGCCGCCCACTCCGACCATTCCGACAATTTCTCATGACCCGCCGTCGATGAAAGTCGAAATCAAGGACGAGCCTGAAGATAGTTTCAACCTTGAAGTCGACATGTCTGCTGACCAGAGCCAGCTGAAGGAGGAGGACATGACCGTCGACGATTCCGAGATCAAGCAAGAAGAAGAATCCGACGACGACGTGCCGCTGGTATGCAGAAAAGTCCATTGCTAGCAACATTGGTAAAATTGGATTTAGCCCTGAAAAATGAGATTGTTCGAGAGTGAGACAAGGGCCAGATGACGAACGACTTCCTGCAGATTGCTTATCAGCTCTAGCGCTTTTGCCCCTGCTGCCCTCCCTAGGAGCTATTTCTAACTCGTTTTGGTGATCGTGGACCGCACAACTCATCTGCCCTTGCAAGAACTGTTTGAATCGCTTAAATGTCACCATTGACGCAATTACATTTGTCCAAATTATGGTGATGCATGAGGCGGTTCATGGACAACCAGAACACAGTACCTCCTTAACAGGAACCGTACAAAATTTTAACTCTTTTTAGTACCTTAAAATTGAATTTAGAGGGTTTCCTTACAGGAAGTTTGAGGGGGTGCTTTAAGAATGATTTCTCCAACCGATTACATAGGAAGGTACATTATTTCTGGAAATAGTGTAGGCCCCCCAGGCCGGACGTCTCCGCCCAAACGCTTTAACGTTAAAACAAAATGTTGTTTACAGTCCGCCAGGAAAAGCTTCAAGAGGGAGGCTGTCGAAGACGAGGACGACGAAGACGACGCTCCCTTATCTGTCCGTAAAAAGGTCAAGAAGGAGGAGAAAAAGAAGAAACGGAAAAAGGAGCCCGAATCTGAGTATGACGAGGAGGAGGAAGAAGATTTCAAGCCTGTGAGTTTCCTGGATTTACCAAATAGCGTCCTATTATTGTTGATGATGCTACAGAGAACACCTTGAGTTCATTTGTGATCACATAATAGACAATTTGTGAATAATTGAAACAAACTAATTCTAGAAAAAGAAGAAGACTCCTAAAGTGAAGAAGGAGAAGAATTCTGTAAAACCATCTCCTGCTACGAGCCCGACCAAGGCTGGCAGGAAAAAGAAAGAGGAGGAAGAACAAGAAGTCTGGAAATGGTAAGGTGTTTTGACACATCGCAAAAACCTTTTGAACGATTGAAAATCCTCCAAATTCTCCTGAATGGTGGTCAGATTTGAAAAATCCCCTTAGCCTTATTCCTTCTCATTCTATTTCACAGGTGGGAAGAGGAAAAGAAGACCGATGGTCGAAAATGGACCTTCCTAGAACATAAAGGACCCGTCTTTGCTCCGCTTTATGAACGCTTGCCTCCTGAAGTTGAATTTCTTTACGACGGTGAGTAATAAACGTTTCTTCATTTTTTACAATCTTGAGTAGGCTTGACAAAAGTCATGATGGCCAAAATCCACAAATTGTGCCATCACAATTCATAGGTTCAATAGATGAATCATGGGGTCGTCTAAAAAAGTTATTGATAATTAGAAAATAATAATTGCTGGTTAGCTAGTGTAGAAAAATGAGTTGTCCATTTACAGAAGATTTTTCAACATTTAAACTAGCAATTCTTTACTTTGGCTTCTAGTAAAAAGTTTGACCATGTTGAATTATTACAAACTGAGACCAAGAGCGTCAAAATCGGTCCAGTAGTTTCCATGATCCAGCCGCAATGTTGTTAACGTTCGGTTTTCTCATTTTGCCTCTTTTTGTCCGTTTTTTTTTTTTTTGTCATTGGGCGAATTCGATTTTTTAGCCCTTGCTAAAATCAACCGCGTTTGGTTCGATGATAATTTTTCAGGCAAAGAAATGAAACTGAGCGAGGAGACGGAAGAAGTGGCGACATTCTACGGCCGAATGTTAGATCACGACTACACGTCGAAGGAAGCGTTCAATAAAAATTTCTTCAAAGACTGGCGCAAAGTTATGACGAACAAAGAGCGGGAAATCATCACCGATCTCAAAAAGTGCAATTTCCGAAACATATGCGCCTATTTCCAGAAGAAATCGGAAGAGCGGAAAGCCATGAGCAAGGAGGAGAAAAAGGTCAGTTCATTACTCTAGGTGGACTGTTTTGAGGGTTTTTTGGGGGTGTTACATCAAATCGGTAGTTTGGCAGGGGAAAAAAGTCGCGTAGAATATCCAATCGATATTCCCTCAATAAGTTCGACGCTGGGGAAATTTGATTATATACTTGATTTCTGCTCATCCAGGCAATCAAAGAGCAAAACGACGAGATCCAAAAGGAGTACGGCTTCTGCAAGATCGACGGCCATAAGGAGAAAATAGGCAATTTTAGAATAGAACCGCCCAGCTTGTTCAGAGGGAGAGGCGAACATCCGAAAATGGGAATGTTGAAAAGACGCGTCCTACCCTCAGATGTGATAATCAATTGTAGTAAAGATTCAAAATGGCCCGTCCCACCTGACGGTCACAAATGGAAAGAAGTCCGGCACGACAATTCAGTAAGTGGACGATATTTTCTTTAAAAATTAATCATCGGCCATGACCGTTGAAATGTACGTGGCAATTTTTCAAAATGTGAATCTAAATTTTTCAGGTTACGTGGTTAGCCAGTTGGACTGAAAACGTGCAGGGTCAAGTTAAATACGTAATGTTGAACCCCTCTTCCAAACTGAAAGGCGAAAAGGATTGGCAGAAATACGAAACCGCTCGCAAATTGGCCAAATCCATAGACAAAATCCGCGAAGACTACAGAAACGATTGGAAATCCAAGGAAATGCGGATACGACAGAGAGCCGTCGCTATGTATTTCATCGATATTGTAAGTCAATTGCCTACTACTGCTTTATAATAATGGACTTTTTCCAGAATCGTGAGTGTAGGCATGGGTAAAGGCCTTGCGCACACGCAGTGTAATGATTTTAATGTTGTTGCTGCGGCGTTGTCTACTTATTGGGGACACACATTTTTCTCTGTCCCAATAAGAAGTAATCATGAATCGCTCAACTCACAAATTCACCACAGACAAACTTGAATTTATTCCAATTCAAAAATTCGTAAGACAAGCAAAGAATCCCAATTTCGTGACTTTAACATCTGGCAACCGAAGATGAGCCGTGGGTTGCCCTGGGAACTTGAAATGGGATGTTGCATAAATTAATCTAAATAAATCAAACATTGAAGTAGGTTGACCGGTTGGCTCGTGGAACAAGCTCATTGTCAAAACTCATTGATTTGTGAAAAAATGTTATTTATTTATTCTGAATCTAGCTGGCTCTGAGAGCGGGTAACGAAAAAGATGAAGACCAAGCGGACACCGTTGGTTGCTGTTCGCTACGTGTGGAACACATTTCTCTACATCCTGAAAAAGACGGTACGTTTAATAGATAATAATGGGATTCGAATATATGAGTGTGTTTATTTATTGACTGCCACCAAGTAATGATGGTACAAATGGTCGAAGATAGTCGTGTTATGATGGGGCCCATAGGCCCAGAGATAGAGCCTAAATCGACCTTAAATTTCTGAATAGCCTATACCTAAATGTATTAATGTATTGAAAACAAGTGGAAATATTGAACCCTGAAGAAGTAGGGAGATTAAATGCCTAGCTGAATAAAGACCAGAAAAACATTCTAAAAACGATCTAAAAGCGTTGAACGGTATGGCCTCAAAGGCCCTGAAAAAATTGTTGATAACATAAATCGCGATAATATCAGAGCCTAAAAACGCCTTGATTAAAAGGTTGGCAACAGTTGATCGGCTTATTCATGATCCCATTACTCCAGCGTGATTTACCTGCACTCAAATATAAATTTTTTCTTTATTAATTACAAAAAAAAAAAAAACTGATGAATCGTGAAATAATTTTTACCTCTTTTGGGTTTCTACAATTTTTATAACTTCTGTTGCAGGCAAAGAATTCGTAGTTGTATTCGATTTCCTTGGTAAAGATTCGATCCGTTATTATAACGAAGTTCCTGTCGAAAAGAGGGTGTTCAAGAATCTGCAACTGTTCATGGAGAACAAGAAAGAGGGAGATGATCTATTTGATAGACTCAATGTAAGTTATGAGAATTTTTCATTTTTCCATTTTCTGCAAAATGTTCATATTTCAGTCTTACTGTAAAGTCAGAGCTGATCGGTTAGAAAATTCTTAGATTTGACGAGTTGTCATACTATTGACTCTTGGCGTGGTTAACACGGTTATTTCCAACTGATAATGCTCGTAACAGTAAAGTGTACCGCCGTTCCAGGCGTTGCCTTTCGTCAGATAGCCAAAGTTGTCTCGGGCGTGCCCTGCCATTCTCAAGGAGACGGTCGAGTCGTATACTCACCTACCTTCGGTTATCGGTCGAATAGCCAACGCCTGGAACGGCGGTTTACATTACTTTTTTACTTACCTACTGATCATTAATAAAATTATTGCATCATAGCTACTATTGCCACTATTTTGAGAATTTCATTCGGGTTGATGGTTCAATTTTTCTCCAGACTGGCATATTGAACAAACACCTAAACGAACTAATGGAAGGACTGACGGCCAAGGTCTTCCGTACGTACAACGCTTCATGGACGCTGCAACAGCAGCTGAACAAACTGACAGATCCTAATTACTCGCTTCCCGAAATGGTGAGACTTGCTTAAAACTCCTTAAAAATTGGGTAGAAAAACAGAAAATTTGAAATCAGGGAATATCCCTAGTAGTATCTATAGTATTTTCATCCTGAAATTATCAGGATGAATGCAGGCAATGCCCTCGATCAGCAGCCCAGGCTACCTACGCTAAATTCCAGCATATTATTTTCACATCAGATACTCGCCTACAACCGGGCCAACAGAGCGGTGGCTATCCTGTGTAACCATCAGCGTTCGGTGCCCAAGAGCCACGAAAAATCGATGCAGAACCTCCAGGAGAAGATCAACACGAAGAAAGAGCAAGTGGCCGAGGCGGAAAAGCAGTACAAGGACGCGAAGAAAGACGCTAAACGGGGCGGCTCGGTTCGCAACAACGTCGTCGTCGACAAGAAGAAAAAGGCGTTGGAGCGACTGCGCGAACAGCTCAGGAAACTCGAAGTGCAGGAGACGGATCGCGAAGAAAACAAGACGATCGCCCTCGGCACGTCCAAGCTCAACTATCTCGATCCCCGTATCTCAGTTGCGTGGTAAGCTGTCAGCTATCCTCGTTCGACGAGGGATTGGATTTTTGATAAATGGTCCCAAAAAAAGTTGAATTCCCGATTTTCCCTGCCGATTTCAAAACAATTAGATGTAAAAAAAAAATACAATACTTCCATATTTGTGACAACATGGAAAGTTCAGTCGGCAGAAAAACCAACACTGAGCCTCTTATTCAAACCCTCGGGAAAATAATAAGTCTACAGACGGTCGCCTGTTAATCTAGGTACTGGTTAGGACATCCGCTTGCGGAGCAAGGGGCCTCAGGATCACCTAGTAGTAGGCAAATTAAATTTTTGCAAATAATGCAGTGACAATCAGTAGGTATCACTTTTCGCCTGAAATCTTCCATTTTGATGCGTGAATTTTTGACCCAATTTGGTTATCTTTGGACTACTTTAGAGACTGTGTAATCAACAATGGTATCAATAATGTTAAGAAACTCACTGTGCACATTTTAAAACTCTCCTAAAATCGAAATTCTTCAAGTTATCGGAGTATAAATAATATCAATTTATCCTGCAAGGTGAAAGAGAGTTTGGTAACTTCGTACTTCTTGTCACTTCAAAGAAGAAGTTGATTTTTGGTAATTTCATGCTTCTTGTCACCTGTCGTACAAAGTTAATAGTTTGTACGAAGTAGTCACCTAGCAAAACCTGAGAATGCTTGGAAAATTTAGACACGTAAGCGACACAAATAGATTCTTTCTAAAGCCTGGGTTTGAATTATTTTGTTTATTGTTCGGCGTGGCAACGTCCATGGATACAAATTCGTCTCCGAAATTTCTAAACTCGTGTACAAACTTTCCCCTCGCAGATTCGGAGTACGAAGTTGATGCAAACCAAATCAATCCGAAATTTTTGTTGACTGTTGAATGGGCGTCAGGAGTTTTCATAGCATTTCTTGATTTGCCAGGTGACTATATCGTACAAACTACTAATTTCGCACAACGAAGAGGCAAAAACTCTCTAAAGTTAAAATTTTTAGACCAATCACACTTGAATCGTTTCATTTTTGTGGGCAGGAAAAAATAAAATAGAAAAACGGCACATGCATTGTTTATAGAGAAACTATCCACCCAAAGGTCCACTCAAATAAATGAATTCACCCATCCTCAAATTTCGGCTCCCCAAAATTGTCTAACCCCCTGTGAATTTCCTCCCTCACCGGAATATTAACCCCTGAATTATTTTGTTGCTTCAATTTAGGTTTTCATATTATGAAGATGGGCCACTAATTAATAATTTCGTCCTTGGATTTTTCAGGTGCAAAAAATACGACGTCCCCATCGATAAAATCTACAACAAAACTCAGCGTGACAAGTTCCGATGGGCTATCGATATGGCCGGAGCTGATTACGTTTTTTAAAAACCGATACCCCATAATTGTTCAATTCGTTTTAGGGAGCCTTGATTTCGCTCCCCCGCCGATCACCGCGAAGGGGAAAACACCCCCAGAACACTGGAACCTGACGTTTGTCGTGAAAAATCTCGGTGAAAAATCGGTCGACCGTTCTGCCCTGCGATCGTCGACGGCGCAACGTGGCGGCTGAAAGACTCGCGCGTTGTGCATTTTCCGGAACAGTGACGTCGATCCAAACCGTAATCGATGAACAATCGACGTCGGACTCCTGCTGTCGCGTTAATTTATTATTTTTTAGTGACTTTTATTGCGATTGGTTTAGGTTTGTTACGTTAGAGATAAGAGAACTTTTTATGTCTTGATTGTAGGAACCCCCAACGATGAATTGGTCCCGTCTTAGAATTCCACACCAATTGCACTCCAAGTTTGTCGAGCGTGGGAATGATTTTTTATTTTCATAGACTATTTTCAGAACTCGGTTGATCGTCATGTAATCTCAGACACGGACAAAATTGTTTGTTCAAGCAACATTTGTAAAAACCGAATGAAAACGCTACTTCGATAATTATACCTTGAATATGTGAATTCGGTTGTAAGTTATTTTTTGTGACCCTTCTTCAATGTGCTGTTGACCTTCTTTTTCGTGACTGCCTCTAAATCAGTCATAACATCATAAAAGTTACCGATTTGAAAAATTGCTGTGTCGTCGTGGTTGCCAAGTTGGGGATTTTCCCTCTATATTATTTTTCGCTGGCAGAGATTTTTCAGGGGAAGGAATGCGAAGGTTTTTTTTTCGAGTCAGGGTTTTATTAGGGGTGAATTTCCTTCTATCTTGTAACGACGTCCCTGGGCGATTCTTTCTTGTTGGTTATAAATTATTATCGATAACAGGTGATTCATGCGTATTGTCTGGTAAATCACAATCGTAGCAAGCATGAGTAATTGGTGTTGATTGGTAATCGCGATTACTGGCACATAACAAACGCCGAATCTGAGATAGGACAAATTTCATTGGTTTTGATTCGGCATTGGTTATGAGCCAGTTTTACTGAGGGTAACCGCTTTTTACTGCAACCTACTTCTGCAGCGCATAAAATCTCCTGGGTGAACAATAAATTGAAAGAATCCTCGATTTTTTAGAAATTGTATTTGTTTCACATTCAAACAGTATGGACTAAACCATTATCAGGACGAATGGGGACAAACGCGATTTGTCTGAATTGACCTAAAATTGAGAGATTTCATTGAACTGATGGTACTGCAAGTTATTCGAATCTTTGGCTAGGTTATATTGGAGACGTGTTTTCAGCCATAGGATGAAGAGGTAAATCATGAATCGCATCTGTCCCCAATTTATTTGACGTTGAACGAAGATTTAACACCAAAAAACTGAGATGGTCCAAAATCGGGTGTAGCACTGAAGAGAAGCGAGCCACATCCAGAAAGCAGGGTATTCCTAATGAATTAATGGCTCAAGGAGGAGAAAGAAACACTCCTGTAAACTCTATAAATTCATTTTAGGCGACGGTATTCTCAAAAATTCTGAAAAAATTGAGGATTTGATAAATTCCCGAAGAAAAATTCTCAGCTGTCCATGGATCCTTCCTATCAATGAATTTATAATAGTTTACGCCAGTTTTACACGAGTGCAGTTTGACTGGTGCCAGTGAATTGTGTTAACTGCACTGGAATTCCAGTTCAGGGGAAACAGTCAGTCCAGCGCAGTTAACACGAGTCCGATGAACTGGCGCCAGCTCATTGTCTTCAGTCAACTGGAATTATTGGATCGCCAAGTATCCTATCACCAAATATCTCGAGCGAATCCAAATAATCGGACGGGCTGTTTTCTGATTTGAGAAACAAACAGTTTTATGACGGCGGGGGGAAAATGTGTTTGTTACAAATTGCTAATTTAGAAAGTGACATCGCTTCTTAACAGAAGATCGAGAATAGTGGTGTTAGATGCGAAAACCGTCGGCGGGGATGAGACGTTGGAATTACGAAGTCCGCTGACAACCACAAGCCGGGAATCTGGGAAAGAGAGATTGATTCTCAATAGACTGCATAAGTCTGACATCACTGCGATTCAGTTGGCACTGGATAGAACCCAAGATAAGCCGTAGGGCAAACCACAGCTCACAGATACAAAACGAGTACACTTTGAACAATATTAAATAATTAGTTATAAATTTAGCTCTATTTTCAACTTTTTTCCCAGAGATTTGGATAGAACAGGCGTGAATTAGTTAAATTGTTGTGTCAAGTGACTTCAACTGATTTTTCGAGCGATTTCCATCGATTGAAAAAACATTTGAGAAGGGCTGATGATTGTTTTAGACTCATTCACTTATATCCAAAAAATGCGAACCTACAAGAATACTATCACTGAAAATGCGTCTAAGACTCGGTAAAGTTGAACCGACCGACGAACATAGGATTCCCTATCACTACTGAATTTGTATGCCCCACACGCTTTTGCAACTTTTACGCAGTCCCAAAACGTCACAAGCCATGAACCAAACGGACCTTTTCGGAAATTCGATTCCAGCTCAACAAGGCCTATTCAAAAGTCGAAGATGCGTGAAAATAGCTTACAAAAAAAAACGACGGTTACTGCTGCCCGCATCTGGGCACGGCCCCCTCCATGTTAATGCCCCCTTCGTCGTCCTCGTCGTACGCTTCGCCAGAACCGGAAGCTCCGGATTTCAATTCCTCGTACTCGTGCAGATCGACTTCTTCGACGTTCTCGCCGTCAAGTTTCTGTTCCAGGGCGGGCTTGGGGCCCAGCACAGATTCTATCAGCTAAAACCGGAGAGGCAACTTTTGAAGTATTCAAGAGAGGCAAGTTGGAAGTATTTGATGCTTAAATACGAAGCAAGGAAGAAAGAATATACCATTTTTTGTTTTTGAATATTTTTGTTTCTGAATGTTTTCCTTGATTTTGAGAAAACCTCATTGTGCATCTTAGGTACTCAATTTTCCCCAGTTTGACGTTGCATTATGAAATTAGGCACGGGAGAAGTTGTTGCCTACCTCAGCTCATTCTACTAACAAAAACGCTGCTAAGTAGATTAGTGACATGGGTACATTATTTGTCTGGGTACCTCAGAAAATAAAGTTCAAATAGTTGGAGTAGGTCGGTTTATCATCATATCATTTGTGGAGTAATGGTCAATCGTGAATTCAATTATGCCGAAAAGGTACGTTTTCACAATGATAATAAATAGGTAGGTATAAAAAGAAAATACCTGGCGGCTGCTTTCAAAGAAATATTTCCTGAGGCCTGGCGGCAAGAAGGCAGCCATTTTGTTAACCGCGTTAACAGGTGACAACTGTTATCAAGATCCGCCCCATTAACATAAGCTGTCCAATCCCAGCTTCACACTTTCAGTTTCTAATAAATCTGAGCCAATAGACGACGAAAGAGCCGGTAGGGGTAGGGGAAGTCCCCTACTTCCCCACCCTACCAAGATCAAGGGTGGGAATGTTACAGCCGCCATTTCGTATTCCTCACGCCTTGAACCGATTGGAACATGTGCCGTGAACCCAAGAAAACTGCAAAACCGCAATTTCAGCAGTGTCACTGCCCCCAAAATTGACCCTGTTGACCAAAATCTCGAAAAAATGCCAAATTTCATGTTTCATAGTCAATATCTAAATATTCCCGCCAAAAAACCCCGAAGTCAAATCCATCATTTTTTTGACATTTTTCCTAGGCTAGGACCTTGGATTTTCCAGCTGAAATCGGTTTTTTTCATTTTTCTTAGTCCTGGAGAGTTGTAGAAAATTGCAAATTTTTTGTGTCATGTACCTGCCCAAAACCTACTCAAAAATATTTTTTTTGGAATTTTAACATTTTTTTTAAAGGGTCAAAAAAATATTTTTTGTTTAGGTCAAAAATTAGTCTTTAAACCAGTTTTTGATTACTAAACCCCAATCGATTTTGACTTATAGGGAGTGAAAAATGTGTAAAAACCTTCAAGGAATCCAACGAGCTCAAAAAATTCAAAATCGGTTCAGTAGGACTCCCTCAAATTGCCAAAAACGCGAAAACGCAGAAATCGCATTAAGAAATTCAAGCCAAACCGATTCAAAAACCAAATTTTCGAATTTTTTCGGAAAAACCACCCTATCTTATGGTAAATCAAGCGAGAAACACGGGAAAAATACTCAAAAAATTCTAAACCCACGGCATCACCTTCAAAATTGAGATTTTGTGTTTTTTCAAAAATATACCCTAATTATGCCGAATTGGACCCGTTAACCTTCTCCGATCGGATTGCCCGGACAATATGCCTCAAGTTGGAGCAAACCACAACTTTCAAGACTAATTTAGTCAAAAACGGATCAGTATTTCAATACGAAGTGGCTGGACGAAATTTTTGGCCAAAATTTCGTCCGTCCACTTCGTATCGAACCGCTGATCCGATTTTGGTGCGGTTGGTCCTAAAAGTTGTGTTTTGCTCCAACTTGAGGCATATTGTCAGGGGAATCCGATCAAAAAATTTTAAGGGGTCGAAAACCCAAAAAAACTGTTTTTGAGATCATGACTTTTTTTACATTTGATCGTTTTTGAGTAGTCTAGAGTTGATTCAGAGGATTCCCTTATAGGAGGTGCACGTCACAGGAAAATTTGCTAAACGCTCGTTTTTTTTTTTTTGAAATCGGACCACTCCTTCTATGCGTTTTGCTGCTGACGGCGTACGGCGTACGGCGTACGGCGGACGGACAAAAAATTTTTATTGCAGATTCTTGTTCTAGAACCTCTGAAACGTGAAAGAACAAATTTTCAGGGGGTGTTGTAAAAAAAATTTTCTTGAACAATTACATAGGTACATTATTTCTGGAAATAATGTACCAAAATTTAGTTATCCCTTCTTTTTACCTTTTTTACGGATCAAATAAAAATATGACGATGGTCAAAAAATCACATCAACTGTTAGTAATAGTTATCTTAAATTTATTAAATATGCCTGGAACTTTGGGATTTTATGAGGAACAAGTTTTTGGCCTGCAACCTATTGAGCCATAACTTTCGCAACAAATCAGTAATAAAATACTAATCACCTTCAGTTTCGCTTCATCCGCAAAATGGTTCTTAGGGAAAGTAACGTTGAACTTAATGTAAAGGTTTCCTCTTTCGCTGGGGTTCTTAAGCACAGGCATTCCTTCGTCTTCTAGGCCCATTACGTACTCTGGAACGTAAGTACAGTAACGATAAAAAGCGTAAAAATCCATAACCGACCTTCAAGTCCACTCATTCAGCTCCTATTAAGACCCAATTTGACCGAAATTCATTATTCCAATTTACCCGGGCTGATGATTTTTCCCGGCGGACATTTGACTACGATGTTCCTCCCGTCCAAATGCGTGACGAGGAATGAAAATCCGCAAAGGGCTTCAGTGAGGCCGATTTCGACCATCATAAGCAGGTCACAGCCGTTGCGCTTGAATTTGGGATGTGGTTGTTCTTGAAGTACAATAACGACGTCACCGTGGATGTCACAATCCTGTTAAAACAACAGAACTCGTGACTGTTCAAAAAGAGAAAAACTAAATTATTGTCTTTTGAATAAATTTCACTCACGACTTGATCGCCTTCTCCTTTGAAATAAATCTTTTCTCCATTTCGCATGCCCTTTTCGACAAACGCTTCCAGAAGTTTGGATTCGTTGATGATTTTTTTCCCGGAGCAAGCGGTGCATCTGTTTTTCTCGGGTATCACAAAACCTGAGAAGGAAAAATTCCGATTGGAGACATGATGATTTGAATCGCTTCAATGATCGAATGGGGGTTTCCGGAGTCACCAAGTTGATGTTCCCCCATTTCGGCTAAAATCGTATCAGTAATTCGACACAATCTGTTCTTTTATCTTAACATGGTCACCTCGAGAATCCAATTTTTGCCAGCAGCTCAAAAAATAATTTCGCATTGAATACTTCGGCAAGCCCATATACTACTTACGTTCACCGTTGCAGTCAGTGCATTTCACCCTCATTTCTTGAACCATCCGCGGACCGAGTTGGGAGTACATAGCTTTGTAACCTTTGGCTTCACAGCCGCGGCACGGCTTCGTCGCTCCGGTGGCACTTCCTTTCCTGAGGGGCCATGAAATAAACCGTAGGACTTAGCGATATCCAGAAAAAAATAACCTGGAAGGCTTCATTTCAAAACGGGGGGAGGGGAAGGGTTCACATGTGCGTTTGCAAGCATTTCTTTCTAACCAATTTTATTTGTGAAGCCAAGGTAATTTCTTAGTCAGGCCGACAATGCGCACTTGATTGGAGCAGCCCAGAACGGGGGATGCCTATTATCGTATAGATCTAAGGTACGTACCCGTTGCAGGTCGTACATGAGACGAGACGCTTCAGGTGGAGCTTTGCTGTCTTCCCATTGTAAAAATCCTCAAGTGTGACCCTGCAAAGATATAAAATAGTTTTTGTTTTTGTGGGTTTAATTGAGATGCGGAATCTTATTTTCAATGAGGAACATGCATGAAAAACGAAATCCATTTTTTCCGCCAGAATGATGCTGTTTAGGATGCGAAAATGATGTTGTGATGGTCTACAACGAAAAAACAACATTTTTCCGGGTGAAAAACGTTAATGAAAAGTGCCCTTTTGAATGTGGCGGTTAACCGTATGACGTCACTGTGCGGACGAGACTGCACGTAGTTTCTTATCGTAACGGCAAAAAATCCGTTATCGCTGTCTCATCACAGCATACACACATGAACTCGGATGAGGTTGCACTGGTGTTCACGGGAAGATGACATCAAACTGTGTGACTTTGTGTAACCTTGCGGCTGGCCATGTTCCCTCTCGACTTCAAATCTGCGATTTTCACTAAGCCTCCCTCCTCTTTTAATTACCTCTTTTCCGAACTGTCATCCACCATAACACCATTTTCGAAGCCTAACAAGGAATATTATGGCAAAAAAACATTTTTTTTTTCATGCATGTTCCTCATTGCTGGAATGGGCAGTCTAAGGGTGGGTGTAAAAGTGCAAGGAGGCGTGCCCCAGTTTAGGAACTTGATCCAAGGAAAACAGGACTTGCGGTAGTCCGAGGACGCCACTTCTGAATAACAACAATGATCATTTGGAATTTCTCATCCAAGGTGATTATTTCGAAGAGCAGCCCATTCCTCCGAAATGAATTGAAAAGCCCAAGCGACTCTGGCAACGTCATCCGATTAGCAAACCGAGGGCCTCATTATCCGGAGAACCGGCTAAAGGACGGATTTATCAGCACCCTTCCAAACTGGGGGAAACCCGCCAGACTTATGAGCAATTCTTAGAACCCATACATGTTGAAGCAATACAATAAGAACACTAACAGTAACATACCTATTACGCTTTAGTGGCCTACCACAATTAAGTTTCAATTTTTTCCCCTCGCAGGCATTTTAGGACAGTTAGACGTATCGAAGAAAAAGAGGCAACTCCTTCGTTTTTCAATGTCCCATTTTCCTTGGTGGACAGTCTTCCAATTTATTTTCCAATGTACGCATGTATTTACTTTCCAATGTATTTTCAACTTACTTCAGCATATGAACTGTGTCTTGAGCTTTCTTCGGGCCTCTGCGCACACTTCCACCGCCAAACAAACCACCCAAAATGTGGTTCAGAAGATCTCCATGAGCGGCACCACCGTCTGACATGCCATTTTGAAGTGCGTCGAGCCCGTACCGATCATAAACGTCCCTCTTAGTCGCATCAGAAAGTATCTCGTATGCGAAAGAGATCTCTTTGAACTTATCCCCAGCAGCTGGATTCTTGTCAGGATGGAATTCTTTTGCTAGTTTTCTGTACGACTGCAAAATTCAGAAAACCAAATCGTTCAAATTCGAATAGATAACCCAAAAAGTGCAACTCATGTTGTGAATTTGGTTAATATTTTTCATGTTTTGGAAGGAGCTTACCCACGCGATGTGGAAAGCATCCTACAATAGACTGTCTAAGTCCAAAAACCTTTTTGAGCACGGCCTTACACAAAAACGGAGTTTTCTTCAGCACAGGACGTAGGACTGTTTTTTTTTTTTTATTCTTCCCATTCCTCCTTAAGGCCAATTCCACCAAAAATTAAGTCCTAATCTTATCCTCTCTGATGTCGTATCCTAACAAAAAAGTGGCCATGGTCGAAACTAATTCTTCCCCTCGAAATACCTACCCTTCCTGTTCACCTCCGACAAAGACTTAACTGAGTGAAGTTAGCATCGGTTCAGCAATGGTCAACTGCGTGTTTCTTTTCTAAATTTTCAGACTCTCGGAACGTCTAGGAATACATTTATGGCAATTTTAAAATTGTGCCACCAGTCATACAGTCCGTACAGCTCGTTGCTAACTGTTCCTTCACACATTCCTTATACAGATCAGGTGACCTGGATGCTCGCTGCGCTCCAAGACAGAAAAACATCCCTCATCAGTCCAATTCGACATACTCATCAGTCAAACGCTAATCAAGCAAGATATTTTATAGCCTACCTACTTATCCGAGGTGTTGGATACGTACAATGTGACTGGTGGCACAATTCTTGTACAGCCAGAAATGTGTTCCAAGACGTCCCGAGAGACCAATTAGTTAGAAAAGAAACACGCAGTTGACCGCTGCTGTACCGTTGCTAACTTCACTAGGCTCAAAAACTTTCAAATGTTGCAGAGTCAGAGTTAATCAACCTCGAAAAAGCTTCAATTTCTAGATTGTGGTTCCCCTAGTTTAAGCTTTTGGCCAATCCGAGGGGCTTCTACTAAACTGAATGGGACTTTTTTGGTCTCGTTAGATTCTTTAAAAGTTTTCGTACATTTTTTATGCCTTGCCAGTCGCTTGGAGACTGTCTCTAGCGGCGGAAAAGTTACAGAATAGCCCCCAGTTTAGGCTGGCAAATCACGTGCTGATCACTTCACTGACATTGTGATTTAACCTTCACTCGGTACGAAACCAATCGCACCCTCAACCCAAATATTAATTTTTACTTTTGATTTTTCGCTCTTTGATGTTCAGTTCGTACTACTCTACCGATTCGGAAGATTGCCCTTTCCAGGGAGGATGCGTTAGATGCGATTTTGAGTAAATAAGAAATTATTATTGACCTAGCGGGGTTGCATAGGAACGAGTACATAAGACTAGAGGATGAACAAAGGAAAGCAGGAAGTCACCCACGAAGGAGCCCAGAAATAGTAAACATAAGAACGGAACAACTCTTCATTCCGAGCCATAAGATAATATTCAACCGGATAAATAATAGGCCACACAATATCGAAGCAACCTTCCCGTAAAATCAATGGTTCCATCAGACGATGCGCTAACGGTACGGCCTATGTATCAAATGACCTTCGCAAACTGCACCATCGTTGATGGTATGCCAAGAGACGAGAAAGACCAACGAACTCATTCAAATTTCAAAAACGAATATTGCTCGGTAATGAGTTTGCAGAAAACGAAATGCAGCGTGCAACAATATGAAATCTTTGGTCATCGCTCCACGGTGAGGAAGTGCCACGGGGAGGAACGCCAACCATGAGCTCAAGGGACAAACAAAGTTCAGGCTTACTTTTTTTATATCCGCTTCGGATGCTGTCGGGGGTACGTTGAGAATATCGTACAGTTTAGTATCACCCATGATATTTCAATTAGGAACACCGACCCGAATTAAATTTACCAGAAAAATGAATAACCCTGAGTTCCAACAGCCTCCACTCCACCAAAGACCCAACTTTCGCGACGGCGACAACGACAAGAGCGAAACCCAGTGTTTCCACACGACCGCAACCTATTTCCCTCAAGTTTGAGCACAATTCCCTTTTTTTCCCTCCAAACTTTTATCGTTTCCCACAACGATTTCCCTCGAGAAACGGATGTTTTCCAGCTCGGTCACTGAGTCAATTTTTAGCAATTTTTTCTAACGTTTTAGCGAATTTTCGAAGGAAATTGAGTCGTCACGAAAATGTTGACTTTGATCTCGAAGTGTAGTTTGAACTCGAAGTTGACTTTGATCTCGAAGTTGACTTTGAACACGAAGTTGACTTTGATCTCGCAGTTGACTTTGACCTCGAAGTTGAATATGAACTCGAAGTTGAGTTTGAACTCGAAGTTGACTATAAACTCGAAGTTGACTGTGATCTCGAAGTTGACTTTGATCTCGAAGTTGACTTTGAACTCGAAGTTGACTTTGATCTCGATGTTGACTTTGATCTCGAAGTGTAGTTTGAACTCGAAGTTGACTTTGATCTCCATGTTGACTTTGAACTCGAAGTTGACTTTGATCTCGAAGTTGACTTTGAACACGAAGTTGACTTTGATCTCGCAGTTGACTTTGACCTCGAAGTTGAGTGTGATCTCGAAGTTGACTTTGATCTCGAATTTGACTTCGAACCCGAAGTTGAGTGTGATATCGAAGTTGACTTTGATCTCGAAGGTGGCTTTGATTTCGAAGTTGACATCGATCTCGAAGTTGAGTTTGAACTCGAAGTTGAGTGTGATCTCGAAGTTGACTTTGATCTCGAAGTTGACTTTGATCTTGAATTTGACTTCAAACTCGAAGTTGAGTGTGATATCGAAGTTGACTTTGATCTCCAAGTTGAGTTTGATCTCAAAGTTGACTTTGATCTTGAAGTAGAGTTTGAACTCGAAATTGACTTCGATCTCAATGTTGACTTTGATCTCGAAGTGTAGTTTGAACTCGAAGTTGACTTTGATCTCGAAGTTGACTTTGAACACGAAGTTGACTTTGATCTCGCAGTTGACTTTGACCTCGAAGTTGAATATGAACTCGAAGTTGAGTTTGAACTCGAAGTTGACTATGAACTCGAAGTTGACTGTGATCTCGAAGTTGACTTTGATCTCGAAGTTGACTTTGAACTCGAAGTTGACTTTGATCTCGATGTTGACTTTGATCTCGAAGTGTAGTTTGAACTCGAAGTTGACTTTGATCTCGAAGTTGACTTTGAACTCGAAGTTGACTTTGATCTCGAAGTTGACTTTGAACACGAAGTTGACTTTGATCTCGCAGTTGACTTTGACCTCGAAGTTGAGTGTGATCTCGAAGTTGACTTTGATCTCGAATTTGACTTCGAACTCGAAGTTGAGTGTGATATCGAAGTTGACTTTGATCTCGAAGTTGACTTTGATCTTGAATTTGACTTCGAACTCGAAGTTGAGTGTGATATCGAAGTTGACTTTGAACTCGAAGTTGACTTTGATCTCAATGTTGACTTTGATCTTGAAGTGTAGTTTGAACTTGAAGTAGACTTTGAACTCGAAGTTGACTTTGATCTCGAAGTTGAGTTTGAACTCGAAGTTGACTTTGATCTCGAAGTTGACTTTGATCTCGAAGTTTACTTCGATCTCGAAGTTGAGTTTGAATTCCAAGTTGACTTTGATCTCGAAGTTGACTTTGAACACGAAGTTGACTTTGATCTCGCAGTTGACTTTGACCTCGAAGTTGAATTTGAACTCGAAGTTGACTTAGATCTCGAAGTTGAGTTTGAACTCGAAGTTGACTTTGATCTCGAAGTTGACTTTGATCTCGAAGTTGACTATGAACACGAAGTTGACTTTGATCTCGAATTTGACTTCGAACTCGAAGTTGAGTTTCATCTCGAAGTTGACTTTGATTTCGAAGTTGACTTTGATTTCGAAGTTGAGTTTGTACTCGAAGTTGACTTTGACCTCGAAGTTGAGTCAGTTCAGTACAGTACAGTCCAGTACAGTACAGTTCAGTTCAGTTCAGTGCAGTTCAGGTCAGTACAGTACGGTACAGTGCAGTTCAGTTCAGTACAGGACAGTTCAGTACTGTACTGTACTGAAGTGAACTGAACTGTACTGAACTGAACTCAACTGAACTGAACTCAACTGAACTGTTCGGTACTTAACTGTTCAATTCAGTTCAGTTCGGTTCGGTTCAGTTTGGTACGGTACGGTTCGGTTCGGTTAGGTATGGTACAGTTCAGTTCAGTTCAGTACAGTACAGTACAGTACAGTTCAGTTCTGGACTGGTAGTCTAAAGTTTGGACATCCGCTTGCGGTTCTGGGCGATTAAAATTTTGGCAAAATCATTAGCCATGTGCACACACACAAAGATCCGGCTGGTAAATAAGTACAAACAGGAATATAGGAAAAAATGTGTAATTACAACATAAAAATACGTGCAATAATATATACATATTTGAAATATTCATCTTTATTTACTTCTAGTCACTAGTCCAACGTAATTATCCTGGGATAAAATTATTGCTTCTTAGTTTTATTCAGTTTCCGTTTTTGCGGAGGACTGGCAGGGGAGCGCTTCCTTTTCTCTTTCTTTGTACCCGATTTTGATTGATTTTTATCTTTCTCAGTTCCAATCGTATTCCTTCCCTTATTCTGTCGCTTTCTATCTGGGGATTTGGGGATTGAAGCGGCCGAGTCGGAGCTTTCTTGGGAATTCGGCGATGACATTGGACTAGATTTGCGTTTTTTCGGCTGACCCCTTGAAGTTACAGGTGAAAGTGATGCAGACGATTGCGATGCCGACGAAGGGGCCGAAAGGGAGGAGACTTCGTCTTCAGATGCCACAATCTGAGCTGAGGGTGAAGTACTTGCCAACTGCGGAGAAATAATTTATTCGGGTTAAATTCGGATTTTCTTTTAGTATCTTGAGCATAATGGTCATTCAACCCAACGCGGAAGCGCAATGATTTTGCGGATTGGGGGAGCGAGGCCAAAGTGACGTCGGAGCTGCGCCAGGGCCATGAATCAGGAGCTCTCTCGTTCTGGTCATCTGGTTTTTTGGACGGGCATGCCTCAAACACAAAGACTCGAGTTTCGTCCTTTAGAGCGAGCTCGAAACAGTTCCTGTTTCATAATCCCAAATTCGGCAGACGTGAGCCTCGACCTCGTCATCCCTCAATTCTAAATCTTGCAATTTGGCGATTTTGTAGCGATGAGCATAAAAAATTCAGGAAAACGAGGAATCTGTAAAACCAGTTTGAGCATGAGTTGAGATTCCCGAAAATTCCAGTTTACCTCTCCGAGATCAATCGGCACGGAGGATTGTCTTCCAGGAGATTTGCTCGACCCTGCCGCCTCTCCATCAACCAGTGGCAGGGCCGGGGCAGGCGAGGGTGGAGAAACCCTTTCATCGACTTCTCTTTCATCGGCGAGCCTCATGTCCAGTTCAAGCTCTGCAGCCAAGACGGAATCTTCGCCTAGCATTTCGCTCCACTGGAAACACAGAAAGAGCACAAAGTACGGGATTAACATGGCAATTTGTGGAATTTGAAACGAAGGAAAACTAGCGTGGGGGGTTAAAGCTTCAGTTTTGATTGTGACAGGGGCCAAATTTGCTTATGGGGAATTTATGTCGATTTTCAATATTGAAAATTTCCTCTAGAAATGTGAATTGGGTATAGGGTACCCCATATTACTGGAAATAACCATGTGAAAAAAATTTCAGTGCTGGCAAAAGCCTGCCGTCTGCCAACTGGTTTTAAATTTGCCAGGGATGTTGATTGCGTCATTAGTGATGACTCATCACACTTGACTTGTTTATCTTCACAAAGCTAGCGGAGTAGTGGCAATGTAACCTGCTCACAGGTTAACCACCCTTGCACTACGAGATGACAATCGAGGCTATAGGTAAGCCGCTTACGTCATGACATGGCCGCAACCTTCACAGCCGCCCGCTTTTTTTGTTACCGAAACCTGTCTTAGAATTCCTAAATTTTTGGGGACAGATTTCGACCGTCTGAATACCAATTTTCCACATTTTAGAGTGAGCACTTTCAAAAAAAAAAAAAAAAAAGGCGTATATTCCTCTATATTCCTCATTGTTAACGCTTGATCCCACCTTGCGGGAAAAATGCAGAAAAAAGAACGGTATATTGGAGCTCGATTACATGGATGATTCGGGAGAGAATGACAGCTTTAATTGAGAGATTCATTTTATGGTATGGGTGTGTTAAGCCGTGGAATAGACGGAGAATATCAGTTTTTCATTTTTTATGAGTGAGGGCCGGTTTATCAATCCATTAACATCTAGAATCGTCCAAGGATTTTAACACTAAATTCCACCCGGGACATATTTTCATTGACCGTCATACAGAATACTGCTTGGTAATAATTTAGTGCAAGCGTCCTTGGATAAATCTAGATTTAAATGAATGATAAACCGGCCCTAAACCTTTCATTTTCCACATAGTGATGGTTGAATTTCCACGTTATGGTTTTTTTCCAGTGGCCTAATTTCTGTTTTTTTATATATATACATAGCGGGTTTTCTGAGATATTGCGAACATTTTTTACCTTTTTTCGCTTATATCTTGCGAACAGTCAAAAATCAGAAGATGGGAGACATTGAAATTTGAACCCGCATGAATTGTCCATTGTTGTTGTTGTGTGTTGTTGTTGTTGTTGTGTCATTTATCCGGAGTCATCAATCTCAAAAAACCACGATTCATAGCCTCTACAGCCTAAACGGCCGGTTGGATCCCTATGACTGCACCTCAAAATCTTTGTCTTGACCTTTAGTGATGCGCCAAAAACATAAAAAGTCCAGGGTCGCCAGGAGAGCAGTTTGAAGAAAATAAATTACCTCAGCCGGTACTTTCTTGGTTATTTTGATATTGTACGCTTATAGGAAATTTAATTATAAGCAAACTTTGAATAGAAAGATTTTTTGACCCGACGCTTTCATATGGCTGGAAATAGAGTTCAAACTTTTTGAAAGTCTCAAACAGGTTCTAAACGGTGGATCAGAACCGGCACCTTGACATCTTTTCTCAGCCATGCCTCCTGGAAAATTATTGAAAGCTGGCCATTTTGCACAAGACCATAAGAGCGTTTCGAAATTTTCAAATCGATACTATTGGTACCTATTGCGAGCGAACATTTTTATGCCAGGTTTCTGAAGAATTCCAACTTCACGCTTCATTCTAACTGACAGCATCCCGGAACTCGAAAATCAACTTTGCCCGAATTTGTCTTATTTACTCACGCTGTCTTTGAATTCTTTCATCATCGCTCGCAATGATTTCATCAGCGGTCCAATCAGCGGCGATTTCAGCTCCTGCAGCTTCCGTTTGAACTTGATGATGCTCGGCATGACCGCGTCCCTGAACATCTGCTTCAGCAAGGCAACTAGCACCAAGGCTTGAACGTTTTGGGCTTCCGATCCTGAGGAATAAAGCTCAAATACGTTGGTGATGGTTGAAGGTGAGAGCCGAAAGGCGTCATTCTCTCAATGTTTCTATTTTTTCCAAGCATCTTCCACTGAATTACCATCTGGAGGATGTTTTGTGCGTTAGAGCTTAGCCTTGTTAAGCGCTGAGGAAAAGTGTCCCAGTGGACCCTCAGTCGTCGTTGTGGAGCCGGTAGAAAGAAGGCCCGTACCCAGGGGGGAGGGGGGCAAGGAGGCCCGAGGTTTTTTGAAATTTGTTTGCATAATTACTACGAACATGATATAGGTATTTTATCATTCATGGCAGGTTCCTACATCCTACCAATAAATGAGTTTTTTCCGGATGAAAAATGTAAATGTAAATTATGGTTCAATTGTGTGAACCCATTGGGCATCACAAAGAGTGGGTTTAGTTCTCCAATTTCATTTATTTCCAAAAACCCCGAATACCAGGGATGACATGAATCATGAGGCTATGGGCCAAATTTTCCATGCCAAGAATTTTTTCCAAGCCTATGAACTAAATCAGACATTGGCGGTCTCACTGCAAACTGGCTAATTTTTACCAAGTTTTTAGTAGAGTCAAAAAACCAGTTTTCAATTATTTTTCCTTGCCTTTGCTCAATTTTTAATGCATATTTAGCTAGAAAATCATCAATAGCAAGTGAAACTGAACCAAGCCAAAGGTCCCCGGTGAATGAATTATCCCAGCGAATTAGCAGCGTTTTTTTCTTATTTTCTACGTTGAAAAAGGAAGTTTTTGTTTCAACCTGGCGGCGGTTCTTCGTCGTCGCCATCGTCGGTTCGGCCCTTGGAGGAGCTCAGGCGCATTTCGTCTGCACCAAGCATGTAAATACCATCCAAGATGACAGGAGTGCTCTGATTGTCAAGGAGTATTCTGTCCTCGGATACCCCATCTGGAATGATCGATGTGAAACAGTCAAAGTTCACTGAAGCAATAACAAACCACAAAATAGTCGGCGGTACCCCTCATCGTCATTTTGGCTTCTTTTCAGGAGAGCCGAAAAACCAGTTTTAGATGATTTTTTGTTCTCCTGTAGCATGTAAATCATGTTTTATGGATTAGTTATGTTCCTCACATTCTCAAGTCTCATGCTGAATGTATTTTCTCCCCAAAAGTGAATTTGCCTAAAAATTGGTGACGATGTGGTGTATAACATAAACATGCTGGTGATATAAATATTCTTATGGTGATAACATACACCCAATTTGCGCGCTCACTGTGCGTATTTTTTTTTTTTTTTTTTTTTTTTTTTTGCTGAAATACCTAGTCAGATTGATCCGGGATGAGTGCGCGCTTCTGATGGTGTATGGAACTCATTATTGCCAAAAATGACGATGTGGGGTGTTGGGCTATCGCCGACGAAATGATACCGGAATCAACAAGATAGTGGTTTTAACACTCACCGAACAATGCGGAGCAAATATTTAAAATGCACCTGCACTTATAATCGTCCACCATCGATTCCACCATTATTCGCAGAAGTTGTCGCCTTTTCTCCATGTTCTCGGGCCCGGATAAATTGAACGCTTTCTTCTCGTTTGGATTCATGACGACTTTAGTTACAGCCAAGGACATGCCATCCTGGAACAAGAAGGTTCTAACTGATATTAACTGGAACTAGATGTTACATCATGTTCTCAGTCGCTGACAATCCTCAATACTCACATTGCCTTCGTAGTCGTTGAGGAAGTGCAACGCTTGTATGAACTCAGACATCATGATTCGCGGATTTTTGGTGAGAACCGTGTTCATGATGAAAGCCTTCACCATTTGCTGAATCTGAGGTTCTGGGTCTTGCATCATTTGGAGGATGTAGTAAAAGTGAGGACATTTGAGTTTCACGTAGTCCTCCTGTAAAAATTCGGTGATAACAAATTTAGACGGGCCAGAATCGACACTCAATTCAAAATATGTACCTATATCTGATTTGCCAGTACGTTGCTTGAATTGATTAGGGTAGTTTGCAGAATTCAAAAAGTTGCAAGTAAACCAAACAACTGGAACAAATCCAACAACAACAACTGGAACAAATCCAGTTGTTTACTTACCAACTAAAATTAAGCAGAGTCTTGCCTACTCATTCACTGGCTTCCAAAGGATTCCCAAATGAGATGTCCTAATTTTATTTTCAATTTTTAAATGATGGGCATTTCTTCCTACCTAAGTCAACCAATTTGTTTCAGAATCGAAAATGAAGTATCAAAATTTGATATTATTTAATAATACCTGAATCAGTTTCATCATGAGGTTCAATGTGGTCACTCGCACTTTGACGTCTTTATCCTTCAAGCAAACGCACATGTCGCCCAAGTAGCTGTCCACAATTGTCGCATACCTTCGAAACATATTACCGATTAGTAGGGATTGGATACGTATTAAATACGTATTAACAAATTTTGTTAACATATTCTTTTCTAGGCAATGTACTGATGTTTTTCAAGAGTGCGTGTTCATATTGGCATTTTCTGAACGGTTTAAGCCCACTTTAATTTCATATATTTAGACGTATTCCACCATAAATCCATATTTACAAATATTTAATCCAATCAAACACATATTTTTTCATTTTGGGTAGTTTTTCATAATTTTGAGGAAATTATTCCTCATCCAAAAACCCCTATTCTATGCTAAATCAAGCGAGAACCTTTCCTGGGAAAAATTCTCAAACAATTCTAAACCCACGACATCACCTTCAAAATAAAGTTTTTGAGTTTTTCCGGAAATGGACCATACTAATGCCAATTTGGATCCTTTAACCTTTTCCGATCGGATTCCCCCGACAATATGCATCAAGTTGGAGCAAACCATAACTTTTAGGACTAGTTTCATCAAAATCGGATCAGCGGTTGGTCCTACAAGTTGTGGTTTGCTCTAACTAGATGCATAGTGTCTGGAGGATCAAAAATCCATAAAACTGTTTTTGAAATTATGCATTTTTTGACATTTGAACGTTTTTGAGTGCTTATGTATATAATACATATTTGGCATTTTTGAACACATAAGAAATCCGACCCCTGCCGATTAGTACCAAAATGCTATCATAAAAACCCTCAATAATCAAAATATTGCGATAGGAAATTATGAAATTTTAAATTGGTTGCTCATCATAATCACCGGGCAAACAAGTCGGTCATTGCGGTCAGAGTGCTGATTTTTACGCAGGAGAGCGTGTCAGGGGCAAGAAGTGTTCCAAGGACGGGGACCAGCTTCTTCGCCAACATTTGATCCTGGAGGCAAAATTTGCCCAGGGTACACACGGCTATCGCTTTGGTCTGACTGGTGATCTCGCCTTTCCATTTAGACGCGGCTGAAATTTTGAAAGAATTAAATTCATAAGTCATTTTCAACTGATTTGGGGTATACGAAAATTTTGCTACAAACTAAAGACCGGTTTATCAAATCTCAAGCTAATTCTCCATGTAGGTAAGGAAGTCTAGATTTTAGTGTAAATCTTGATTTACGATTAGAGGCGATTATCAATCGACCAACAAACTCCCACTAGCTAATCTGGATTTAGGGAAAGGAAACCAATGCACCACTACAATAATCGAAGCTCACTCGATTTCTGGGAGGGTATCGGGCGTTTAAATTTCCAATTTAAATTTTCTGATTCGTATTTGACAAAAATTGAAGTTTGATGAAAACAGATTGTTATGGCTGCGCAAATCCACAATGACGGACTACTGGAGACACAGTTCCAAATCCGGCTGGAACGCAGGCGGACTGATAGATTGCCTAATGATAGATTGGAGGCCTAATCCAAGCTTCGAATCTCCTGCTAACTCAGCGGGAGTTTGATGGTCAACCGGCCGCTAAATTGAATTGATAAACAGCTCCTTTTTTGCCAATCTACCATCAGCGCTAAATCTAGCTTGAAACTAGCTCCAAATCGTCATTCAGTATGCAATGGTAATTAACTCGATTTTTGTCAAAAATGAGATATTGGTATCACTGGATTGGTTGTTCCGAGGGGAATCTAATAGTACCACTGGTTTGAGCGAATTGGGGAGAAAAAGCTGGCGGAAACCGTTTTGAGTAACACTGCTTAACTTTCCTTAGGCCTGAAAAGTGGTTATCTTTTGCTGCGATTCAAAAGCTGTCACGTTGGTTGGATGCAGCTACAATTTTTTATTATTATCCAAATTTTTAAAAACATTTTCACCCAATTTTTCAAGCGATAATTCAATACATTTAATTTGAATGGATACCAGTTTATTGGATTTTCTGAAAAATTGAAAAAATCGAGTTAATCACTGTTGCATGCCGAACAACGAAATGGATTGATGTAACAGCCCTTAATATCGTTACTTACAATTAAGAAAGCCCAAATCGTCAATCAGGCTGCTGATTAACATGATCGTCTTATCAGACACTTGCACACTCGCTGCAGATGCAACTTCCCCCAACACGAATAAGTGTTGAGCCAGAGCAAGTTGGGAAACATGCGGCGGAGAATCGGAGCTGATTCGATTTGCCAAGAATGTTTCACATTTCTGAAAGAAAACAACAGTGCAGGTGTGCAATACTTGGAATAGAAAACACAAATTCTTTTCAGAAAGAATTCGATCAACCCTTTTGCCTCAGCTACTTTAAGCAGAGAAACAAATTTTCAAAAAAAAAAAAAAAAAAAAAAAAAAGGCGAGAAAGAGAGAGAGAGAGAGATACATTACCTCAATCAAGGGTTTGGCAATGGCTATGAACCGATCTTTGTTATAGTGATAGCAGATATCAGTGACGGCAGGAACGGACGTGACTGGGAGTGAACATGATTGCAATGCCACGAGCAATTTCTCATCGACAAGTTCGTCCATCACAGGTTTGGCGATATCTTTCCAGTTGAAATAAATTGCTTCCAAGACGAGTTGGCTTTTAATCTCGCCAACCTGGGAAAATCGGATGGATGAGAGGAAGCAAGAAATGTGTTTTTTTAAAAAATCAGCGGGCGTCCAGATAAGACTGTGGATAAGCATTTCATCCTGGTGTTGTGGCAGCACTGTGAATTTTTCAAGTTAATCTCTCTTATCTGCAGTTTACCAGTCAGAACAATAATAAGCTCCTGTTGAGTTGAACCACAAGATTCGTTTCCCAAAGGCAAATCTCTGATTGCAAGATTGTGGATGAGCCAGAAGAAACCCCGATGAATTGTTAGGCTGTGGCAATTGGCTAAACCGTGGGATTTTCCCCAATGAGGCCTAGAGCTTGCCCTATCTGGTTCCAGCCGTCGTCAAAGAAGTTCCCAAAATTTTAGCTCTTACACTTGATGAAATCAAGGACACGGTGTTGAACCAAGGAACTCAGAAGAAGCTCAACTTTGTTTTGCCGGGGAAAGAGCAGCTGACGAGAGCTATGAAGATGAAACATCTACAGTGCTGCCACAACACCACAACCAATTGGAAGTTGAACCGGTCTACCGGTTCTTCTGGTAGAGCTATACTTCAAGGAAAAACCTAGCCTCATGATGAGACTCTTGTCTGAGGCCTGAAATTGTACAGAATGTTTGAAACTGCCCAAAAAAAGTAAGTATAACATATTTGTCAACGATCCAAAATTGTTCATAACAGTCAGAAATCGTCAGACACCGTCCACAATAGTGGAAAATTGCCCAAAAATCTGAAAAACATCCTGAAGAGGGCGTTGATGTCGAAACGCTCAAGCTTGAGGGAAGGTGGATACCAAGTCACGAGCCCTATTTTGCCCTACCTTAACAACAAGATTGAAAGCAACAACACCGACAAAACAAGGCATGATGGCCGACGAACCTGGGGAACGTTGTGGATATTTTGGATGTAATAGTCAACAAAAGTTTCAGGGCTCGAGAAACTGATGAATTCGCTAATGAATACAATGAAATGCCAGGCCTCTAGTTCGTATTCCGTTCCGATGTGCGAGAGGAGGATTTTCATCTGTTGAGGCCTGGAATGTAAAGGTGAATTAATAAGACTCCTGGTAATCAGTCCATGGAAAACCACAAACAACCAGTTGCATGACTGGGACTACTCATGGGCAGAACGCGCACTGCGAACAGACCTATACTGCCGTCTTGAGAAAGAACATCCTACGTCCATTTTTGAGCTTATTGAGTTAAAGATTGTTTCCTATAGATTTTGATGAGATCTATCAGCTGGGCTAGGTTAAAAAGTCTCACCTCCTTTGGAAGTACCTGAAAATCAATGCGGGACTATCGAAACTATCAAAATGGAGATAGGACTTTCTTTCTTACGACGGCAGCATAAGCAGCCAATTTCCTGACAACAGACTTACCCTAATTGCTTTGCATTGGCCCATTGACGACAGATGAACCGCATGAGATTCTTCATTTGGAATTGCCTGATTAGCTTGATCACTCTCCAAGGGATGCGGTGCAAACTTGTGGTCATTCGGTTTTTTGATACAAGGTTATCCAGTATCACATAGCCAACATTCTGTAATTCAAAGTACAATTCTAGGGGCTGATTTCACCAACAAACGATAATCCCTGCTCAAGTTGAGCATTAGTTCAATTATGGATTGAAAATGTTGGATTTCACCAACTAAATGGAGTTCAGATGCATAAACTTAAGATAATGGGGTGGATTAAGTTCAGGGGGTGAACTCGAAGTCGCGGCTATTTAGGACAAGTTGCTCTAGGGCCGCTTTATCAATTCACTTAATCAACTGATTATCCAAGGACGCACCGACTAACTATTTTCCAGGTGACTTCATGCTGAAAAATCATACGTCACGTTTCCACGGAATCAGTTAGTCGGTGCGTCCTTGGATAATCAGTTGATTAAGTGAATTGATAAAGCGGCCCCTAGTCTCACAGCACTGATGTACAGTAATACACGGCTACTCATTGCCTCACCCGCTTGAGTGGAGAGGGACAGGATCCAACGCGTTGAAACCATTTTGTTAGAATAGGTCCAGAGTTTGTTGGACCCATCGGGCTTAGCCAGGAATACCCTCGAACGAATACAGAAATATACTATGAACTATGAATACAGTAAAAATGTGGTATATTTAAGGAGTATAAAATTAAGAAGAAGGAGAAGAAGAAGAATCAATAAAAATTGGATGCCATTTATCCCTTATCGGTACAATTCAAGCCCGCGATGGCCCAAAATCGGGGAGTAACAAGTTGATTTCCAAATGAGCGTTCGGAGTTGATTGTTACTGAAGAAATGCAAATTGTGCGAGAATCAAAATGTTAGTGAAACCTGCCCTAGGTAAGTCAAACGGCGGATTCACCGCTTGTTGCCAAAAAATTATCGTAATTATTGTAAAGCTGAGTTAGGAAAATCCGGTTGGTTGAAGCACTGGCGCCAGTCAATTGAACATGTGAAAACTGCTCTGGCTCTAGTAAAATTGTAGGGCACTGAGTACAGCCAGCACGATAGGCAAATTACAACCGAAAGCTACAAACAATTCGACTTACCTCGATAGCTTTTTCTTGCGTCTTGACCTCGTTGTCAGCGACAACAGGAAACACTCCAATCACCCAAGCTTTAACAAGCTCGTCATCCTCAGGATACTGCAGTACCAGTTCTGTCAGAGATTGGACCATCATTTTTCTCACGACGACAGAATTGTCCATACAACCCGCCGTGAAAATCTGGAAATGGCAAAGATTTTGAAGTAGGTACAAGTTTGGGTCCATCCATGATGGAAAATCCATGATATTTCAACTAATCTAGCCAAAATCGGACATAAATAACAGTAGACTTAGTTTTCTCCTTTTCCTCTAGAGTAGGCTAAGTTGTTGCAATAAAAAACAAGACTCATACTGTTGACCCAAAATCAAAATTATTTAAGATCCTGAACTATACCATTTTTGTGTAGAAAATTTTTAAGAAAATAAAAATCAAACTGCAACCCAAACTCGAACTGAAACTCCAACTCGAAATTGAACCATAATTCAAACTGAACCTCAAATTCAACTAATACTGAAAATCAAACTAAAACTGCCACCAAACTCAATGTGCAACTCAAACTGAAACTTGGACTGATACAAAAAATTATACTCAAAATGAAACTCGAACTGATACAGTTTGAGTTTGAATATCAGCTTCTGTTTCAGTTTGAGATTCAATTTGGAATTGTAGTTTGTCTTCAGTTTGAATTTTAGTTTCAGTTTCAGTTTGAGTCTGAAATAAGTGTCAGTATAGATTCAGTAGGTATGAGTATGATTTGCAGTTTGGATTTGAGTCTCACTTTGAATTTCAGTTTCAGTTTGAGTATGATTTGCAGTTCGGATTTGAGTCCCAGTTTGAATTTCAGTTTCAGTTTGATTTTGACTGTTGAGGTTGAACTTTAGGCTTCAGTTTGAAAATCAGTTTGAGATTCAAGCTGGAATTGTAGTTTGTTTTACGTTTGAATTTTAGTTTCAGTTTCAGTTTGAGTATGAAATAAGTTTCAGTATGAGTTCCAGTTTGAGTATGATTTTCAGTTTGAGTTTCAATTTGGAACTGCAGTTTTTCTTCGGTCTGAGTCTTTGAGAAGTGTCAGTAGGAGTTTTAGTTTGAGTTTGAATTTCAGTTTGGGTTTTTGGTTCAGTTTGAGTTGGTTTGGCGTCCGTAATATCTACAGGATTCAACAAACAAACCCACAGTTTCATGAAAATCGGTCCATAACAAACGGCCTAAGATTTTTATAGGATTACATTCGGAATAACGTTTTCAAATACCCAATCTGACCAATTACCTGTATGCGCTTCTTGGTTATCCACTTCGAGTTAAGTCGGCAGACATTACACAAGGCGTTGATGGCCCCTTTACGAACAAAGACTTTGAGCTCCCCTGACAGGCGTTCAAGGAGGGAAACGATGCGCGTACCACCTGGCAACGGATTCTTTGGTAGAGTTCGTTTTCGGTTCATGAAGAATTTTTGCAAATCGAAAAAATCTGGCTCCGATTGCACTACATCCGTTATTGCTCCCTCCAGGTGGCCATAGGGTGAAATGAAAATATCCTTTATCACATCTTTCAGAGGGGCCGAGCTGTAAACGAAATATTCGCGCGTCAAATAGCATGGAAAAAGGTTTCGGTATATTCATTATTAGCATGGCACATTAATTTTTTTGCGTCTTAAACCCTGAAAAAACGCCAGGTGCGTAAAATCACAGTTTGCCTTTCCTCAGTTTCTGGGTAGTTTTCCATGGGTCCGTTCAGACAGGCAGTCCCAGAATAGTACAGGGCTGAATTCTAACTACGCTCCAATTACGCGGCTTGAATCTGTTCAGCATCGTAAGGGGCCGTTCAAAAATTACGTGAGGACATTTTTCGGATTTCTTTACCCCCCCCCCCCCCTTGTAAGGGTTTAGTAAGATTTTTCAAACCCCCCTCCCCCCTTGATCCTAACGTAATTATTGAACGGCCCCTAAGCAACTATTTCGAGAAAAGTCCGCGGAACTGCCAGTACGATCAGACCCTGAGTGAGATTTCACACAAGGCCTACAAAGACGAGGATTCCTTTCACGGGAAATGGGAAACTCACTTTGAAAGGATGAGAGGCGAGAAACTGGAAACGCATTTGGCACGAACTGTTGAGGAGGTGTCGAAACAGCAGTCCAGCAGCGCACTCAGCAAGAATTTATTGGAAACGGATGGAGCTCCAGTTGCTGGAGCCACGTCAGGTCTGCCGTCATGCTCGCCGTCACTGTCCATTTCGGAGAGCGCACCGTTAACAGCAGGAATGACGATCTCTTCGCCATTATCTTCTCCGCTGTTGCAGTTGATGAGACGCAGTAGCAGTTCAACGCCTAACACCCGATGTTTAATTTTATCCGCCACCGTGAGACTGCAGATCCACAGGCAGCAGCGGGAGAAAAGCTCCATCGGGAAAAAGGTCATAATCGTGAGAACCTGTTGGACGCATTTGGAACGGTAATCAGCCCTTTCGGGTGAACGGATGCACAATTGTTGCGTCAACGCAAGAACTCCATTGTGCGCTTGCGTGCCCAATCGATCGACCATCAGTTTCAAGAATGAGACCATATGACTGCGCACGTTTACTTTGCACCTGTCGTTCAACAAGCAATCTTGAGTCGATATGACCAGATGGGGCAGGAGCGACTGGCAAACAAAGCGGACGACAACGTCGACCGGACCGTGGTGCTCCTTGCACAGCCCCAATAGTACTTGGTACGCTTTGTAGCTGAGATACGCGACGCTGTGGGCTTTGTGTGGCGGCCTCTCGATCAAGTTTCCTGCTGTTCTCTCAAGGCGGGCCAGGGAGATCAGTGTATTTATAGTGCGTACAAGGGAGTCCTCCTCCCGCTCCAACGTAACGCTGTCCAAGCACTTTTGCAAATCCTTAATAATCACGATAAGCAACCCGATGAGAATGGCCTTCTCTCCACCTGAGATTTGCACACCTTCAGTGTCCTCACCTCCGTCTCCTGATTCGTCATATCGATTCTCTTCGTTTGTATTGTGCTTTCTCCCTTTACCTTTCCCTTTTTTTTTAACTTCCACCAAGTCTTGCGCCAAGTTGAGCACCTTGAGCATTTCAACAGCCTGGTGAAATAGGAAAGTGTTATAAATATTGAACACTGCCCAACCAGGAATAGTGAGAAGGTTGAAATATGCGCGCGAGGCGTCCAGCGCCAAACGCCGGGCGACGTCATCAGTTAAATCTTTGGCGTCCTGTTTCAAAAACGAGCTGATAAAGGCGATGAGGGCTTTGTGATCGATTCCTAGATTGATCAAATACTGCCAAGATCGTCGGTTTGGACGCGAATCTGCTCCTTGAGCCTGAAAAGAGAATTATAGCGAGTTGTATTGTTTTCAAAATTTGGTTGCGAGTGAGGCATGAGACACGAAATCATCACAGCATTTTCACCCTGAGCGGTTTGCCACTATTGGCCTCATCGGGATTCTAATGGAATGCTTGTAGGCATTGGAGAATTGAGAACAGAAAAAAGTTGAAATCGCCCAGATAGGACGTCATTTTCAATTAAAAATTAAATACAAAAGCAATAGACCAGCCAGAGGTCTTATTGGATAGGTATTATTGATGTGTAGATCCCTTACCAGCATTACACTGGAATCCCCTGATAAGGCCGATATAAGCAACTTCTCCGGCGCTTTCGTCGAAATTGGCTTCTACAGGGACAAACGTATTTCTGGTGAGCCATTAGCCAAGGAGTACTTCCTCCTATCTTCCAACTTTTCGTTACTTGCCTCTGATAACTTTATTTGAGCCAACTACTAGTAACTAGACGTTCATTTCGTACAATAGGCGTAGCTATCAATGCTCTGGGTTAATGTACTTGAACGTATACCGACTTATTTTTACCAAGTAGAAAATCATTCAAAAAGTTCATGGGCCTGTCCGTTGGGTCCTTCAACCCAATTAATTTTGCTGGGAATTTGTACGGACGGAGATCCATGAATATCTTGGAATAACGAATTTCCCTGTTGTTCGAGTCGCCAAAATACAATCGAAAAGGCCGAAATCCGGGAGTGCACCCAATCACCACCAATACTCACCACTGAGTTAGTGGTGGCATTCGCCAGACTCTCATCATCCCCTTCGCACATCCAGCCTTGAATGGATTCGGTCAGATTGTTTATTAAAACGGAATAATCGTCATCCTCAAGAACCATTGCATAGTCAGTTGGCAGTTCGCGGTCCTGGCAAGAGAAGTCAGATCGCCACTGATTTTCGATCCATTCTGAACTCAGGGCTTGAAGTTGAAACTTTTCGACAGCTTCTAATACATCCATTGCAAAAATGAAACACGATAAAAACAATGCCAACTTTTAACGAACAAAATCAACAGAGGTATTAGAAATTCGTCTAATCCCGCTCAAAGCGGTTATGTTTATCAAAATCTCTGACTTGCTTGACAATCAGGAACCACCGTAGAGCGTCACAACTAGCAGTGTTGCCAAACCCAATAAGACAAGGATAACGCTTAACGGTTTTTGGACAACGGTCCAAAAATCAGTGTGGCCAGCTGGAACAAGCCTCTTTTCGACCCTTGACTGGTGAAATCCTTACAAGTGATTGTTCGGACAAGCGCAGGACAATGAAATGAAAATATAATTTTTAGTTTTGCCCAATAGTGAATGAAATGACAGCGATTTGCCACTACCCGGACAACAGACGATGAAAGATTTCTTGATTCCTGGAGAGTTTTTTAGGCGATCGTACGATTGAGTTGGTTCTCAGATGCTTGATAAAATCATGAAACATTATTGCGATAGTAGTAAGCACCCCCCCCCCCCGCTGTACTAGTATACCCAAACTAGTTCCAGTATAGTTACTTATTCCAAAATTAGGACCCCGACAATTATTGTGGATGCCATGTGATTGACCTTACATTGGTTTCTGCTCTCCATACTATGCATGTTTGCATATTTTGCATTTTTAACCAGTAAATGTGCAGAAATTTAGTTTGACGCATCCATTGACAACAGGAAGGGGCTGTTCAAGGGAACATTCATGATAAGGGTCTCAAAAAAAAACCTTTTTTTTTGAAATCCTGAATGGTTAAGAAATTTAAAATTTGATTTGGGGAATTCTCACGTTGCATTGAAAATTAGTTTTTCTTCAATTTTACCTGGGCGTGGCACCGCCTAGTCACCACTATGAAGAGAAAGAAGCAATAGCTTCCCCTGTTGCCAGGGCAACGTTACTTTAATATCACTTTGCAAAGTATAGTAGGTACCTACCTTAAGTAGTGATTCCGATCTGCCTCTCAAAAGGGTATGGACAGACAAAATTGCCTTATAAAAAAAGGGCCGGTTTCCCCCCCAAGTTTCCCCAAGTGAAATCTTTGGACTACGTCGTAATTCATCCAATCATATGGCTTGAATTTGTTTGGCGTGATAGCAATCATTTTTCGGGACTTGCCAGTCCAAACAAACAATGGTGCAGTAATTTTTTCAGTAACCTCAAAGATTTTGTTTTCAGCAATAAAAAATGGCGGACGGACAAAAAACGCCTGAGAAAAAGGGGACGGAAAAGCCGAATGACACTCCGCTAAGCCAATCGGGCAGCACCGAGCAAAGACCAAGCTCTGGAAATGTGGACGGTATCAGGAAAAGCGTAGCGACACTAGACCCGCAATCTCAGGCAAGAGGTGAGCAACTTGAGGGAAATCGGGTCTTACCACCAAAATTTATGAACAGTTTTTTTTCTTTGAACTGGATGGTTGCCTTTTTTCTCCCTCTTGAGCTCAATTTCCCAATCCCTTGATGTTGATACACCATCACTGATCCGGATTTGAATTTTCAAGGCATTCTTGCTGATCAACACAGAAATTCTTTCTACTAGCTTTCCATAGAAGTTGAAAAAAAAAAAAAAATAATAATAACGATTTTTCTCATTGCGATTCAACACTACTTCTGAACACACACATCCCCCCGCCCATGACTACTTTGTGCGGCAGTGACTTTTAGAATTTAAAGGGCAAATCGACTAGTACCTACGTTGGTTCCAGGAGATAGTAGGAGACAGATAGTAAATAAGTATTATTTCTTGCACCTACGTTCAATGTAACCCTGCTGATCCCAGCCGACATGATGGCCGAATTGGAGAAGAGGGTGATTGAAGCATTTGAAATTTTTGATCACGGAGCCAATAAAACTGTCGACGTTCGAGAAGTGGGTACAATCTTACGTTCTCTTGGTGAGTTCTATTTCCAAGTCTCTGGATGTACTTGAATTGATAATTAGAGCCCCATAATCCAAAAAGTTGTTGTTGTTTTTGTGCCATATTCCAGGTTGCGTTCCGTCTGAGGCGGAAATCCAAGAAATTATCGTGAGCGTCGAAGACCAGGAAAGTCCCGGGAGCGTCCATTTGGACAGGTTTTTGGGGCATGTTGTGAACATCATATCTGAATATAAGTAAGAGAAGTTACCTATCCTGCATTATACACGCATGTTGTGAGCTAAAGAAACGTGACAAACATCTGGATTAGCTTAACCAACTGTTCAGATACATAATCATGTTGAGCTAATCCAGATGTTGAAATTTTTGGTAAAATTGAACCTTGGAACAGAAAAAACAATTTTAAACAATACTTTGGAGCTGAGAGAAGGGAGTGTTGATGCGGGGTACACTGATCTGTTTTGAACTGAAATTGCATGGGTTACCGATGATGATTCTTGTGAATCATTTCCAGGATGCAACCGGCAAGTGCCGAGGAGTTGTTGAAGGCATTTCAGACTTTGGATTTGGACGGCACCGGCTACATTACCAAAGATGCGATGGCCGCGTTAATGAAAGAAGGCCCCGAGCCGTTCACCGACGAAGAACTCGAGGAAATGATGGGCGCTGCCATTGAACCGGGCACAGATCACATCAACTACGAGTTGTACATAAACCAGATCATGGTATAATTGAAATCGAATACACCATAGCAATGTAATTTCCCAAAATAGCATAAAGTAAAATAAGGATATATACATACTTCTAGGATACTCTTCCAACTTTCATATTTCGGAGCCTCTCCCATGTACTCGACCATTTCACATCATATGATATAAAAATATACATTATTTAAATATACTGGTGCACAAATACGGAGCTCACCAAGCAAAAATTAATATTTCCCATGCAGTTTTTGAATGTAAACGTCGGATCGCATCGAACAAGTAATTTAGTTTTCATAAAAAATTTCCTCTCCATCAATTATAACTTCAGCTTTGTTATCGGCATGGTATATGATAAGATCGATTTATAGATATTCGCTGTAGCTATGCTTCATAGAAACCGTAGTTCTTTGCCTCAGAAAATCCTTAGATGGAGGGAATTTTGGGAGTTATCTTCCTTCCAGAGGAGGAAGTTTGCTGAAAACCCCACCTCAAAGTCTCCATTTTCAAAAATCTCACTTTTTTGAGCATGATAAATCACTATGTCGCTCGCCGAAGCTTTAACGCTTGAGATGCATCGCTATCTATCTGACGCTGATTCTCCGGTGGCTTCACCATATCCCCAAAACGAACGTCACTTAAAATCTAAAACTTAGCTTCTTTTTCCCTGCTATACGACAAAAATAATTTCTCCAATTCCGTGATATTTCGGCAGGGCGTTCGCAACGAACTCGGCAATTTGTACGAAAAGGTCCACAAACCTAGAAAGAAAATGTCAGAATTTAGAAAACACAATTGAAGGCCCGGATCTGCCAAAACTCGACGAACGATACAAATGCAATAATTGCCGTACTTCAACAATCTCATCACAGTTTTGCGAATACAGGCTTAGAGCCTTTGGTCGCCTGGGCGATGCTGGCGTTCATGAAATCTTCACTTTGTAACATGGTTTGATTCCAGAGGGCCTGAAATTGTTAGATGGTAAATGATAACATTTCATGGATCTGGAGGATCTGGGCAACGATCTCATGGCCGGTCTCATCTGTTTACCTATTTTTGCGAATTGAATTCGAATCAGTCGGTGAGACCGGCCCTTGATATTATTGGTGTACCCTGCGGATACTCACGATGTGATCCAAGCCTTCTTGAACCGAGTGATCCCTCGAATAAACGATACTACGCTTGGTCCCCTGAACTGCTACGGGGCTCTTGCTGGAAATCTCTTCGGCAATCTCGATCGCTTCTTTCAACATACTACAAAAACAATGATTTCTATTACATACTGCCGGGTTATCCTGGTTCTTCAAAACAATTCAACGATTCGACTAACCTATCTTTGTCTTTGAAAACGCGATTCACAAGGCCACATTCTCTCGCTTCTTGAGCCTCGAGCTTACGACCCGTGAAGGCGAGCTCATTCACTAGACTCGCACTACCAATGACGCGAGGCAGTCGTTGTAAAACGCCTATGTCAGCAGCCAGGCCTGAAATACGCAATCCACTGAGTTCACATAGCATTAGGTATGAGCATTGACGAGAGCTAAAATTGCCCCCTTTGACTCGAATTTGAGAACTTATCTTGGAGTGAAACTCTCGCGTGACACGAGCTCTGCTGGACAGGTTCAAAATTTAGGATTGAATTTAGCAAGATAAAACTAAAATGACCATGAACGCTCAAATCAGTTCATTTTTGGGGAAAACAAAAAAGTGCCAATATACTGAAAATACTGCACATAACTGGAATTCATTCAGACGAATCACTGGATTTAGTGAAAAAATATTCCAGGGAAAGCCATAAAAAAAAAAAAAAATGAAGCACTGAGGGATATGCATAATAAGCGGGACGTACTACATGGTAAACCTTAAAGCAAACAAACGAACTTACCAATGTCGACTTCTTTCACAGAAAAATAGGCGTCCTCAGTGCAATATCTGATGTCGGCCGAAGTGATGAGGTTCATTCCCGCTCCGATACACGCATTGTGAACTACGCATATCACAGGTTTCACGCACTAGGAAATTTGGAAAAATTCCGATTTTTAAACATTTCAACTTTTCTTTCTTCAACATTGATCTAAATGTTTTCAAGAAATCAAAATGTTAAGTGAAAAATTTTAAAACCTCAAAGAAGTCAACCGTCAGGTGCTAAAAGTTGTGCAGAAAACCATCGTTTGAATAACAAGTTCCTACTTAATTTATTGCTCGATTGCGATTATTGCTGATTCGAATATTAAGGAAATATAAATTAGGTATCGCCTACCTTTTCAAGAGAACTCATACTATTCTGAAATTCGACGATGAGATTTTTCAAAATTTTACACCGTCTTGCCACATCTTCGTGAGCCGCCAATTGCTGTCCCAATTCGATCATACTGTTGAAGTCCAGACCTGCAACGTGGGAAATGGTATTTCAACTATAGAAAACTGAGGTAGTCTTTTTCTTGATTTTTTAGCGTTATAATTACAGTAGGGTGCGTATCTACCTACAAACAGCAAAAAACAACGAATCAGTAAATTTAAGAACTTGGCAAATGTTTGGTGCAAGTGGCCCTTCAAGAGATGTTATTGTTTACTCTAATTCACAGTACCTCGGATAGTGCCAGTTCCTAGGGAAGAACGAGAGGATTGCATTCACCAATATTAGAAGGTACTTATAATTATGTTATTGTTGGTGGACTAATACCAGGTGCCAGTAATGATGAGTGCCAACAAGTATTTAATAATGATGAGCAAACCTGCCGTGAACAATCTTCCAGCAGCTGACAGGACAATAACCCTGCAATCCTCATTCTGGTCCAACTCAGAAAAACACTTCTGAATATCCCTGTAACATGGTTAACTATTTTTGAAAATTGGCATGGGTCAAAAATTGCCACTTCCCTGAAAAACTGAAATCAGCTAAAGTGGAGTCCTGCCCATGAGACGGCAACCTGATACTCGAGTGCCTGATACTTTTGGCCAATAACATTCATGGCATTTGACCTGTAACGTTCAAAGGAACATGATACTCTTCAGTACCTGATACAATGTATCAGGTTCATACATTCCGGCCCATCTCTAAAAAGAACACAAAGAGAGAAGAAAACGAAGAGAGAAGAAAGAGAAAGAACCTACGGCGTCTGATTAACAAAAACTTGGATAATAAATTTTAGGAAGTTTTTGCAACTGGAGTGGCACCAGGAGTGGAAAGAATCTTTTTGATATAGTTTGATGCCTAGTTTGATGCTCTAGGGTTTTAGTTCAATAATTTTATTCGCTGGAACAAACCTATATCAAGAGAAAATTGTTCCTTCAGATTTCCTCCAGACACAGAGAGTACTCTTTTACGTTCTGACTTTAATGTTCTTCTACATCGACCCAACATGAACCAAAAATATACGCTTTTTCAAATCAACGTCAAACCTACTAGGTTGATACCATGTAGTTTTGTAGAAATTATAAAGCGTTTACAATATCAGTTACCTCCACAGCTCGTTATTGAATGAATTGAGCTTATCTGGGCGGTTCATTTCAACATGGAACACAAACGGTTTGGGAACGCTAAGGTTCAGTGTTTTGAACTCTGTAGGTTTGGTCGACATCGCCATTTTCCCTGGAAATAAATCAATCAGGTCATTTCAAGGCTTGGCGCAAGAATCCTCGAACACCCAGTCACCTTGACCCTTTAACCGGGCCTAATAAAATTCATTGGCACTCGATGAGGATTATTTTCACTCACCTATTTTACGAATTGAAGACGAATGGGCAGTTGTGTTGGCTCGGAGCAAAGATATGGCAACATTCTTCAATTGCATTTTCTTTATAAAATGATAATTAATACCTAAGTGCTGAAGTTGAAATTATTAGCGTAAATCTAAGGTTGAGCTTCTTTCTTGAAAGCGAACGACGATATTTTCCTATATAGATCACTCAAGTACTCAGTAGATCTGAGCCCCAATCAGCTACCACAACAACTGATAAAGAAGATAATGATTGAAGCGTCGACCTCAGCCTTCTTCTTCTTGGATACTCCATGAAGTGATACTTCTTATCACTTATCACGTTTCATTGCTTTCGTTATCGTGTTTACATTGCAGTTTCAGGTACACCAAGAAAAAATGCCTACTTGCAAGAATTCAAGTATCTAGGATCCAAGAAGCGTTCCAGATTAGTTATAATTATTGATACTCCGGTTCAACAGAATAATGTATGCACACACTCCCAATTAAGCATTGAGACCTCGTTCACCTTCCAAGCAAACCTTAGTATTAAGATCCAAAATTTCTAAAACCTAGATGAGAAGCTGATTGGGTGGCTGTTAGAATATACCTATCTGATGTCCTTGCAGCTTTTTGCATTAAAAAAAACTAACAACTCGTCTTTCCTCTCATTTTTGCACAAACAGGTTTCATTTCCATCCTCTTAATAAGGTCTGTCAAGTTCATTAGACGCGACCAACAAATTCATCATTATTTGATGCCTCGTGAAAAAATATTTACTTACCCTCGTTATACAACTGGTTATAACATTTGCTGTACTTTACATCATTCTTGCAACATCTTATCTTGTATAATCCACACTAGTATCAATTTTTGCCAAGGCCATTGTGACAATGACGCACGATACCGATTCAGGCATTTTTTCTTCTCTGAAGAATCCAGTTCGCCCTTGCAATATTTTGCAGCTTGATTTCAATAACATAAAATGCTTTCTCTTCAGATTCAAGAGTGTTTGATGAAGGTGCTAGAGGATAAAGAGCCGCCTCTCAACGCTCCGTTGGCGGCCAAATATCGGAGGTTAGCGACAATACCTAATTTACCTAATCGATAGATTTGGGCTCGTACTATAATCAATAAACCTATTAATAGGAAATGAAATAGAATCAATAAAAATCATCAACCAAAAGGCAAAATCAAAAACAACTAACAAAATAAAAAACACATACAAATAATTCCAAAAAATATCTTTAAAAATCAAGATACCTACTTGCTTACCTACCTATATTAAGACGAATTTACTGGCCGAAAATGTGAAAAACGCAGTTTGCAAATTACCGAAATTTGTATAAAATTAAAACACTGAGTGACGAGTCAAGATGCGAAAAATGTGGTAATATCTCTGTTCCAGGAGCTTTGCTTTTCCTTCTATGAATGAACGGACGCCAGTTATATTGACGAAAATCATCGATTACCTTGCTCGGGATAAGAAGAACCTGATTCAAAAATTCGGCGAGGTAAGGACACTAGGTAGGAACTCAATTAGTTCCATTAAATGGAAATCAAATTTTGATTCTAGATCATGTCGACCGTCGGTGGAAATGGTTCGGAAATCGTATTTTTCGATTCTTGCTACATACCAATTTTAATTTTGAACCACCTAGTTCTGACCTACATTAATATTCTGAACGATCGAACCTTGTATCCATTTCAGAATGTTGAAGAGGAGCTGAAAACGGTCATCGGTGAGATATCCCAGCTGAAAAACCATCTTCAAACTGCCAAATGTTTTCAAAAGTTCACTTCCGGCTCGCAAGGCTCGGATCTTTGGAATGCAGAACTGGAATCTCGCAAAGCCAAGTCTGATCCGCTCAACTATTATGAATCCGATTGGCTTTTTGCCGAATGCTATCTCTACCGCAGAATAAACGAGTTCTTCGCTACAAAGTGAGTTAATTTCATCGATTTTTTGATTTATAAAATTAATATGCAATAATTTGAACCAAATTGTCATAGGCTTATGGAAGTGCTTAGTGTTACGTATGCATCAGTGGTTTGGTTTTTGATTTTGCTTGCAGGCAACTGCTGAGCAAACTTGACCCGTTTTCTTATCAAAAAACCGTGGTATTAGAGCAATCTGTTGCAAGTCTTCAACCGCATCTGAAACGACTACATGAAAAGAAGACAATGGAGAAAGACTGCCTTATGACTGATGATGAGAAACAGTCTGAACTAGCTCACATGATAAAAGTATTGAATTTAACTCCAAGTTTGAAAATTCTTTTGGGGTTCCACTGGTTAACGACTCAGGAAAACTGGCAGCCGCCACTGGCGTCAGTTGGCACCAATGTCATAGGACATTTCCAGGAATTTTTAAGTTGGAAAATCGTGGGCTGAAACAGCCATGGAGCGTTACCCAATTAGTATTTTTGCGTTGGGTTTCACCTCTGAACCAACAGGTAGCATTCTTACTTCATGGTAGGTATCCTAACAGAACACACCTATTATTTATTGGAAGAAATTGGGAAAAATTCAAACATGTCTGAGTAGGGTGTTACTGTCCAGGGACAAAAATTGACAGTTATTTGGGAATCAACAAAATGTTCCACTCTAACTATGATTCTAATTTTTTATCCGTTTACGCTAAAATCTATTCAGCTGTCAAGATCTCACATGATTGTTAAACTGTTCAAGTGTTCGCTTTGGGCCAATCGTATGGACCTGTCTCTGAGTGGAGGTAGCACAGATGTCAGTATAGATGTCCTAGAGCAAGTGAGGAACTGGGATGAAAATATTCTTGTGAACGATTCGCACTATGTTACTGAGATATTACTTCAAGGCAGTTCACCTGAAGTTGTTGGTAAGGACTTATTTCAGAATAGAACAACAATAATTATGCCTAACAGGTGGTACATGCGTCCGAAAATGGGTACTACAATAAAGCCCATGAGTGGGTATGCAAAATGGCAAAAGAAAAAAGAAAAGCCCAGAATTTTCATTATACAAGCAGTCGTGATTTCCAATAGCAGTTTAATCTTTCATCCATCAAACGAGGTCATTGGTAGACTGTTAAGGCTGCTCCAGCTCCAGAATTGTGGGATGCGCAAAAATGATAGGAAGTAAAGCTGGATTCAGCTGGTCAGCAATGAAATTAGATGGGCCGGTTGACATTTTATGTCAGAAATATAAATCGAATTGGTATTTTAACAATATTTCCATGAGATAGGATAGAAAACTACGAAAATATCAACAGAGACTGAAAGGCGGCTAGTTGTAGTGCTGATATCTATCGTGATAATCTTCTTTTTTGTCTTATAATCGCTGCCGAGGGAGTAGAATGTTTCGATTTTGTTGCGATTGTTTCGATACCCAGCCAGTTAGATTTGTTCCTGCTGACTGATTTGATGCCCATCGTCATTTGTTGGCAACCATCTGGATTTTTGGTCAGATATCATCTTCTAATCTAATTCTGTATTTGTTCAGATTTCGTTACCGACAATGGCGGCGTAGAAGTTCTGCACGACATGATTCTGGCAGATTTCATCCTATCGCGCTGTGGAGTAAGGAAGATTCAGTTTAGATTGAAACCGATGCCATGGTACGTCTCGGACGTCACTCCCAGTGATTTTCATACGACTGTCAACAGTCTACTGAACAGCAATGATGATCATTTGCAATACTTTGGGAAAAGATGGCAAAACTTCATAGATTCGGGTGAGTTGGAAAAAAAATTAATTTGCGTTAATAGTAAACCTGGATTGGGACGTGATGTCATTTCACATGCCGATTGGGTGGTGTTCTTGATGTTTCGAATCTTATAATTGTGATGCTTGGGGTTAAAAAAAGAGAACACAGGTATTCTTACAGAAATAACTTTGAGCTATCTCCCTGCTGTTTTAGGTGCCTGGAGTTTGTCTTCGGAGGATTTCTGGTGCTTAGGTCTATCCTATTCAGAAATGCCTCGCGTCGATCCCAATTTGCACAAAGACCTCAAAGCATCACCTCTCGTCATCTTCAAAGGAGATTTGAACTACAGGAAATTGGTGCAGGACAGAAATTGGGACACGACGACTCCTTTTCGTCTCGCTTTGGGACAGTTCTCAGATGTGACCTTACTAGCCCTCAGGACCTGCAAGGCTGATACGATTGCTGGCTTGAAACCTGACCAGGCGGAACTTACAGCCTCAAAATCATCGGACTGGCTGGTTTCCGGCGAGTACGGGTTGATACAATTCAACAAGGGCAATTGCGGAGCCCAATGAACAATTCGTTAGCTTATTCTTCCAGTCTTTCTCCGTCAAACTTCTTAACTTTGTAATAAACTTGTTTTCCCGATACAGTGATCTATGTGAGCGAACCCCCAGCTTTTATAAATTGCTTATATCATATATAGCAGGTGATGCTACTTGCTGTTCGTCTAGATCTAGATTTTCGAAGGGACATTTCTGATATGGACCTGTGACTGAAAGGATGTAAGGATGCAAGGGTCACTAAAAATTCAGAACCTGCGTGGGATTCAAACCATTTAGGGTCTGTGGTCCATGGACGGATAACTCCTTAGACTGCTTAGCCGCGATAAAAACTACCTATCTATTGACTTTTTTAAATTTTAATTTAATTTGATTTTAAATTCTGATGATGAGAGCTCAAACTCTCGAAACGTTGAAGTTAAAGGAAGTTTAAGGAATAAACCGACGAGCTAAGCGAAGGTGAAATTGGTGGCCGAACCTCGACTATACCATCGATGAAATATAATTGGAATGGTTTTAAAATTTCAAATTGTTATGTGGGTTCTTGAAGAAAAGCATTCTATGCATAGGTCCTGCCTATTTCTTCAATTCGTTCAAGATCAGTTTCGTAATGAGACAACCAATCAGATCCAAATTAATTATTCACTCGGGTAAATAACGCTTGGGTAAACTTCGTATTTTTTCCAAATTGGCTCACCCTCTCATTACCATACGAAATGAGGAGCGACTAATTAATTTGCACACCTGTTCAATTTCGTCCGCATCCCGATCTCGCAAACGCTCACAGTGAGTCTGCCCCCGTTCCACAATGAAGGCTTCTCTTGCTCTGGTTTTCCTCTGCATCACTGCTGTATCGAGGGCGGAATCCGATGAAGACTCGTCGGAACATGGAGTTGTTAAAGGGAAAAAAGACACCAACTGCAAATGCGGATGGGCAAACAAGGTACGACGACCAATTTAGGTTTTAGGAAAATGGATGTACCCAGGGCTTTTTCCTAACTAGGCGCTGAAGGGTGTCCGTAGCCTTACACCCTATGGATGCTACATTGAAGGGGGAGAGGGCCGTCGGCTGAGGAGCATAGATAGAATACCAGCATTTTTCAAGAGAAAAGAAAAGAATTTTTTAAGAGAGAGGTAAGAGAAAAAAGGCATCTACCTATTCAAAAATGTATGGTTTCAAAAATGGTTTGATTCAATAACATAGCCAACTGCCAAGGCAAGCTAACTGACCACAAACAAAATTTGAATTCCATCAATCATCAAAAAGTGCTACACAGCCACCAGCGGCCGCCCCTCCACGTGCAATTCTTAAGAAAGATAGCTGCCATTTCTGTTTCAATAGCTTAAACAGACAAGTAGTTAGATTTCTACAAGAAATGTTGGATTTCTAAAAAATAACTTCGTATCTCCATTTTTGAACAATTAGCCAAGGATTACCTAAACCCCTCAGAAATTGACCGTAGTATGCGTGATCGACCTGTCAGGGGATTACACAGACCCCTCAGAAATTGACCGTAGTATGCGTGATCGACCTGTCAGGGGATTACACAGGCTTTTTCGAAACTTTTTGCGACATGCTGTTTATGAATTACAAGAGTAGCAGTCCACCATTTTACTTCATCTAGCACCGTGCGCCTCAGCGGAAATTCAAGGAACCGGCCGAAATACCGGGTGGGAATGCTTCAATTTTTTAATTAAGTACGCTGTTATTATTCCTTAATGCCTATGAAAAGGTAACCAAAGAAAGTCCTGCTAATCCACCTTCGTCGCTAATTGAGCGTTTCATCGTTCGCTTAGGAGGACCAACGTATTGTTGGTGGGAAAGAGACCAAAGTCAACGAATATCCTATGATGGCCGGATTGGTCTACACTCCCAGGAAGATTCTGTTCTGTGGGGGAACAATCGTATCCAGATATCACGTAGTGACGGCAGCCCATTGCGTCGAACCTGTTCTGCACGCCCCTGAAGACGTTCAGGTCGTCGTTGGCGAACACGATCAGAGCAAAAGTAAATCTTAAATTCGAACGAAACAGTAAGGGATCAATTTTTTAGAACAGGAAGAAAAAGGTAGACAACCAGGTTGATAATAACGGGCCGGCAAATAATTTTCATGTCATTTTTGAGTTTTGAGTCAATCAAAATCAATTGAACTGGGCAGGTACCTGTCTATAAAAGATTTTTTCCAATCAACATTAATTAGTTGCACTACGATGCACCAAGAATTACTGTTGTTTCTCAATTAATTTTTTTTCTGGTGGGAGGATTCATTTATTGTTACCATGATCGCTCCTGCAAGTGAAATCGAGAAAAATGGGGAAAATTGTAGAGTTCTTGAATATTGAAATTTTTCAAAACTTGACTTTTTCATTAATGTGCCCAATTAATCACTCAATTATGGAATTTTCTTTCAGTTGACGAGTCACCGCACACAGCTCTCTACATCGTCAAAGAAATTGTCAACCACCCCGATTACCATTTGGTCGGACATAGAAATGACATTGCGGTCCTCGTGATGGAGTCGAAAATAAAATTCAACAACTTCGTCGGACCTGCTTGCATGCCGACAGGAACTGAAAACATCTCGGGGTCAAAATTGAAGGTTTTAGGTGGAAACAAAAGATATTAAAATTCAGCTATGCAGACGCATGAAAAATTGTCTAAGCCAAAAAACATCAATGTGGTTTCTGGAGCCATTGCAAAAGCGATATTTGGATCGAATCTTAGAAAACCTTATTTTGTAAATAATGCATTAGGTAAACCTAACGCTAAGGTCTCGCAAAACTTTACCCATTCATATGTTGTAGTGGCATAACTTCCAACGACCCCCAGAAAGGTTCACTTTTGATGGCATTTTCAGGTTGGGGCAAGCTCAGCATTAATGGGCCGAGTTCCAACGTTTTGATGAAAGTCAATCTCAACGTTGTACCAATTGAGCGATGCGCCAAAGTGTACGAAAGGGTCAATACTACAGTGGCGAAACAGATCTGCACCCATCACCCCTCGAAAGACGCCTGCCAGGTGAGGTTATCTAAAAACTCTGATTCTCAGCCAAAAATTGACAATACAAGGGCGATGAATACGAATATGACGCTGAGCCCCATTGTCTGCGTCGGTATCAAATTTATGCAACCCCACTCAAAACTTTTAACGCTCTATTACACTATGAGTGCTTTTTGATCTTGAAACGTGGCGAACTGTACTATGAACAGAGTTGCGAAAAAAGTAATCTCATTACCCATTACAAATTACACATTACTTTGGAGAAATGTAATGACCATTACCCATTACAATTCTCCAATGTAATGGTAATGGCCATTACTTTTCCGATTACTTGTAATGAGTAATCGAACCTGGCCATTACCCATTACAAGTGTTTGAAAATGTAATGACCAAATTTCGATTACCAATTACAAAAAGTAATGGAGTAATTGTAATCGGATTACTTCGATTACTTAAAAGAAATTGGAGTAATCAGATTACTTCAAATTAATCGGATTATAGGAGAGGAATTGACTCAAGGAGATCAGCAGAGGGGCCCATTTCGCCATTTCCCATACCGCTGGTCGCACGAAGCTGAAATTTGGTACACGGCCTCAGAGGAGCCCCTCAGCATGACTGGCAAGACCAAAATACCTTCTGATCAGCTGAGGAGCCCATGGCGCTAATTTCAATACCGTTGGTCGTATGATGCTGAAATTTGGTACACGGCCTCAGAGGAGTCCCTGAACAAGATTGGCTGGGCCAAAATACTTTCTGATCAGCTGAGGAGCCCATGGCGCCAATTTCAATACCGTTGGTCGTATGATGCTGAAATTTGGTACACGGCCTCAGACGAGCCCCTCAGCATGACTGGCAAGACCAAAATACCTTCTGATCAGCTGAGGAGCCCATGGCGCTAATTTCAATACCGTTGGTCGTATGATGCTGAAATTTGGTACACGGCCTCAGAGGAGTCCCTGAACAAGATTGGCTGGGCCAAAATACTTTCTGATCAGCTGAGGAGCCCATGGCGCTAATTTCAATACCGTTGGTCGTATGATGCTGAAATTTGATATGGAGCCTCGGAATAGCTCGTCAGCAAGACTGTTAGGGTCAGAATCCTCAGCTGATCAGGAAAAGTTTTGGTCTTGCTAATCATCTTTGAGGCAGCATACAAATTTCAGCATCGTACGACCAACGGTATTGGATTCGACGCCATGGGCTCCTCAGCTGATCAGAAAGTATTTTGGCCCAGCCAATCTTGCTGAGGGGCTCGTCCGAGGCTGTGAACCAAATTTCAGCATCGCACGACCAACGGTATTGAAATTACCCCCATCGGCTCCTCAGCTGATCAGAACGTTTTTTGGCCCAGCCAATCTTGCTGGGGGACTCCTCTGAGGCTGTGTACCAAATTTCAGCGTTATACGACCAACAGTTTTGAAATTAGCGCTATGGGCTCCTCAGCTGATCAGAACGTGTTTTGGCTCAGCCAATCTTGCTCAGGGACTCCTCCGAGGCTGTGTACCAAATTTCTGCATCGCAAGACCAACGGTATTGAAATTACCCCCATGGGCTCATCAGCTGATCAGAACGTGTTTTGGGCCTGCCATTCTTGCTGGGGGACTCCTCTGAGGCTGTGTACCAAATTTCAGCGTTATACGACCAACAGTTTTGAAATTACCGCCATGGGCTCCTCAGCTGATCGGAAGGTATTTTGGTCTCGCCAGCCATGCTGAGGGGCTCCTCTGAGGCGGTGAACCAAATTTCAGCATCGCACGACCAACGGTATTGAAATTACCCCCATGGGCTCCTCAGCTGATCAGAACATGTTTTGGCCCTGCCAATCATGCTGAGGGACTCCTCTGAGGCTGTGTACCAGATTTCATCATCGTACTACCAACGGAGTTGGAATTAGCGCCATGGGCTCCTCGGCTGATCAGCTAGTCGGGGAACGTCGTCAATCTTGCTCATGAGGCCCTCAAGCAATTCCAGCTGTATTGGAGTCCTATAGACTGTACGGGTTTTGGCGAAGTGGGCCCCGCTGCTGATTGTGAGGGTTCCCATTTCTCCACTGCTGCAAGAAGTTCCTTAGAATGGCTGAACGAGTTTCTAAAATCAATTTCTTTTCTATAATCCGATTAGTTTTACGTAATCTGATTACTCCAATTTCTTTTCTGTAATCTGATTAATTTCGAGTAATCTGATTAATTTCGAGTAATTTGATTAATTTTGAGTAATCTGATTAATTTTGAGTAATCGGATTACTCCAATTACTTTCAAGTAATCGAAGTAATCCGATTACAATTACTCCATTACTTTTTGTAATCGGTAATCGAAATTTGGTCATTACATTTTTCAATCATTTGTAATGGGTAATGGCCAGGTTCGATTACTCATTACAAGTAATCGGAAAAGTAATGGCCATTACCATTACTTTTGAGAAATTGTAATGGGTAATGGTCATTACATTTTCTCATAGCGAGATTGTAATTCGATTAGTAATCATTACTCATAGCAATGATTACTTAACAACACTGACTATGAACAAGGTTTTTACGATCTTTTCGGAAAGGGCGACTCTGGTGGACCTCTGCTTTGGTTGGACCCAGAAACCAACAGATACACGCTTGTAGCTGCTGTCTCTTACGGAAAAGGATGCGCCGACGGCAATCCGGCCATAAATACCAACATTATCTATTACAAGAATTGGATCGAGGAGATTATACGAGGTGAGTTTGTCTAAAATGATACCTCACTTCTTCCAAAAGGAACATTGTTTAATGAGCTTCTTGGTTTTGCAGAAACTGAGCCAGAAGCAAGAGTGTGCACAAAGCAAAATTGACCAAACGTGCCGCTAACACCAAACCGGAAATAAATAAATATAATTTTCCGAAATAAAGAAATGATATTTCATTCAATTTTATGGTCATTTCCTTGATTCTTTGACCAATCGGATTAGTGCCTTTTTCCAAGGAGAAAACCAGGATTGAATCAGAGGTAAGGTAATATTTTCTCAAAGGCCTTCTGTAAAGGATTGTGGTTTAACCAGAACATACAGAAGTCCCGCATGATGTAAGCGCCTTTTTTTTTTTAAATATAAAGATTTTTTAGTTTAGGTATAAGTGAGCATTAGAATCTAGTCACCCTCGAGACCACTTTAGCGGCCCGCAAGATACGACTGAAAACCCAACAATAAATATCACGAATTTGGTGTAATGATTTGCTTAAAAAAAAAAACAAATGCTGTGACAGCACAACTGGCACTACTGGTTTGCAATTAAATGTTTAGCGAAGCTGAAAACGAAGCCTGTCAAATATCTCCAAATCACAGCCACCTTGAGCGGGTTGGAGGAACATAATTCTTCTAGGAATAGGGAAATTCCTTTCGTATAGATGGTATAGTTATATTAATTTTCCTCAATAGTAAGTATTTAGTCATCGATGAATACCAACCGAAGTCGAATTGATTAAGAGAGATGGAAAGTCCTTCACGATTTTCGCGGAAGTTGAGGCCTGCCCTGGTAAGGAGGACCAAATAAGTGGGAGCCGTATTGATCCCGCCCCATCATTCAACCCCTTTGAACCGAAAACCTCGATTCTGAACCTCATTTACGTTTTCGTTCCTCGAAAGGCAAAACCCATTTTTGGAGGTATAGCGAAAATGCCGAACCACAATTTCGTTTTCATCCTGTTCGCAAGTAAGTCCCTTTCGTTTGGTATTGTTAACGATACATTCCAAGTAAGCTCTGTGGCCTTCTGATGATTGTACCATGCGATTGCAATAGGTGAGGAAACCACTTCGAAAGGCAACACGCTTTTTTGAGACGAAAGATCTGTATCCTTATTTTCAGCCCTTCCGTTCGTCATGGTGTCGACGTTTCCTTATAGGCTTAACGAATTCGACATGAACGATGGCCTTCTTCCTTACAACTATCGAGAACCAGTGGTAAGTTTGAATTTGTTTCAACTACTTCGATAGTCAATGAACAGTTTGGCAGTTAATTATGTATTTGCTTCCAGAAACGGTTGGAAATATCCAATTTTAAAACAGAAAACCGAAAGATTGAAAAGGCAAAGGAAATGACAAACAAGAACATGACACGTAAGAAATTTATTCTCCCTACCAATTTTCATCGATTTATTTTCACCAGCCCATGAACTAACCGGTTATTGTTGAGATAAATTCATAAAAACTGACGAAATGGCTAGGTATCATGATGATTAATGACCCTGCGGCAATCCTTACCCTAGCTAGCGTCCTTAAATGGCATCTGGTTGCAAAGAATTGATTACCTGAGCACTAGGAGTATGTGGGTTACCTATCAATCAATCTAATCGGCCATCATCAATGGAAGTTCGAGTCAGTCTTTTCAGTTTGGAAAATAAAAGAAAAAAGTCAAAATCATAAAATCATAGCATAAGAAAAATTCGGACCAAATGGATTTATCATGGATAATGGCTTTTGAAGGGGGTGTCTAAAGACTCTCTAAATTCAATGTTAATTTTTCCACGAAACCGTTTAGCCGAAGCGTCCATAAGTAATCGTGCATGAAAATGGAGAACGCATAGACCCTGAATCAAGATGATAAACCAATGTATTATTAGAATTTGGTTATAACGGTAAATTTAAAACGTGTGATGTAAAATAAGGTCTATAGATAAAAATTATTCCTAACATAATTATTCAAATCCATTGCTCAGATGTCATGAAAGGCACCGACATTGGTACTGATGCTGCACTTTATCGGCTCAAGGCAGAGAGTGGGGGCACTTGTATCTTACTCAAAGTCGACGCATTAGTCGGATTCAAATACACGACAAAACTGGGAGAAGATATAGTAAGTTTCCAAGAGCCTAGTAAGATTTATAGAACGCGTTTTGGTTTATTACTCAATAATAAACCAATGTTTTATTAATCTACGGACAGGGCTGCTGGACGATCAGTCAAGCTCAATCCCAATAATGCTTGAAAAAATGGATCGGAAATATGCGAATTCCTATAAAATGGATTTCACCAAGTTCATAATGTGAAATGTCTTCAATCAACAGGAAAAAGATACGTTTGTGCCGAATTCAGCAATAGTAAATGGCGACTGCAGCAACGAAGACAAGCAGCGAATCGTTCTAAAATGGAAATCGTTTGTCCTTATAATGGATTTTACGAAGGTAAACTCGTCAATAATTTTGGTGCATTCAGTTTAAATCACAAACCAGATCGCTGAACCTAAACCGATGCTCTTTCACCATTTTCAGACCCCTGGCGGTGAGCGTTGGTTCGTGTCGGAAGTAGTTGTCAAATTTGATTCAGGAGACCACTTTTTCGAGCATATAAAAAATCCAGGTATGTGCTTGATTATTATTTTTTTTGCTCGTCATCTCCCCAATTATTTGTTTTTCAACCCTCCTTTTGAGCTATTTCTGGCGTACTGGATATATTTGTATTGTTTATTATTATTACATCCTAACAGTGTCGTTACCTACCGTAAAATAAAAATGTATCAGTCAGCTGCAACACTAGGAATTGCGGGAAGGCCACTCTTCATTAAGCCTGAACATCTCCTAGCGAGCGTAAACAAAAATTTATGGCCGTTTTCACAGCAGTTGCTTAGCATAGGATTCGATGCGCTAAAATAAAATTTGCACATTTTATTGATCAATTTAAAAAAAAAACACTCCGTTCCTATAAAACCCGCATTGTATGAAGACAATCATAGCAGCCTAGGTACAGTCGCAACCACAATCTTTGAGGTCCAAATTTCAAACTTCCTCGCCAGCAACAATCCGATTGATGGATTGAGTAATTGATGAGTTCTTCCTGATGGTTGAGGTGGGGATGACCGGTCGGAAACACCAATGAAATTTATTGGTTCCAACGTCGACGCCACCTTGACCAATCTCAGCAAAGCATTTTCTTACCACAACCACCAGCAATAGGATCGTGCATGACAAATGTGCAAGCAGATGATTGTTTGATTGTTGTTGCCAATTTAATCATCGTTTTCTAGGAAGAACATACGCCCTGTCCACCATCGGAAGCCATGGTTCCCAGCTACTTTTCCCAACACCCGTTGGTAAATCTTATTGGTGCGACAGGGAAATCGAAGTTGAACTTACGAACGCCGAGACTGACACAACAGCCACACTATTTCTGCGGGACATGAAACTCGAGCCCTTCATTTTCAAGAATGACGAATTTGGACCTGGTAATTATCAGTACTGCCATATTTACAGAGGTAATGGAATCGTCCTAAAATCGAGAATCGGAACGGAGCTCAGAAAAAACCTTTATTTATACACGTTTACTCCGAATCACTTCCCAAACAAGTGTCTGTGTTTTTTGATATTTTTGACCTAAACACCCTCAAAAGCAGTCAAAACATTATCCAATTGCGTCAAAAATGTGCTTGGAAGTATTGTGTGTTACTAATTAATCAACCTGTGGTGCGTAGGTAACAATTATTGTTATAATATAGCATATTATGCTCTCATCTTGTCAACAGGCAATCCGAGCTATACAAAATAGATGGTGCGAGAGTGGCAATATCTACGATATTATCGTCAGTTATTTTTCAACTTATTCTTCCTGATGACTTTAATAAAATTTGATTTCTTCCAGAATACAAATGTTCTGCGACCGGGGCAGGGACCTACAGGAGCGAGACTGCGCCGCTAGTCGCCGGTAGCCTGTTAGCATCCGCTTGTCTCATAACGGTTATAGGTTACGCCATTTACCGCTATTTCAATATCGAAAAAGTCCAATACGATACCATGGAGTAAATGACGTAGCTTGACTGTACGACAGCAATAACAAAATGGCAATTGGCAAAAATGCCACTACCTGACGATTTTATTTATGCATGGGATTTAAAGAAACCATCAATGGATAGTCCTCAAGATAGTCAAATTTAGTTTAATTATTGCCTGCAGTCGAAGGTAATCTAATGGGGGAGTCAAGCTGAATCCTAACCTAAAAAAAGTCAGGTTTCTCTGATAATTTTATGAGGATAATGAAAGCACCGGGATATTTATTTGTTAAACCAGAGCGGAACAAGAAAATGGTCTAAATCGGTTCAGTAGTCTGAACGCAAATTGGAGAATAACCCTTATTTTTAGTTTTCCTAAAATTGCTGGTATTGACGGGAGTCAAAATCAACATAACCTTTGAGAAGTCTATCGAATTTAGATCATTGAATACGACCATTTTTCTACATTTTGGAAGGTCAAATAGGTTCAGTAGGTATTTCAATATAATTATCGGAAAAAAAATCTTGAACTACTGAGTCGTTTTTGACCTTAACACGTTTGTTCCCTGGTATGTCAGTAAAATGTGAAAGTGAAGAGGAAATTTTCATTTTATATTTTAAAAAACGCTTTTTTTGAGGTTATGTTCACATTGGCTCCGAGGCTCTCTTAACCACTGAATCGGTTTTGACTGTACAAAGCTTCTTCTTCAGCCCATTAAGAGAGATTTAGTGATTTTTATAAATATTTCCTAGAAAACTGACTTGACAGGTGTTAGGATTGACAACTTGACTCTTGAATCCTCAATAAGAAGTCTTAACAGACCATTGAGTCTACCACAATTATAAGTTGCTCCTTACAGCCCTTACTAAAAATAATGCTTAGGATCCCTTCTTATAATAAAGCAACAGTTTAATCCTGTCTCGCCCATAGTAGAAAAAAATATCTGCACCATCTTAGCAATCCTAATTTCTGATGAGACCCCGGAGAACAAAGAATGTAGTGAAACTTGAAGGAGTTCCCAATTATTTAATTATTTTTCCATTTTTTAAAATTTTTTTTATAGGTTCCTAATTTGAGAATACTAATTAAGAATACGTCACCTTGTCTGCAGTGCCCCTGTAATGTGAAAATTCCAGTAAACCCCATGGCTGTTATTGAATGAGGAAATTTTCAATTAAAATTAAATAGATATTCGAAAGGTAAGAAACATTTTTTGATTGTTTGAAAAAAATTGCACAAATTGGGTTGAATAAAAAAAACTCACAGGTATTGATTTTTGCAATGACTTGGGGTCAAGTGTATGTTGCCTAGGGATTAGTAGAAGTAATTTATTTCTAATGTAAATACTTGAGATAATTATTGAACAAATCAAAGTATTGACGTTATTCATGATCTTCGATGATTATATGGGTCATGAGAGATCATTGTTATTGCCTACCTGCCACTCATAGTTGTGGCACCGTTTCAAGCGGGCGTGAGTGAGAGGGAATGAGCAGATTGTGTGCAAGACGTCATATTAACGGGGGGTTGGGGGGGGGGTGACTTTTTGTGTGGGTGTTGAGTTGAATACTCAGCTCCATTATCAAGGCCAAAATCCTCAACTTTAGCGCAAAATAACCGATGGGTTTGTTCAACGGATTCTGAACCTACAAACCATACATTCAACACGTTGGATCCTGGCCCTCTATAACTCAAGTGGGTAGGGCAATACCAAAGTGAAACTATAGCAACAGGTTCCGACTAGTTTTGACCCTCTCCTGGGGGCGGCAGGGCACGCCTGGGACAACTTAGTTTTTGAGCGAAAAGCCTGGAATTGCGGTTTGCCAACTTTTTTACTAGGTTCGTAGCTGGCCAGATAGCCAAGTAATGGTCGGCTGAAACGTGGCTGAAATGCAAATATGGAGCAGGTCTAGGCTAGGCCACACCCAATTGCATTTTTATCCTTCCTTTTTCTATTGTATCTTACCCCCCTGGACTCTCAATCCAGGGGTACTAGACTAGTATCACTAGCTCCCTGGTCCCAGTGATTCTGATCCCAAAAGCGAGAAGAGAAAGCAGCCGGTTGCTGTGCAAAGAAGAAAAAATCCCGTACCCTCTCGGTATATCATCATTGACCCTCAATTTACGAAAGAAAAATGGTCACTAAATGAAAATAAATGTTGACATGCAATAGGTACTTTAATAGTATCTGCTCAACTATAACGATCCTCATTTGAGAGATCGGTCGGGCAGTAACCTGTGGGTCCATCCAGCTAAGGCTGCAGGGCTTTGGGCAAAACCGTATTTTCCAAGAAAGACAATGGTGGCTACAACCGAAAGGAAATGGCAGGAAACTACATAATTATTGACCATTCCATGCTTCCACATCCCCCACTTAACACTGTTGCACTAGCATAGCCCCCGCATTATTTGTATGATAACAGGTAAGAAATAATTATTTATGAGCGGCATCTTACGAAACAATGGGTTGGTTCCAGGAGCGTGAGAGTAGGCATTTGTGGGTACATAGCGCATGCGCAGTGTGAAGTTTTGCAATGTTTGTAAGTGTTGTTCCTGAAGCGCTGCCTAACAAATCTGCCTACCCCGTGCCTACACACACGCTCCCGAAACAAGCCAAATGTGTATAGGTAACTATTGTGATGAGCAGTGGTGCTCATTCAACAACTCGGTCCTGATCAATTTCAAATGTATCATTGGTCAACTGTAAATTTTAGTGGAATCCTCCACTCGGAATTCGAATTAATTAAGGATACACTAAGGAGAATTATTTAAGAATAAACTAAGAAAAGGTGATTGAGCAAATTCTTCACATAGACGGTAGAATAGCGAGCCGAGGCAGCGGAGTCTCACGGGGCGAGACGATTTCGAGCTCATAGTTGAGTAGAGTGAGCTACCCTTGGTTTCAAATTTGTCGGATAAGTTACAAAGAACCGCCCAACTCAGTTTACCAAAAACTAGACCAAATAATATTGGTGAAGCCTGCCTCAAGTAACAAAAGGTCAAGACAGGCAAAAACTGTAACTGCTCGGCTGGGAATTGAACCAACTGCACCATCTTCAAAACCCATACCCTATTACTGAGCCTTGACATGATTGTGGTTGAAGACTAGCCTTCTGAAAGGTACAAATTACCTAATATTGAGGTACCAACTGAAAAAGTAACGCCGAGGCGTAAGATAGAAAACGTAGATTTCATGAAATTTTATGAAAAATGTACAAAAATTTTTTTCTTAATTTATGAAGATAATTTAAGAACGACTAACCTGCTGGGCGGCCAGCATCCCACTGGAATACTCTTAAAAGGCCTAAGTTTGCAAAAGTAATCAGGTCTTGTCAGTCACATTTTCAATCTACACAAAATTTTCATGGAGTTTCTTGGAAAAAATTACCTTTTGAGGTTAGGTCTCAACGCCACTCTATTACGGCCTTATTTCCGGCAGACTATATCCAAAAACCACCGCAACAACTAGCCCTAACCAACTGGCGGGATCTAGGAGCGACCTAGGGCGGCCTATTGACGATTTCGAGGGTCACGCCCTGTGAGAACTTAGCTTTAGATAGGTACCTTGCCACACGCATATCACAATATTTTGCTCTAACGCACAGATGCTACCTTGGTATCGAACTAAAATACTAAAATAAAATATGATATAACTGCGTATAGTTAACGTAATATAATTATTGTACTTATGTAAATTCCAACTTTCAATGTAAAGGTGTGTATACGGTAACGCCGCATACGTTGCGATAGTACGCGGCGTTTTCGCAACAACTGTACGTATTAATTAAAAATCTTAGCCATGCATCTCATTCCAGCACTGTTTGATAGCACTGTTGATAATATTATTATGAATAATTTTCCCGACAAAATTAACAAGGTACCAAGAGTAAACTATTTTTAAGGAAATAAAATTGACCATGATTTCAATTAGATACCAAATTAGGTAGTTATGTTTTCCTTTGGCCGTTCTGTGGACTTCATGCCACTTAGGAAGTCTAAGTTGTAGTACTTCAAAGTAAATTATTTTACTACAAACTCGCATCAATAAAGTGAGCGAAAGTTTCAATTGAATCGCTGTTATAATGCTTGACTGTCTCTCTCAAAAATTATGAATATTGTCTTCCATATACGACTTGATAATTCGCATGTATCTATTTTATGTGAGATGAAGCCTATAAATTTATCGATGTTTGGAACGATGAATTATTTATTGCAAACATCCAAAAAACGCCATCTGACGAGCCACAATCACGATTTTTAAACTGCAGGACATTTTGAGGTCTTAAATTTTCCAAACTAAAAATTGATTTCTCCAGCCGTATAGTCGCTTTTTTCTAGGTAAATAGGTCTTTGACAATAAAAACTGTTCAATTTTCCATCTTTTTACTTCCATATTTACAGAGTAAATGGAAGTATTGTGATCGTCCTAAAATCGAGAATCGGAACGGAGCTTCAGAAAAAACTTTTTCTTATACACATTTACTCAGAATCACTTACTGAACAAGTGTCTGTGTGTCCGTTACGTCCGTCTGTCCGTCTGTCTGTCTGTCCGTCTGTCCGTCTGTGGTCATTTACAAAAATGACCATAACTCCCTCAATTCTCAACCTTTTTTCAAATTTCTTGAACTGAAATGTTTGTCTCGCCAAGACCTAACACCCTGTTTAATCGAAATTTGGATAACGCACAGTACTTCCGATATAATTGAGTTTTTAGTGTTTTCTAATTTATTTTTTTCCGGCTACAAAAATTGACCGATTTGAGCGTTCTTGGTCTTAAAATCTTTGTTTTACCTTGCACAATATGTGGATATTTTTTATTTTCCAATAATGTGGCGCATTTTCATTTTTGGTAAATTTTAAAATTTGAATAGTGAATTTTTTGAAATTTTTGACCTAAACACCCTTAAAAGGAGTCAAAATATTATCAAATTGTGTCTCAATTTTACGTTTCAAAATATGGAAGTATTGTGTGTTATCTGCGCACCACTGGTTTTAATGGATTTTAAGGAACAGGTACAGACTGTTTATCAACAAGTGCTTCTAAGCACTTTGCTTTCCAATTATTTTTGCCAGACCGAAAAATCAAGCAGAGGCGTCGGTAAATAACTTGCCGATAAAAAGAATTGTACCCAGTTACAGGCACGAGGCGATAGCAAATGAAGGACATCGCAATAACAGTCACTAGACATTCACATCAGGTACTTGTTCAGCTCGAGAAGTACCAACTGAATTACATTTTTCAGAAAACACGATAAAACTTCCAATCTCCTTTAAAACGCTTTGATAAAGTCATTATGGCACTAATAAAGTCCACAAATTCTTCAAACCGTCAGGCATCTCATCAAAAATAAAATCACAGATATATTATTTACTTAAACCTCACGTAATATGGGTCGATTCTGAGATTGTGTCGCAAAGTAAAGTGGTCGGTAGCAAAAATTACGATTGAATGAGCGTAGGAACTTAATCAAAAACGTTATGGCCAGTCTAGGTTCTGTAGGTTAAGAAAAATATTTATGAAAATGCTCTCAAAATGCTAACAACAGAAAGACGTTCGTGTATGTAAAACAAGAGTTGGCCATCACCGAAACGTGAGGCGAAAAATCTTAGAATCGCCGTTCGATGCTTAATGGCAAGGAAGCCCGGTCGCAAATTAGCGGATAACAATCTCAGAATGACACTGATCACATAAAACTCTATTGACCTGGTCTACCTTGCAACAATTTTAGCGGATCGACGGCGCCGAGGAAACCAGCTGTTGGCTCACGGCCCAAAGTTTCTTCTGCACATCGTCCTGGTAAGTTTTCCTGGGTGCATAGGGCTTACAGTCCCTGAACAATTGTCCGCTCAGGCCGTTCACTTCTTCAGAAAGTGCGCAGTGTAGTATGGTTTGGCAGCCCTGAAATTGGTAGCGAGAATTACAGCAAGAACCGGCAGCAAGTGGAAGGAAATCGATCCTCAAGGATGTGACCATGAAGCTGTTACGGGCGTTACCTAGCTGACTCCCAAAGAATCAAAACTGAGAGGACGTCGTCACGGGATGGATTTTACTGACATTGACGTAAATTCGGACGCCTTAGCCCTTCCGCAACAGAGAGCCTAGTTCCTTTAGTCTGGGGAATCAAGTGGATAATTACCTTATTGGCGCTTCTCATGAAGAAGAACGCTATCGGCGAGAACATGATGTAGTGAAACCATTTCAGGTTCGAGTATCTAAACAGGTCAGTGTAACAGAATCCAGGGCAGACAGCAAACGTTTGAACGCTTGGCGGCAATCGTTCAGCCAGCTCTCGGCAGAAATAAACGTTGGCCAATTTGGAATTGTTATAGGCTGGATTTCTTCGTCCTTTGGGAAATCCGTTTTCTCCTTGAAGGTTGTTGAAATCAATTACACCGCCCTCATGTAGAGAAGAGGTGACGATCACGATTCTGAAATATGTGAAAATATGGCGAGGACTCGGAAGAGAAAAAACATCTAAAAACAAAATTCAGAAGGAAGATATTACCTGCTAGAGGGCGTAGCCTTCAATCGGTCGAGTAGTAGATTCGTCAAGCAAAAATGTCCTAAATGGTTAACACCGAAGTTTATTTCAAACCCGTCCGTTGTCATTTTGCCTCTGGATGGAGGAACACTGACGCCTGCATTATTAATCAGGACGTCGATCTGAGGAAAATCCTTCTGCACTTCAGACGCAAACTTGTGAACGGAAGCGATGCTAGCCAAGTTCAATTCCATGGGAATCTGGGAAAAACATACATGCTCACTTTTCTTTGCAGGAAGGTTATGGCACTCTTACTCTTGACTGAATACTAGCCCTCCATACTGTGAAGCAAAGAGGAGATCAAGAGGGAAACGGCAAGAAATTCACTTTCCAGCAGGACTCGAAACTGGCACCTCCTGATCATGAGGCACACATCTCAACACACAGCAGGCTGATCATTCGAGTCAAACGTCAATCCAATGAGGCCTCAGGCCTGCGGTGGGACCAGGAAGCTGGAGCTAATTATACTGCTCATTTGGAATTTGGGGTTTCTTGGGTTCCAGCTCTTTATTCGCAGAAAATGGTTCAAATTGCGGATGAGTAGTAAAGAGCACCAGCTTTCTGTACATAGAAGCTGTGTGACGGTCAATGAAAGCATGTCTTAGGTGAAATGTAGTGCAAGCTTTCATGGATAATTCTAGCTTTAAATGGATTGAAAAACTGGCCCTAACGATTCTACACAATAGAGGCTCTGTCAACATGTACCCACAGTGGGTGACCAAAACCTCAATGTAGAAAATAACAGCAACTATATGATGAGGTAAGCACATGTTAACAGTGACTGTCGTCGATGGCCACCGTCATGAGACAAGAAAAAAAAAGAATACAGCATTATGTCTTGGGAAAAAACGCAAACTCACCAATTCTCCTGTCTTGATTTCATTACGGATCTCGTTGATGACATCTTCAGCTTTCAACATGTCACGACATGCCATTATGACACGAGCCTTGCGCGAAGCCAATTCTTTGACAGTTTCTTTTCCTAAGCCAGAAGAAGCACCAGTGACAATAAACACTTTGTTTTGAAGGGACCTCCTGTCTTTACAATGGCCCCATGTATAGTTTCTATATTTACGGAACAGATACATAACCACTGGTACTGCAGTGCACCAAATAAGAACGCCCATTTTCGTTTTCAGCTCAGAAATTCAAAAATACTGCGAGTATAATATAAATTATTCAAAATTGTTCAAAGCGGTGAGTTTGTACACTCATCGACATTCGACAGTGAACTAGACTAACTAGACCGATACTACTCATACGAGTGATACTAGTGATAAACTTTTCTCCCCCTTTTTGTCAGAAACATGAGAGACAGTTTTTCTCATTTTCTTCTTTTTCCTCATGATATGTTGCCGACAGTGTTGCCATCTCGTCGCATTTCATTCTCTTTGGCGAGCACCGAAAAAACCTCTGAATTCGACTAATAACCTCTGACTTTCAAAAAGTTGTGTTCTTAACTCCAATATTAAAATACGAATATAAAATGATCAAAGTCAACTTCAAGATCAAAGTCAACTTCTAGATCAAAGTCAACTTCGAGATCAAAGTCAACTTCGAGATCAAACTCAACTTCGAGTTCAAAGTCAACTTCGAGATCAAAGTCAATTCCGAGTTCAAAGTCAACTTCAAGATCAAAGTCAACTTCGAGTTCAAAGTCAGCCTCGAGTTCAAAGTCAACTTTGAGATCAAAGTCAACTACGAGATCAAAGTCAACTTTGAGATCAAAGTCAACTACGAGATCAAAGTCAACTTCGAGATCAAAGTCAACTTCGAGTTCAAACTCAACTTCCAGTTCAAAGTCAACTTCGAGATCAAAGTCAACTTCGAGTTCGAACTAAACTTCGAGATCAAAATGAACTTCGAGATCAAACTCAACTTCGAGTTCAAAGTCAACTTCATGATCAAAGTCAATTCCGAGTTCAAAGTCAACTTCAAGATCAAAGTCAACTTCGAGATCAAAGTCAACTTCGAGATCAAAGTCAACTTCGAGATCAAAGTCAACTTCGAGATCAAAGTCAACTTCGAGATCAAAGTCAACTTCGAGTTCAAAGTCAACTTCGAGATCAAAGTCAACTTCGAGATCAAAGTCAACTTCGAGTTCAAAGTCAACTTCGAGATCAAAGTCAACTTCGAGATCAAAGTCAACTTCGAGATCAAAGTCAACTTCGAGTTCAAAGTCAACTTCGAGATCAAAGTCAACTTCGAGATCAAAGTCAACTTCGAGATCAAAGTCAACTTCGAGTTCAAAGTCAACTTCGAGATCAAAGTCAACTTCGAGATCAAAGTCAACTTCGAGTTCAAAGTCAACTTCGAGTTCAAAGTCAACTTCGAGATCAAAGTCAACTTCGAGATCAAAGTCAACTTCGAGATCAAAGTCAACTTCGAGATCAAAGTCAACTTCGAGATCAAAGTCAACTTCGAGATCAAAGTCAACTTCGAGATCAAAGTCAACTTCGAGTTCAAAGTCAACTTCGAGATCAAAGTCAACTTCGAGTTCAAAGTCAACTTCGAGATCAAAGTCAACTTCGAGATCAAAGTCAACTTCGAGATCAAAGTCAACTTCGAGATCAAAGTCAACTTCGAGATCAAAGTCAACTTCGAGTTCAAAGTCAACTTAGAGATCAAAGTCAACTTCGAGATCAAAGTCAACTTCGAGATCAAAGTCAACTTCGAGATCAAAGTCAACTTCGAGATCAAAGTCAACTTTGAGATCAAAGTCAACTTCGAGATCAAAGTCAACTTCGAGATCAAAGTCAACTTCGAGTTCAAAGTCAACTTCGAGATCAAAGTCAACTTCGAGATCAAACTCAACTTCGAGTTCAAAGTCAACTTCGAGATCAAAGTCAACTTCGAGATCAAAGTCAACTTCGAGATCAAAGTCAACTTTGAGATCAAAGTCAACTTCGAGATCAAAGTCAACTTCGAGATCAAAGTCAACTTCGAGATCAAAGTCAACTTTGAGTTCAAAGTCAACTTCGAGATCAAAGTCAACTTCGAGTTCAAAGTCAACTTCGAGATCAAAGTCAACTTCGAGATCAAAGTCAACTTCGAGTTCAAAGTCAACTTCGAGATCAAAATGAACTTCGAGATCAAACTCAACTTCGAGTTCAAAGTCAACTTCATGATCAAAGTCAATTCCGAGTTCAAAGTCAACTTCAAGATCAAAGTCAACTTTGAGATCAAAGTCAACTTCGAGTTCGAACTAAACTTCGAGATCAAAATGAACTTCGAGATCAAACTCAATTTCGAGATCAAACTCAAGTTTGAGATCAAAGTCAACTTCGAGTTCAAAGTCAACTTCGAGATCAAAGTCAACTTCGAGTTCAAAGTCAACTTCGAGATCAAAGTCAACTTCGAGATCAAAGTCAACTTCGATTTCAAAGTCAACTTCGAGATCAAAGTCAACTTCGAGTTCAAAGTCAACTTCGAGTTCAAAGTCAACTTTGAGATCAAAGTCAACTTCGAGTTCAAAGTCAACTTCAAGATCAAAGTCAACTTCGAGATCAAAGTCAACTTCGAGTTCAAAGTCAACTTTGAGATCAAAGTCAACTTCGAGATCAAAGTCAACTTCGAGATCAAAGTCAACATCGAGATCAAAGTCAACTTCGAGTTCAAAGTCAACTTCGAGTTCAAAGTCAACTTCGAGATCAAAGTCAACTTCGTGATCAAAATCAACTTCGATTTCAAACTCATTTTCGAGTTCAAAGTCAACTTCAAGATCAAAGTCAACTTTGAGATCAAAGTCAACTTCGAGTTCGAACTAAACTTCGAGATCAAAATGAACTTCGAGATCAAACTCAACTTGGAGATCATAGTCAACTTTGAGATCAAAGTCAACTTCGAGATCAAAGTCAACTTCATGATCAAAGTCAACTTCGAGTTCAAAGTCAGCCTCGAGTTCAAAGTCAACTTCGAGATCAAAGTCAACTTCGAGTTCAAACTCAACTTCCAGTTCAAAGTCAACTTCGAGATCAAAGTCAACTTCGAGTTCGAACTAAACTTCGAGATCAAAATGAACTTCGAGATCAAACTCAATTTCGAGATCAAACTCAAGTTTGAGATCAAACCCAACTTCGAGTTCAAAGTCAACTTTGAGATCAAAGTCAACTCGAGATCAGAGTAAACTTCGAGTTCAAAGTCAACTTAGAGACCAAAGTCAACTTCGAGATCAAAATGAACTTCGAGTTCGAACTAAACTTCGAGATCGAAATGAACTTCGAGATCAAACTCAACTTCGAAATCAAACTCAACTTCGAGTTCAAACGAATGAATGGAAAGTAATCATCAAGGAAAGGAGGCAACACTGCCGGATCTGGCAACACTGGAGCCATCCCGTTTCGATTTCGTTTGCGGTGCGCGAGCGCGGTGGTCACGTCTGTGTTTTTATTATTGTTAAATTTTATCTATTTTTCCGCCGAAGCTTGATTTCCGGGGTTTTCGATGCTGCTGTAGTTTGAGTGCAAGCATATCCCTGTTTTGTGTTGCTTCATTCGGTTTTCGACATGGTCCCGTCTAAGTTGAAAGTCACCGAATTGAGAGCCGAGCTTGGAGCTCGCGGCTTGGACACGAAAGGCAACAAGGCGGTGCTCGTGAAGCGATTGGAAAAAGCTTTGGAACAAGAAGAGGATGGTGAGACTATTTTCAAAAAATGTTTCCCTCAACAAATTTATTAGAATATAAATCGATTCGTTATCCTGTTAGAATTTTTAATTGGGTGAAATTACTCGTGGGGAGTCGCATTCTAGCGTCGCGCAGTAGGCGGCACCCGACAAGCGCCCGCCATTTTGCCATTCAGGTTGTTCACCCTTCTCATGATCCGTTTTGGCTTCTGGGGGCGTAAGTAGGACTTTCTTCAAAGCACAAGCTGGGGACGTCAGATGGTAGTTAAGTACGGTCTTGGATGATAAGATCCTAGTACGGTTCGACTTTTGTCCGAGCCGGAATCTAGGCGTCAATCATGAAAAACGAATGTTCGCTGGGTTTGAGGTTGTTATTATTACTATATATGCGGAATGTCATATTATTTCTATATGCGGAAAAGGAGTTCCGTTTCAATCTCCGATCCAATTTTCCTTTCTACTTCCATATTCTCCAAACGACGCCAAACGACGTCTGGTTTCTGTCTAGGTGGCAGTGAGGATGAGTCCCAGGCTCAAGACGAAGGGGATGCCAGCTTTCAGGAGCAGAACGAGACGACTCAAGGTGGTCTTGAAACTACCCAGCAGGAGGTGGTGGATCCTGAGCCAGCTCAGCCCGCCCCTGTAACGCCTGAAAAACAGAGGGAGCCATCACCAGAGAAATCGCCAGTAAAGGAAACTGTACCCGAGCAATTTCCAGAGAAGTTATCCCCAGAAAAGATATCCCCAGAAAAGATACCCCCAGAAAAGATTTCTCCAGAAAAGACAATTCCAGAAAGATTATCTCCTGAAAAGTTATCTCCAGCTAAACAATCTCCGGCCAAATCGTCTCCTTTGAAGTCACCTCAGGTTGAAGAACCTGTCGAAAATCAGCCCGACAGTCGGGACGATGTGGAGCAGCCGATGGAAGAGGAACGTCAATCCGTTGAACTGCAGGAGGCAGAACCTGTACATCAAGATGAAGAAGAGGAAGAGAAACCAAAGGAAAGTCAATCTCCCCGCAAAAGAAATTCTGAACGTCACTCTTACCATATGGACGTCGATGAAGAGGTTTGTTCAGTGTTGGTTGCCAAAAATCAGGCTTCCCAAAATTGTAATGTTGGTTTGATTGTATTCTGAACCGATTCTTATCATTCACGGCTCTTCAAATCAATCCAAGCGTTGAGGGCCAGTTGATTGACAAAATTAATTTATCCGATACCTATCCATTTCCAATGAGATCGTTACATTAAAATTTGATAGAAATACCAACGTGGTGACTTTTATCCGAAGCTTCATTGAATATCGTATTGATAAATTTTGTCAATAAACCGGGCCTCAGTCAAACATTTTTAATAATTTTCCTCTGTTGGATGTAGTGATGGAGGTAATCTCTATTTAACTGAGCTTCATACTGTTGCAGGCTCAGCCTCCAGGAGTCGATGAAGAGGAGGAGGGTTCTGAACCTAAAATTAAAGATGAAAATATCGACGATGCTGACGACGCGAAACGGGAGATCAAATCGGTAAATTCTACTGTCTGTGAAACATTGGGGTGCATCCCAATTTTATCCTGCTTTACTAATCTTACGTTGTAATTTGAAATGTTCAGGAAAATGGCGTCAAGGAGGGCTATGAAGAGAGTATCAAGTCAGAAGTTAAGGTTAGTGATGTTGTCCACCTCGGAGGTTCCCTACCTGTCAAAGGGGGGACAATCAGAATGGGGATGTTCCTATGTCAGAAGATTTGTTGGGCTGATGGTGTTTCCTTGAAAGATTCTGGTTTGATGATGGCAGTAAACCGGCAAGGCCCTGCGTTAGGACGTCACGGTGAAGGTTGGAATAAAAGAGCATGGATTTTGATACTCTTTTTCTGTCTACAGCTGTTTCGGCCGCCTGGCCTTCTTCATTTTGGTCCAGTCTAAACACAAAATAGGAATAACAACATGCACTCATCCAAAACAAAACATAACCAGCCAACAAGAAAACTCAACTTTGAAACTGCTTTTAATCTGCTCAATAAATACTTGAAAATTTGAAAACAAGAAAAATACTTTAAAATTTGAACTGAGTAGGCTTTTTTGACGTTTAAAAGATCCCAGCGGATGAGGAAGATGTGAGTTATTGTAACTAATCAATCGATTTCCTAATAGAGGGAGTTCCACATGCATTGATTGAAAAATCATCCATCAGTAAATAAATGAATTGATTACATTGAACAATTGGTACCCACCCCTCGTATTATACCACATTTGACAATGTTTGATTGAAAACGAATTTAATGTTTCTAGGATGAAGAGGACATCAAAACAGAACATGATCACGACAGGAAGGATTCACACGATGTGAAAGAGAGCCGAAAAAGGAGGCGCTCGTCCAGATCCCCCAGCCAAGAACGGGGACGGTATGGTCTCATTTTAACAACTTCATGCTTTTTAGTATAAAAAATTGATATTTTTTGTAATTTTTTTGGATTATACCTCAACCTAACTCCTGCGCCGACTTTGATGAGCCATTCTTTGAATTCGACTTTTCAATTTCAGCGGGTATCACGACCGTGAGCCTGAAATCAAGGAGAACGAAGTTACCCTCAGCTGGTGTAAGTATGGATTCTTCGCTAAACCTTCGCTATGCCTTAGTAATTAACTAGGCTAAGATTCAATTTTAACTCGCCCAATTCCGGCGAGGGCCGTAAAACTAATCTGCACCTCCTGATAAACCTTGGTACCGACGTTGTCGAATGTTTTAGACGATTCTGACCTCAATCTGACAATTGACGATAAGAACTTCTTTTCCGCTACTCCGATGAGCCATGGCGGTTTCGGTTATGTTTGGGCCGGAGTTAGGGGCACTCACGGTTACACTTCTGGATCAGTCTGTTATCAAGTCAAGGTATCCCTGAGGAGACGTTTTTTGAGGAGTTGTACTCGACAGAATTCAAGTTCCAATTAAGTCTACGCAATTGATTCGGAACGTTTGCATTTTTATTAATTCTGGTTGTGGGATGCAGGTGACCGAATTCTCGGACGTATCCCATCTCGAGGATGAACCAAATCCTAATGTGCTACGCGTGGGCTGGTCAATCTTCTCCACATCTCTTCAGCTCGGTACGTTCTTCGTTTTTCTGGTTCATTTCCAAAGACCCATCGGCCATTTACCTATATTCTGTTATTGATGTGGCCCTTAATATGATGAAAAATTGGATTATTCTTCGGTATTTATAAGCAAATTTGTTGGTACAAAGCAAGTACCTAAGCTTACCTAAGAGTCCATATCAGCATTCAAATTGTTTTTTGTGATTCTGACGGTACGTTAACGAAAAGGCTTAACCATTTTTCCACCTACTTCCTCATTCAGGAGAGGAGCCATTCTCCTACGGCTACGGTGGCACCGGCAAATTTTCCGTGGACTGCAAATTCTCCGACTACGGGAAATCGTTTGGATTGAATGACGTCATAACGTGTTATTTGGTAAGTGGACTCTCGGTGAATTTTCATGCTCGGGGCAGCATTGAAGCTATCTTTTCACATTTTCTTCTCTTACGAATTTCCTTTAGGAATTCACCAATGACGAAGCCATTCTCAGCTACGGTGTCAACGACGAGTACACTGGGGTGGCCTACCGCATACCCTTGGAGAGTCTGGAAGGCCGTCCTCTCGCTCCTCACATTCTCACCAAGAACGCCGCCTTTTCCGTCAACTTCGGCCAAGAAGACGTCCCCTGGGCGCAGGTGCAGACGAATTTCACGTTCCTCCGCAACATTCCGGTGGAAGAGGCAACTCCTGGGCCAAGACGGCCCGAAAAACGAAGCGATTGCGAGGTACTTTTGAATTCAAATGTTCAAATGATAGGTGAGGTCCAGCTTCCTGGTCGCATCGCAAAGAGCACCATTCTGCAATTATGCCGATGTGTCTCATGATGTGATTTTTTGTTTCCAGATGATCATGATGTGCGGCTTGCCAGCCTGTGGCAAAACTGTGTGGGCCAACCAGTATGCAGCTGAACATCCCGAGAAGAATTACAACATTCTGGGCACGAATGCGCTCATCGACAAGATGAAGGTGTGTAAAAATGCCGTCGTTTTCCAATTATTAACCAATTTTCCTTTTCACTGCCATATTTTAGATGTAAATGAAAGTATTGTAACTGCCCTAAAATCGAGGGAGTTTCTGTAAAAATGTTTACTTATTCACTTTTACTCAGAATCACTTCCTGAACAAGTGTTCCTGTGTCAATCTGTTGTGTGACATTGTTTTGGTTGAAAACCGATATTCAAGATGGATTTGGGATACGCGGACATGGGTTTTTTCACAAAAACAAGATATGGATCCATCGGGCCCATCCATCAAGCAATTTTCAAAAATTGATGTACTTGGTTTAGAAATGAAGGGTCCGTTCAATCAGGCCAGCCCTGGACAGTTACGGGCAAGTAACTGCTGACGCCAAACAAATTCAAGCCTCGTGATTCGGTGAAATGTCTTGGTGTCGTCCTGGAGTGGCCTGATTGACAGTAAATTTGTGAAATCTCGTAAGTTGAGTTTTTTGAAAATGATTTTTTGAGCTCTACTGGTAGAACAACGATTTTATGCGTCAGCAGAGCTGCCCTCGATTCAGTGACTTTAACGGGTCGAATTTTTCTTGGTGAAAGCGGCCCTGTTAATAATCAGTGGCTAAAATTTTGATAATTCGCTCTGACACTGGTTTGGTATTCTCAAATCCGTAGCTCCTCTAATTTCCTTTGAATTTCAGGTCATGGGATTGCCGAGGAAGGCGAATTACCACGGTCGCTGGGACGTTCTCATCGAGAAGTGCACCAAGTGCCTGCAGCAGTTGATGGACGTTGGAAGCAACCGGCGAAGGAACTACATTCTCGATCAGGTAACGTCTTTATTTGGTGTATCACTTTCTTGTTCTTGGTTTAGTTGTTTCGACAGCGTTTTATCTCTTCAAATCTAACCTCGTAGATTTAGTTAGCCGGCTAAGGTATCGTTTAAGCGACTGATATTCCGTGAGTTCGAAGTGTGGATCGGTATTGTGGAGAGTACCCTCTCTAACGGATAAGGAGTTGTAGAAAGGGAACGAATTAGTGAATATTGATCCGGTAAACGGTTTAGCTATCAGCAAAAAAGTACTTCCGAGTATCGGGTATTCAGGTAGTTGAGGCGAATGGTTAAAAATTTCCAAGGATTTTTCTCAGCCAAGATACGTGGTGCCTCCAAGATATGGAGGCAGCATGTGGGAATAGGAAACACTTCGATAGAGCGTTGGTGGCAAGCGTTTCAGGCTCAGTGGATTCGATTCCCTTTATTGCTCTGGAAATCTCGAATACATGTGAATTTTAGAATGTTAATTCCTTCCAGTGAAAACCCCCACTGCTATGTCAGTGTCAGACTATTTGAAGGCCTTAAAAGCCATGAATCTTGAAGTTAATTTAATTTTTCTACTACGCTAGTGTGGTTAAGATCTGGTTAAGTTTTCAGTAAAATATTCTAGAACATATATGCCTAGGCCGATCGACTTTCGTTCTATTGGCCGACTTATTTCATCTACGAATTCCCCCAATTGGGACCTTAAATTTCGTCTAGCAGTGTGAAGTAGGTTGACCTTATGAGGTTTATCAAATCCGAAATAATTCGATAATTTGGTAAAATTCATGCCATAGGAATTTCATTGGAGACGCCCCCATAGCAGTCAGGACGCAACTAATGGTATCAAGCACCTGCCATTCTGTTAAAAAATATTGGCAGACTAGCCATAGCCACAGGTCGGGTGAGCCACAGATCAATGGACCATGAAAAGGTTTTGGGGATTCATTCGAACAGCTAAGAGGACGTGGCGCACTTTACCTTAATTTAACGATAGTTGTAAGCGTATAAATAAGGCCAGGATAAAACGCTGTTGAAATATCTAATCAAGAATACAATTTTGTATTGAAATTGCGTTTTCAGCCAGCGTGAAACGCATCACTCCGCCAACGGTCCAATTTACTTGGGAGGGATGGACTGCGTTTAGACTTGATGCTGCTTTTATTTGCCATAATACTGACTCGATATTCATAAACTGGGTTGATATGTATTTTATTTAGAGGTTAAAAAAATTCAAAACGTAAAAAATTGGAATTTTAAAAATAATCAAGTGTTGAAAATTCTTTTAGCATTTTGCAGATTTTTTAAAATTATAATTTTGAAGGTAAGGGTTTCAGAAGGATTTTTCACAAAAAAATTACAGGATTTTAGGCGAATTTAACGGATGATTATTTTCATGTTTTTAGAAGAACTTATCGAAAATGGTTTGTGTATTACTGGAGGTTTTTTCAAATAATTTTCTAGGGGAGAAAATTTAGATTTAAAATTGTATACCTTGTTTTTTGTCTATCTAATGAAACATTGTTTTTGTTAAATACACAATTTCTGTGTTAGACAAGTTGTGAATGCAAACTTGGCGGTGACCCTTGTGGTCTTCGTTTTTATCAAAGTTGAATAAAAAAACTAATTTTCTGGTAGAAATGATTTTTTTCCAATATTTGGACAAATCAGTCAACAGTAGGAACTGGGTTGGTCAAAAGCTCAGAATTTTTTTGAAAATTGTAGAAACTATTGGAAAACAGTGAATTTTGGTTTTTTAGTTTTTCCGGTGTAATGAACATTGGAAATGGCTCTTCGTAGGAAATCGGGAGTTTCTACAAGTCAGACCAGCAATGTTACAAACTGACAAACAGAAACACACGGACGCATTTACCAATTTTTACGTATTTACCAATGCCTGAAAAAAAAAAAAAAAAACTGGCTCCGAAGTGTCTGAAACTTTGAAATAATATGTCAGCTATGGCAATTGGTCTAATTTCAATTTTTGAAACACCTTCCGTGTTCGGGGAGGCACGCTCCTCAAAATCGGGTTTTTAATTTCAACCCCGAGATGCGTTACGCTGGCTGAACAACGTCATATGGAAATGCTACAAAGCGCTTCGGTAGCTGAACTAATAATTTAAATGGTAAGTAGAGTACCGACTGGAGTTTTCAGTGGCCAGCAGCCAGGTTTTTCAGTAAGTACCGTTTTTTCTCAATTTCTTTGATCCATCTGCAGCTTTAACTGTTGAACGGCGACGTCAGTAATCACAGGTAAGTGGATTAGGCTAGTGAGTTCAAGTAATTATTAAGAATTACGTAGAATCATGAAGTTTGAAGAAACTTTTGACATTTCAATTGAAATATTCGTGCCAAACGGCGATTGAACATAGATTTGCGTTAGACTCTTACTCATTTTCATCCTATGCTCATCTTGCGACGAAGAAAATGATGAAACCTGATGGCACACGAATCCACAAGAATGATAACCCCATGGCGTTATATGAGGTCCTGCCCTCATTCTACCGATATAAGTATAGCCACATTTTATTATCACGATTCTTTGAGAAATGGAAGCTCTCGTATGAGCCGAATCTGCAATGGTGACAAGCATGATCGTTTTTAAACGACCCTTCAACTAACCGACAATAGTAGTTCGCGTGGAGCAAGTATATCGTTTAGCGAAACCTGAACTAGTTAAGTCGTTCTAGAATATCTCTAAGAGCTGTAGTTTATAAGGAATATTATCGCGAATATGAGGGCTGGATCGGAGGAGGGGGTTCCAAGGCATTTGATGAGAGCCGTTTATGGCTTGGATTATGGCTATGAAGTTCAAATTTTAAGGGAAGGATTGAACTAGATTAGGTCCCGAAATGGATGACAGGAGGGGGGGGGGTGGGTAGTTTAGGTCAATAAAATGTGCAAAGGAAGTGCTGGCGCATTGAACGGCTCCTGTGCCTAGGAAGTGCTGTGAATCTGGCCCCAAAGTACTGTTTGTGATCAATATATGGTGATCAATATAATATGATGGTGTCAGTTGATTTTGATGGTGAGTGGGAGAGTAAAAACATAACCTCACATGCTCTCATTTGACACAATTTTAACAGTTTTGCATTAATGTATTTGTTCGGAGGCATGGTTTAGTTCCGACCCAGGGCCATCAGGGACAACTTCTGTTATTGAGCGAAAAGCCAACGCCTGGAACGGCGGTTTACTTTAATCTTGGTTTCTTATTCAATAATAAACAATTTTAATCGCCCAAGAAAAAATGTCTAGCTATAACTTTTTCTAAATTTTTTTTAAACCTACCCAATAGCGTTTTTTCTGTCACACAAGTAAATGTTTTATTTGAGAGTTTTTTAATGCTGAATCAAATAAGACCATTCAGTAGCTTTCTTTGTTCGAAAGTTACGGGCTTTATGGTGAGCGAGCTGGGCTGCCTGTAGGGGGTATATTGCTACAACTTTTTTCCTCATGTTAGTTCCCCTAATTGGAGCAGTTGTTGAAACATTTATCCACGCATGGGCTACAATTTGAGTAGGCACTTAACCGTTTGTCATCTTTGAGATCGGGATTTCAACAAAGGACGTGCCTCGGAGCCTCCACTGCCTCCTGGATCCAGCCCTTTGAGGTTAAATTCGGGCGGGAAGTTTAGGAAATACATCCATCCAAGATGGAACCGAGGGAGGGAGCGTTGAAGCTAAAATTAAGTTGATATTTATCATTGTCTGCTTGTGTTTTCCTCAGAAAGTCGTCGCCTCAAGTGAGTAACTAGCGTTAAGCATCTAGTGACGTAAGCAGCCAAAAATTTGGCCTCAAACTGAGCACTCAAATCGCATTGATTAATAATGAAGATATTTTTTACGTAATGTCTTACGTACACAGACAAATGTTTATCCGGCCGCCCAAAGGCGCAAAATGCGCAATTTTGAGGGTTTCACCAGGAAGGCGGTTGTAATAGTCCCCACTGACGAAGAGTTCAAGTCGAGAACCGAAAAGCAAGCAAATGAAGAAAAGAAAGATGTCCCCGAGTCCGCCGTGTTGGAAATGAAAGGTAACATTCGGGAAAGCGTTTGCCATTCCTCAATCGATTCGTTTTCATATTTCGTTGGCCTTTTCCTTTTCTCGCCCACCTTGAGATATCCTGTTTCTATGATTTGATGTTATGTTGCATGGACATTTTCATTCGATAACTTGTGCTGACCTTGACACGCATTGCGCCGGAAAATTTGGCGAAGGATGTTCGATTCTTCATGTACCTATCTTGTTCGGATACGATTCGAACTAGAGGTCCTTTGAAGGGTACTTGGTACCGGAGAACATTCCTTTTCCATCTTGCTCGTACGGCATCGAACTGTTCGGTTTCGTTAGCGGAGCTGGTTAACCACAAATCTGCACAATCTTCAGGCGCCGTTTTTACAAAATGTTAAAGAAAGTTCGATTGAATAAATAAAATGAACGATCCCTCACTCTTCCCCAGCGTTTTTGGAAGATGCTGTAGCTGAACATGATCGAGAGTGCTGGATTTTCCACTTCCAAGGCTTTTTGATAATGTCAGATTCGTGGGGGACAGCTTTTATCAAAATTTCTCCAACTAGGTCCACTCTCACCAAACCTCTGACGTCTCTATTCGGTTAACGTGGTGTTGGTCGTGTACCCATAAATTAAAACGCAGTTAACCTAATCGAGTCGCCAAGTTTGGCAAAATTCGACTTTGTCCGTGTAAAAATAGGAATGTTACGTCGGTTTTCGTCTCAGCCCTTCACCTTTCGCTCTCTAATCTGAAGTTTTGTTGTCGTTTTTACAGCCAATTTCACCCTACCAGACAAGGATGTCTTTGACGAGGTAATCTACGTCGAACTCCAGGAAGAAGAAGCTCAGGCGTTGATACAGAAGTACGCAAAAGAAGCGAACGAGCTTGGCTACGTTAAGAAAACCCCTCATGGCGGATTCGGGCCGGCCCATAAGCGTTTCCGCGGTGGAGATTTCCACCAACGGAACGATTTCCGCAGCAGAGACCGGTTCAACCCGCCAGGACCTCCGGGTGGATTCAGACGTAAGTTGGACAATTGAGTATATTCTGCGGGCGAAAAATATTTTTGATCGGCTTGACAGAATTTTTTCAGAATTCTAAGTTTCAAAGCAGAATCAATGAGTGATCGCAACTCTTGAGCACTTCGAGGTTGATGGAAATGCCCATGTCTTTTTGAAAGCACATATCGTGACCTACCGTTTAAAGGATTTTAACAATTGAAGGAGTCAATCAACCATGCAACCTACTGTGGAGAGCGCATAAATATAACCGAGCCGTTTAGCATTGATTATTGGATGATGGCTTTGCTTTTGAACCACTTACCATAGTAACCATTCTTGGCTAATGTTTCACAGGAGGGCCAGACCGCGTTGGGCAACGGAGCGGAGGTGGCGGCGGCTGGGGAGGACCCCGCGGAGGTGGAGGATCGATGGATAGATGGCGTGACAACAGGTTAGGCCTTATGAATTATCCAGTAGAATTGCTAATTCTTCCTGATTGTACTCTTGTTAATTTATTTTTGGTTCATTTTTCTTAAGAAATGAACCTTTGTAATCGGTCAAGAAAAAAATTTTTTTAACACCCCCTGAAAATTTGTTGGTTTACGTTTCAAGGGGTGTAGAATCCGAATCTGCAATAAAAATTTTTTGTCCGTCCGCCGTACGCCGTACGCCGTGCGCCGTACGCCGTACGCCGTACGCCGTACGCCGTCCGCCGTCCGGGGTTTTTCAGGGGGAAGGAGTTATCGGAAAATTTTGAAATTTTTACCAAAAATCAAGTTCCGTATCTAGTTGGTCCTAACGTCTCGGCAGAACCCTACCTTAATTTTAAGGCCAGTAAAACAGCTGTTGAAGTGGTAAAAAATTCGTCTTTTTAAGGAAATTTGCAACATAGGCATGTGAGGCATCATTTTCTATAGATTTTTCTATGCTGAATCGAATGAGACCATCGCCACGCCGGTAGCTCTAACCGTTTAGGAGTTATTGCAGTTTTAGTGAGACATTTTTGATTTTTTTAAAATTTCTACAATTCTGAATAACTCGAAAACGACTAGAGCCACAAAAATCGTTTTCCACTCGTTGGAATCCCCACAAAAACTTCTGTCCTCCCGATATCTTCAATTTAAAGAATTTGGTCGCCTTACATAAATCAGCAAAACAAAAATTGGAAAAACTTGAGAATTTGGCCTCGGCTCTTAGATACGGTTGATTGATCTACTTACGACCGCTAGCCTATTACACCAACAAGGTGACGCACTCACACTACGACCAGTTGCGCTTGGCAACATGAGAGGTTGTCAGGATTCAACAATGGTCCTGAAGCATTCTTGAGGCATTTTTAATTTCATTATTCAGAAAATTTAGTCATTATTATTATTCTGTTAATTATGAAGATGATTAATAATAGATTAAATGGTCAATTTAACGGAATTAATTGATCTGCTGCTTTGAAAAGATGGATAGGTACCTATTTATCAAGCGAGGAGGATGATTATTTTTTGTCTGGCTGAAAAAATGTTTTTCTAAATAACCCATCTAAAATACAAATTGATACTGAAATTATAGAATAATAACAGCTAAATTCTGTGTTTAAGGAGTACCGATATATCGTAAGGTTTGTCTTTGCAATCGAAAAATGAACCCCTGTGCAAAATTTGCAGAGTTCTTCGGACATACCGAAAACTAATCTGCACATGCCACTGATCTACTTAGCAGCGTTTTTTGAATTCAAACTAGAAATCAAGGCGGTTTCGGCAGGCCTCCAGCAGGCGATCGACCGGGATGGCGGGGCCCATCTTCCGGGCCTCCTGGTAACAATCGCGGCCCCCGAGACTACGACCGAGGTGGCCCACCACGAGGTGGTGGTGGCGGATTCGACCGTAACAACAGGGGTGGCCCCAGATCCGGCTTCAATAATCGTGATTTCAACCGCGACCAGAGGGGCCCTGGAGGACCCAGAGGAGGTCCAGGAGACAAGGTGAGTTTGCCGTTCGGCGCTATATTTTTTCCAGGGAGATCCCTGGAGCGTGACCATTTCTTAGAACGACCATAACAACTCTCGGGCAGTGCACAAATGTTTTTTCAACTCGTTCTACAGACAAGGCAAGACGCTGGCAAGTATACCGGTGGTGGTGCCGGTGCTGCAGCGACAGCCTCTCAATGGGGCAACCAGTGGGGCAATCAAGCCCAAGCTGGTGCGGGGGGACAACAAGCCGCAGCCAACCAGGGAGCTTGGAACCAACAGGCGCAATGGAACAATCAGGCGTGGAGTAACTATCAACAACAATGGAAAGGTAATGCGCGAGACTCATTTAAATTTAGCTGTCAATTATTAACCGTTAATTGCCTGAACCGTGATTTTCTTTTGTAATTTTTTGGACTCCAAGACGGGGGGTTTCTTGACCATTCAAGGCGGGTATCGGACGACTAATTTATCATGCACTCTTGTGAACCCACGTTTAGCCTATCCAACTGGCAAGTCCCCTGAATAGTCAAGTTCTCATTTAGTCGAATCGATTGCCAAATTGTAGACCATTGAATATTCTCTTGTTTCATGTTCCAGGCTACCAGCAAGGCTACAATCAGCAAGGTTACGGGCAGCAAGGCTACAACCAACCTTATAACTGGCAGCAATATTACGGCTACAACCAGCAAGGCGGATGGGGTCAACAGCAGGTTAGCGAACATTGATTTTTTACATGGAACATTGTTTTATGGCCGGGGCATTTTTAAGTGAACTTGGTTATTCAATCTTTCTTGAAACTATTAACTACTTACCTATTATTGATGACCTCACTACCATCTCAAATCTTCCCATATTATTGATGCTCCTCACGACCTATCCTGAGGCTCCTCTCCACCTATTCCAGAATATGCCAGGTTCGCGTCCCGCAGTAAAATTCCTCTTATTTCCCACTTGTTCTCATTCATGCCTAACATTTCAAGAGTTTGAGGGTTAATCGGTTTTTTGCCCATCTCTGTTGTACCTTTGCTAAATTCCGCAATTTCGGAACTGTTGCAACTTCCAGAACAGCGATGGTAGCTACAGTTATCCGCAGAATTGGCAGAACTGGTACGCAGCTCAAAGTGCTGGACAAACGAGCACGGCACAGCCGCCAGCCGCGACCAAATGAGGACATTCCAGTTCGATCGCAAAAAACCCTCCCGAGTTCAAAAATGAAATGTACATGTCACCCATCGATTGTAATTAGATACCGACCCTCGTATAGTGAGGTTCATTGCTGTATAAATTATCATTAGCTTCTCCGTTCGGTGTAACTTTAATTCGGTCAGTTGCTCGCCGTTCACTTTTCGGGGCTAAGCCTCGTTTTAAATTTGATTCTCGCATGGACGCAAAATGGTTTGCTCTATAAACCGGAGTTCGTGAAATTTTTAGTTTTATTTTAACAGAAATTTATCTTATTCGCAAATTTCTATTGCAATTCATGGTTCGTAATCAATAAACTTAAATATTGAGTATCACGTATTTTTCCTTTGTTTCCATATTTCCGATTTGAAGCCAATCCCGGTTGGCAAAATGGCAACTCTTTTTTTTTGTATTAGAATAAATATCAGTGATCTTTTATATCAGTGATATTTTTTTTAATCAATTTTTTAGATTTTTTCTACTATTTTGACGATTTTGCAAAGCCTACTATACTCGGCCGAACCAACAAAATTTGGCGACGGTTGAATGTTTAACCAAAATCGGTCATAACTCCAAACTTTTTGGTCGTTTTTTGGCACAAACTCATGAAGGAAGTGTTTTTGACCCATCATATTATGCGCGTGTGCAAACTGTGTACTCAAATGGAACAGCAGAATTTGCAGGGTTTTTTCAATTGACCAGTAAATTATCGCTAGTTGAACCTCGGATCGGAAAAAATTTTGCGCGCCTACCAGACGTGCCTTGCATGCCTAATCGATGAATGGTTTTCTGAAAAATACGCAAACAGACAAGGCTATTCTTCAACTTTGTTTCTGTCAGTTTTTAACGAGCTTTTTCGATTAATTACATTCGCACGCCAGGTTTTGAATCTTCGCCGTTTTCGTCCGATTGCACCGATGATTGACGGCATTCGGTCGGCTGGAAACGATGACGCATTTCCTCGAACGACTTGACCCGCGATTCATCCTTGTACCGGCCTTAAAATTGAGGACATACTCGTTAAAAAATACCTTTGAGCAGTCGAAACCAATACTTCCTACTCATTTAGCTTCAAATGCTAAATCATGGCAGTTTTTCCTCGTACTATCGATTAAGTCTTAAGTCTTAGTCTTAAATTTAATCTTAAGTTTAACTTGTGAATTTGCCTTGATTTATTTTCCCTGCTTCCAAAGAAATGCGGTTTCATGTATCGGAACCACCCGATAAAAAAATTTGATAAAACTGCCCGAAAACCGTTTACAGCCTCCCAGTGACTTCCTGTTAGCCCCATTATTCAGGAAATTCCACATTCTCTGTCCTCTTGGTGACGAATTCTCTGACGTATTTGAGCTCTAATCCAAAAATTTGATTAATTCATGAGAAAAGCCTGTATCGTCGGTTTTCCAAAGGCCGAGCCAGATCAGAGTAAGGTCCGACGATTTCTTCTCTATCAATTATATTTTAGCCGAAACCCAAAAAATTGCTAAACCTGATTTTAGTTGTTCTTGTGTCCTTCCAAATCGTCTCCAATGATCAAAGTCTCAAAAATATGTTCAATTTTACGGTTTTTTGAGTTAACCCGCCAGAATCGCATGCCATTCACGCCATAACGCCATGGATTGATGCCGAATGCCTCGCAGTATGGTCCGTGATATACGTGTTCAAATTTTGAGGTCAAATCAATAATTTTCCAAAAACTAATCTTCATACGAGTTTTTGGCCTCTAAATTTTTACGTATGAGGAGTGAAAACTTTGTAGAAACGTTCAAAGAAGTTGTTTCTAAAAATTTAAGTTTTTAAAATTCCGGAAAATCTCCTGTCTTAGTGAAAGGAGAAAACTTGGAAAATATTAAAAAATTTTCGAACTCCCGCGCTTAACCTTCAAATTAATTATTCTAAGTAAACAAAAAATACGCCGATTCGGACTTTTTTTGTCCGGATGCTCCTGAAAAATGGACAAGTCTAGCGAAACGACTGAAGATCAATTCAATCAAAATCGGATCAGTGGTTAAGAAGGGTACATAGGAAAGAACGTTGACGCCTTGACATTGGGATAATAAAGTTTCGCATTTCGGCCGAAAATATTGGGAAAATGAAACGACTTTGTACAAAATGTGGAATTTTATTGCTTTATTCTTTACAAAGCAAATATTCTTGGTTTCTGTTCGAATTCAATTCTATCCGGCTGATATCTGAATGAGACTCCGTCATGGGAGGAGAAACGAGTATCACACTTTATTATTATCTACAAGAACCTTATCGATTTTGTGAAATTTCGTTTCACAGTCGAATTTGATAATTATTGTCAGCTCATGTATAAAAAATATAACTAGATATTAGGTACATAAGTAATATTTACAATATTTTTTTCGGATTCGATGCCTTCGTTCTGGGAGGTTTTCCAGGTGAACCCATGGGTGGAATAGTATTCTTGAGAAACAGTTTTTCGTTCTTTACCTAAGTGTTAGGGCTTTTTAAAAAAACGTATTTTTCGTTTTTTGGTGAATACTACGAATTTTTTGTTCAGAAACAATATTGTGGATTTTTTAGCTAGTATTCAGGTGAATTGTATTGTAACAATACCTACGTCATTTTTTACACTGTTTGAGTTCGAATCATGGAAATCTAGTTAATACCCCTGGGTAACGGATTATTTGGTTTACCTACTTCGGTTCGATCTGGAAAAACGTTAGGTAATTCGTTTCTCAATTTAGGTTCATGCAATCGGAAAATGCCTGCATTAATGAGAATAGGCATCAAATCCGAAATGACCGTTCATTTAATAAATACGCGTAAATAATACTCGAGGTGTGAGAGTAAAGTTGGTGGTTTACGTCCCAGGGCCTAAATTCAGAGTTGAATACACTATTTATAAATTCTGTCGACGTTCCTTGACGATGCCAGTATAGAATCACATTAGGCCTCAGGTGGAGTTCAGTTTAGTAGCCGCCAGAGGGCGGGGCCGGTCCGGACGGGGGCCCTGACGGGTAGCCGCCTCCCGCCGGCGGGGCTGGGGGGCCCGATGGGGGCCCGGCTGCCGGATATCCGCCTCCGGGGGGTCCCGCAGGTCTGTTGGCTGGAGGTGCTGCCGGGTAAGTTGGCTCCCCTTGGTATTTAACGTCGGCGTTGAAGCCGTTCTTCCAGTCGGCAGTGTAGGATACGATTTGGAGCCTTCCGTCGGGCAGAAGGACCTAGAATCGAGACATTTTTTAGACGTGATTTTTTTGTCCGAGAGGTCCAATTGTTTTTAAACGTCACTCCCGCGATCTTTATTGTGTATAAAAAATTACACCCACATCACATCAAATGAAAAGTTTACGCAAAATTTAACTCTTCGGCAGGACTTGGCCCTGGCACCTTCTGCTTGGTGCCAACGTGAGCGTAGTTTTGTTATTTTTCCATTTGATCTCATTCATGTGCAACAATTTGGATATACGGACGTGTTATAATATAATATAGCGTATTATGTTATTCTGGCTCTCCAAAAATAGCAAAAAAGATGTATTTCAACGAGTGTCTGTCGCAAATTTTTCGAGAAAAAATCCCAATTTTTCGGAATACCTGCAAAATCGCTCAAATTGCAGGAATACTTCACCCAAAATTACCTTGTACTCTCCGCGAACGACGTCTCCGTCAGAAACGGCGTTGTGACTGTAATCCGTGCCGTAGTAATCGTCTTTGACTGCGTAGTTGAAGTCGAATGGCATTCCTGGCTCGTGGTGGTGGTGGTCGTGGCTTTCCTGGCCCTGCAAATATGAAAAGTCATCAATTTTCTAAATTTTCCGTAAAATTAAAGTAGGTTATAAAAAGGATTGTAAGGATCAATCGTTGGATCGAAAAATTTAATTCGTGGGAGGTTTTTAGAAAAACAACTTTCAGCCTTATAGACGGTTTCGTTTTCTTGATTGCTGTTTCCTTTTTTTTGCCTATGGTGATTCCTAGGATTCTACGTTTACTTTTTTTGGGAGCGATAGATTTTTAGGAAGTATTGGGTTTTCTGGCATGATCGGTATTATCTCTGGTTTCGCTGTTTCAGATATATCTGAGAGTATATTTCAGAGAGTATTATATATAATACAAAAACGATTTTTTTAATTTTTCTGGGGGATTTGGTTTCTATGACGGTGCTTCCATTAGTTTTGCAATTATGAAAGAAATACCATTATCCGCGTGTATGATGGTGAAAAACTCATAAATATTCATATGAATCGCTGTCTCTCGAAAATCTGGAAGGCTTGAGAAAATCCATCAACCAACGGGTAATTAGGTGGGTACCTTTTAGATTTATCGCTAAGGGTTATCAACTTTCGTAAGGCGCCTTTTTGCTTGGAGTATTCATTTAATTATGTGAATTGACAGTCCTTCATCGTGATTCCTTTACTGCCTACTTAATCATGAGGTGTCCTTAAGATCTTGACAACCTGGTAAGCCGGTAATTTTCTTCCGTATATGGCGAGTGCTTACTAGGTAGTACGAAGAGAGTAAATATTGTTGGTGGAAAATATTCATCGGAGGAGGGGCGTAATCTTATGGTTGGGGGAATATAAAAATGTATCTCTTGTAGCCCTAGAAATGAATGAATATCTTTTCTACATTACCCCCACGGTCGGTAACACCTAAAATATTTCATTTTCAGAATAAAAATGTAAATTCGGAAAATTGTTTAATTCATTCTAAAAATTAAGGATTTTTCAGCAATGCCAGAGCAATCTCATATTTTGAAAAATCCCTTTAAACTGTTTTTAAAAAAAGTTGTAATGGTTAAACATAGGATACACAAACAAAAATATAAATTTCAGGGCAAAATGCTATTTTTGGGATATTATCAAGGAAAAAAATCAAAAATTTTGATTTACGGAAGGTATGTACCCTATGAAAAAACATTCCACCGATTTCCGACAAAAATTTATTTCATTTATTGATGATTTTTGCCTGGAATGCTATCGCTGCCTGCTGTTTCGAGGAATAAGCGATAAATCGGTCGCAAACCTATCGCAAACAATCTCACAATCAGCCAACCAATAATTTAGTTATGCCGGGTAATAATATCGCATCAAATAAACAAGACGTCCGATAGCTGGCGAATGTCAATCAAACATAAGCAGCTGCCCATTCGACTAGATTTCAATCAAATCCACACCTGTTCAAATTATTGGATTTGGCTGAAGGGTAAACTGGTACAGGACACATACTGAGGGGCCAGTTCGATTTCAAAGGTCTCTGATGGCTCAAAGGGGATACCGGATTCTGTACATGCCATCTCATGCAACCCAATATCAACGGGCATTATGCAGTCATGACAAGATACCGACGTATCTTCGGTTGAATGTTTAGCGTCGCTAGGGCGAGATCCGTAATTTGATAACATGCTGACCATCATGTTAATGGTAGGTACCTAACTTTTTACAGGCTCGTGTAACCTTGAATTTATCTTATATCGTCGTCTGAGGCGCAGCATGGCACATCTAACATTTGGCAAATTTTCAGGAAAAAGGAAAAATCAATTATTTTCGAATGCATTAACATAGGTATCCAAGCGTATCTAAGGGATATTTCAGTGGGTTCCACGACGAATTTAGCGAATCTGAAACCGAGCAGTGATGTGGCACAGAGAGTAAACATGATTTTCTGTTTTACCTAAAAACTGCCAAATTGTTAGATGTGCCATGCTGCGCCTCAGACGACGATATTTATTTATCTTGGACTTTTATTATATTTTTCAACTCGAAGTTCCCAACAATTTCGGATACTAGTCGCATTTCTATAAGCGGGCTTTACGAATCAAAAATCACGTTTTTCGTAATTTTTGATCGTAGCAGCCTCAAAAATCCCCATACGAAGAATTTTTTCTATGAATGAAACGCTTCCAGGGCCGTCCAGAGGGGGGGGCAGGGGGGGCAAAATCCCCGGGGCCCGGGGCCCAAGGGGGCCCGGGCCCGCCCGTGGGCCTTTTACGTACTAATATGCAAATTAGAAAAAAATGCTTTTATTGACCGGGGGGGGGGCCCGGTCGAGTCTTTATCCCCGGGGCCCGGCTTGGCTCTGGACGGCCCTGAACGCTTCACAATATGGAAGTACTGTGTGTTTTACTCACGTAGCCGGGAGAGATGTCGTTGACGATGTTGCCGCCCGGTACAATGGGCCGCTGCGCCGGCGGGCCGACGGGTTTGTACCCGACGTCAGCTTGAGGTTGGCCGTACGTAGGCGCCGGTGCTGGAGGCGCTGGCGGTGCCGGCGTGTAAGTCGGCCTTGGCGGAGGTGGTGGTGGAGGAGCTGGCGGACGGTAAGCTGGCGGAGACGGCGGTGGTCCGTAGGACGGCCGCGGAGGCGTCGGCGCCGGCGGGCGGTAAGCTGGTGGCGACGGAGCCGGCGTCGGCCGGTAAGCTGGAGGCGACGGGTTCAGCGGCCGGTTTGGCGTCGGGTAGCTGTAGCCGGGCGACGACGTCGGCGGTGGAAGGTATCCGTTGTTGACGGGCGGCTCGGCCAGTGCGGACGCTATGCTTAGCGCCGCTACGAATATCTGTAAACATGAAAGAAGTCAATTGTAAAAATGCTCCGAACCTCCGATCCGATTTTAGTTTTTTATTTTTAACTATCTCCTTGGCCCGAGTCGGAATAAGTGTCGCTTTGAGGTGGGCTCGAACTTTTCTTATCCCAGTTTTTCAACATGAGCTGACTAATTTTAGTCTTAGGCAGCCTCATCTACCAAAATCTGTAGCTCTGGTCTTTCTAAAGCCCGTATCATACGTCAGACAATTTTTTTTTAATTTTTAATATTTTGAATTTTAAATTCCCGATTTAAATTTATTTATGTTGGGGAAAACGTTTTAACCACATTTTGGACGAAAATCGAAAAAAATCGCAAAACTCGTTTTTAGGCCGTTTAAATAATGGCAGATGGTGAGAATTTTGACCTCATTTAAATTTATTCAGGTTGCCATACAGTGCTATCCATTCATCCTTTCTGAGGTTTCCTTTCGGTTCCTACCTACATACTTATTTGGGAAGAAAATTCAAAAACTGGCGGGACAAGGGTGAAAGAACAGCGCGTTTCTAAATTTCGGTTAAACAGGATTATTGACCTTGCGTAGCTGATTATTTTAGTGAAAGAATTAGAAAGAAAGGTCGATAATTGAAATAGTTGTTCTGAAAGAGAATCCGAAAAAAAGTTTAATGTGCATTGATAAATGCGAACATTTTCCCATTCTTCAAAACTCCTCTGGCAAAGAGCTGACCAAAGTTTGCAACACATGAAAACATCGTCAATTTGCCGGACCTGCATCATCAGTTGCTGGGAGACTTATGGTCCGATGCTTTTGAGATTGTTGAGCAACTCATGTTCGAAACCCCTAGGTCCGATGTTGCGCCAAACTGTACAATTGACTTTGCCCCATTCAGAAACGAGAAACGCCTCCTTGGGGATTTTCACTTCTTGCCAACTTCGGAAGATTTGTGGCTTCGGCTCATCTTCGGACGAGTTCCCATCGTTTACAGTCGCTCATTACTTATCCTCGCTACAGGAGGTCTTTCATGGTTCCTAGCTGGACTACCTTAGATTTCTAGAGGATATAACGAACAAGGTGTTACCTGGGTCCGTGATATTGTTTTATCATCGGTATAAACGGCGAATTACAATAGGTAATAATTCACATTTTGATTGGTATGTAAAATATCGAACCAAATTGATTTATTCCTCAATCGGAAGATCCGAACAGGATTCAAAACTGTCTTACGACACAACCGTCTACCATGCGGAGGTGGAATGATTTAGCATTTTCAAGACGCGAGGCCCACATTAGCGTTTTTGATTGGTCTACAAGGCTGCAAATATTCAAACCATAGACTACGCCAATTTTAAAATCCGCCTAAAACCGATGTAAGCAAAGTTACAGGAATAAGAAAAAGATGCACGTACTCTGCAATGTAAACCAAGATTTTAAGACCAAGAACGCTTGGATCCGTTCATTTTTTACTTCCATATTTACAGAGTAAATGGAAGTATTGGAATCGTCCTAAAATCGAGAATCGGAACGGAGCTTCAGAAAAAAACTTTTACTCATGTATGAGTGTACACACATGGGTATGCACATTTACTCAAAATCAACCGATTTGGGCGTTCTTGGTCTTAAAATCTTCGTTTTACCTTGCAGAATATGTGCCTTAAAACTTATTTTAAACCAAAATTATTTTCTGAAATAAATTAATGGGCGATTACGATATCTACTCTTATAACTTGGTAAATATAAGTAAATATTTACTATTGAAGTAAATTTACCTATTTAAAACGCTTAAGAATCGTAACAGATGTGGCCGTATTCGTAAATGCGAACAGGAACACATTTTGTCGAATAACGATTCTGAAAGTGTGCTAGCGAACGTTTTCTTGGACCACCGATCCGATTTTCAATTTTAGAACGATCGCAATATTTCCTTCCACCCTTTCCTGGTAAATTTTGGTGTTAAAATTCCTTAGAATAATAATCCGATTTCGTTTGGCGTCTTGGGCGATCGGAGGAATAGCACTCAAGCGCCTAGGCGCCGTTTAAGGCAAAGATTACGAGCTGCAGCTGAGAAGATTTATAAACTATCGGGATCCGAAGGTTCCCAGTTTTCGAGGCCTCTTCTTCCTGATTTGAATGGAGCCCGTTTATCCTCGAACTTGCGTCGGTTGAGATTATTTATCTTCGAGGCTGTTCAAAACCCTCAGGAACCGGTCGGGTTGCATTTTCTGCCATTTTCGACGGCATCGGGAGGCGAACAAATCCCCTAACAGTGCTTAACATAAATTATTCTCCTCTCAGCTGATATTTCAATAAGCAATTGAGTTGTATCATTTGGCAAAAACGAGATTTTTAGATTTTGAGCAGCTTTGTCCCTTTAAATCAATTCTCTTTAAAGCTTAGCCAACAAAAAGTTATAGACACCTACCTATTGCTACAGAAAATGATTTTTAGTAAATCGGGGGAAGTCCGATTCGACATACGCATCAGCCAAACTCTGATTTGAGGCAATTTTTTAAAATAACTCCTGATATGCAGTAAAAGATTGATTGCATTACCTACTTCTGAAAACTGCTGACGATGCTGATGAAAAAATGATGGGCAAGCATTAGGTTGGTTTCAGTGATAGTACCTACAGAGATTGTACCTAAGAGTCTCTGCCGGTTTATCAATATACTTGGAGCTGTTTTCATAGCAGATTTATTTTCAACTAGCATTTTTTTGTATGCGCGCCCATGTAAATGTTGGCAATACTGGTTGCAGGTACATTGATAGTAGAATTATGGCAATTGATGAACCGACCCATAAACTGCAAAACCTCACGGCAATTTTCATGCAAGCGGTTAAATTTTAGACGCCATGGGGCACTTTTGATAGATTTATGGTAACAGCCCCTTTCGCCGAAGTTTTCGGGTTCAATAACTTTTTTCTGCTGGAAACAAACCTATTATTTGACGTAAAAATTGAAATACCCTTATTGGCTTAGATAACTGGACAACTAATAAAACGGGAGCATTCTGATACGCGCTGACGAGCCGCAAGCGTGACTGCTTATAGCCGCAGGTAACACTAAAACAGCAATCTGTCGAGTATATCACGATGGCAACCTTTTTGGCAAACGATACCGCGGCGACCAGTTCCAGACTTTGCCTTTTGATAGTTCACGTTAGCGCTACAATTTTTGTGTTGCTCAAGTACGCGTGCTTGGCTGGCCGAATTAACCTTTCACGTGTGCTCTTCAATGCAAAGATGGCGCATGAGATCATTTTTTCGTCCTGGCATATATATCATCCATGGTATGTGAAATATACTTATAAATTTCTTTTACTCGAGTCTATCAGAAAACAGTTTATTTTGAAGATTGAGGAAAAGATGTCTTAAAAATCATTATTTGAATTTCCTCTATTAGAAGTACCTAAATTTATCTGCTGTAATAATTACACCGTATTACACGAAAAAAAAACGGTTCCGCATTTTTCCGTCGTTCAGGATGGTAGGAAATCGCACTTCCCGATGAAATATTTTATCCAAAATGTTAGAATATTAGCATATAATCTAGTATATTTATTAAAAAAAAAAATATCAAGATAGAGGCCAAAAAATTATTTTATTTTCTGATATTGGAAAAAATGTCCGAATGTTTTTTTGTCCACCAAAACTCAAGTTTGACGTTTGAGGAATAACTCGTGGGGAGCTGACGGGTATCTGGTGCTTTGGTCGTTGTGGCACCCTCTTTCAATAGTTTGAAATTATTGTACTGTGAGCCTGTTGCAAGAACTTTGTTTTTATTGAAAAGTTCAAACTTGAGATCGCCGAAATGACCCGAGGCCCAGATACCTCATGGCTCAGTTGCTCTAACTGAACCTAACAGGTCAAACGTATAATCAGTAATATAACCATCACTTCAGTCAAGGTGTTTCTATAGCTTTCGAATTTTTGGATAAATGTGAACTTTAGGCATCAAATATCGACGTAGGCAAATTATACGTATTTTTTCACGATTAAGGAATCCCAACTACGAGGAAACGGCTGAGAGAATACTGCGGTGAGCGTCCTAACAGGTTATGGGTCAGCCGTTAGTGATGTACCAAGAAAATTACCGTACAATTACTATACAGCAGGTAGATTCGATGGAGCTGGATAGTACAGTCTTTGGCAGATTGGGCAAATAGCATCATTACGTCTGAAACTTTCAATAAGTTGGGTGCAACTCGAGTGCAATCCTTTCTGGTATTTTGCTGTATGATGCAAAGTACCGGGATCGTATACTTCATGCAAAACGTAAATTCCAGCTGATTAGGTTATGCAGAGCGTCTCCTGTCAAATACATGTTCATATCTAACTGTAAGATGAATATCTAACTGGCAACAGTTGTTGTTTCGAATCGATCTTGGAGTTATCCTGGAGAGTTGTTTCATCCGCATACAAAATTCATTCAGCCACTGAGTATTATTTATTATTATTATTTTATTACCTATACATCTTATTATTTAATTTAATAAAATTATTATAAATAATAATTATTGATTAACGTTTTTTATCCATGGGATTCCTCGTCCAATATTTTTACGTGGGTTTCTTATAGACGAGAGTTTTCTGCAACATTTTTTACTCAGTTTTAAATCCCAGATTCAAACAATTACCTAACTATTTTTCAATTTTCGAATTTGTTTCACTAAAATGGCAATAACTCGCCTGACAAAGGAGCAACTTCAAATCTAACTGCACTCCCGGAGAGAGCGTTAAATAATGACCTATTAACACAAAACCAACGTTTTTTAAACCGCCATAAAGCGTACAATTTAAAGATGAAACTTTGTCGAATCAAGGAAATTACCACTCGCTTTAATTGCTTACAGGTTTTCTAATCCAGCGTGTAACCATTTGCCAGTAATCCCGCTAAGAAATCTCAGCTTTCCAACGTATAATAAAACAGGCCGCAAATTCTGCACCGAGGTTCATTTTTCCATCGCCTATGTAGTCATTAATTTCGAAACTCGAAGTTCAGCTATTATTATTTTCCAGATAATGAACCTATGTAATTGCTCTAGAAAGTTCACTGTCTCACACCCCTTCGAGGCCCTGCAATGTTACGTTTCAGAATGTGCATTAAAATCGGCAATAAAAACGATCGTACCTACTACGCCTTTATCCGTCAGCAGCAAAATGCATGAAGTAATAAGATTTTGGAGAAAAAAAGACGATCTCTAGATGTACCTACACCACTTTAATAAAAGGGAATCCTAACGAATAAAAAAAAACATTAGATATAACTTATAATAATACATAATATATAAACCCATAATAATAGATAAACAATTTTTTAATAGTAAAACAGGCAACCTTATATAGCAGCTTTTTGCTGCATAAGCTCGCGTATTTTCCTATTAGATTCCTGCCAATGTGCATAATGAGAACATTTTGTATTTAACAAAAATTGGATGAACTAATTAAAAGTGAAAATCCCCACCCTCGTGTGGGAGCGACGATCTGACGTCTGGCAAGGCCTTAATGCGTATAACGAACCATATTGCCATATAATATACAATATAATATTGCGTATAATATACAATATATGCCATATTATCTGGATATATGCCATATTATATATGGACAAAGCGTATTTATTTCAAATTCTGATCCTTTGCACACTTTATCTTACTTGTAAACCAAGATAACTGCCGGGAATTACGTTTTTTATTGAGCGATTAGAATGTTCCATTAAGAATAGTCGACTAAAATTATCATCCGCCCTGTCGAGTAGTACTGGTGCTCGATGACTAAAAATGTATCTTAAAGTACCAACTGTTCGACTTTTTAATTTGCCTCAAGATGTATGGGGTGTTATCACGTCAGCAACTTCTGGACTGGCGTGCACTCAGTACAGGATACACCTTCTCGATTATTACGAGAGGAATCGTGACGTGTGTCAAAAACCATTTGTAGGTACGACTCTCAACGTACGCAGGTCAAATACTCGGGGAGTCGGTAATGAAGGGTTGTAAAAAGCTCAAGCTCGGCAATCAAAATATGTTTGATCGTTGGATGGCTTCATCTTCAAAGTTATGTGCCATGAATAGCTCAGGTACACCTTTCGAAATAATCCGGGAAAAGATTACTCGTTTAAGGTTGGTCGCCATGTATCGAATGCATACGAAAGAAGGAAAAACACTGAACTTTTTTCAAAGAAGTTATTTAGCTGACAAACTCTGAGGATTATTGAAGAGAAATCAACGGTTTCCTGAAATGCTCATGTACCTGATGTCTCAGGTGATAATGTACCATGAGACATTGATGAACGTCATGAATGATTTGAAGAGTTTTTTGAGCCCTGCTGGCGCATAGGATCTGGAAATGATTCCTCCCAGAACGAATTGTTACCTGTCAGGATTGATATATTCATTTGTGATGTCTATCTATTTCGAAGTGCATTGTCAGATCAGAGCAGGAGGACTGGCATAAATCCAAATGTCAGTTACACACCTATTTTATTGGTCTGTCTTTAATTTGGTCCTTGTGGAAAGCAGATAACGGCTTACCCAAAGCCTCTAAACCCAAAGTCATCGTAATTTTCTCCAAAGCTCTCAAAGTTTTTGAGGTAACTTGCTTGTAAAATACCTACTGGTACGCAGTTCTCAGCCTCTCCATGAGGACGGCAGGGCGTGCCAGGGACAACTTTGGTTACGGTACTTTACTTTTTACTGGAAGGTATGCAGTTCGAAACCTCGGGAAGATGGTTCGAATTTTTAGTCAAGTTTCATTATTTTTGGTGAGGAAACTTTTTCAGCCAATTTTCTCGTAATAAGGGCAAATATCGGGTTAATAGTCAACAGATTTTTGAATTATGGGTCACCGTGCGTTTTTCTTGTTACAAGCCAGAAAATTTTCATCGGTATAGTTTTTTATCCGTCCACATTAAGTCGTCTTGATGTCTGGCGAAAAAATACGTCCTCGACCTTTGGACTAAGGCACCGTCCTCCCAAGTCATTAGGGGAGTACCAAGAGATCATTATAGGCAGTGCCTTGAGCATCCCAGACTTGATCTCTCTCTCTCCTTCTACCAAATGAGAAAAAGTCTTTCTCGGTATTTGTTCGTGAGGAAATTCCCTGGTCTTTAATGACAATAGTGAAGCAACCTCTCTTCTTCTCGACGCTTCTATTGCTACGCGTAGGTATCTTCAATTCAAAATGCAAAAATCAATATTCTCACGATCTGCGCTATGGTAACGTAATTTGGCCCCAGGAACCCAAAAATGGGTAGGCAGGACTCCGAACTAAACGAAAAGACATTTTTGTTAATAATTTTGTGATGCCGAGGAAATTCGTCTGGAAAAAGCTTCATTTCGAGAGTGAAGTGGCAACATGACCGAACTCATTTTTCCTGAATTTTCAGGACCTACCAAAAACGTTTTCTGACGGTGTTAAATATAATGAGGAGGACTTTTTATGAACTCGATTTTTCACACAATTCTCCGTTATTTTTTCCAACCTGAGCTCACCAATCGATTCGGATCGAAAATTTGAATCTAGAACCACTCTAACTCAATACGGCCAAAAATGAGTTAGGTAGGTCATGTTGCCACTTCACCCTTGGTATAATGTCCCAAGTTCCCTTCTCCGGAAAATCGCCATAATCCGCATATGAGGAAAATTCAAAATAAACCCGTAATACTTAAGTATGTCGAATTGTTGTATTTCCTCTGGCAAAATTTATGTTGGAAGCGGCACGTTCATCCTAGACTGGAGGTTCAAGGCGCTAGGATGAGTTTGCCTTCACCTGCGCATTTTTGCCATCGTTTCTACTTTCAAACAAGCCAATTCCAATCTGAGGTTTTGGTTCGCCACAAATGAACGTTCGCTAGCTTCTTCCAAGTAATCCCACCAACCCTGATTTGATTTATTCTTCTGTTTGCTAAATATTTATGTGAGTTGGTGCGCGTACGCAGGCGCCACCAAGCCAGGGACGATGCATTGACCTTCGTGTCACCCACCGGTAAATTAGCGGAGGTACATGTGTAATTTTTTTCCTCAATAAATAAGGAATTTTAGATCTATGTGTTTCAAGTTTATTGGAGTTGGCTTTTTTCAAATGACAATCCCCACCAATATGAATAGAAGGATAGGTAACGTAATGGATATTGAAATACAAATCTGAAATTGAGGGAGGCCTCCTGGTCCACTACAGTTTAGATTAAGGTTAAGTTTAGGATTAGGTTAAGCCATCTTCAGCTCAAAACCACTAAAAACCCCAAGCCCAGTAGCACATTAGATCATGCTTGGATTTTCGTTATTAATTTTTTCGGCATTTTTGATTCTATGGCCGCTTTGAAATTGTGCGGATGATCGAAATCATCATTTGCTATTCACTGCGTAACCTAGCGTAAATTTAGATTGCATATGAGCCCTGAGCGCTCAGAGATTTCTGAATCCCAATATGAAGCCCAGTATATAATTCCGAACCTCGAAAACCCCAATTGGTGATCGTGTTTCTGTGAGAACTGTTGTAGATGGCAGAAACAGGATTGTAAAACCATCAAGCAGATTGCTGAATGTATTGCTGTATTGTGCATGGGCCTCGTAGCGCAGTGGCAAGGTGACAGCTTACTGAAATGGCGTTAGAGGATTCGAATCTTGCCTTCGGGGCGTATTTTTTGCTCATTATTGTTCTTAACGGCATAGTTTTTTAGTTGTTTGATTCAATTCAATGATCAGAGTTAGCCTGATATGTTTGTCGAATTGGGCTGATGAGGGATAGTTTTTTCCTTTCAAGTATCCCCTGTGTTGCTCGCCTATCGCCTTTTTCTGCCAGTCCTTGATATGCTTGAAGCAATTTGTGCATGCCGGGGACACAGTTTTGCGTTTCCAACCTCTTCTCGTAATCTAGGAATCTTGCGATTTAATAACCGCTAAAATTGTTCGACGAATAGATCGGTATATCAGGTGGCCGACTATAAAGTTGGCATTCCTTCAAACGCGGCCTTGATCCGCGCTATCTCGGATCGCGGCCTTCAATTCTGGAGCGGTAAATTAAACGAAGATGAGCTTCTTGTGACAGAGTTAAGCTGGTCAGGTATATCCAGCATCCTCTTACTTTACAGTCTCTAACTTTACAATCGGTAGTGTGCCTTACGAGTATAACGACTGAGCTTAGAGGTTCTGCTAAGGTGAGGGTCAACGATAGTGAAAATCCGCCTGCGTGATCGGACAACGGTTTACGACATTTGGTTCCGAGGGACACTGTAACAAAATGAAGGAACGACACGACCGCAACGGATGTCCAGCTGAAAAAGGAACCTCATCGTGAGTTTCTGTGAAGCTCCAGCGCTCATAATCATTATAAGCTTCAGCATCGGTGCTGTATGATGAGGTCCTTGACAATTTTGAACTCTACGGTCGACTAGCTTTGTGCGGAGAAATTGAAAATGACTTTTACTCAATTGGGAGAAGATTCACGTTGAAACATTATGGTAGAGCGCCCAGGGATGTTGTGTTTTTCGTTGAAAAAAAAATAAATATCTACTGTGAGTAAACGAGCGTGGAATTAAAGTCATTCTAAAATTGGAAATTGGATCGAAGGTTCGAATTGCATCGAAGGTTCAGATAAAAGATGGCTTATACTCGTAGGGGGTACTATCACTGAGATTTACTTTCTAAATTGTTCCTACTCAGTCTGTCGCAATCCTTGCGATTAACGGGCAACTCTCTCATTGATGATTTCATTCCGGCACTCAATTGGACTTATTTCTGTACATCAAGATTTGGCCTGGATACGAACAAGATGTACATAAGTACGTCACGTTCGTATAAAGACTTTCACATCAATTGTCCTGATAATTGCAGACATTGTGGCTAATATAAAGAAAAATTACTGAAATAATTCGAACACCCTAAAGTAGGGTGCGACATAATATGTTAAGTAACGATATGTTTATTATATATTGTATGTTTATTACATACTATTTGTATTGAAAAATACCCACGTATTCTATGAGGCAAGATTTTATAGATAAGTGACCATTATTTAAAAAAATATAAAACAGCTTACCTTGATACACCCAAGACCCACCCATGCATGGCATCAAAACTTCATATTTACCTGAAACAAAGAATCATTATAATTAATTTTACACCCAATGTAGGAAAAACTTGCACTTCTAAACTTTCACGCAGAAGCAATTTTTTCGGAATACGAATATTTTCTCTCGTAAAAGGATTCGGTGAGAGAGATGAAAAAAGCCCCCGTGAACTAGTTCAACCGCAAAAATGGAAATGCGAACTAACACATGCTGTTGCAATCGCACGATTTTTCAATTGTATTCTATTCATATTCAGCTAAAGATATACACAAATTCATGCATACAGATTCAGAATTGGAGAAATACACGTATCGGGTTTATTTGCATTGTCCCAGCCGCTGTTATAAGAGAAGGTCAATATCGTGCTCCATCTTCACGAAAGAAACCAGTGGTGCGTATATACCACACAATACTTCCATATTTTGATGGGTAAATTTTTGACACAAGTTGTTCAATTTATCTTTCAACTTCTTTGGGCTTTTTGGACCAAAAATGTGAAAAAAATTTACTTGCTCGACTAAAATCAGAATACATCTTACTAACGAAATGTAGAAAATATCCACGTATTTTACAAAGTAAAAAGGAGATCTATATCCAAGAATGCTGAAATCGGTTCATTTTGGTGTAACTAAAACTGAAACCTAAATACAAACTAAAACTGAATCTCAAACTCAAACCTGAACTCAAACTGAAACACCGTCTAAAACTGAAACTCGAAAGTAAACTTAAACTGAAAATCAAACTTAAACTCAAACTCAAATCTGTACCAGACTAAAACAAACCGAAAATTAAACCTAAACTGAAACTGAAACTCAACCCGGAACTCAAACTTGAACTGAAACTAAAGATGAAAACCATACTGAAACTCAAATGCAAACTGAAACTGGAACTCGAACTCAAACAAAAATTCAAACTGAACATCAAAATAAAAAACAATCTCAAACCTAAACTCGAACCAAAAATCAAACCTAAACTCAAACTTATATTCAAACTCAAACTGAAAATAAAACTGAAAATCAAACCTAAACTGAAACTGAAACTCAACCTCAAACCTGAACTCAAATTGAAACTAGAATCGAAACTCGAACTGAACTTGAACTCAACCTTCAACAATAATTTCAACTCAAACGTTAACATGAACTTAAAATTGAACTGAAACACCATCTCAAACTGAAAATCAAACCTAAACTCAACCTGGAACTCGAATCGAATCTCAAACTTGGACTCAAACATCAGGTATGAGTTTGAGTTTACGATTGCGTTAACTCAAACTCATACCTAAACTCAAACTTGAACTTAAAGTCAAACTTAGTTCGAACTGGAACTGAAACAAGTTTCAGTTTGAGTTTACGTTTTCAGTTTGAGTTTCTGTTTTAGTTTAGTTTCAGTTCAAGTCCCAGTTTCATGTTGAGTTTCTGTTAGAGTTTACGTTCTCAGTTGAGTTTGAGTTCAAGTTTCAGTTTGAGTTTACGTTCAAGAATATGCAGCATTTGTCACTTTTAGCTCGAGAAATCAAAAAACCAGGACTGTTGTCCGTCCTCCCCAGTGGTTGGGAAAAAACAGCTCAGATAACAAAAAAAAAAAAAATCTGGACTGCCCTCCCAAAATTTTAGCTTCAGTCTTCTCGTGAAATTTAAATAAAAGACAGCCTAATACGTTGAACTCGAGTCAAGTCAATTCTCAAAGACCGAATCAAATTATACGGCAGTTGCAAAATCCCTCTCAAGAATCTGGAGTATTGTATTTCGCAATAATGCCCGGGGCGTATTCCCGCGTTTTCGACTGGCCGAATTGAACTTAAGGTGACCCTTAGGCGTCGGGATTCCTTTCGCCTCCGCGTGTACATAGTTAATTCGAGGTGTCCGTCCGTTAGTTATATCGTTGAGCTGGATACGTGAAAAAAACAGTTGGCAAAATCGTGAATTCCCCTTGAGCGATGTTCAGCCAATCATGACGTCATCGTGGGCGTCACAAAGTCTTTCGAGAGAAACTGAGCCGATATTTCTCGTTGAACATCTCACGTGATGTCCACCAGGAAATACACGAGTACCGCTTTCGAAAAGTCGGTCGCCAGACGCGTTCAGAATTTCAATGTCGGTCAAAATACCTGGATGAAAAGTTCGCTATACAACTCGCAGTATGTGCTTTTCGATTTTCTAGCTTGACTGTTGTCTCTGTGAGTTGGGCTCTTTCAACTAATATTTCAATGCCTACCTCAGCTGTTATTTCGTGAGGAAGAAAAAAACGAATTAAATCATCAGTTGGTTTTTACGCAAGTTTTTACGAATTTCCAGCAGGCGTTGAATCATTTCAACTGCTGTATTTCATTATTTATTAAGTTGAGTTTTCGAGCCGGTGCGAAAAATTTCAAAGGTCGAGCGAATCACAAGTAGTCGTTGTCTCAACCTGTTTTTGGAACGAAAATTACAACGTTCGAACTGCTCGTGGTCGACTGATATTCAAAATTTTACCCGAACACTTCTGAAGAAGAACATGCAACGTTTGGGTGGTACCGTGTATCAATTATTAGTTTCGAAAGATTGTTTACATCAGCAAATCGGAGCGACCATTGATTAGGTTTCACAATATTTTACCATCCCGAATCCTGGCAGACGTCAAGGGCGCCGTTAACTGATTACTGCGACCTAACATGCGATCTTTCCCACTTCATCAAGGCAGGAAATGAGCTGAAGGGTTGGCAAACATCTCGTGAGAACTATAAGGTTCCCAACTCTTTCGACTTTTTTCTTCCCGTTCTCTCGAGTTTTCAAGTTCCGTCTTAATGTTCAGCAAGCATGGTTTATGGCCTGCACTGCTGCTGCTGCATCCTGAATGTAAAATAAACTACCCCCCCCCCCCCATCTGGGCTAATCCTTCATGCGGTACGCCGCTTCATGCGGTGTGTCCGTAATTAATTAATTTTTTTGATTTATAGGAATAATGAACTGTTCATTAAATTAGAGCAAAATTGCAAGAAATATTAATTATTCTGGATGGTCGACGAGCCAGACGTTTTGAAACACGTAACGGAAAAACTGCATGCATCTAAATCAAAGAGAGATGTGGGCGAAATTGTGTAGGATTCGGGTGAAACGAAATAACTTGAAACTGGAATTTTTTGAAACTGACTCGCGGTCAGGAATTAATTTTAGTTCCTCAGTTGATTCAAAAAGTTCCTCGGTCAGTTAAGGGATGCGGACTTGCATTCGCATAACGTAATTGCGGTTAGAGAGGTTCGTGCCTTGCGGATCTTTACACTTTCTATGAGATTTTCCGGCCACGCAACCGGACAACCTCGAGATAAATTCTAAGTCTACCCATCTATACAAGACGTGTTTTGAAATTTGTTAACCGTTTTTCTTGGAGTTTTTGATCCTATTAGCCTAAAAAATTAGGGAAAGAACGAATTCGATTCACCATTTCATCGAACGAAATAGGGAAGCATTTTGATTTTGACGAAATCGATATCGACAAACTCGAAAGTTTTGGAGGAAAACTCTGCAATTAAGGTTAGCAATATTCCAGCTTTCCTGTTATTTACGGCAAAATTCCTTAGCGATTGTAGGGGGGAAACTGCCGTTTTTGGTGAACTTTGACCCGGCAAATGGTTTATTACCCTCCCATGAACCTCTAGCTAACTAAAAAACGGAGTTACTGCACCCTTGATAAGCACGGCAGAATTGAACCTCAATACTGGAATAGGCTATTTATTTTCTCTCGTTTTTTTTTTGGTTTTTATTCGAATTATGGAATTTCACAATTTCTCCGCGAGTGATTCGGCATCTATTTTGTGCTATCTGCGCACCACCGGTTATCTACTGTCGCAACTAGCGAACCAGCAACGAATGATGAACAGTCCGGATCGTGCACCGAAGATCCTCACAAATTCTTTTCGATTGGGCAAGACGAATGGGTTCAGGGTCGACTCAGTTATGAAAAGCTTTTCGCCGTAAGTGGGCAAAAAATATGACGAGGCGAACGGCCAATGTAAGGGCGGGTGCGCGGGCATCCATCGCGTATTTCGATGGTAGTTTATCCTATTCCTTCGACGTTGACCTCACGAACTTCACGTTCATCCGTTCTTGAAACGGTAGCCTTCAGGCGCTGATGGTCCAAGTTGGCTCGACTAAGGACATCGCTATTTAGCCGAAAAGCCACTTCAATTTCAGTGTTAAAACGATGGCGCAAACGGGACGAGTAATGGGTTACCTTCTCGATATGGGTAATCCCGAATCATGATTGCCATAATTTCAAGCTAGCATCCGCAAATTGGAGACGTCTCGCTGATTTCGTTCGAGCGCCAAATCCAATGGCGGCGTCAATTATTTCCGATTCCGATGAATTGGGATGGGATTAGACCAGACAGTAGAACTACCTTATTTTGTACCCAACTCTCAGCTCATGAGTATGAATACTGCATGAAGTTAGTTGTAGCGTCTTGTATATCTACACCCAAGTTAACAGAATTACTGCTGACCTGATCTACCTCCATCGCGCAAGTGTCAAAATCGGACATGTCGGACGCCACCTCTAGTCATTGGTCATGTATCACATCCATTTTAAGGTACCCAGCAATAAGTTAATCTTAACTAATAATTACTTAACAATAGTTTGTTCCCATAATATTAAGGATAAATATTATAATTTAAGGATAAGATATTATCTTCTTATGAAACGTTTCTTTTTTTTTAAACATAAAACGTTTGATTTAACCTTGTTTTATTTAAACCGTTGGGCATACTACGTCGAATCTGAACCCACGAAAATCGAAAAAATAATTATTGAATTGAAATTCGAAAAAAATAATTATTGAATTGAAATTCCCATTAAGTGATTCTATGAGGTGAAGTTTCATCACTCGCTGGCTGATTTACTCGATAGACTGAATTAATAGAAACTCCCTAATATAGTGTTTTTAAGCATTACAACACAGTTAATCGGTGGCCATCGAATCGTACTCAATTAAAAGCATTCCGTTTTAATAGCTTTGTCGAAACACCGAAGAAAAAATACACGCGAAGAACCACCTGCTCATCTTCACCTTGTCATAGTAGGATATTGGAATGTCTTTGGAACTTCCTTCTTCGAATTTGGTACCTCCACTTTATCTGTAGCTGATAAATAGAGCTGATTGATGTAAGGTCCTTGGTACTGAGTCATAAGATAGGAGCCTCCGATGGGGGGTTCCCCGTGTATTTTTATAAAATGCTAGGAGGCCATTGTTTCTTTTTGTTATTTTCTTTCAGTTTTGTTACTACACTTGCATTTAAAAAAAGTGTTGGGCGATTTTTTCTGGCCACAAAGATGAACCAATTGTGCGTTCTTAATCTTAAATTTTTTACATCGCAGAATACGTATATACACATATATTTCGATGCATGTAATTTTATATTCCGGTGACTTGACGTACCTATTTTGATTAAAATTTGTATTGTCAGTGTGTTTTTTCCGGAAATTTTTGATCCAATAGCCTTCAAAGTAGTTAAATTTAGATAAAATCATTCTTTGTATCAAATTTACTTGGCAAAAGTTGGAAGTATTGTGTGTTACATACGGGCCACTGGTTTTTCGTTTGTGTATAAGCGGTGACGGAGAAGAAGTACGTTTTCAAATTATAAATTTGAGTTTGATATATTTTTGAGCTATTTCGTTCCAATTTTCTCTGGAGATTGGCAAACTTAATTTATTTACGTATTATGTAATAATTATAATAATGGAAAATCTAACCATCCATCCAGTTTTGGTGGTTCGTATGCTGGGGATGAAAAATGTATATTTTATATTTTTGGCTGGCAATTGCTATCTAGGTATAGTTGGAGTGGTGATCAAAATGTCTATGAAGCTGATCCTCAGTGGTGATTTCAGAAAATGTATGGGGTGGGGGAGGGTTCCATTGGTGGGGAAGTGGCTTGTCGCGCGTCTGCATTTTTGCACGATCTAAATTCCCACGATCTGCTCTGAATATTTCCATCTAAATTATTATTAATAGGAAGTAAAAATGCCAAAATCGTATCCTACCTTTGCTAACATGATGAAAGTCGTAGGTACGTCGATTCACACCACAAGACTGTACGGTGTGAAGGGGAGCCCCTTGGTTTATATACGGGGCGCAAGTTGCGAGGGCGAAGCGAGGAAGGAGGATCCGCCACCGGGGTCCATCGGGGGTCCTCCGTACCACCTCTCGTGCTCTTCTTCAGGTGCCCAGGGGGTGGCAGTCCTAGAGTTATTCCCTGTTAGAGGAGTCCCAGATTCGGACGATCAACGGCGACCTTCATCTTCGTGAGACCACCCCCGCCTCAAGGCCGTCGCATCGTCGCAGACCGTCCGCGCCCGCCGGACGAAAGTGAGAGCTTCTGGAGACCGACAAGTCTTCATAAGTTATGGGAAGGAAGTGGAGGTTCGCATGAAGCGTTGATAGATAACCGGACACGAAGCGGTCAATTTCGCTCAAGTCCAAATTTTGTGGACAGCACTTCGCACTGAACCGTTGAGCCGGTTTTGACCACACTGGTTTGGACAAAAAACATTATTGAGCCCCATCGAGGGGAGACTAAGGGAGCGCACCATAACCATATCGATACCTTAAAGCACAAAGGGCATACGTCCCAAAATATCGATTTTGAGATTTCGGTACCGAAAGAATCAACTCATCAGGACCGGTCGATCGCTCCAAGGATCGTGATCCTTTTATCTATTTTTTGGGGCCAAGAAACGATAAAATAGAAAAACGACAAGTATTTAAAGAGCGTTTATCTTGGAAGTGTTAAGTGCTACCAAAGTTCTGGTTAAACGAGGTTGTAGATCTTGGCCTGACAAACATTTTTTATTTAGCAAATTTTTTTATGGAATTGAAAACTATGTGAGAAATCTTTATTTTTGTAAATTGATCAAAAACTCATTTTGCATTTTTCTCATTATGCCATTTTTGTGGAGGAAAGGGGACTATTATGGACAATGCTGGTACCTTCACTATCTGCCCTGTGACGGGGCCCAGACAAGCGGAAAAGTCCAACCAAAAGTCAAACCAGGCTATTTGAGCATAGCTATACCTTAAAGCACAAAGGGCATATGTCCAAAAATGGCATAATGAGAAAAATGCAAAATGAGTTTTTGATCCATTTACAAAAATAAATATTTCTCACATAATTTTGCAATTTGGTAGTTTTTTAGGGATTTGAGTATTTCCAAAATTTTATCTTACACAACCTAGTGGAAGGAAATGAATGAAAATAAGAACTTCCATCAATGGGCTTTTATTGTAAAAGCGTTTTGGGCGGGTAAAGAATGAAAAATAAGCCGTTCTTAATCAAGTCGAACGCCATGATCACGATCTTGTCGTGATTTTCGCAAAAATGGGGAGAAAAAATTCATACAAAACGCTCGTTAGTGCTAAGTGAACACTGAAGAAAAATCCTTTAACCGCTGGTGGGCAAAAATTGATGATAGTCCAGGGGACTTGTTGGAGGTCAGGTCATGACCGATGATGTTCGAGTCGTGAATGGATAATTTTCTGCACTGGAGACAGGGAGCTTTTCAAGACGCAAAGAAGGTTTACGTGGGAAGTGTGTTTTACTTGGAAGCAAAGAGAGCATTCCCCTCGACAATCGTTCTAGGGTTTCCAAGAAGTCACCAGGTCGAACGCTGTTTTAAACTGTTGGAACTTGGACAACGAACAAAGAATTTTATTTTACTTTTATTGCACTTCATCGCTCCCTATTATAATGGAACAAAATTGCTACTCCCTTTAGGGATAATCACAATGTAAATAATTATTTACAAAAAAGGGAGTACTTGGTAAGGATAACAAAAATGACTGAGAGATAATGGGGTTTCGGAATTTCATCACTTTATTGTCTGATGTCAGCTCTCTTCAATTTGGCAATAGTGGGCGGGAAGTTCGATATTCCAATCCGCGGCTTTCAGTTCAGATTGCGGCTTCCCAAAAAATATATTCTGTCTCGGCTTAAAAGCAGACTAGTAGGTAGTACATAACATATTTAGTTGTGTTTAGTGCGCAGAAATGCCGAGATGACTCGGTTCGATATTGTGCCAGTCGCTCGGGGGTGAAATCTTTTTTGCTTCACTAACCGCAAGACCCGGTTTTGGCGCGGTGGAGTTCAGTAATAATAGACTTTCTTTGCAAATGTTCTCATAATAAGAGAGGGAAACGATTATAAGGCGTAAAAGGTTTGACGAAATCCGCTGGAATGAGGTGGGATCGAATAGGAGGAACTTGTAAAACCAGCGCCGGGCCTATGATCGATGAGGACATCGATCGTTCGCTCTTCTATGTTTTAAAAATGTTCTTTCTGTGCTGTGTTGCAGACGTGTCTGAGCAATGATTCCGTCCGCACATGCAACACTGTTGAAGTTGTGAATATAAGGATTTTATCAGGAAAATAAATTCGGGCCAATTTCACCAACAAATAAACCCTAGTTTTTCCTTCATCTTGATGGTGATATCGTATCTTGACACCAACGAAACCATGACATCGAAATTATTAATTTTTCTGGATCTAGATGGGTTCTCATTGTTGGTAAAATTGGCCGTTAAGCACTATCCGATTGCTGGCTTACCTGCTTTAATATAAATGGGGGCATCACCGTTAATTTGACTTAATGGGAAAACAAATGAGAGCGAGGAAAAACCTGGGTCAAAATTTTCCACTTTTTCAGACGCTTTCTAATCTAGCATCTTTTCTGAACTTTTGGATACAATATTAGGGTTTTCCTGATAAAATACTGAAAGGAGGTAGTACCTATTGGTATTTAGTAAATACTATTTACTCACAATCGCGAATAAGGCATGAATAAATTTCTCACTTAGATAAAAAAATTATGCCAGGTTTCGCCAAAGCAACTGAGCACAAAGAGACGTTAAAAGATCGGAGCAATTTTTGAACAATAATTTTCAACTTCATAAAAGATGTGACTTTCCGACCACGACAGATGTGTCACGGGCCCTTGAAACGTTCTATCTCGCCGAAGACCGGAGGAAGTCGGACTCGAACCAGCGGAGACGAGCCTTTCCTATCAAGTTCAAGGACGCGCTCATCTTCGGCCAACCGCTATGTTTTAAAGCGGAGATCGAGCCTCCTGCGGGATTCTAATGGTAACCACTTCAGCAGAATCTTCCTGCTACCTGGATCAAAATTTCTCACCCGGCAAGGATGTTTCGTATTCAGTTTCAGGGAAACAGAGCTGGGTTGTAACTTTTTGGGGACAAAACGTTCTCCCGGACCCAGGATTTTAAAGTGGTGGGGATCAACAACGTAAAATCAATCGAATTGGCAATAGAAAAAATTTACCTAGTAGTAGTACTAAAATTGCCTAAGTTTAGTTTTACCTACCTCAGTTCGACTTGTAACTTTAGTTTTATTTGAAGCTTTAGTTTCATTTTCAACTTCAGTTTCACGTGCAACTTTAGTTATAGATGTCAATTTTTCTTCAAGGGTTCAAGTTTTAGTAAGTTATTCATGTTTCACCTTCTAGTTTCACTTCAAGTTCTTTCTTCAAGTTTCACTTCATGTTCCACATTCAAGTTCCGGTTTGACTTTCATCTTACGTTTCAGTTTTGCTTTAAGGTTCAGTCCCAGTTTCAGCTTTACTTTTACTTCAAATTTCTCAAATCGTTTCACCTTCAACTTTCACTTTTCGTTTCCCCCCAAGGTTCACATCATGTTTCATGTTTACTCATTTTCGACCCTTTTCCAACGAGTCCAGCTCCAGTCTATTAGACTAGAGGTTAGAATAGAGGTTTCTAATTTACCGTCACCGTCATCAGGTTGAACCAGACTTGACGTATCGCAATAGCAGCGTCTCCCATTTGCGATGATTGTTCAGAGGTATTCCCAGTGCTGTGCAACAACGCGTTGTTTTGCGCCGTTCGCGTAAACTAAGTTACGAGTCGTTGCGGTCCAAGTTCTAAGTGATGAATCGCATAGTTGGCTCAGATGTGGCCCGTGTCTAACGATGTCATATTGCGCCCATATCGGCTGGTAAAAATTTTCTTCGCTCTGCACTCAATGTATCGTTTTGTTGTTGAACAAGTTTGACGTGCACGGTTGGCCAACAGCTCGAGAATATAGAGCGAGGGAAAGGATCAGTGACGGGAAGATTCGGGAAGACAGTGACGGAATGACATCACTTCCATATCTCCAGGTTGGGTAAATCCAACGATATTTGATTCGTTCTGTTGGTTGCAAGGATAGAAAATTCGGAAAACTCCTTCGCAAACTTTGAAACCCACCGAAACTTTCTATTTTGGAGACACAAAATATTGAGTCAGAAATATCATGAATTTGGTCCTAAATCTGTAGAGAGGTTACGAAATGAGGTTTACTTTGTCCCTTCACGTTTTCAGCCTTACGATGCCCAAATCCATTGAAAATATATTCAGGAAGGCGAGTTGATGAGTGCTACGAGTATTTTGGAGGCCGGTACTTGTCTGCTGTCTAGGATTAGGAAGCAATTGTCTGCCTCGGTAAATGCAACTAAGCATTCAAACACTCCTCTCGGAAACAATTTAGCCTGTCCCGCTGGGTACCGAAAATGGAATGATGTCTCCAGAGCTCGATAATGTAAAAACACTGTCAATAGCCCAAGGCTGCTCTATCACTCTGCTATAATATCAGTCTATAATTTGTTCAGGCTGAGAGCGTTGATTTCAGGACAGATGCCGTGATGAGGATGTTACGATTGAGTGGAGCTGGCTGAGTTTATGATAGAAGCTCGTTTACAAATCAAAAATAAATGTCCCCATCATTGTTCGGAATCACCTTCTGAACAAATGTCTACTTGCCTGTTCACCTGTTCCATGTCAGCAGCGTCAATATCGATACCAGAGAGCAAGAAGGGCGAATCTGCTATTTAGGAAAGGAGCAGATTTGCCTTTCTTGCAAGAGAGCATGCTCTCTGGTAGGTATCGATATTATTTGGCTTAATTGACTTTATATCTTAACTTTATCACGGAAAACACCTGTATCCAAAAACCCCGGAAATTCGTTAAACCAAGACGCATGATTTTATTTTGGTTTTCCACGCTAAATCCAACGAAGACCTTGCTGAAAATCCAGAGCTTAATCCTCATCTCAATTTGAGATTTTCAAATAGGTAGTAGGTACATTGCGACATTAGGTAGAATTCATAAAAGTCAGCTCTAGAAATGTTTAGGAAGCACTAAACCATCAAGTAGGTCATCATTATTGTTGAGCTAGACAAACTGTTTCATTTTGTTACTGAGCAAAAGTTGTGATTTGTGTGGCACCTTGGCTCAGTACTGTTGATGGTGTAATATACATGTATATTACATACATAATATACATGTATGTATGTATACATATTACGTGGGTGTGGCAAATGAAATTATTGTTTGATTTATAATCACTCCAGTAAATAATAACTCTAATCACTAATAATCACTCTAAATTACTATTAATCACTACTGTTAATAATTACTAATTAAATAATTAATTAATAATTAATCACCACTATTAATCACGCTAAATTACTCTAGTAAAATAATAGGTAAGTACCTTTATGAGAATCTTATTTCACTCTAAATTAATGAAATTTTGGGGCCATGGACTTAATTTTGGATTAGTGGGGAGATCGTCTAACAGATTTTTGGAAATTGAATCATAAACTAACCGTGACACAAATGTTACGTTAACCTAATGAGTCGTTAAATTTTTGTGAACGCTAGAGCAAAACTGGGTGCACATGGTTGCAGTGTAATGCATTATTATAGGTAATCGGCCTGCTCTTTGGTGGTCGCTGACAGTCGATCAGATTATTGGACGCATAGCCGCAAAAGCAGTGTAATCTCTCATTTTTGAACTCGGCTCGAATTATTAGCTAACACCGTCAGACCGGGTTCAACGGGCCACGTGATGAGTTATCTTGTCAGGAGAGCACCATGACATCATTGAGTGAAGGTAACTCCACTTACCTGTTGAGGAATAGGCGAAAACAATGACTGTCTCGATAAAAAAAGAAATGCTGGTGGTTTGAAAGGAATTTGCTTGCATGATTTGATTACTCGCCTGGGGGAGATTGGTGCAAGGTGTAAGTTGTTCTCCGAGTCCTTGGAACGTCTAAATATCCAACTGAGTACTTCACTAATGAGTCTTCCAAAGTATTGATTTTATGGCCCTGTTCGACAAACTAATAAAAGGCTTTCAATCGGACACCTATATGACCAGTCAACTGATGCTTAATTAAGTCCATGCGAGATGAGGTGCACGAGTGCAAGATGAGATTTTATTACGCAAAATCTTGTTCAGAGTGGTCAGGACATAAACCAACAAACCTTGAGGTCCAGAAGAGTGACAGACAAGGTCAAATGAAGTCCAGAATTCGTCTATATCTTGGAGTACAGATGCTTGCCAGGCATCACACCGACAGTCGATTTTTTAGGAAAATTATTTCAGTTGCTGTTGTTCAGGGGACGTTCTTTCGATATGTCTATTTCTCCAGTATTAGGTACCTACCTAATTTCAGGGAGTCTCAGGGTAGTGCTTACCAGCAACTACACCGAGTTGCGGGTCGATATTTCCATCTTCAGTTATTACCAGCGGTTTGAGCCCAGTTTCAACTCTCAATTTTGCTGGATGTTTGAGTATAAGCCGTACATTAGGGTGGTGTCATCTACTTGCTGAAAGCCAGGGTCCTTTCTTTGGTAGGTACACATTCACTGTTGCGCAATTTCGTCAGTGAGAGTGACCGATCTAGCGATCACAGGTCGGAGCCCGAAAAAAGGAAACTGCTTTTGCTTTCCGGGATCAGCCGTGACCGCTGTGTGAAATTAAAAAGATGACCGAGTCACGAGAGTTCGCGCACACACGAAGGTTGCGGCTAGACGGTGGGACCGCGAACTATTTTACCACCCGCTCTTGACCACAGTCGGACAAATAGGGATGCTGAACCGGTATGACCTAGATTCAAGCATTGCTAAGGAATTTCGTATTAATTTTGAGGGAAATGACTGGAAAGAGAAAATTATCCTCTACCGACACGAACAATGCAGGAACCATCCTTAACCGAACTCATCTTGTTGAAGGAAGGAAGATCGATATCTTGGTTCATCAGCCATATGGGTTAAAAATGACCAATAAACATTTTGGAAAAAATTGTGAACAGTCGGAAATACGGCGTTCATTGAAAAAGTTCTGGTTGATGGCGAAACCAAAATTAGGATTAACAATTTACCATACCCGACTTCGTCGTTTTGTTTTTGTCTTTATTTCCTCTCTTTCTTTCGCTGAATTCAGGGGGAGATCCTGAAGGAGGAATTCTGAGGAGATCCTTATTACATTATGGTATGGGCTCAAGAGTCGTGTTGAACCCCAATCCGAAAATTATTTGACCTAGGACATAATTTTCATCGATCAACAAACAGAAAATGTCTTGGTACTATTTAATGCCAGCGTCCTTGGAAAAATCTACCTATATTTGAATGAATTGATTAACCCTTACTAATTAGGTAATGATTAGTTTTTAAAATTTAAAACATTTATACTTTTTTCCCCTTGGAGTTTCACTATACGGTTAGTACCTTTGAATTCCTACAAAATGCGCTATTAAGCTTGTTTTTGGAAAAAATGGACATTTCCTGTTCTTTCTCCTTACCCTTCAAATGTCACACACTTGTTGACTGTAGCTGGTGTAACTTGTATTACTGTACCTACCTACTAGAAGAACTAAAAACACAGTTGTTTTGATCATCTTCCAATAAAATATCGAACGAAGTCCATCAGGACTTTTTGGCGTTAGCGTCCTCATATAGAAAGGGAACTTAATCCAACCATGCTGAAGATCACCAGTCACCAGAATTCGACGGATGATCTGCGAAGATAAAACTCCAAATCGCAGTTTAATTAGCTTAGGCGATCATGATTTATTCAACGGCTGATCAAGGAACTCGAAGATTAATTCCCTTAAGGCATGCCAATGGAAGGGTTCGCGGAAATCCTTTGTACGCTACGCATCTGGAAGATCGGTGTCTTCATATTTCGTCTCCTAAGTGAAGGACGATGCTGATGTTACCTATGTAAGCGAACGACTGAACTGAACGAGTAGGCGGTTTGCCCTTGGCTCTTGAGTTCGGCGTGAAAGTGAAGCGAGATGTCGTCACTAGCTCATCCTAAGCACTAAACGTCCATTCATTCTTCAATTCATAATAACTCAGGCACAAATGGATCTTTTTGATTGAAGGACATCTCACTCTGCATTGTAAATCATAGCAGTTGATGAACTAATTATTTTTATACCGTAGCATTATTCTGATGTGGCTACAGTACCTATTCTCTAGAAAAATGTTGGCAGGTATTTCTTTAATGGACCGTTAAAGCTGTAGAATGCACCCAAGCCTGTTTTTTACAATTTTTCTACGTTTTTACTGCACTCACAGCATGAGTTTGACACTAACCTCTGGCCTATGGGACGATAAGTAGGCCAATCCCAAATTATGGGGCAAATCGATGCCCAATAGACGTTGTACGGTCGCTATTAGTCTGATAATTTTGGTAATTTCAGTCTGATAATTAGACTCATAATTTTGGTGCATAAAACATGCTAAAAAAAATTAGCCAGCAAATTTTTTGTACAAAACCCACTCAAACTTTCATGTTTCCAAGGGTCTACAATTCAAATCTGCAATACAAAACAAGGCCCGTCCGCCGCACGAAAAAAATTGGTTCAATTTGAAAAAAAAAACAAGAATACCCATTGTATTTAACAAATTCCTAAATGTGTCCGTGAGTAAAAGAACCCAATAAATTCACTTTCGAGAGAAAAATGCAAAATAATGAATTTTGAATTTTGATATATTCAAGAAGCTAGCATTTCTCCCATAACTTTTAATTTTATAGAATAATTCTCTAAAAAAAATGTTCGTCTGCTCGTGATCTACAGACTTGTTTAACCGGAACTTTGATAGCTTACTTATAAACGCTCTTTAAGTATTTTTTTGTAGTTTTTCTATTTTCTTGTTTTTCGGCCCAGAAATGAATAACCGGATCATGATTCCTGGTGTGATCGATAGATATTCTTTCGATACCGGAATCTCAAAATCAATATTTTGGGACATAATTATTCCCTTAGTGTTCTAATTTATCGTAATTATGCCTTTGACGGAAATTCGCCATTGCCTTCAACAACTCCTACTTGAATTACTTGCTTCGTGCATGATGAGTTTCAAGTCGACATTTAGGTTAACCGGAAAGGTTTGCAAAACCACAATTCGCTCGGCGAAGCTCACCTTTAGCAATAGCCAAGAAAAGATGTTGAGACTCTTGAAGATTTCAGCAGCTTTGCACGCTCGCGAACAAAGTCGTCTTTCACTATGGAAGACCAAGAGTTGGGTACTCTGGATGAATCCGAGTGCAGAAGGACCAGTAAATCATACAAGACGCCCATTGATGGCGGATGACCCCTCGGATTTTGAAAGGATTTGCTACCGTATCGGGTATGGTGGAAGAAACTTGACCTTCTTGTTTCTCACTTGGGTGATTTAACGGCGGCGGAGATTGCGTTCTTCTTTTCATCCTTGGTATTTGATTGGAACAGTTTCAAGTCGAGGCATCCCTTCTGACGAATGACATCTATAAACTAGATGCTTCGAGTCATGATTGAAACCTCGGATGAGGCAGTTGAATGTCACGGCAGGTTGCTCAGCCGTATGAATTTATTATTCAACTAAAATGAACTATTCGACATTGACGATCCGAGATTAGTGATATTATCGTGAGCTCCAGTGATAAACTAGGAATGATCATTTCAACTCGGCCTTTTCACTTCCATATTTACAGAGTATTGGAATCGTCCTAAAATCGAGAATCGGTACCGAGCTTCTGAAAAAACGTTTACTTATACAAATTTACTCAGAATCACTTCCCGAACAAGTGCCTGTGTGTCCATCTGTGGTTATTTACAAAAATGGCCCCTCAATTCTCAACCTTTTTTCAAATTTCAGTTTGAGGAAGGATCCTATAAAATAATGTATTTATATCTCATTCAGCAGGAAATGTCCATGCCCGCATGCCGATTACTTATAATGATGCGACATTCCTAGACCTTTGCGATTTGCGAATGGAAACGATTAGTTTGAAGGACTTGCGAATCGTTTCAAGTAGGTAGTCTTGAACCGTAATTTGAGAGATGGAGCAAAGCAGTTCTGAAAATGATGATCTTGGGCTGACCCCCGGGAGATTGTAAGGTCTCATCCTTCCTAAATCATAATTGTTGCGTAGATGCCTATCAGCCGAATATTCGACTAGAGTTTTTGGCCTTAAACCGTCAGTGAGTCAAATCGATTTGGTATCCGTTTGAGCAAAAAATCTTACCTGGTATATTTGCGAAGAAGGAATGAATCGGGTTACCATGGCTGATGATAGGTACCTTGCTAATTTAAATTATTTTTCAAAAAATAGTTCCATCTCGTCTAGTTAAATGGGTTAAGGCTGTGAGTGAGTGATGTTGGCATTGTAACCTTCGAAAAAGTTGTTTTTTTTTTTTTGTTTTTTTTTTTCAAGAAATTTCGTGAATAATGAAAATATTCGGTTTTTGTTAGTCTAATAATTCGACTATAATATAATTATTATAGGTATGCTTTAATATACTATAATTTAATTATACTATAATATAATTATTATATGCTCTATAACACTTTTCAATTAACAATTTCAATATAACAATTTTCTTAAAATACGAGCGTATTCTGAGGTCCTAAGTGTTAGAACTTGCATCAGGACCTCATCAAGGCCCGCACGAACGTTTTTGTACGCGCCACTCATTTTGTTCTCTATTAGAAACATGAATACGCGTCATTTTCTCTCACGAACTTCCATCAACAGCCGAATCCAATCACTTTCTTCTAGAAATTTTTTCAACTCTCCGCAGGTGGCAGTTGTGCACTTAAGAACAATGCGAAAGACCTCGGACTTCATATAGCTACCGGTCTTTTCAATAATAAACTGGGCGTGTTGGATGACTTTTTACGTAACACCTTCGTGATGGTAACATTAAGGGCTCGAAATGTCAGAATCTATGCGCCCGATCGATGAAAGAAAATAACTTTCGTCCTCATCAACGCTTTCATTGTGAAGATTGGAGCGAGAAAACCCATAAGTATAATACGAAGCGAAAAAGTGAGAAAAATGAACAAAAATGTCTTGGGTGTCAGAGAGATGAAGAGGGACTAAGGCTGTTGTACGTAAGAAGATCACCTTAACACATCATCACCGAGGAGATGACTCCTTGGAATTTATGGGATAGTAGCCTCTTGCGCAGGAGACCATGAAATATAGGCGTCATCTGCCTCTGGCGTGCTTGACAATTCAAGCCAACAACGTCCCTCGCACACGTACGATGTACCATGATGTAGCCGAGCATTTTTGCTCTAATGATAATTTAGTGGGTAATCTTGCGTTATAAGAGCTAACACAGTTCAGGTGACTATTAATGACTTTGTTATCTGTCATCAATTGTTTCGTCTACTACTGTACGATATTAATTTTTTCGATCAGTATTAGGTATACCGATAATATTATCTTTAGTGTTATAATGGGTATGCTCGTACGCCGAATGAGCAGTATGGAAAAACGCCAGCTTCCTCCTCCCGCCACAGCTGTGAGGCCACGCAAAGACATCTTCTAAAGCCTTTTTTTGAACTCGTTAAAGTTATTCTTGTAAATTGCTGTGTCCAGGTAGCAGTCGGGTTTTCCGAAATGGCTTGACTTTCTGAATTTGCGAGTGTACAGCCATGGCAGGGCTTCTTGAGTTTGAATTGATACCCAACTTTCCACTGTCTATTTGAAAAATCTTAAACAAGATATGGAAATCCTTGGCTAATAAGCCTCATGGGCTTGTCCTCCGAACTCCGGTCGTACAATCCACTGGTATTGGACCCAGTCCGTCAATTACTCAAGGAAGTGAGGCAATGAGTAGCCTTGTATCGTAATACAAAAGTACTGTGATAATGAGCTACGTGCCATGATTAGTTCCGAGCCTCTTCTTGAGGGCGGCAGGGCACGGCACAACTTCGGTTATCAGGCGAAAAACAACGCCTGGAAAGGCGGGTTATTTACATTATTTTACTAACAAAGCCACCCTACAATGTTTATTAGGTGCAACATAATATACCTACAATTTATGTAGTAACCTACCTGTGTGAAGATGAATCTCAAGGTGTAGTTGGATAATTGAGAAACAGGCGCGAAGCGAATCGAATTCCATTCAAAATAGCCCCAGTAGTTAACCGCGGGTACTCGTGGAATGGCTAAATTGAGTGGTACCTTGGTTTTTAGAGGTAATAAATTTTTCATCGCTCTCTAGCCACACTCGTCTCATCAGCCAGCTATGAGAGCGATCAAAGCCGGCTTGATTGACGCTCTTACACCGACTCCGACCGGCTCGATGTTTCATCACTAATATACGAGGAATTCAACGTTCCATTACTTGTATATTGACTAAGTGAATAGAAGCACCTATAAAATTTTAAATAACAAGCAAAATTCAAACTGGATCAGCGTTTCACAAAATTGTTGCTCATACGATGGCGAAGTGATGACGAATGAAGTTTTACTGAGGAACATTAAATTTTTCTGTCTCAACGACCGTAACTCTCTCTTTATTCTTAAAGTTTTTAAACCCTCTTTCTCTAGAACGTTTGGTCAAGAACGATAATCAGTATCTATTTCCATAAGTACATTCTCATACAGAATGTATTTCCGTAAAATTAACCCACGAATAATTCAAAAGCTGGTGCTTACTTTGTAGATTCCACCCTCTGAGTGTATAGAGGCACACGAGATACCCTCGGGTAATCAAATATCAATAAAATCAACATTTTTCACATTTCGATGGTTGGATTGGTTTTAGTTTATTTTCGGCCGTCTTTCCACGCTTTCTTCCGAAATTCGAGTGCTTTTAAAGGCGGAATTAAGGTCAACCAGCTAGACACAAGCTAGAACTTACGTAATTTAGGCTGATGAACGAATAGCTGAGCCAGGCAATAAAAACACTCTGAGATCTTTATAATGCAATTGACTTGATCCTACCCGTCCGACAAATAAAGCTCACGAGACAGAATTTCAGATAGCAACGACTTGACAGCCGATTTAATTTGTTCAACTATCTACGTAACGGGCTGTTAGGATCTTTTTACAACCCTGAGTTCAACCATCGTAATAATTGAGAGCGGTAATCTCTTGTTGGACTGAATTAGTAATACGGGGTTTGTTTATTTGATTGATGATAACATTAATACGAATGATTCATAATCGTCTGGTTATCCAGAGATATCTTTTCAGAATACTTTCGTTTTTTTTTCTCAATATAATCCGATAAGACCGATTCAACAGACGGATGTTATTTAGCGTTCCACTGCCGCTGGCTTTGGTCCTAAGCAGATCTCAGCGGATAGGTAAATTTACAAGATGTTTTATGAATTTATTATTGAATTGAAATTTTTTGGAGTGGATTTCATTTACATCATTGGTAGGTAGTTAAGTTATTGGGTTGGTGGGTCTGCCAGTAATGTAGCTGTGAACATACCTAATATAGGTAGTACCTATTAGGTACTACCTATGTTCGTTATCATTTTAATTTTTCTTCCTTGGTTTACTTATCTACTATATTAATGAGCAGATTGAGGCTGAGACTGATATCACCCTCATAATTTGCATCAGTATCCTCCCAAGCGATTTCGCCGACTTCGGCATCTTCAGGGAACTCCAGTGTTATGATGGTCGGTATGGGGAAATTAGGTATCACGTATGGCTGTTGAAATCGCCTAAAGGGGCCGCGATTCCCATCAAATTCAACAAATAATCGAATAAAAACAAATCATATAATGCAGTCTGCTACATTCTGGCGCATAAACTGGCGGCACTGATAAATAAAAAGAGACGATAATTGCGATAAATATTATGAAATAGAAAAACATTTTAGCATCTCTGCTCAAATGTGCTCATCAAGCCGAACGTGATTAACCCCTGGACGTGCGCTTGGTAAACTGTCATAGGAATAACGAATTCAGCCTTGGTGTCAATGTCAAACACGTGAAACATGGGACACATAACGAGATGGCTACGTACATGGACAACTTGTTCGCCATGTCAGATGGTTAAAAAGAGCAGGGGAAGGAAAGACAAACACAAAACGCCTCATCTATCCGCACCGAGGGCTCAAACGTGCAAAAGATTCCAAATGCGAAAGAGTTTTAAAAGGCTGACAACAACGAGAAGGGAGAGGCGCAAAACCTTGGCATTTGGTCAATGCAGAGCTGTCTTTCACCCCAGGTCATCACGACGGGACATTCCTCCGGATGAGAGATATTATCAAGCGATCTGCGTATCTTCATCATCGACCTGCAGACAAGTACGAGTTATCGGCGATTTAGGGGGAAATCCGGTCCGTGGGATCCCGCAACGACCGACCGATGCTTGAATGAACTTGAATCAACTTGAATTTAAGTGTTACTTACTTACATTTATAAATAAATAATTTTATCAGGAAGTTTTCCTCAGTTTTACCTTAAAATTTCAGTTCAACACCTATTTTACAGAGCAATCGGAAGTATTTATATTTTCCTGGATTCCTCGGTTGATTCATTTCAGGAAAAGGGTTTTTTTCCTAGACTTTTTTTGAAAAAAGTCTTTTGGCTCCAATTTCTCAGTCAGGATTTTCTGGTTTTTGCCGAGTAACGCGGGTTCTCTCAAATCGATTTGGTTTTTTGGCTGGTTGGATTCCTTGTACGTGATTGGTCATCTGTTTGATGATTAATTTTTGAAATTTCAAGAAGCCATTGAAAAACCATTTTTTGGTAGAAATTGAGTATTAACATTACAGGAAACCTTATAGATTTTTCAGCACTCTCTAGAGCAGAAAAACAATAGAAACTGACTCCCCATGAAATATTTCCAGGAAAAGGTCCTTGATAATTATAGCTCTTGGTTTGACTTTTCTTGCATGAATCTGTAGGTAGGTACTTTGACTAAAAAACATGAAATAGGACGTTTTTTCAGTCTTCGATCTATATGATGGATTCAAGGGTTAATGCGGAAAAAGTCGCTGGACTTATCAGAGAAGCATGGAATCGCTGAGAACCCGCAGACAAAATCTGTAGCCGGGTTTAACGAGTCTCAATTGAATTTCTCTAGCAAACCGCCGAGTTCATAGTTTGATTGCGTCTTCATTGTCCATAATAAACGTTGTTAATGTCCTTATCCAATCCCGACTCAATAGGATCGAATTGCAGCAGTGTCAGGCATAGCCGCTCGCTTCTCAAGAAATCGCCCGGTTGATTGCCGCTTTGGCAATGGACAACTTAGCGCACAAGAGCCCGACGACGAGGACTAGATTCGATCTGTATGAGAGGTCGTCATTGGAGTATACAGTCCGATGTAACTTTGCTCCGGGTTAACTCACAGGTCAGGTCGAACGATGAACATTGACTTTACGCAACATCATCGACTCCGGCTCCCTGAACTATTATACGAGCTCGAAATTGCTATATGAGTTCTGTTTACCATTGGCGATAAAGAAATCTGTAAATGAAAAGGGATTTTTTTAAACAGAGATTTGGAAGTCACGAGTCCAATTCACGTTTTGTTGCGAGCTGTTTCGTGCGCTGACTGGGCCGCAATTTAAAGAGTGGGGAAACCCGTCGGTAAACAATTACACAGCGTAATTTACAGCTAAGATTGTAATTAATCGGGGTTAGCCATTTATCACCCTCCCTTTAATCAGCTTTCGATTTGTATGGTCGACTGAATCCCAGTAGTTTCACACCATTTCTTAACGTTTAGTACGGGACGCCCTGTATAATTGTAATTAACGTCTTACAATTTATTATTATTATTATTATTATTATTAAATTCCATTCCGAGTGAATAGAAATACTGCGGATAATATCTACTGGATATGGAAACCCTTGCCACAAATTCAGTCCAAGGATTCGCCGGGCCCGGGTCTGAACTGAGAGTCGCATCACCTGCACAAACTTGGAAACTTGCTCTAATGATTGTTTTTCACATTCAGCCGCGTTTCTCACTCCGAACTAATTGGATGCTCAATGGTGATTTGCATTCGAAAGCGTAAATCTTGGTCGACGGGGATTAATTCAAACAGAGCTGATCGGTTTGGTAGTGATGACCCCAAAACCAACTCTGCCGGCCTGAAGACATGCTGCACGATGACGTTATTTTTATGTAATTACCTTGCCTAACGCATATATTTGGTCGGACGGTATTCTAATTTTTCGTAAAGCCGGACTTATATATACGAAATGGAAACACTCAAGGAAAAGAGATGCGAGGTTGCTCGGGTTCAGCGTCCATTAAAGCCTCGGACTCACGTGTGCTGGATCATCACGTGCTTGTAATATTTTGGCCCCTCTGGCTGCGTACTTAAATATGATGAAAATATTAGGCCTACAAAATTGTTTCAGAAATGAAGAGATTCTGTAGGATCTAGCTGTAAAGTTGTAGACACATTTCGTCTTTCAAAGACACAATTTTAATTTTCAAATTATTCGAAAAAGTGGGTTTAGAAAATGATACCTACTGTTTAGAATGTTTCGCGGTTTTCTCACGCAATTAGCAATAGAATGAAGTGTTTTCCCTGAATGACAGAGAAGCATTTATACCTGCCTCCTGAGAGCTTGTTTTTTATTGCATTCATTTTAAATGGCTGTTTCCCTTGTATTAATTTTTGACGATAAGCTTTTGTGGTCTTTTCCTTCCCACAACGATCTTTGGAAGGTAGCTTGAAAAAATTCAGATGCAAGGAGTAAGGAGCTTGACGTTTATAATTATTCACAACCCATTTTTAATTCCTAAACGTTCTCAGTATAAGAAACGGAACTAATTTTTTCGAGGTTTGACTAAACAAGCACCGATTAGTTATCTGAATAGCATGCATGACAGCTGACAGGCGTATAATGTAAATAGTTGTTCTGAACGAAACCCAAATACTGACGCCCACCAATTTTAAACCATGAGTTTCCCTATGCATCCTTGTCGTTTCTGTGAGAGGTAATTTCATGCTAATGCTAAAACTGTGGACTTTCGTTGGGAAATTGATTGAAAAGATTTCGAGTGATGAAATATTGGGATCATGGACCTTGAATCTTTGCTTTATAATGGAATCTGAATTCAGCTGGCTGCAGCACGTTTTAGCATAAAATGTCTTTAATAACAGGCTATATTATTAAATTGCCATATAAATTGGTTGTCCATTAGTTATAGAAGATACAGTATGCATAAATAGGTTTACTGCTAGAGCAAACCCAATTATCGATTCCTGGACGAAATCTAAAATTATGCTCCCATTTACTGAATAAATTATGGAATTAAAATGCTTTAGATTAATGACCTTCTGCTTATCCAAAGAAATAAAGAGTCAAAAAAAGGAAAATCTTTCCAAGGGAATTTTTAAGGAGTGAGTTTCTGCATTTTTCTCACCCCTGGAGCTACTTGGTAGAAAATGGCAAATTTTTTTAAATTAAAACTTTTTTAACGACTGCTCAAAAAATTTTTGTTTGACACGTTTCACCAAGTTTTTACTTTTGAAAAATACGCAGTCTTCCACAGCTGGAGTGATAAATGTTGCCATACCCCTTAGAAATATAATTAAGATACTACTAACGTTCTACAGTTCAGTAGAACCAGCTCAAACTGGTATAAAACCTAAAACAACCAAAACCGTATTGAGGAAATTTGAAGCTCGTCAGAGGCTTTCCGATATTTTACGGATGAATGAAAATTAATCAAACATGAATATCATGACGATGATGTTGATTTTGAAGGCGAATATTTTTACGCGCGAAATAAGCTATAACCAGTGGTGCGTAGATAACACACAATACTTCAATATTTTGAAACGTAAAATTGTGACACAATTTGATCATATTTTGACTGCTTTTAAGGGTGTTTAGGTCAAAAATATCAAAAAATTCACTATTCGAATTTCAAAATTCGCCCAAAATGAAAAAAAAAAACAGTTTTTCGGAACATAAAAAATATCCACATATTCTGCAAGGTAAAACAAAGATTTTAAGACCAAGAACGCTCAAATCGGTTCATTTTTGTGACCGGAAAAAAATAAAATAGAAAACACTAAAAATGCAAATCTATCGGAAGTACTGTGCGTTATCCGAATTTCGATTAAACAGGGTGTTAGGTCTTGCCGGGACAAACATTTCAGTTCAAGAAATTTGAAAAAAGGTTAAGAATTGAGGGAGTTATGGTCATTTTTGTAAATGACCACAGACGGACGGACGGACGGACGGACTAACGGACACACGGACACACAGACACACGGACACACAGACACACGGACACACTGACACACGGACACACAGACACTTGTTCAGGAAGTGATTCTGAGTAAATGTGTATGAGAAAAAGTTTTTTCTGATGCTCCGTTCCGATTCTCGATTTTAGGACGATCACAATACTTCCATTTACTCTGTAAATATGGAAGTAAAAATAGGAGTTGCCTTTCTTGGGACAAACAGTACTCACATTCTCGAAGAAGAGTGTAAGAGATATTTCTCGTTTGGCCCCTGATAGCGTTCTACAGAATTTAATAAATATTTTCCTCGAAACCGCTTCGAACAACATCCTTCCATCTTGACCCAACCTTCAAACGGGAGAAAAATCAAGTCCTCCCGCTGCCCTTGCCAATTTCACCCGGGAATTTCGGATACCAAGTTCTGCTTGTACAACGTCATTTCGTAGCAAAAAAAGATGAACGCAAGGTGAGGTCCAAGAGTCAGTGGAATGCGATGATAACGAAATTCCTTTCCGAACCGAAAACGGGACGAAGTTGGCGCCATCAAGATGAGAGTCAAGATCTCGGGAGACGCGTCTTCCATTCCACCCACCCCGAATTGTTGCGACAGATCGACGATGCAGTTGTCAGGAACTGTGAAGTATCGCGGACTATTCAAAATACGAACGCTTTCCTGATGACTATCGTTAAACATTTGGGTGCCCAAAAAAGTAAAAAAAAAAAATGAATTCACCCTTCAGAATCGTCTCGTCGGAGTTGCCGAAGCTCTTCAGGATCCTTAAGTGTCTTTCTTGATGCGCTTATAAATAGCCATAATACCAAAAGCCTCTCCTAAACAGGGTTCGTAAAAAAAGAACGTAAAACTTAGATAAGTACCTATAAAACTCCACTTTAACACCAAGAATTACAAAGAAATCGTCTTTTTTCTATTCGAATGTCGTTAAAAATTAACGGATGAAATTACTATTGCTTCAAACTTGAAGGGAGTAGCAGTGGCATTCCTCGAATAATATCAATGATGTAATTCGAGTCGTCGTACTGCTAGTTTTGCTTGAGATTTTTCAGCTACGGTAATGACATGCACGAGAAAGAGGAGATGGAATGAAAGCTGTAATTTGAGAAGACACGCTAGAACCATTTCAGAGTCGTCATGTTATGTTTGAATTATACAAAACTACCAAAATTATTGACACACCTACTGCTAGCTATCCTAGGATTTACGAGCTATCCTCGTATTCCTTGTTGCATCGCCTCCAGTTGAATCATTGGGACGTTCGACTACTTCCCATATTTAAATTGCTCCAACAGCAGCAGCCAGCACGATGATGGCAACCAGCGTTCTGATACATAAGTTCGTGATGAAAAAAGTTCAGACTTAAACCGAAACTCTAACTCTCAGACAAAATCGAAATCAGACTCGAATTGAAATTGAAACGTGAACTGAAACTCAAAGTCGAAGTCAAATTCAAACTCGAACTGAAACTCAAAGCCAAATTAAAACACAAGCAATAAGTCAAACTGAAACTCAAAGTGAAATTCAAACTCAACCTGAAAATGCAACTGAAGTTCGAAGTTGATCTGAAACTCAAACTCAAAGCCGAAGTCAAACTCAAACTGAAACACAAGCGAAAAGTCAAACTAAAACTCAAAGTCGAAGTCAAACTCAAACTGAAATTCAAACTCAACCTGAAAATGCAACCGAAGTTCAAAGTTGATCTGAAACTCAAACTCAAAGTCGAAGTCAAACTCAAACTGAAACACAAGCAAAAAGTCAAACTGAAACTCTAAGTCGAAGTCAAACTCAAACTGAAAATGCAACTGAAGTTCGAAGTTGATCTGAAACTCAAACTCAAAGCCGAAGTCAAACTCAAACTGAAACACAAGCAAAAAGTCAAACTAAAACTCAAAGTCGAAGTCAAACTCAAACTGAAATTTAAACTCAACCTGTAAATGCAACCGAAGTTCAAAGTTGATCTGAAACTCAAACTCAAAGTCGAAGTCAAACTCAAACTGAAACACAAGCAAAAAGTCAAACTGAAACACAAAGTCGAAGTCAAACTCAAACTGAAATTCAAACTCAACCTGAAAATGCAACCGAAGTTCAAAGTTGATCTGAAACACAAACTCAAAGTCGAAGTCAAACTCAAACTGAAACACAAGCAAAAAGTAAAACTGAAACTCAAAGTCGAAGTCAAACTCAAACTGAAATTCAAACTCAACCTGAAAATGCAACCGAAATTCAAAGTTGATCTGAAACTCAAAGTCGAAGTCAAACTCAAACTGAAACGCAAGCAAAAAGTCAAACTGAAACTCAAAGTCGAAGTCAAACTCAAACTGAAATTCAAACTCAACCTGAAAATGCAACCGAAGTTCAAAGTTGATCTGAAACTCAAAGCCGAAGTCAAACTCAAACATAAACACAAGCAAAAAGTCAAACTGAAACTCAAAGTCGAAGTCAAACTCAACCTGAAAATGTAACTGAAGTTCAAAGTTGAACTGAAACTGAAACTCAAAGTCGAAGTCAAAGTTAAACTGAAAATGTGACTAAAGTTCATAGTTGAACTGAAACTGACAGTCAAAGTCGAAGTGAAACTAAAATTCAAACTTGAACTGAAGTTTGAGTTCAACGCCGACTTTGAGTTTCAGTTCAACTTTGAACTTCAGTTACATTTTCAGTTTGAGTTTGAATTTCAGTTCGAGTTTCACTTCGACTTCGAGTTTAACTTCGAGTTTGTCATTCAGTTTTACTTTCGTTTTGCGTTTCAATTTGGCTTTGAGTTTCAGTTCGAGTTGGCATTTCAGTTTGAGTTTGACTTCGACATTGAGTTTGAGTTCAACTTTGAACTTCAGTTACATTTCGAGATTGAGATTAAATTTTAGTTTGAGTAAACTTTCGACTTGAAGTTTGATTTCAGTTTGAGTTTGAATTTGACTTCGACTTTGAGTAGAGTTTCAGTTCAAGTTTGAACCGCCGTTTCAGTTTGACTTTGAACTGCAGTTCGAGTTTCAATTTTAGTTCTAATTTGACTTTGACTTAGAGTTTGTGTTTCAGTTTTAATTTCGGTTTGCGTTTCAGTTTGAGTTTGACTTCGACATTGAGTTTGATTTCAGTTTGAGTTAGAATTTCAGCTCTAGTTTGAATTTGACTTCGAATTTGAATTTTAGTTTCAGTTCAACTTTGAACTTCAGTTACATTTTAAGTTTTAGATTAAATTTTAGTTTGAGTTTCACTTCGACAGTGAGTTTGATTTCAGTTTGAGTTTGACTTCGACATTGAGTTTGATACTGTTTGAGTTTGAATTTCAGCTTGAGTTTGAATTTGACTTCGACTTTGAATTTTAGTTTCAGTTCAAGTTTGAACCGCCGTTTCAGTTTGAAATTGAGTTTCAGTTCGAGTTTGAATTTTCCGTTCAAATTTGACTTCGAATCTGAGTTTGAGTTTTAATTTCGGTTTGCGTTTCAGTTCGAGTTTGAATTTCAGTTTGAGTTTGACTTTGACATTCCGAGTTTTGATTTCAGTTTGAGTTTGACTTCGACATTGTGTTTGATATCAGTTAGAGTTTTCCCTGGGGAATCAGTTTGAGTTTGGCTTTGCGTTTGAGTTCCAGTTTCAATTTCGGTTCGAGATTCAGTTTGACTTTGAGTTTCCGTTCGTGTTTGAATTTGACTTCGACTTTGATTTTCAGTTCAAGGTTGAATTTGATTGTTTTGATTTATTGATTGATAACTTCCGCAGACTGCAAGGCCGGCAATGTTCGTAGGCGAGTGTCATCTTAGTTGCAAAGCTAGAGGAGTCGAGTTTATGGTCCTGATCTCACAATGGACGCCCATTGTTCTCTCAGAATCCTTTGAATCGTAGAGCACTAATCCGCCAAATTGTACGCCGTATACCGCAATGTTGCTTGCTGTGGGAGAGGTCCTCAATGTTTCAACACCTTTGTCCAGGACTACAAACCCGAGACGGACCTCGATCGCGGGTTCGGATCACTGAATGACTAACGATGAACGGTTTGGAGGCTAGTGGACTCAACAACAGTAGCCACCGCGTAGGCGTGACAATCCTGCCAAGAACGTACACACACAAATTATTCACTTATCGCAAACGCGTAAATATACGGATGTATTTCGAACAAGCTGATCTCGACAAGAAGAAGTTCTTGTTATTTTTGCAAGACCTGTATTAGGTAAACGATGTTTTGCGTTTGACCTGCATCTTGGGACCACGGATTGCATTCTTGCTTTGGAGCTGAGTCACACCTGCAATAACGGTGATATAACGTTGGTGCAGTAGAAATCTTTAATGGAGGAAATCTAGATTTTCATTTAATTTTCCAGGTATTTAATTTGCCAGAAATATGATTCGGATTCGTGTTACGGTCATTCATGTCTGCATTGACAGCATTTCCAAGTCGAATTGAGAATTTTCCAAGCCAAATTGAGAATCTTTCAAACTAATTGGAGAATTTTTAAACCAAATTGAGAATTTTGATACCAAGTTGAGAATTTTCTAGCCAAATTGAGAATTTTCAAACCAATGACGATTTCCTCTTGACAATGTTTATTGCTCCAGCTGAAGAGTTTTCGGTCTCCCTGCTACCTTCTGGGGGTATTTCTGACAGTTCACCCCTGTACAGGTGAGTGAAGGGGCTCTGCCCTTAAGGACTATCAAGCGTGCCGCTGGTGGACTGCGGCCGTTCCTCGATGAATGTGCCAGCGAAGAAGGTGGGTAGTCGCTATCGACATAATTTATCACTTTTAAATTGACATAATAGGTTGTCATTAGATTTGCCATGGCAAATAGATATCGGCTTCTAAAGGCGTATTGCTTTGAGTTTACAGAATCGGATCGGAGGTTCAGAATCACCAAAAACAACAAAAAAGGAAGAATAGTTTCTATAATATCTGTACAATTTTCTATTTTGGTGGCTCTAGTCGTTATCGAGATCAAGTCGCCATTTGTATCTAGCGCTAGTCTCAAGAAAGAGAAATATGTTTCTTTCACGTTTCAAAGGTTCTAGAACACAAATTTTCACTAACTTACGCTCAATTCGACACTAACGTATGCGGACATCGCAATTGATCGAGATTGGACACGCACGGCACAAGTTCAGTGCAGGGAGGACTCGGCAATCCGCACAACTTTACATTTGAACCTCGAATTACTTCACTCGGTGCACGGCTCCCAGGCTATTTTACCAAGTCAAGCACAATAAGCTCTCAATTGCGGTCTAGGCAGCCTCAGTAGCTTGAGCTTCCAAGTTGATAACTCCCAGACAAGTCCCACACCAGTTAATTGTCCTTTCCTGCAATTCCTCCTCCCGGGTGAGCTTTGGCAATTTATAGCAAACTCATTGTTTTCCTAGTGTTGGGCTCTCTCTAATTGTGAGAGAGTCCTCCCTAAACTTCGGCGCAGACATACCGTACTTACTTTGTTGCCTTACTCCCACATTCTGGGCTCCTTACTTAATCCGCATGGCTGTGCAATTGGAGCTGCCACTACTCCACTACTGGTCTTGGGGTCCGTCGTTTCGACCGGTGAATTAAGTTTATCGTGTCCCTGACTTCCTATTCAGTGGGAAGTATGACCTTCGAAGATACGTTTTCTTTCCCTGGCGGCAAATCGTCGCTTTCCGCGGCTGATGGGAAAGTTTTTTTTTGCGCATAGACTGCATTTGCGCATGGGAAGAATAAACTCATCGGTCACATTCTTGGAGTCACACGCACCGCTGGCTATCAAAAATTCGCGAGCTAATGTGCGAATTACCGAACTTGTTGTAGGTACATGCGTTCTCGATCTCAGCATTATTACGTGAACATCCTGCCCTACTTGACCACTAAAACCGGCATCACTTCCTCAGTTTCTAATATTTTTTTATATTTCTTCCTCCACAATTTACAGCTAAGCCAGAGCTAATACGAATGTTGGTAGTTCCGCGCTATAAGAAATTTTTGAGTTGTACCTAGTTCTAGTTGGTTTGAATACCTAGGGCATTTTTGAGGTTGTTTAAGAATTGTCAGTTTTCCCAGAATAGTTTGAAAATTCAACAGATGGTAAAAAAACTATTTTCAATCCTTCCGATCAAAACCAATAGTGCCTGCATCTAAGAATCTGTCTGAGAAAGGCCTAGCCAACCTTCAATGAGGGTTCGAGTAAATAATATTTCGAACGTACCTGTCGCAGTCAAGTGGAGACCGGTGAGAACTAAAAAAGCATAGATTATGTGAGAGCTAAAACATTAAATAATATGCGCTTATCGCCGAAGCTGATCGATTCCCATAGCCTTGACTTAGTCTTGAGAAAAATAATCCTCCGCCGATTTCCTTTCTTTGCATTTCACGGCCACTTTCCAGCACCATGATTCATGGTTAACCAGCAAGTTTGGTTAAACGGGGGTAAATTCAACAATATTTATGGGAATCACAAAAAAAATTTGTTTCGATGTGGATTACTTCGGAGGGGATAAGCCTTCGTAAGATCAAAATCGATTCAATAGGGTTAGTTTGTCGTCTTCTAGTCCAAGTTTTTGAGCAAGCAAAATACCCTACCGCCCAGTTGCCCCTGCTGACCCTGCGAATTTCAAATTTTTTTTGAGGAAAACCGATGCTTCTTGTTCTTTTTTTTTTGAAAACTGTCGAATCACAGAACCGATTTTAACCATTCATTGCTTAAAAGGTTAAAGGTAAGTATGCTTAGTTTCCGTACACCCCCAAATACGTAATTTCTAATATACATAATTCAATATAGGTACAGTCATTGCCCTCAAACATAGTTTCCAAAGAGATTTAACTGGCCACATCTATCGGTGGCCAACTCAGCTCGCTCTCTGTGGGCATGGGTGAACTACAGCTAGGCCAGCCTAGGCATAGACTGCGACTGGCGACTAGTACGTACCCTCTGATCCGATGAACTTGGCATCCTTTTGCAGGGGTCGGGCTATGAGGTAATCCAGCTCATCTCTCAGCGGGAGACCAATAGCGTGACGCGTTCAACCTGAGTTCATCTGCATCAGATTTTCGACGATGACAGTCGGTGACGGAGAAGTGGCAAAGAAAAATAATTTTCATTGTTCCTTTTGTGGGCCCTGATTTGTAGGACATTGTACTGAACGAGTAAGAATGGTCATCATGGAAGAGTGCTCTGATTTATGTGGAACATGGCATCATCGAGTTGGTAATCAATTTAGTGTGAGTTCCGTGACTCCTGGGAGCGAAACTCCTTCATCGAACAAACGGTTTTAGGAGTATTTTTTCTACGTGAGAAACGAATTTCACAAACGAAATTTACGATTAGGCAACTATTTTGATCGATGGTCCAGAGGACGGTTTTTCTAAATTTTAGGTAGCTGCAAGCTTAGACACATTATGGTGTGTCAAATTCAAATAAAAAAGGAAATCTTGTTTTCAGACCCTGGAAAGGACGTACAAACCAATTTGAACTAAATTGTTTTTATTTACAAATTGATAAGGGGCAAAATAAACAAATAAAATAAACTTCTCTTCTTGCCTTAGATGTCCATCCATAATTTGGGCGTCGAGGATGAAGATTCGTTTTGCGGGATGAAGATTCGTTTTGCGGGGGCAATCCCAGAATCCCTTGGAGGTTTGCCCCACCTTTTTTCTGGGCAAGTAGTAACATGTTGCCCAGATCGGTGGTCTGGTTCGTAGGTCTAGCCCAATTGCGATGAGACGTTACTGTCTCGTCACACCATCTATTTTACTATGTTAACCTAACTACTAAGTATTACACATCATGATCGTCCAGAAAATAAATGCCTACCTAATGGTAGGCAGAGGCAAGATTCCTGTAAAGAAATAAGCGCTCAAAACCTTTGGCCGTTGTGTCAAGTTAATGCAGGAGTTTCAATCGTTTTAATGCAGTTGTTTCAATGCTGTTTTAATTGGCAATTAAAATCAAAAGAATAAATCTGCTGCTTTTTACAACAGGATGATCCATTCGCTATTCCAAGGTTGTACATTATTAGTTTTACGATCAGCCAGGGCCACGACTATCTTAGTTCACCTACTCCAATCCCTAAAGAAGGAGACGCCAAGTAAGGAATGAGGATCGTAAGACTTCGGACTTCAGAAGGAGGACCGACTGACTCATCGGACTATAGCTGGGCCTTACGATGACCTTTGGTGATAACTAGGGCTTCAGTTATTATGTTCATGTTATTATCTGAAAAAGTTTACAGTTTACTTAGTTTGCAGATAATTTTGGTTTTTTTCTTCACCGCGGCTTAATTTTCTAGCATTAAATGCTATTTTGCTATTGGAAAATTTTTCCATGGGATCTCATGAGAAGACACATCCGATTAGGGCGACTCTGAATGCCAGTGCTGACTGGCGCCTGTGCCGACTGGGGCCAGTGCTGACTTGGGCCAGTGCCGGCTGGGGACCGTGCTAACTTGGGCCAGTGCTGACTCGCGCCAATGCCAATTAGAGCCAGTGCTGACTGGCGCAAGTGCCGACTGGGGCCAGTGCTGACTGGCGCCTGTGCCGACTGGGGCCAGTGCTGACTTGGGCCAGTGCCGGCTGGGGACCGTGCTAACTTGGGCCAGTGCTGACTCGCGCCAATGCCAATTAGAGCCAGTGCTGACTGGCGCAAGTGCCGACTGGGGCCAGTGCTGACTGGCGCCTGTGTCTACTGGGGCCAGTGCAAACTTGGGCCAGTGCTGACTAGCGCCAATGCCAATTAGAGCCAGTGCTGACTGGCGCCAATGCCGACTGGAGCCAGTGCTGACTGGCGCCTGTGCCGACTGGGGCCAGTACTGACTTGGGCCAGTGCTGACTCGCACCAATGCCAACTAGGGCCAATGCTAACTGGCACCAGTGTCAACTGGAGCCAATGCTGACTGGCGCCAGTGTCAACTTGGGCCAGTGTCAACTGGGGCCAGTGGTGACTGGCGCCATTGGCGAATTAGGCCAGTGCTGATTGATGCCAGTATCAACTGGAGCCAGTGGTGACTGGTGCCAGTGCCAACGGGAGCCAGTGCTGACTTGGGAAAGTGCTGACTGGCCCCAATGCCAATTAGAGACAATGCTGACTGGCCCCAGTACGGACTGGCGCCTGTGACAACTGGGGCCAGTGGCGACTTAGGCCAGTGCCAATTAAAGCAAGTGCTGATTGGCACCAGCGACAACTGGGGCCAGTGGCGACTGGCGCTAGTGTTGACAGGGGCCAGTGTTGACTAGCGCCAATGCCGACTGGCGCCAGTGCTGATTGACGTCATTGACGACTGGGCGTTCTACCTGTTTTATCAAGAACAACTCCCGTGTTTTTCAATAAAATTTAAAATTTTGCTCTAAATTTTTCCAATTTCCGCGCAACAAACAAGAAAGTTTGGCTCCCCATTTTGACCCCAAAAGAATGGAGATCGGTCGGTTAAATTAGGCGCTCGATCATGAACACATCTCTAGGAGGATGAGTACGGAGGGGTGGGTGGCGGCCGGTAAACAAACTGTAACAATCATCCATTATATAACTGGAAAAGCCCCCGGTAATAATTAATTAGACTCGAGTCGGGCCTGTGCAGACGCCTGTATCACCCCCTTGAGATGGGGAGCCGACTGCTGCTGGAACATACGGAACCTGGCATTCCCAGCTGGAACGAATCGCAAATAAGTTTATTCGAAGGTTCAACCCTTTTCGGCCGTATACGTTCGCTCGAGTTGAACTCAAGTGGCAGGGGAACGGGGCTCACCTTGATGGTTGCTATCGCCTTGTTTACCGAATTACTCTGTTTCTCATACAAAATGTACATTTCCAAGAGATGGCGGCCCCTCCGCTCACACATGATGGCTTTCAATTCAACTTCTTCGCCGCACATCAAAGGGACGCTATTAATCGAGTGAAACGCGAGAGGAGGATCCTTGAAAAGCCAGAACTCAAGAGAGCGTAAACAGCATTAGGTAAATCATCAATCTCTAAATTCTAATTTGCATAACGTATAAAGCAGAAGTAAATTATGCCGAATAAGTTAACCGGATTTCTGCGAAGGTGCCTCCATTAGTCGATCTCAACTTCGGTACTTTCGGATATTAGCAGTTTTAATTTTGAGACGCGAAGGCCACTTTTTTACATAGATCCATTAACTTCCTGATTTTCTAATGCCGTCGTATCCGACCGTATAGACTAAAAATAAACCAGAGGTGAATAACACACATTACTTCCATATTTTGAAACGTAAAAGTGTGACACAATTTGATCATATTTAGGCATCTTTTGAGGGTTCCTAATTAGGAGGATACAGGTCCACGGTGGGATCAGGAACCAGAGCCTCCCCATACCACTCATCCGGATTTTGGACCGGTTCCTTCAGTTGCATCTACATGCACATGTAGATTACCCACAGGATGTCCTTTACCCACAGAACAGAGTTTAATTATCACACATCCCCCTAGAGCTAGCTCTAAAACTAACTCCCAATCCCACATCCGAGTATTACTTTACAGTAACTGTTGAGTACGATCATATAAATGGATAAATGTGTCCAATATTTTCTAATACTGGAAATCCAGATGCTGAAAAAATAGGGAAACGTTGCCCAACGGTTCATTTCCTATCAGCCGCTCCAAGACACGAATATTAGCAAAAGGTGCAGAGTTCGAAAGCAGGATAAATAGTTTCAATATTGAATTTTTTTATTAAATACACGTACCAAACGGCATAACTAGTTCGAATAAATTAACATAATTGGTAACAACAACGCTCACGTAAAAATTCGGATCTCAGCGTCAAATTCATGTAAAATGGCGTTCATTTTGTCGGAATCGCTTAGATTAGTTTTGGCAAATTTCCTCGTCCTTTTTCATTTTCCAGGTGGCAAGTAGTTGGAGCTGGGACGGCCTGATGGGTAACCTGGACAAATTTAATGTTACAAAGCGTAATGTTACAATACGTCACATTTGTCGGCCGAAATAAACACTCTTCTATGTCATCTTTTCCCTCATAATGGGTTTCAGGTTGAGGGTTTGGCAGGATTGAGGACAATGTTGAAGGTACCGGCCAGTGAATTCATCGTTACCTACCTATTCTATTTTCATTTGGACAAAAAGCCGAATATTCTATTTTCGTGAATAAATTCTCCGTTGCTAGAGAATATAAATTTATATTTATTCTATAACAATAAATGCTATATAAATAACATTTATGCTAAACGCAAGAGCTTTTATTGATGATTCTATCAAATAACGACAAATCCACTGGATGATACCTTCATCTTTCATGAGCCTTCATATATCTCTCCCGATGACTAGGTTTTTGGAGCCATAGCTATCGAAAGCGCTCGGGAAATTTAAAATTTAAATATGGAACAAAGTTTCGCTCCTTGACCTTTTGAAAAGAACTCATGAACTTTGGTGAATTTTAACTCAAGATGAATGACAATAATTATTACAATTTATTAGAATTTTAACCCTTTTTTAGTCATCTTACCGTTAGCGCCTCCACCGTTGCCGCCTGCTGAGGGATATCCGCCTCCACTGGGGCCCGACGGTCGACCGCCCGATCCACCTCCACTGGGTCCGCCGCTCGGATACCCTCCTCCAGGGGCTGATCCTCCCCCTGTCGATCCGAAGCCGCTGCCGCCCGACGGGCCCGCGGACGGTCCGAATCCGCCAGGACTGCTCGGCCTTCCGGACGGGTATCCTCCAGCTCCTGAAAACGGAAAAGTAGATTTTCAGATATCAACATGATTTATAATGAAATAAATTTGAAATTAGGGTTAGTGGTCAACGATGAGTAGGTATGTATGGGTATATTTCCCTCTCATTTCGTTGACAAGGGATTTTCATAATTTCTCCCCTATTATCAGAGATTTTCAAAGGATTTTCCTCATGAGATTTCCATGCTGCTGAAAGTTTCGATTAGCTCCAACTAATTTTGACGAGGTAGTCCGATCAAAAATCGTCATGGGCTCAAAATCGTTAAATAATTTGCAATTATTTCTTCTAGTAAGAACTTATGTCGGAACGGATCCTGCAGAATCGTCGAAAAATTCGCAGGATAAACATTTTAGCCTAGATCTGTGCCAGGAACAGCCGCGTTTGCAAGGCCTAACAAACACAAATTCGCTGCACTCGGGTCGAAAACGACTGGAAACGATAAGGCACGTTCCAAATACACAGAACACATTTTGAGCTCAAAACGAATGACCGCTGTTATCTGGAATGGCCATTGCACAGGGCTCAGCGAATGTTTTGAAAGAAAAACAAGGCGAGGTAAATAAATAAGCGACGCAATCGCTCCCCTCTGGCCGCTGCAATTATTGCATTTCACCCCCTTTTCCCTCACGGTCGACTAATTCGAATTATTTTTTCGGAGGTCGAATATCGGGGAAATTCCTCGCACCTACACAACCTTTCTAATTAGGACCGTCAAAATCGCATTCTCGCGGGGCCGATTGATCATTCGATTTTAACAGCCGCAGGCCATTGGAAACGGGAGGTTTTCTGAAAGGACCGATACAAATATCCAACTCTCGATAATATCATTTCGATATATTATTTCGAATTAGCTTGCATACGCACATGGGATGCTTCACGGGTTTACACGAATATGAGTGTTATTCTATTATTTATTTCTTCTCAATATTATTTATTTTCTTATTGTTTTTCCTGGCCATAAAAATGTACCAATTTGGGTTTTTTTTTTCTTAAACTCTTTGTTTCACCTTGCAAAACACATGGATATTTTTTATTCTATGATAATTTGGCGTATTTTCATTTCAGGCGAGTTTTGAAATGTGCATCGTGAATTTTTCGATATTTTTGGTCTTAAAACCCTAAAAAGTTATCAAAATATGATCGTATTGTTTTAAAATTTTACGTTAAAAATATGGAAGTTTTGTGTGTTATCTACGTCAGTATAAAGCTATTGCTGTACCAATACCTCGAATATTTAAAATAGCGTTTTTCCAGATGCTTCAATCGTGTTTTTCTCATGAAAAAACGTGTTAATATTGCAGAATATGCAAATATTATCATCAGGTGTCATCTGACATGCCAAAAATTTCTTGAATCTTCGATAATTAGAAAATTTATGAAGTAACCCATTGAAGATTCTTTCGAACTTACAGCTTTCTGGAATCTAGGCTCTTTTTGGGGAAGCAACTAAATTTCTAAACAACTATAACTCAAATTAAATGGGAAATGGTACAAAACTCACCTCCGGGACCACTCGCACCACCTGGTCGACCAGCACCAGCACCACTCGTAGCTTCGCCTTCGTATTGCACATCGGCGTTGTATCCCTGGCTGTCGGCCGTGTACGTCACTTTTTGTCGTCGCCCGTCGGGCAATAAAACGTTGTATTCTCCTCGCACCGTGTTTCCGTCGCTTTCAGCCTTGTGGGAATAGTCGTTACCACTTTCGGCATCTTTTACCTCGTAAGAGAAGCTGAAAGGTTCCGGCTGGAAAGATTCGAAGGAAAATATTCAGATAAGCTACGGTAAGGAGTAACCATTGGTGTGTAGATGACACACAATACTTCCATATTTTGAAACAGAACATTTTTACACTATTTGATCGTATTTTGACTGAAAATTGAAAATTCGAAATTCGAAATTTAATAATAACATTACTTTTCCTCCTTCCTCGCCCGGCCCGGAGGCACCGCCTCCAGTGCCGCCTCCACTGCCGCCGTAACCGCTGCCGCCGCTTCCTCCACTGCCACCGCCATAGCCGCTTCCGCCGCTCCCCCCAGTAGCCCCAAAGCCGCTTCCTCCTCCTCCGAGTCGGCTGCCGCCGTAACCGTTGCCGCCTCCGCCTCCGCCTCCACTGTTCGGCGGCAAATACTGAGCCGACGGGGCGTCACTTCGTGCTGCTCCGCACAGAAGAGCGACTACCATCAGCACCTGCGAATGAATGAATTTTAGTGCCGCTGAGTGGAGGCGCTTTCGCCGATTTTGGCCTCATTCCGAACGTTTCGTTTCAGTGCTAGTATTTACCCGATTTCGCCTCATCGGGGGACAACAAGGACAATGGATATTTATAACAATATTATTTAAAGAAACATACTGCACAGACATTAAATAGGAGGAGGTAATTTGGGTTGAGGTTAATTGAAATAAACGTGATATTGAGAGCACGTACCTATACAGACGAGTTTACCAATTACTTCTTGGGTAATGAAAAATCCGATATTATTCAATTTGTCCGTTTTCAAGGAGGGAAATTTTCAATTGTTTCTGATTTTCTAACTTGAAGAATAAATTGAAAATTTTCTCGGCATCAATGGCTGCCCGATCGATTTCAAAGATTTACGAAATACTGGCAGCTTAGGAAAAATTGTCAAATCGGACTAGCCATTCGGATGGAATGCTAACAGCCGGGCACTCAGATTAATGGCTGAAAACTTGTTTTTGAGAGTCATAAGTGGCAAGTCTGAAATTTCAGGGCAAGCTCATGGTCAAATTCCCACGTCCCTCTGTAAAATTTTCCATCTCTAATTGCAGGGACCGCCATAAACATGGTACTACCACCTAACCAAAATTGGTCTTACCTTGAAGCCCATCCTTTCGGGACTGTTTGATCTCGATACTGAACTGCGATTATGATCGGCGTAATTTCTGTTATATATACCAAAGTCGGCGAATGAGAATCGGAGGAGGGCGGTGAAGATGCGCAATATCTAGGGCCTGGGGATGGACTTGGACCGGAGGGGGTGCAGTCATTGATTGAAGCCTGATGTTCTCTGACATTCGACGGATCAAGGGGTTTTCGGCCGCAGATCGTGACCAAGGGCAGTGCTGAAGTGGTCACAAAACCAACTTGACCTCAAATGACGACAGGTTTCCCAATTCGTACAATTTCTCAGTCGTCGAGGTTGACGACTGATTTCACTCGAGTTCGTTACGACTCTTTCACTTTAATAATCTAAAAGCGCAATATGCACTGCCCATGGCATCGCCGTTCGTGAGCAATTCTCGCAAATGTTTGCTTTGCTGATAAACGTAAAGAGGCTGCCAGATCACGAGCGCACGCGCACTACATTTCCAGCGAGAGGGACCTATCGACCCTGACATAATATGGCCCATATCTGATTAAATCCTACGTGCATACGCGCAAAATATTCAACGATACAGGATAATCCAGAAGGAAAATTAGATTCTGATAATGGCTCATAAAAAATCGAAAGAATTTGAAGAAATTGAAGGAAAAAATCGAAAGAAATAAATTGAAAAAATAATAGGTAATAAATAAAATGAAATAATAATAGTTACGAAATTTAAAGAAAAAATCGAAATAAATAAATGTCGAACATTTTTAAAATTAAGTAGGCAGGTATATTTTTGAAGGTTTTTTTAAACAAGAACACTGTCGACATCAGAAGTTGAAAATAATTGAAACTACAAAACAGGTAGGCATTTATTTCTATGAATTGAATAATTCAGATAATAGATAAGTTTAAAGGTGACCTTTCTTCAGTTTGAATGATGGATTACACCAACAATTATTAATTTTTCAGATCTTATTTTTTAATTTCTTATAATATTTTTTATAATATCTTTAATTATTTATTTAATTATTTAAGATCATTTATCTTATAGGTATCTTATATCTTTTATAAAAGAATTTATTATTATTCTCAGGCCTGTGTTTATTATTTCCTTTTTTACGTTCCAGAACTCCCATGTCTTCAACAGAAGTTACTACTGATGAAGGTGGGAGGCCCTTCCATCCTTACTGGCATTGGGCCCTTCCTTACTGACCTATATTAAATTGTGAGGAGTAAAAATTTTGTTGATTCCCCATGAGAAACGACTGTAAGATGTCTCTATTCCAGAGCTACATGACAAAAACTCAAACGCTAGTAATTTGCTGGCTAAACGCGCAGTTAAAAAAAAAAATTGACAGTTTTTGGTTACCTATTTATAGACCAACTCGCTTTATCTCGCTTATTCTTATGAATTTCCAGGGAATGAAGTTAACGGCAAAATTTAGGACTTCCTCGGATACTCAAAAATGTTTTAAAAAATTTTCCCGACCGATCACATAGGTAGGTACATTATTTCTGGAAATATCATATGTCTGGAAATAATGTACCTACCAAAATCGACGAAAATATTGTTGGATTCATGAACCTACGTATTTGATATGCAACTCTTGATGGCCTGGTCCGGTGGACCTACAGTAGGTACCTACTTAGACAAGCCCAGAAAATAGAACAGGGCTGAGGAGTCAACCCTGATGTGATTTCCACCGGAAAATAAAATTGGCTTCGCCTTTTCGAAATTGTCATTAAACTTACCTTCGATATCATGGTAACTAGCCGTATAATGGCACTGAGGTAGATCGACTTCGTGAACCGAACGACAGACAATGTGGCGATGGAAGATGTCACCCCCCGACTTTATATACTACGACAGAGTAAGACAGAGAAGAATAAGGTAGGGTTAAGGATTCTATTGGAAGGATAAGGTAGGGCACATGAACCCCTTCTGGGCAAAGGCAGTGCAAGGACGCGATGCTTCGCGACATCCTCTCGAAGGGGGAGCAACTCGAGTCTCGTCGTGACACCACGACCTCAAACTCAGCATAGACGACGACAAGGCGACTTTCACAACTACAGTAGCCACCCTCGAGGGCTGAGGGCCTAAGTTCAAAGTATCGATAGGGGAGTACGGGAATGTGTGTGCTCTTCTTTCGCGATTCCCTCCCCCGAGTTATAGGTACCTATTATGTTACGTATAACCGTAAACTCCCAATCCGATCCGACCTATTGGTTCCCGCAGTAGCTGATACCAGGACGAGTACGTTTATACCTTAACTACCTCTGAACTCCGAATACTGAAAAACCGACGGACCTCCCGGGTGACATTCTTCTAATAGGGAGCCTGGACTTTTTTAACGTCGCCGATCTAAGCTGGAGAAACGAGCAGGAGGCTGGCAAGAACAATTATGTCCATACCCGAATGACACTCAACCCTTACAACCTTCGAAAACCTCTGACTCTTGATTTATCATGTTCATGATGAAGAGCCACTGTCGCCTAACTTTCAGTCTATTTGACGTGCACATCGATGATTTGTGCGACGCCTTGTTAACTTCAACACCTGTTGGTCATAAACCCATCACGAAAGCAACATGATAAATTTGCCATTACGTTATTTCTATTAGCGGATGAAAGTTTGCTAGAATCAAATTTCAAACAGAAGTTTGAGGTAAACAGTTGTTGAGTAATGGCAAATTGGCAAAACATCATCTCGTTGAATTTAACGTCCTGTTTCACATTGTGGCTGTTTGTACCGTAATGAGGGGAGAACAACAAGCAACGAGTCATTAAATTTCTTCAAAACAAATAGGTATACCTACCTGATATACAGTAGATATGATGAAAAAAAAAAAAACACATTTTTTGGAAGGGCCCTAGTACCATGATAAAACGTTGCAAAATCAAATAAAGACCACAAGACTAAAAGGAGTCTTCAGATAAAAAGGCATCTCTTGATGTACAACTCGAGTGAAAGAACTCACTGAATTTACTCTTGAGTAATTAGGTACCTATAAAAAAAAGAAAAATGAAACGCAAAAAGTCCAATTGCAAAAAAAATTTTAAATTTTAAAAAATTTTTAAGTTTTAAAAAAATTTTAAATTTTTTTTCAATTGTTGGTTTTTGACTTATGTCATTTTGTGATCGGATTACCGACAATGTGCATCATGTCTTGAAATTCTTGATAAATCACCTAAAATCCGAGTAGGTACCTATTTGTCAAAAATTAGAAATAAAAAAATCAACTTTCTTTTTAATTTGATTCTTTATAAATTTTAATGTTTAATTTTTTAACATTTTGAATTTTGATTCTTCTTAAATCCCTTACTCTGCAAGAGCAGATAGGAAATATGTAATTTTTTTGAAATTTCGGATTTTTTAGTTATTGAGGAAATCTTACAAAACTATTCACAATTTTGTCTCTCCCTCGCTCCCGTGCCCTTTAGACATACAATCTTGAGCTCTGCATGCAGACAGAAGAACAGTCAGTTACGCAGACTTTCATTGAGAGAAATACATTTTTATTAGTATTGGAGCGAATGAGTGAATAAACTTTCAGTGCTTAAACCTCTTATTTCTTTGTCGCTTACAGCTACAACACTTCCATTAACCTTACCTGCTTGGAAAAATAAGATGTAGAAGTAAAAATTGCTCTTTTTAGCCCATGAAGAATGAATGAATGAATTTTCATGGGTCGACAGTTGTCATAGGTGATTGACCTAGCACCTTCACTGAAGGTCCTTCAGGTCTGGGTATTAGTCACACAATCCACCTCCTGCGATTTGAGTATCATTGCAAGGGTGACATTTTGATCTGTATGAGAGTCATATGTGTATAGATGAGGTCGCCTCAGCAATTTATACAGTTGTAATCGATTCGATTATTGAACGACTTATTTGTGCCCGCGTACGTACAAAGAAAATGTATTAGATCTCGATGAAGAGGATGAGCAAGGTAGACAACTTTCAAGTCCCGGATTGCGAACGGATTCCATTCGCACGACTCGTCTTCAATACTCTGGCGAAGATTTATCGGCTGTATATATGAATAAATGTTGGATCTAGTCTTTCTGCTATATTGTGATGCTCATTCTGTTAATGGGTGCCATTTTAGTCGCGGTTATATAGTACGAGGTGCGCTTGCCACCTGTTGCATTTTACGAGTGTCATATCTTTATAGCTTTGATGCCTTACCACGCACTACTTGAACTCTACTCGGTTGAAACCTAACCGTTTCTATTGGAGATGGAGCAATGTCTGGAAGTGGGCCGTCCAAATTGTGAGAGAAATGGAACTTTCGACGAGGACAGAAACTGCGAAGTAGCTGTGGACACCGGCGTTGCCGTAGAAGACGAGTGTCATCATGTGAATCGTCGTTGCCATGGCGACGGTACCAATGCCCCAAATTAGAAAAAAGATTTGAACCTAATTTCACCAATTGCGGGTTTGTTTTAGTAACGTGAGTGCAGGCATTGCATTACGCATGCGCAGTGAAAGCTTCGGATTACTTGGAAACATCTAACACTGCCAACTACAGTCCTTGGCCTGGAACAAGACAAGAGATGATATTGAACAATTTTCGTAATCATGTGTCTATGAGAAGGCATAATATGAAACGCATGATCACACAATTGCTCAATATCATCTAGGTAATTTTCCTCTAAGAATTTAATTCTAATTCTCTCAATATCATTTAATTTTCTTTCTTTCGTCCAATCATATTATGATTTTGTGTTTGGGGAGATGGTTGCTAATATTCAATTTTAATCATCATAAAAATGGTGGTCAAATGGTATTTTCCGGACCTTTCGGCAACGCACAAAGCGCGAACTTGTGAATCCGCCTTTATTCGGGGAATAAGGTTTATTTATTAAAAAACTGAATTTATGAACCCACTCTTAGAAAAAAATAAGGGCCACTTTCACCAAAAAATTGATGGCTAGCTGAAGTCAGAGACTCGTTTGATGCTTTTGGTAGCTTTGTTTGCAGATACGTGACAAATAGTAACCATCGAGCTGGTAAATTTAACGAGTTGATAAGAAACGTTTGCTGAAAGTGGCCTTAGGGCCATACTTAGGTATGGTGATTCTTCTCAACCCTAACCGTATCCTTCACAATGACCCAGGTACTGAATCGGCCAATTTTTGTTAAATGTGTGAAATATAACCGCACTGTAAGTATTTTACAACCCACGGGTTGTAAGTCCAACGCGTTGCAAGTTCACAGGACAATTTACTCCGCAATTGTGCTGCGTGAACTTCCTGGAACTGTCTGCGGGATGTACAATGATGGCATTCGAGGCTTAACATCGATGTAGCGGAATCTCTTCTATGTAATGCTGATTCTGTTAGTATTACCAGTGTCGGAGTACAAAGAAGGATTGTACGGACCGAATATAAATACATCCAACTATAATGAGAACCTTCTGTTCGACTGCGCAATGCGTCGCTTCTTCACGATCCTTGTTGACACTGACGTCACTGAAGGTACTTGGCACAAGGTACTTGGGTATTCAGCAGCGTCTTTTCTGCACAGCAGACGTTTACTATGAACTAGCAGGTGCTACATGCCGTAAAAGGCTAATTTGCCATTTGCTATATTGACTCGCATTTTTTTCAATTATTGACACCTTTACGGCCTTCTTTTGATTTATCTTCAATAGAAAATCGTATCATTAGAACCGGCCACTGGGATCTATAAACAATCAAATTTTGATTTGCATTAAATTTCCAGTAATAACTGGCCCAACTAACGATTTAGTTAATATGAAATGCATGAGGCGTTTTCCTGTAGAGCGGACTTGCCAGGTTCGAGTCCTGCCTGAGAGAAAATCTTGCGATTTTCCTCGAGGACACAATTCGTTTGAGAAATTTCGTCGCCGTGATGCTTTCATGTCTAGTGCCTACACACAACCAGCAATCCAGCTTCGCTTGATTCAATGCACTCGGTGAATAATTGTAACCTCTGTCCTCTATTAGGTACCTACAATCGTTTCACCCTCTGATTAAAGGTTACGGGTTCTCTCGTATACCTACCGTGCTAAGCTTAGCGGTCCACCGCTGCCATTTCAATTCATAACACAATGGAATGTTCAACGATTTCGTAACACCGAGCCATACGTTATTTGATGATTCCTAGAACACGTTGGTGTTCATTCGTATTCAAGGTAGGTACTAATATCGGAATTGTAGGTCCTCTCTCTGATATCTTCATGAAGGGATATTATAATTGAACGCTCAACATCAGAGTAGGTATTTATTTATGGCCACCTAACGTGTGAGTTCTGGGGTCAGGACTCTCCAATAGTCAGCGGACAGTCAACCCCCATAAATTACGAACCGCGTAGATGTAGACAGGTCGTAAATTTGGAAAGATGCGCTACCTACTCGGTTTGTTGGCTTTGGCGCTCCAATGTGAGGAAAGCATCCATCCGCCTTTCCAACCCGACCCGGGGCCAAAGTCTTGACAGCGACTGACTGAACTTGGACTCATGTAAAGTAGACTCCTACGAGTTAAGTTCTATTCTCGGTTTTACGCAGTGTAAGGGACGGAATACATGATACCTGAAAATTGAAATTGACGCTCTTCAAAGCAGGTAATAAGTACCTGGAGATCCACTGAATTTTCGGTTGACGAGTTGAAAATCCCAAGTTTGTTTCAAATCCAAAATATGTTTTTTTTAGTTTGAACCAGGATTGAACTGAGTTTGAACTGAGTTTGAACTTAATTTGAACTGAGTTTGAACCGAGTTTAAACCGAGTTTGAACTGAGATTGAACTGAGTTTGAACTTTGATTGAACTGAGATTGAACTGAGTTTGAACTGAGATTGAACTGAGTTTGAAAGGAGATTGAACTGAGTTTGAACTGAGATTGAACTGAGTTTGAACTGAGATTGAACTGAGTTTGAACCGAGTTTAAACCGAGTTTGAACTGAGATTGAACTGAGTTTGAACTGAGATTGAACTGAGTTTGAACTGAGATTGAACTGAGTTTGAACTGAGATTGAACTGAGTTTGAACTGAGATTGAACTGAGTTTGAACTGAGTTTGAACTGAGTTTGAACTGAGTTTGAACTGAGTTTGAACTGAGATTGAACTGAGTTTGAACTTTGATTGAACTGAGATTGAACTGAGTTTGAACTGAGTTTGAACTGAGATTGAACTGAGATTGAACTGAGTTTGAACTGAGTTTGAACTGAGATTGAACTGAGATTGAAATTGAACTTGAATTGAATTGAATTGAATTGAATTGAATTGAATTGAATTGAATTGAATTGAATTGAATTGAATAGAAATTGAATTGAATTGAATTGAATTGAATTGAATAGAAATTGAATTGAATTGAATTGAATTGAATTGAATAGAAATTGAATTGAATTGTGAAATTGAACTTGAATTGAATTGAATTGAATTGAATTGAATTGAATTGAATTGAATTGAATTGAATAGAATTTGAATTGAATTGAATTGAATTGAATTGAATTGAATTGAATTGAATTGAATAGAAATTGAATTGAATTGAATTGAATTGAATTGGATTGGATTGGATTGGATTGGATTGGATTGGATTGGATTGGATTGGATTGGATTGGATTGGATTGGATTGGATTGGATTGGATTGGATTGGATTGGATTGGATTGAATTGAATTGAATTGAATTGAATAGAATTTGAATTGAATTGAATTGAATTGAATTGAATTGAATTGAATTGAATTGAATAGAAATTGAATTGAATTGAATTGAATTGAATTGGATTGGATTGGATTGGATTGGATTGGATTGGATTGGATTGGATTGGATTGGATTGGATTGGATTGGATTGGATTGGATTGGATTGGATTGGATTGGATTGGATTGGATTGGATTGGATTGGATTGGATTGGATTGGATTGGATTGGATTGGATTGGATTGGATTGGATTGGATTGGATTGGATTGGTTTTGATTGTATTGGATTGGATTGGATTGGATTGTATTGGATTGGATTGGATTGGATTGGATTGGATTGGATTGGATTGGATTGGATTGGATTGGATTGGATTGGATTGGATTGGATTGGATTGGATTGGATTGGATTGGATTGGATTGGATTGGATTGGATTGGATTGGATTGGATTGGATTGGATTGGATTGGATTGGATTGGATTGGATTGGATTGGATTGGATTGGATTGGATTGGATTGGATTGGATTGGATTGGATTGGATTGGATTGGATTGGATTGGATTGGATTGGATTGGATTGGATTGGATTGGATTGGATTGGATTGGATTGGATTGGATTGGATTGGATTGGATTGGATTGGATTGGATTGGATTGGATTGGATTGGATTGGATTGGATTGGATTGGATTGGATTGGATTGGATTGGATTGGATTGGATTGGATTGGATTGGATTGGATTGGATTGGATTGGATTGGATTGGATTGGATTGGATTGGATTGGATTGGATTGGATTGGATTGGATTGGATTGGATTGGATTGGATTGGATTGGATTGGATTGGATTGGATTGGATTGGATTGGATTGGATTGGATTGGATTGGATTGGATTGGATTGGATTGGATTGGATTGGATTGGATTGGATTGGATTGGATTGGATTGGATTGGATTGGATTGGATTGGATTGGATTGGATTGGATTGGATTGGATTGGATTGGATTGGATTGGATTGGATTGGATTGGATTGGATTGGATTGGATTGGATTGGATTGGATTGGATTGGATTGGATTGGATTGGATTGGATTGGATTGGATTGGATTGGATTGGATTGGATTGGATTGGATTGGATTGGATTGGATTGGATTGGATTGGATTGGATTGGATTGGATTGGATTGGATTGGATTGGATTGGATTGGATTGGATTGGATTGGATTGTATTGGATTGGATTGGATTGGATTGGATTGGATTGGATTGGATTGGATTGGATTGGATTGGATTGGATTGGATTGGATTGGATTGGATTGGATTGGATTGGATTGGATTGGATTGGCTTGGATTGGATTGGATTGGATTGGATTGGATTGGATTGGATTGGATTGGATTGGATTGGATTGGATTGGATTGGATTGGATTGGATTGGATTGGATTGGATTGGATTGGATTGGATTGGATTGGATTGGATTGGATTGGATTGGATTGGATTGGATTGGATTCGATTGGATTGGATTGGATTGGATTGGATTGGATTGGATTGGATTGGATTGGATTGGATTGGATTGGATTGGATTGGATTGGATTGGATTGGATTGGATTGGATTGGATTGGATTGGATTGGATTGGATTGGATTGGATTGGATTGGATTGGATTGGATTGGATTGGATTGGATTGGATTGGATTGGATTGGATTGGATTGGATTGGATTGGATTGGATTGGATTGGATTGGATTGGATTGGATTGGATTGGATTGGATTGGATTGGATTGGATTGGATTGGATTGGATTGGATTGGATTGGATTGGATTGGATTGGATTGGATTGGATTGGATTGGATTGGATTGGATTGGATTGGATTGGATTGGATTGGATTGGATTGGATTGGATTGGATTGGATTGGATTGGATTGGATTGGATTGGATTGGATTGGATTGGATTGGATTGGATTGGATTGGATTGGATTGGATTGGATTGGATTGGATTGGATTGGATTGGATTGGATTGGATTGGATTGGATTGGATTGGATTGGATTGGATTGGATTGGATTGGATTGGATTGGATTGGATTGGATTGGATTGGATTGGATTGGATCTGCAGTTCAATCTGCAGTTCAATCTGCAGTTCAATCTGCAGTTCAATCTGCAGTTCAATCTGCAGTTCAATCTGCAGTTCAATCTGCAGTTCAATCTGCAGTTCAATCTGCAGTTCAATCTGCAGTTCAATCTGCAGTTCAATCTGCAGTTCAATCTGCAGTTCAATCTGCAGTTCAATCTGCAGTTCAATCTGCAGTTCAATCTTCAGTTCAATCTTCAGTTCAATCTTCAGTTCAATCTTCAGTTCAATCGGCAGTTCAATCTGCAGTTCAATCTGCAGTTCAATCTGCAGTTCAATCTGCAGTTCAATCTGCAGTTCAATCTGCAGTTCAATCTGCAGTTCAATCTGCAGTTCAATCTGCAGTTCAATCTGCAGTTCAATCTGCAGTTCAATCTGCAGTTCAATCTGCAGTTCAATCTGCAGTTCAATCTGCAGTTCAATCTGCAGTTCAATCTGCAGTTCAATCTGCAGTTCAATCTGCAGTTCAATCTGCAGTTCAATCTGCAGTTCAATCTGCAGTTCAATCTGCAGTTCAATCTTCAGTTCAATCTTCAGTTCAATCTTCAGTTCAATCTTCAGTTCAATCGGCAGTTCAATCTGCAGTTCAATCTGCAGTTCAATCTGCAGTTCAATCTTCAGTTCAATCTGCAGTTCAATCTGCAGTTCAATCTGCAGTTCAATCGGCAGTTCAATCTGCAGTTCAATCTGCAGTTCAATCTTCAGTTCAATCTGCAGTTCAATCGGCAGTTCAATCTGCAGTTCAATCTGCAGTTCAATCTGCAGTTCAATCTGCAGTTCAATCTGCAGTTCAATCTGCAGTTCAATCTGCAGTTCAATCTGCAGTTCAATCTGCAGTTCAATCTGCAGTTCAATCTTCAGTTCAATCTTCAGTTCAATCTTCAGTTCAATCTTCAGTTCAATTGGCAGTTCAATCTGCAGTTCAATCTGCAGTTCAATCTGCAGTTCAATCTGCAGTTCAATCTGCAGTTCAATCTGCAGTTCAATCTGCAGTTCAATCTGCAGTTCAATCTGCAGTTCAATCTGCAGTTCAATCTGCAGTTCAATCTGCAGTTCAATCTTCAGTTCAATCTTCAGTTCAATCTTCAGTTCAATCTTCAGTTCAATCGGCAGTTCAATCTGCAGTTCAATCTGCAGTTCAATCTGCAGTTCAATCTGCAGTTCAATCTGCAGTTCAATCTGCAGTTCAATCTGCAGTTCAGTCTGCAGTTCAATCTGCAGTTCAATCTGCAGTTCAATCTGCAGTTCAATATGCAGTTCAATCTGCAGTTCAATCTGCAGTTCAATCTGCAGTCAATCTTCAGTTCAATCTTCAGTTCAATCTTCAGTTCAATCTTCAGTTCAATCTTCAGTTCAATCTGCAGTTCAATCTTCAGTTCAATCTGCAGTTCAATCTGCAGTTCAATCTGCAGTTCAATCTGCAGTTCAATCTGCAGTTCAATCTGCAGTTCAATCTGCAGTTCAATCTTCAGTTCAATCTGCAGTTCAATCTGCAGTTCAATCTTCAGTTCAATCTTCAGTTCAATCTTCAGTTCAATCTGCAGTTCAATCTGCAGTTCAATCTGCAGGTCAATCTGCAGTTCAATCTGCAGTTCAATCTGCAGTTCAATCTGCAGTTCAATCTGCAGTTCAATCTGCAGTTCAATCTATAGTTCAATCTGCAGTTCAATCTGCAGTTCAATCTGCAGTTCAATCTGCAGTTCAATCTGCAGTTCAATCTGCAGTTCAATCTGCAGTTCAATCTGCAGTTCAATCTGCAGTTCAATCTGCAGTTCAATCTGCAGTTCAATCTTCATTGAATTGAATTGAATTGAACTGAATTGAATTGAATTGAATTGAATTGACTTGATATTTGAATTGAATTGAATTGAATTGACTTGATATTTGAATTGAATTGAATTGAATTGAATTGAATTGACTTGATATTTGAATTGAATTGAATTGAATTGAATTGACTTGATATTTGAATTGAATTGAATTGAATAGAATTGAATTGACTTGATATTTGAATTGAATTGAATTGAATTGAATTGAATTGACTTGATATTTGATTTGAATTGAATTGAATTGAATTGACTTGATATTTGAATTGAATTGAATTGAATTGAATTGACTTGATACTTCAGTTCAATCTTCAGTTCAATCTTCAGTTCAATCTTCAGTTCAATCTTCAGTTCAATCTTCAGTTCAATCTTCAGTTCAATCTTCAGTTCAATCTTCAGTTCAATCTTCAGTTCAATCTTCAGTTCAATCTTCAGTTCAATCTGCAGTTCAATCTTCAGTTCAATCTTCAGTTCAATCTTCAGTTCAATCTTCAGTTCAATCTTCAGTTCAATCTTCAGTTCAATCTTCAGTTCAATCTGCAGTTCAATCTGCAGTTCAATCTGCAGTTCAATCTGCAGTTCAATCTGCAGTTCAATCTGCAGTTCAATCTGCAGTTCAATCTGCAGTTCAATCTGCAGTTCAATCTGCAGTTCAATCTGCAGTTCAATCTTCAGTTCAATCTTCAGTTCAATCTGCAGTTCAATCTGCAGTTCAATCTGCAGTTCAATCTGCAGTTCAATCTGCAGTTCAATCTGCAGTTCAATCTGCAGTTCAATCTGCAGTTCAATCTGCAGTTCAATCTGCAGTTCAATCTGCAGTTCAATCTGCAGTTCAATCTGCAGTTCAATCTGCAGTTCAATCTGCAGTTCAATCTGCAGTTCAATCTGCAGTTCAATCTGCAGTTCAATCTGCAGTTCAATCTGCAGTTCAATCTGCAGTTCAATCTGCAGTTCAATCTGCAGTTCAATCTGCAGTTCAATCTGCAGTTCAATCTGCAGTTCAATCTTCAGTTCAATCTTCAGTTCAATCTGCAGTTCAATCTGCAGTTCAATCTGCAGTTCAATCTGCAGTTCAATGCAGATTGAACTGCAGATTGAACTGCAGATTGAACTGCAGATTGAACTGCAGATTGAACTGCAGATTGAACTGCAGATTGAACTGCCGATTGAACTGCAGATTGAACTGCAGATTGAACTGCAGATTGAACTGGAGATTGAACTGGAGATTGAACTGGAGATTGAACTGGAGATTGAACTGCAGATTGAACTGCAGATTGAACTGCAGATTGAACTGCAGATTGAACTGCAGATTGAACTGCAGATTGAACTGCAGATTGAACTGCAGATTGAACTGCAGATTGAACTGCAGATTGAACTGCGATTGAACTGCAGATTGAACTGCAGATTGAACTGCAGATTGAACTGCAGATTGAACTGCAGATTGAACTGCAGATTGAACTGCAGATTGAACTGCAGATTGAACTGCAGATTGAACTGCAGATTGAACTGCAGATTGATCTGCAGATTGAACTGCAGATTGAACTGCAGATTGAACTGCAGATTGAACTGCAGATTGAACTGCAGATTGAACTGCAGATTGAACTGCAGATTGAACTGCAGATTGAACTGCAGATTGAACTGCAGATTGAACTGCAGATTGAACTGCAGATTGATCTGCAGATTGAACTGCAGATTGAACTGCAGATTGAACTGCAGATTGAACTGCAGATTGAACTGCAGATTGAACTGCAGATTGAACTGCAGATTGAACTGCAGATTGAACTGCAGATTGAACTGCAGATTGAACTGCAGATTGAACTGCAGATTGAACTGCAGATTGAACTGCAGATTGAACTGCAGATTGAACTGCAGATTGAACTGCAGATTGAACTGCAGATTGAACTGCAGATTGAACTGCAGATTGAACTGCAGATTGAACTGCAGATTGAACTGCAGATTGAACTGCAGATTGAACTGCAGATTGAACTGCAGATTGAACTGCAGATTGAACTGCAGATTGAACTGCAGATTGAACTGCAGATTGAACTGCAGATTGAACTGCAGATTGAACTGCAGATTGAACTGCCGATTGAACTGCAGATTGAACTGCCGATTGAACTGAAGATTGAACTGCAGATTGAACTGCAGATTGAACTGCAGATTGAACTGCCGATTGAACTGAAGATTGAACTGAAGATTGAACTGCAGATTGAACTGGAGATTGAACTGTAGATTGAACTGCAGATTGAACTGCAGATTGAACTGAAGATTGAACTGAAGATTGAACTGAAGATTGAACTGCAGATTGAACTGCAGATTGAACTGCAGATTGAACTGCAGATTGACCTGCAGATTGAACTGCCGATTGAACTGCAGATTGAACTGAAGATTGAACTGAAGATTGAACTGCCGATTGAACTGCCGATTGAACTGCCGATTGAACTGAAGATTGAACTGCAGATTGAACTGCAGATTGAACTGCCGATTGAACTGAAGATTGAACTGAAGATTGAACTGCAGATTGAACTGCAGATTGAACTGCAGATTGAACTGCAGATTGAACTGCAGATTGAACTGCAGATTGAACTGCAGATTGAACTGCAGATTGAACTGCAGATTGAACTGCAGATTGAACTGCAGATTGAACTGCAGATTGAACTGCAGATTGAACTGCAGATTGAACTGCAGATTGAACTGCAGATTGAACTGCAGATTGAACTGCAGATTGAACTGCAGATTGAACTGCAGATTGAACTGCAGATTGAACTGCAGATTGAACTGCAGATTGAACTGCAGATTGAACTGCAGATTGAACTGCAGATTGAACTGCAGATTGAACTGCAGATTGAACTGAAGATTGAACTGAAGATTGAACTGAAGATTGAACTGCAGATTGAACTGCAGATTGAACTGCAGATTGAACTGCAGATTGACCTGCAGATTGAACTGCCGATTGAACTGCAGATTGAACTGAAGATTGAACTGAAGATTGAACTGAAGATTGAACTGCTGATTGAACTGCAGATTGAACTGAAGATTGAACTGCAGATTGAACTGCAGATTGAACTGCCGATTGAACTGAAGATTGAACTGAAGATTGAACTGAAGATTGAACTGAAGATTGAACTGCAGATTGAACTGCAGATTGAACTGCAGATTGAACTGAAGATTGAACTGAAGATTGAACTGCAGATTGAACTGCAGATTGAACTGAAGATTGAACTGAAGATTGAACTGAAGATTGAACTGCAGATTGAACTGCAGATTGAACTGCAGATTGAACTGCAGATTGAACTGCCGATTGAACTGCAGATTGAACTGCCGATTGAACTGCAGATTGAACTGCAGATTGAACTGCCGATTGAACTGCAGATTGAACTGCCGATTGAACTGCCGATTGAACTGAAGATTGAACTGAAGATTGAACTGCCGATTGAACTGAAGATTGAACTGAAGATTGAACTGAAGATTGAACTGCCGATTGAACTGCAGATTGAACTGAAGATTGAACTGAAGATTGAACTGAAGATTGAACTGCCGATTGAACTGAAGATTGAACTGCAGATTGAACTGAAGATTGAACTGCAGATTGAACTGCAGATTGAACTGCAGATTGAACTGCAGATTGAACTGCAGATTGAACTGCAGATTGAACTGCAGATTGAACTGCAGATTGAACTGCAGATTGAACTGCAGATTGAACTGCAGATTGAACTGCAGATTGAACTGCAGATTGAACTGCAGATTGAACTGCAGATTGAACTGCAGATTGAACTGCAGATTGAACTGCAGATTGAACTGCAGATTGAACTGCAGATTGAACTGCAGATTGAACTGCAGATTGAACTGCAGATTGAACTGCAGATTGAACTGCAGATTGAACTGCAGATTGAACTGCAGATTGAACTGCAGATTGAACTGCCGATTGAACTGCAGATTGAACTGCAGATTGAACTGCAGATTGAACTGCAGATTGAACTGCAGATTGAACTGCAGATTGAACTGCAGATTGAACTGCAGATTGAACTGCAGATTGAACTGCAGATTGAACTGCAGATTGAACTGCAGATTGAACTGCAGATTGAACTGCAGATTGAACTGCAGATTGAACTGCAGATTGAACTGCAGATTGAACTGCAGATTGAACTGCAGATTGAACTGCAGATTGAACTGCAGATTGAACTGCAGATTGAACTGCAGATTGAACTGCAGATTGAACTGCAGATTGAACTGCAGATTGAACTGCAGATTGAACTGCAGATTGAACTGCAGATTGAACTGCAGATTGAACTGCAGATTGAACTGCAGATTGAACTGCAGATTGAACTGCAGATTGAACTGCAGATTGAACTGCAGATTGAACTGCAGATTGAACTGCAGATTGAACTGCAGATTGAACTGCAGATTGAACTGCAGATTGAACTGCAGATTGAACTGCAGATTGAACTGCAGATTGAACTGCAGATTGAACTGCAGATTGAACTGCAGATTGAACTGCAGATTGAACTGCAGATTGAACTGCAGATTGAACTGCAGATTGAACTGCAGATTGAACTGCAGATTGAACTGCAGATTGAACTGCAGATTGAACTGCAGATTGAACTGCAGATTGAACTGCAGATTGAACTGCAGATTGAACTGCAGATTGAACTGCAGATTGAACTGCAGATTGAACTGCAGATTGAACTGCAGATTGAACTGCAGATTGAACTGCAGATTGAACTGCAGATTGAACTGCAGATTGAACTGCAGATTGAACTGCAGATTGAACTGCAGATTGAACTGCAGATTGAACTGAAGATTGAACTGAAGATTGAACTGAAGATTGAACTGCAGATTGAACTGAAGATTGAACTGCAGATTGAACTGCAGATTGAACTGCAGATTGAACTGCAGATTGAACTGCAGATTGAACTGCAGATTGAACTGCAGATTGAACTGCAGATTGAACTGCAGATTGAACTGCAGATTGAACTGCAGATTGAACTGCAGATTGAACTGCAGATTGAACTGCAGATTGAACTGCAGATTGAACTGCAGATTGAACTGCAGATTGAACTGCAGATTGAACTGCAGATTGAACTGCAGATTGAACTGCAGATTGAACTGCAGATTGAACTGCAGATTGAACTGCAGATTGAACTGCAGATTGAACTGCAGATTGAACTGCAGATTGAACTGCAGATTGAACTGCAGATTGAACTGCAGATTGAACTGCAGATTGAACTGCAGATTGAACTGCAGATTGAACTGCAGATTGAACTGCAGATTGAACTGCAGATTGAACTGCAGATTGAACTGCAGATTGAACTGCAGATTGAACTGCAGATTGAACTGCAGATTGAACTGCAGATTGAACTGCAGATTGAACTGCAGATTGAACTGCAGATTGAACTGCAGATTGAACTGCAGATTGAACTGCAGATTGAACTGCAGATTGAACTGCAGATTGAACTGCAGATTGAACTGCAGATTGAACTGCAGATTGAACTGCAGATTGAACTGCAGATTGAACTGCAGATTGAACTGCAGATTGAACTGCAGATTGAACTGCAGATTGAACTGCAGATTGAACTGCAGATTGAACTGCAGATTGAACTGCAGATTGAACTGCAGATTGAACTGCAGATTGAACTGCAGATTGAACTGCAGATTGAACTGCAGATTGAACTGCAGATTGAACTGCAGATTGAACTGCAGATTGAACTGCAGATTGAACTGCAGATTGAACTGCAGATTGAACTGCAGATTGAACTGCAGATTGAACTGCAGATTGAACTGCAGATTGAACTGCAGATTGAACTGCAGATTGAACTGCAGATTGAACTGCAGATTGAACTGCAGATTGAACTGCAGATTGAACTGCAGATTGAACTGCAGATTGAACTGCAGATTGAACTGCAGATTGAACTGCAGATTGAACTGCAGATTGAACTGCAGATTGAACTGCAGATTGAACTGCAGATTGAACTGCAGATTGAACTGCAGATTGAACTGCAGATTGAACTGCAGATTGAACTGCAGATTGAACTGCAGATTGAACTGCAGATTGAACTGCAGATTGAACTGCAGATTGAACTGCAGATTGAACTGCAGATTGAACTGCAGATTGAACTGCAGATTGAACTGCAGATTGAACTGCAGATTGAACTGCAGATTGAACTGCAGATTGAACTGCAGATTGAACTGCAGATTGAACTGCAGATTGAACTGCAGATTGAACTGCAGATTGAACTGCAGATTGAACTGCAGATTGAACTGCAGATTGAACTGCAGATTGAACTGCAGATTGAACTGCAGATTGAACTGCAGATTGAACTGCAGATTGAACTGCAGATTGAACTGCAGATTGAACTGCAGATTGAACTGCAGATTGAACTGCAGATTGAACTGCAGATTGAACTGCAGATTGAACTGCAGATTGAACTGCAGATTGAACTGCAGATTGAACTGCAGATTGAACTGCAGATTGAACTGCAGATTGAACTGCAGATTGAACTGCAGATTGAACTGAAGATTGAACTGAAGATTGAACTGAAGATTGAACTGAAGATTGAACTGAAGATTGAACTGAAGATTGAACTGAAGATTGAACTGAAGATTGAACTGAAGATTGAACTGAAGATTGAACTGAAGATTGAACTGAAGATTGAACTGAAGATTGAACTGAAGATTGAACTGAAGATTGAACTGAAGATTGAACTGAAGATTGAACTGAAGATTGAACTGAAGATTGAACTGAAGATTGAACTGAAGATTGAACTGAAGATTGAACTGAAGATTGAACTGAAGATTGAACTGAAGATTGAACTGAAGATTGAACTGAAGATTGAACTGAAGATTGAACTGAAGATTGAACTGAAGATTGAACTGAAGATTGAACTGAAGATTGAACTGAAGATTGAACTGAAGATTGAACTGAAGATTGAACTGAAGATTGAACTGAAGATTGAACTGAAGATTGAACTGAAGATTGAACTGAAGATTGAACTGAAGATTGAACTGAAGATTGAACTGAAGATTGAACTGAAGATTGAACTGAAGATTGAACTGAAGATTGAACTGAAGATTGAACTGAAGATTGAACTGAAGATTGAACTGAAGATTGAACTGAAGATTGAACTGAAGATTGAACTGAAGATTGAACTGAAGATTGAACTGAAGATTGAACTGAAGATTGAACTGAAGATTGAACTGAAGATTGAACTGAAGATTGAACTGAAGATTGAACTGAAGATTGAACTGAAGATTGAACTGAAGATTGAACTGAAGATTGAACTGAGATTGAACTGAGATTGAACTGAGATTGAACTGAGATTGAACTGAGATTGAACTGAGATTGAACTGAGATTGAACTGAGATTGAACTGAGATTGAACTGAGATTGAACTGAGATTGAACTGAGATTGAACTGAGATTGAACTGAGATTGAACTGAGATTGAACTGAGATTGAACTGAGATTGAACTGAGATTGAACTGAGATTGAACTGAGATTGAACTGAGATTGAACTGAGATTGAACTGAGATTGAACTGAGATTGAACTGAGATTGAACTGAGATTGAACTGAGATTGAACTGAGATTGAACTGAGATTGAACTGAGATTGAACTGAGATTGAACTGAGATTGAACTGAGATTGAACTGAGATTGAACTGAGATTGAACTGAGATTGAACTGAGATTGAACTGAGATTGAACTGAGATTGAACTGAGATTGAACTGAGATTGAACTGAGATTGAACTGAGATTGAACTGAGATTGAACTGAGATTGAACTGAGATTGAACTGAGATTGAACTGAGATTGAACTGAGATTGAACTGAGATTGAACTGAGATTGAACTGAGATTGAACTGAGATTGAACTGAGATTGAACTGCAGATTGAACTGAGATTGAACTGAATTGAATTGAATTGTAAAAGCAGGAGATGGAGAGGCAGTAGTAGTAGTATCTATGCTGTAGATAGTAGGTAGTATTTCGGTACCTACGCACTATTTTGGATCAAATCCTAAGAATCGGGCAAATGTTGTCGTTATCTGGCTCGGTAATGCGAGGAAATAAGCTTTGATAAACCCCAATAAAATGGAAAATAAGCACTTAATACCAGGATGGAAAATTATTACGTATCTTGTGAGTCAGGGCTTAGGTAATATTTAAAGACTTCAGGCACGAAATTCTATCCATCGAATTAAAAAAAGATGGTCGATAAAAAAATATTTATTCGGTAAACTTACAACACCTGAACAAGAAGTTAGACATGAGCTAGAAAAAAAAAACTAGTCATGCTTACTTATCGCGGAAGTAATGCGTGGTGTTCTGGTTGAATATCAAGTATTCACCTACTTAATATGAATATTCAAACATAGACGAACATCTCTGTAAAAGAATTCGCGGATTACCTTTGAGTAGGCAGATATTTTGAAAGGTCAGTACTAACCAATTATAATTTACTACTACATACCGAATTATTGATAGGTAACTTGGTAGTCACTTTCTCAATAGCTCATCTGACCCAAGGAATGAATGATCAATGAAGAATAAAATCCGCTTTATTTGCCGTTCAAAACACCTTAAAAGCTATTTCTAAATAAAAATGATGAAGTTGTTGAGTGTATGTCATTGGCCGAATCCTGGCTGTTTGAAAAACTCCGAAAATTTTCTACGACCGACATTTTCTACGACATGTACACTGTACAGGCACACAGACCCGATTCTCTGGTTGGCCGATGCTAAAGAAATGTTCACTTGTGAACCTCCGTTAATATTTGTTATTATTTATCCATGGAATCTTATTTCTCGGTTAAATTATGAATGAATTTGAATGTTAAATTTACCAAGGAATCGGTCTGTGGGAACAGACGGTTTGTAGGAAGGTGGAGGGAACGGTCTGACGTGTGATTCGGCCTTTACCAATAACCTAAAGAGTTAGGCCTTGCCGAGACAAACATTTCAGTTCAAGAAATTGAGGGAGCTATGGCCATTTTTGTAAATGACTACAGACGGACCTTACACGGACACTTTTTCGGGAAGTGATTCTGAGTAAATGTGTATATACATATTTACTTATAAGCTGAAGCTCCGTTCCTATTCTCGATTTTAGGGCGATTACAATACTTTCATTTACTCTGTAAATATGGAAGTAAAAATCGTCCTTTTCATTTGACGAAAAGGAGTCGACTTCTCGCTGAAGAATGTAAGGTAAGTACATACAGATTTTTTCGCCAAGCATTCCACGGCAAGTACCACCGTTACTACAACCAGGCCGGTTAGTCATGGGTACCGTGACCTTGTACTCAGGATTGCCCTCTTCGTGTACCTATCTCACCGTTGCAGACCGCCTCGTAGCCTCTGCGGCGGAGGTCGAGCAGTTTCAACAAACTGAGCTCGCTTATCCCGTTCAGTAGCGTTGCAGCAGACGCATGGAATGAAATTGTTATTGTGTAGGCACGATAACTGAGGGCCGCTGTTAGCAAATTACCCGCCAAAAGTGAGTTACCGGCATGCGAAAAATACCCATGGAGTCTCTAGTCATGATTCAAGACTTCGAACCTTAAATTCTAAGGTTCTAATTAAATAAGTAAATACCTAGGATTGTATCACACAGGAAAAATTGAAAAAATTAAAAGCGCTCGTAATTGAGGTGGTAAGTTTTAGTGGCGAGGTTCCATAGAAACCTGGGCAAGCAGCACCTTGCCAATCGTTACTCAAGAACTAGCATGCCATAACTATTGTCTATGGTTCTCAAGTTACGTTGGAACTGTTTGCCCTGTTTCTACCTGAGAATTTACCACTGGTGAATCCATAAATAAAAATTCTAGTAAACTAAAGAATAGGGTACCTAAGGGTACCTACTTTCTATGTCTCAAAAAATTACCTGAAAAATCTTGACAAACAAACGAAAAACAACCAGTCGATAAATACTTCAGGTAAAGTAAGTAAATTAGAGGAGAAAATAGTTTCCTCCGAACCTTCTTTCCAATATTTAATTTTCAGGTCAATCCCTGCATTACCATCTATTCAGCGGTTTTCCAAGGACCGGGAAAATCAAACCTTGAAGAATTAGCGCACGACAAATCTCGGATCTAGTGACCCGATAAGAAGCCTTAAGGTGGCCTAAGGAGGGTGAGAACGTTGAGATCGTGACGAATATCGCTTAAAAACGTCTGCCCACACTCGTTGGGCCATCATGAAAGGATGAGCGCTTATGTCTGGAATGGTATTGTGAGCTGGAGAGGGCATTCACCGCGTATTTCTGCAATAAAGTTTCGTCGTAACTGCCTACCTGTATATTTTTACTAAACGCAGTTGAACATCGGTTAATTGTGCTTATTGACATAAAACGACACTCCGCGTTTGAATGTGTTCATAACGATTGCAGGCTCGGATGAGTTGAAACTTGTCGCTGCAGATACCTGAGCAAGTGCGATTCTTTGTGAATTACTTAAGCTTGCGTTATTATTCCATCAGGAAATAATATAAGAATTTTTCTAACCATCTTTGGCTGTTGCAACTGTAGACCTGATTAATCATAGATATTTGAACTGATTTAGGGCCAATTTCACTAAAAATTTTACCCTAGTTTAAGCTCAATAAACAGTTTTGATGTCATTGTTTCGTTTTTGTCAAGATACAAGATTATAAAAAAGATCGAAGTTTTACTTGAGTTTTATTGCTGGAGAAATTGGCCCTCAGAGGCTACCCGAATCACTAACTCGGATTACTTAACTCACTTTTCAAAATATCGACCACACTTGGCTATTGCTTGCTTTTTCAGTCCAAACGACGCGACGTTTAGTAGAACCTTAAATCACAATATTGATAATTTAGTTCACATCACAGCTTCGAACGAAGACATCAATGGCGTCATATTCGTGCACTATTTCGGCCCTGTAATCATCTGAAGTCAGGCAGTCGATGAAAAACTCATCTTCACTCCACAGCCTCAGCTGAAACACATGCAACAACAGCGGCATCAAACTAATATCTGGAATATTCGAATACCTGAACCCGATACAGTCAAGAAGGTCGGGAACTACTCGCCCTTGAATACTCAAGACCGCGGCGAAGGGCAAACACAATTTCTTGTTGGGCAAACAAATCGATCAGATGGAGAGTATTTACAGGCTGTTAAAAGCGAAGTCGAAGCCGCCTGACGGGTTAAGGGCTGGAATTGTGTGAGAGGACCTCTCACTTGACCCCTGGGCTGGGGGTTCATAGGGGGCTCATCCTCTCTCCTTGCCATTAGAATCTTGCTCAAGGATTCAAGTGAAGAGCCATGCACCCGAAGATCCAGTTTCGACATAGATCAGAGCACCGAGGAAGAATATTTGAGTCGTTCAGGGAAAAACAATTTAATACGTTATACAAGTTAAATAAGAATATCTCCAGATGATCAACCCGGTACGTTATTTCCATTAAAAAAAAAAAATCCATGGTAAGGTATGTACGATTGTAATCTTAATACGCAATCGGAGTGTATAATGAAATTGAATAGAGATGAAAATATTCAATAAAAACGAAAGTATAACTAAGTAATGTACGTTGTTATTAAAAAAAAAAACTTCAAGTGGCGACCAACTTATTGTATGGGAAGGGAAGCATGGCATTTATAAAATTTCAGATGGAACAAAGAAGAACAGGATGAACATTTTTCTATAGGAAAATTCAAACCAATGTTTAAATTTATGAACGGCCCACCCATTATGAGTGGCCCATCCGGGCGAGAAGGCTAACAGAAAGGCACACATTTTCTCGGAAGATTTGTTACATGAGTAAGTACCTACTCTTCTTGGGTCAAATTTCACCAAAATTTTACCAACCTGATGGGCTTAACATGGAGAGTTGTTGAATTTGTTTAAACTCAAATCTCCTCAGATTGAATGGCTCGAAATACGTGATATCAGTTGATAGTTTCCTGAAGGAAAGCACACCCGTTTTGAATACGTTTGTTGAATCAGATTACAAACTGATAGTCCAATCGCCTTTTGGTGCCAGCTCCTCCTAATAATATCCTGCCGGTAAAGTAGTTAACAATTTTGATGGATCGCCTCTATGATATAGATGTTGGTTTCTTTAACGATGGCTTTTCCTCGTCCGTATCTGGTTAAACGTTTCGTAAGGAACCATCCTTCAATATAAAATCATCCTTGAGAACGTCTCACCTCGACAGCTGCAGTTGGTCGAAAAGAATCTTAAATCTTTGCCGAGGACTCGGGGTCTGAACAAAGGTGAACTAAACGCCGAGATAATGACCGGTTTAGGAGTATCCACCAACATAAATATAAATCTCTTCAAAAGTCAGGTGCAACGATCATTTCTAAAGGAATAATTATACTGGTCCCTTCGCGGTCAATTATTGTAGGGCTACTTCCTTTTATTACTTTATCCATTATGTATGCACGTAGTACTATAATTTTACTAGTATTGTTGTGTTAATGAGCACTAAGAACTGAATGGATACACACAAGGCTAGAAACAACAAAAATTTTCTCTCCACATGCTGAAAAATCATCATTGTGATAATAGAATGAATTATTCCCTCCTCAATTTATCGTCGACGAATCAATCGTTGCCGCAATGAGAATCGGCATCCTTCCTCACATTCCAATCAATACTAATTTTGCAATTTAGTACTCGAATCATCACTGATCCGTTTGTAGAATCTAAATTCCATTAATACGGGATTCCCTACCTTTTGAAAATTCAGCTCAGAACGCATATATGCGAGGATTCGAACAATTTGAAGCATTTGTGCTCCGTTGCTGGATACCTGACTCGATTTAATGGGTAGGCCGTTGTATTCTGTATGGAGAACAGTATGATTGAAACGAAATGCCTCCAAGGCAGGGTCGTCCGCAAAACGGTTGTTCAAAACAACAAAGGTAAGCAGCAATTCGAACGTTTTGATCAAAGAACGACCATTTCGTTTGTGCGAGGGAGCCGCAATATTGCAAATGACATCATTGCCCTTTTGGGCCTCCAGAAAGCAATTACAATAACTTTTTCGAATTGCAAGACATAAGCCGAGCTTTGGATTCTGTTTTGAGGATTTCCGCCGTTTTGAGCGGATTTTGAATATTTCCTCCATTTCTCGCCGGAAGAGATGATTGGGATTTGGTACAGTTATATTATGGTACATATGAGCCGTTCAGTAGCCAAGTGGGATAAGTCCATTTTTTCAAACTTTACAGGAGCGAAGTATTTGAGTTTGGTGCTGTAGTTTTGTAAAAAATTAAGGGTAGACAAAATCGATCATTCGATTCTGTGTTCGATTACTCAATAAAACATAACTCCTCTACCGTTCGTCAACTGGAAGAATATGACATTTTCTTCCGTTTGGCGCAATAAAACAACAATCGGAAAAAATGGACTTATCCCATTTGGCTACTGAGCGGCTCATATGTTCCAAATCTTAGCGAATTTTAAACTTTAGAAGGAATCTTAGCTACGTATCCTGAGAAATATAACCAACATTTTTGGTACCATGAACGCACTATGAATAGATGTAAATCAGATTTTGTGGCCAGAAAAAATTGGACAGATAACACGAAAAGTGACAATATCTTGAACGTAATGTAAGTAACGATACTCCTGTTGGACAAAATGATGTGCGCTGACAAATCGAACCAAAACCTGCGCCTTGGAGCACACAATACAGCAGAACCGACGTTTAGTGCGGGAACAACAACAACTCTCCTAAGGCGCAGAACTTTACCTGCAGGCCGTGCATCAGTAAGATCTAGTGACATTTCGAAATCCACATATACTCGATCCAATGAGTATCGAAGTCTCAGTACTGATATCGATATTTTATCAAAACATAAGTACTCGATTCCATGGGTATCATTCGATACTTTCTATGGGTGTTTTCCCTCACAAACGTAGAAAGAACGATAACATTTCTCAATAAAATTGGCCCAACCAGAGACCAAATGCAAATTCATTCAAGTAACTTCAATTTTTCTTTCTGCTTGTTTTTATATTCAGATATCACTGACTCATGTAATTGAAAATGATGGAAAGTGGTTTGATCTCGAAGTTGACATTGATCTCGAAGTTGAGTTTGAACTCGAAGTTGACTTTGATCTCGAAGTTGAGTTTCAATTCGAAGTTGTGTTTGAACTCGAAGTTGAGTTTGATCTTGAAGTTGACTTTGATATCGAAGTTGAATATGTTCTCGAAGTTGACTTTGATCTCGAGGTTGAGTTTCAATTCGAAGTTGAGTTTGATCTCGAAGTTGAGTTTCAAATCGAAGTTGACTTTGATCTCGAAGTTGAGCTTGATCTCGAAGTTTAGCTTGATCTCGAAGTTGAGTTTGAACTCGAAGTTGAGTTTGATCTTGAAGTTGAGTTTGATCTCGATGTTGAGTTTGAACTCAAAGTTGACTTTGATCTCGAAGTTCACGATGTTCGAGAAGTTGAGTTTGATCTCGAAGTTGAGTTTGAACTCGAAGTTGGCTTTGATCTCGAAGTTGAGTTTCAAATCGAAGTTGACTTTGATCTCGATGTTGACTTTGATCTCGAAGTTGAGTTTCAAATCGAAGTTGACTTTGATCTCGAAGTTGAGCTTGATCTCGAAGTTTAGCTTGATCTCGAAGTTGAGTTTGAACTCGAAGTTGAGTTTGATCTTGAAGTTGACTTTGATATCGAAGTTGACTATCTTCTCGAAGTTGAGTTTGATCTCGAAGTTGAGTTTGATCTCGAAGTTGAGTTTGAACTCGAAGTTGGCTTTGATCTCGAAGTTGAGTTTGATCTCGAAGTTGACTTTGATATCGAAGTTGAGTTTCAAATCGAAGTTGACTTTGATCTCGATGTTGACTTTGATCTCGAAGTTGAGTTTGAATTCGAAGTTGACTTTGATCTCGAAGTTGAGTTTGATCTCGAAGTTGAGTTCGATCTCAAAGTTGAGTTTGATCTCGAAGTTGAGTTTCAACTCGAAGTTGACTTTGATCTCGAATTTGAGTTTGACTTTGACTTAAAGCCGAGTTCTAATTTCAGTTTGAGTTCACCGTTTTTCGACCTTTAAGTCTGAGTTTGATTATCCTTTTCAGTTTGAGTCACACGTTTTAGTTTACGTTTCAGTTTCAGTTTTAGTCGTAGTTTGAGGTTATGTGTCCGTTTGACGTTTATTTCGAGTTTAAGTTCGAATACGAGTTTGGGTTTCAGTTTGAATTTCCAATTGTGTTTCAGTCTGAGTTTGAGTTTGTGTTCCAGTTACAGTTTGAGAATCAGTCTGAGTTTGAGCCTGCGTAGGTATTAGTTTCAGATTTGTTTTTTGTGTTTGAGCCTCAGTATCAGTTCGAGTTTCAGTTGAAGTTTACTTTTGAGTTTTGGTTCGAGTTACAGTTCGAGTTTCGGTTTGGATTTCCGTTTGTTTTGCAATTGGAGTTGGTGTATCAGTTACAGTTTGGGCTTGAGTGTCAGTATCAGTTTCAGTTCCAGTCTGAGTTTAAATTTCCTTCTCCCTTTGAGTTTAAGAATCAGTATCAGTTTCAGTTTGGCCCGCTTATTAGTTTCAGATTTGAGTTTTACACAGTTCGATATGTATTTAGTTTTGTAAATTATGTAAAATTAAAAACCAAAAACAATTTTGAGGAAACCAGCGGTGAAGATCTTCCTAATGTTCTGCACGGCCTGCAGGTTGTGCGCCTTAGGAAGGTTGTTGTTGTTGTCCCCGCACAAAACGTAGGTTTTGAAGTAATGCGTTCTTCAAGGCGCAGGTTTATGTTCGATTTGTCAGCGCACATCATCCTGTCGAACCGTTACTTACAGTACGTCCAAGATATTGTAACTTTTGTTCCATTTTTTCTGGCCAAAAAATCAGTTACATACTTATTTGAGCGTTTATGGCACCAGAAATGTTGGCCGTATTTTTCAGGATACGTAGCTGTACTTGCTCAATCCTGTATCAGTTTCAGTCTCAGTATGAGTTCGTGTATCAATATTACACGGGTAGGCAAATTGCTGCGATTAGTCAAGGTGCCGACGACGTGGAACCCGATAAATTTTATTTGCGCTTCCGAGCCCCACGTTCCTATGTTCATCCCTACTCTAACGGCCAGATAATTGAATGATTAATTTTTTTAGACTTGTTGCTTTAGCTTACAGCGTGTTTTTCTTTAATTTTCTTGGAATGGACAATTTGATTATTACGTTTTACGTTCTGAACATTCTACGGGTACATATTTATTTTTTAAAGGCACCTAGTCAAGAACCAATAGGCCATCCGATTTTACCTGAATTCCGTTTTACTGAAGATTTAAACGCGCTTTTATAGTATTCGCCAATTTTTTATCAAAAGGTACAGTTGTTTGATTTGATACCACAGTACCTTCTGCGTGTAATTGGACACCTATTTGGGCTTATCAGTAGGAGGGCTTATAACGGATACTGATGATCTTTTAATCGTCACCACTTCTGTAGGCTAGTTCCAATCCTGTCTTTGATTGGCCGGGCACGCCCGGGGTAAACTTCGGTTACCAGGAAAAGCAAAGCCCGGAACGGCGGTTTTTTGCATCCTTCATTCAACTTTTCACTTTCGGCGTGTAAATAAACACCGCTGGTTCCCTGATTAATCATCGTCGGAGGAACATAACTTGTCGTGATTTATCGTTTTATTTCTTACAAAAAGACTATTTACAACATAATTTATCACAATGAGTAACAAAAACACATAGAGTAGCTAAAGTACAAAAACGTAATGACAGTACAAAGAAGCGAGGAGTTCCGAGTACGATGAATTTGGTGGGAAGGGCCGCCGGGTCCGGTCGCGTTTTACCGTTTGTATCCGCCGTACGATCCGCCGTCACTGTAGCCGTGCGATGGTGCGGGGTAATGATATCCGCCCGATTCGTGGTGTTGAGGTTCGGGGTAGCGTGCCTCGCCTTCATATTTGACGTCTGCGTGGAAGCCCGTCTTCCAGTCGGCGTGGTACGTCACGATTTGGACGCGGCCGTCGGGCAACAGTACGCGGTACGAGCCCTTCACGTTGTGGCCGTCGCTCGACTCCTGTTGCCCGAAATCGGTCCCGTGGTGCGGATCCTTGACTGCGTAGCCAAATTCGTACGGTTTGGCCTGCGACAAAATAATATACAATTGTAATTAAAAAACGGAAAAAAAAATCAAGAAAAAAATCCTTTTTCGGCGTCGTTTTATTAGAAGTTTTGGCTGTCATTGGTTGGTGGTGGAGGTTTATTGTTGAGGTGAGGGAGAGGTACCGAAAAGTTTTTCATTTTAGGCGAGTTTTACAATTTGCATAATGATTTTTTTGATATTTTTGACCTAAACACTCTCAAAAGCAGTCAAAATATGATTTGATTGTGTCACACTTTTCAAAATATGAACTATTGTGTGTTATCTACGCGCCACTGGTTTTGATACCCTATCAGCTCCTTTAATTAAGCAGTACCGGAAATGCGCGCTTGGATGATAAAACGGTATAATAGCTGTCCGCATTAGCGGTCCGATGGCCGCCTAAGAAGCCGAGTGACGGCTCATGAAAGTGACCAGTTAGTTATGTGTATCGCTGGCGAATCGTCTGGTCGAGATAATTGCACAGCGCAGGATGTACGGGCTGTTATCTTTCGTCAGACGAGATAAGGCTCTGGTTTATTGTCGGCCCGATTAAAACAGCAAGGGATGGCTGGCGAGAGAGAAAATACGCGCATGAATTAGAGCACAATCGAGAAAGGAGGAAGTATAAGAATCTCTGCAAGACTGAGAGAGATAATCTGGCCGAGAACGAAACGTTTCATAACTCCGTGATAAGGGAAGTGTCGACGAATTTTTCCACGAAGTCGACTTTTTGCGTACGTACGTGCCCTATCGATTGCCAGATGAGCGGGCAAAACCTTCGGCTAGAAGTTGTTATGAGATTTATCAGCTTCGTAATGATAGTCTGCGAGCGATTCGTAATCAAATGTTTTTCACCTTTCGAGACTCCTTCACACTCCGATTTGTACGCTGCAATGGTGACTATACCGGATGGAAATACGGTAAAGTCTCAGCCATAAAGCACGTTCAGAGACAAAGAGGAATCCGATTGGTTTTCTTCCGATTGTGACTTTTTCCCCGGTCGAAATGGATCCGTTCGTTTTAAAAAAGTCATTAAACGAAGGTTTCATCAGGATTGACAATCCCCGCTTGATACTCGCAGTATTGAATATCCGTGCCACTAACAATCAGGACCCGATATTGACCGAATAGAAGCAAGAGTCCTACCAACCTGATGCATACTATTTTCAGGCGATTTGATAAAATAATGTGAATAGGTCCAAAAAGGGAACTTATGCATGTTTTTGGGTAATTGAACTGAATTTCGGGAGTTTCGGGGGATCTTCACAGTTCTACAGGTACAATGTTTCTGTTGAAGAATCGCTCAAATCAGATCGAAATTGACTGCCTGTGAGCAAACCAGTGGTGCGTAAATAACACACAATACTTCCATATTTTGATACTATCATTTTAGTCTCAATTTGATTATGTTTTGACTACTTTTGAGGGTGTTTAGGTAAAAAATATCAAAAAACTCACTATGCAAATTTTAAAACTCGCCTAAAATGAAAATACGCCATGTTATTGGAATATAAAAAATATCCACATATTTTGCAAGGTAGAAACAAGATTTTAAGACCAAGAACGCTCAAATTGGGTCATTTTTGTGGCCAGGAAAAAATAAAATAGAAAACACTATAAGTGCTAATCGGAAGTAATGAGAGTACCTAATTCGGATTTCGGTTAAACAGGTTGACAGGTCGTGCAAACATTTTAGTCTAAGAAATTTGAGAAAAGGTTGAGAATTGAGGGAGTGTTCACGGCGGACGGCGGTAGGACGGATATTTTTTTTTATTGCAGATTCGGATTCAACACCCTTTGAAACGTAAACCATGAACATTTCAGGGTAGGTTGAAAAAAATTTTTTCTTGGGCGATTACAAAGGTTTATTATTAAATAGTACCTAAACCCAAACGGCCGTCGAAATCACTTTTTCCCCATTTGGATTTTTGTCTTTCTGTTTTTCATAAGTCATTTTAGAGTTAGTTTAATTGAAAACTAGAATTGCCCTAATTTGTAGCAATGCGATATCAAATACGACATAAGCATTGTTGGCTTCTGTTTTCTCGCAATTCTGACCACGAACAAGGATCCACAGCATAGTTTTACCGTGTAAATAAGTTGTCACTCGATTTGGCCAAAAATTGAGTTATTGCATGTTGCCGCTTAAGCGGACTTTCGCATTAATCGAGGCCAATGCTAAGGCAGTTTCTCCGTGGAATCCGGAGCATTTTCTAGCTTCAAGTGCGACCCGTTACGTCACGTCAGGTGTTCGAATTCGGCTGACCGCGAGACTGGTCAAATTCCCAAGGAATACGTGAGACTCGCCGTTAAAACTGAATCGAATCCGTAGGAAAGTGGATTTGCCTGGCTTATCCACTTAGGCCTTCAGTTTTCGATGTGAAACGCTTATAATTGGCACTAGCCCGAGTCGTTGATTCCAGCTTGAAAACAGATCGGTTGCATAAGTCGAAATTTTGTGACCACAAGTCGCTAAAAGCAGCCTACGATGGGCGGCCTTCCTGCTCTCGTTTCTCATCTAAGAACTGATCCGAAGTCGATTTCTGAGTCACAATAAACACGCTCGCACTTTAACTGGAGCACGGTTACCGGGCTAACAGGGTCGGATATCAACGCCGAAGTTACGAGGTTTCATTATCCGCCAGTTCAATTTTTTCCCTTCTCGAGTTGTTTTGAATCGGCATTCCAAAGCAACATACTCTAACCCACTTTTTGGCCAAAATGAGTTGGAGAGACTAGGTATCTTACTCGAAATTTCATGGCCGGCATTGTGGAATTGTCCGAAGTTTCATTATCGCCCTCTAAAGAGGCCAGAATCGCGAAAATGCCAACATCTCCTGATCAATTTAGAAAAATGGCAGTCAAAATAATATTTTATATCATATTATGATCAAATTGTGTGACACTTTTACGTTTTAAAATATGGAAGTATTGTGTGTTATCTACGCACCACTGGTTCAAGAATGTCATTTCTTTAAGAAACCCTCATTTTGGATCCTATCGACCGGAAAATAATACGTTTGAAGTAAGTAAATGACGGTTTAAGGAAATAGGTTTTTAGGAGGTTTTAGGAAATAATAGGATATCACAAGGAGTGGGTTTAGTTTTCAAATTTCGATTATTTCCCGAATCCCCGAATACCAGGGATGACCTGAAATTTGAGCAACCCCTGAGCCCCCACAATGTAGTGACAATCCTTCGCTTGAGAAGCATAATGATCAATGATCGATAAGTGAGAGCATTCATGCTGGCACCAACAAACATTTTTCTGTACTTATATGCCTCATCCTCATGCTCGAGTGGGCACAACCAACGATCAAAGTTTATTCTAGCTCGGTTGATATGCATTTTCCATTATTCCGGATGTCATGCAATATCATTCAAAATGTAATCAAAATTCTGTGGTATTCTCGCTGCACCGCAATTGGCTTGAGTTTGCAGAGGGAATCCGAATATTTTCCAAGTGGCAATTCCCAATCAGCAGCAGTTGTGTTCGTACATTTATAATGAACGTCGAGTGGGATGAGAGGGTTCAACGGGACAGACGAATGAAAATATTGTCGTTTCCTCAATCAATACAATCTATTATTGGTAACACGATACTGGAATGCTCGACTCAGTGATCGCTTTACAGCGGAAACGAATAATTTGTTAAAGTATTAATGTGGACAATTATTATGCGTCAACTTCAACAGTTTCAAACTGATGACCTCTAGGTAACGAAGGTAATTTTATTGCAACCTGCCCTAGGTACGTCTACTAATTGAATTGCACACATTTCACGAGAAGATAATTAAATTAGCAGGTATTTTATTTCGTCTGGAATGGGACTGTAGGCAGATGAGTTGTCACATGATATTGTTCCGTATCAGATTTTCAGTTTTGAATATTGCATTTCAGAAATTATCTTGTTGAAAATTAATCAAGATGGAGGAATGCAGGTTAAAATCCGCTTGTCGAAATTGAATAATAGATTAACCCAGGATTGGAAAAGAGAACTCTCGTGAGTTATGGAAAATTTTCCTTGGAAAGAATTGAGTATTCCTAGTGCATACAAACAGGCACCATGTAATACTTGAACTGTATATATTATATACCTATACATACAGTACAACAGATGTATAGTTACTATATTTACCTACTTACGATATAATAGATGGCATATCGAACGATCATGTGAGGCACCTATTCCTGGAGTTCAAAAATTCAAATTCAATGTGCAGAAAAAATAACCCCAAACCCCAACTGGCACAGTTACAATTGCAGTCGAAAGAACAGACACCATCTTTTGTCGTTTTCAACCAACCAACTATCACCCTTTTCAACCGGAATCTAGAAACAGTGCTTTCGATATACTCGTATTAGCACGTTCAGTGTTTTCTATTCTATGTTTTTCTGGCGACAAAAATGAACCGATTTGCGCGTTCGTGGTCTTACCATCTTCGTTGTACCTTGCAGAATAAGTGGATATTTTTTATACTCCCGTAACTTGACTTTTTTGATTTCAGGCGGGTTTTGAAATTTACCTAGTTACTCGCACTTGTGCTTGGCAGATGCATATAAATTACAATCTACCATCATTCTGTGTAAAAGTCGCAAACAAAATTATACCTCGTGGTGTTCTTCGTGATGGTGGCTGTAGTCATCGTGGCCTCCGTAACTTTCGTAGCCGCCGCCTCCATAGCCTCCGAAGCTGCCGTGGGATGGCGCCCCGTATGACGAGCTGATGTCATTGTGGTAAACTGGAGGTTCGGCTGCGACAGCCGCCATCATCAGGCTGGCGATAGCGAGCTGGAAATGTCGAATTTTTTGACAATGTATATCTGAATTTACTGATTTATTCGCCGTGTTCACAAATTACGCATATATACCTATACGAGAGTACGGTGATCGTAGTTTAGGATTTCGAGTCAGTTGCTGGGACCCAAAGGATTTTATTTTGCCAAGGGTTTTGACGAATTCTTGCTCATTTGCTGCTTATGCGAATTTTTTCCCAGTATACACCCCAAGCCTGATCATTACGTTTTTCAGTGGTTCGACATTATTTGCATCTGGCTGCTAGAGCACGTTGTAGGAGAGCAGACACCTTAGGCATTGGCTAATAACCTAAAAACTATTGGTTTTTGGCCTTTAACCTGTCGTATTGAACATTGAAATATCGACCCACTACTCGATTCTGATGCCAGATGATCGGGATTAGGGTCATCCAGAAAACAGACGCATCTTTCGCCGAGCGGTTGCTTTCGAATTGCTATCGATCAATGCGTAACCTTCTTCAGGGCGTGAAACAACAACTATTGTTGATTGCACTATTATAGTGCACTCGACTGTTGCCAGTCTGTTGAGTGCACTATTGTTGTTTTACGTCCTGAAGAAGATCATGCATTAATCGAAAGCTCGGCGAAAGAGGCGTCGGTTTTCTGGATGACCCCAATCCTGATCAGCTGACATCAGGATTTAACCTGTCGAGATAAAATTATGGTTTGTTAAAAAATCTCTATTATGAATCTGAAAATTCTCAACAAGCTATGATGGCACACATCAAATATACTACGAACTACCTCTTCTATTTTTCCATTTTCTCTCGGGTTCCACCTCTGATCGACTGTCACGAATGAGTTGCACTGACTCTCATCGAGACGGTAGAGAGCTTTTGTAATTCTCCAACCAATAGTTTGTTATACAACAAATAAAAACGACCCCTTGACACTAGGTACTTTGTGAAGTACCTGTTGAAGTACAAGTTGCTCACAAGAAATTCAAATTAACTTAGAATTATCAATTCACGTGGTGTATGCGGAAACATCCACATGTACCTTACAGTTCGAGTTTCGGTTTACTTTGGAATTGTCAGATGTTCCGCCTCTTTTTCGCGGTCTTTGAGACGATTTCGTATTCTGCATGTATGCTTGGGCAAATGTTGCGGTAGGTGAGTGCGGAATGTAAATGTATTTACTCTCTTTGCAACTTTCTGCCCGTAGATTGAAACCGTTTGATGAAGGAAAACAGTCTGTTCCAAAAGTGAACTCCGCAAACAGGACGTTGCTAGAAGACTTCAAACATTATTTGTCTAATGGTACTAATTTTCCCCAGATCTTTGTCAATGGGTTCCAAAATTTTTTTCAAGTTTGTCTGTAGCGATAAACTAACTTGATAATATAAAATTGACCGTGCAATCACGGGGTTATCTGTTCTGATAGTGTAAGTAGGTGGAAGAATACCCATTGTGAAAAATTTTTTCTCGCGTTCTATTCACTGCGATTGGTAATTGAAATAATGAAAGTTAGAAATCAGAAATCGGATAAAAATTACTCTAGTCCAGTTTACGAGAACAATTCGAGTAGTTGCTTTCGAACGAATATGAATATTTATTATAGGTACTTCAATATTCAACTCCAACTTCCATTAAGTACAGAATAAATGGATTTATACTGCAATCGTGGTCTTTTGAAAAATGAAATTCAAATCGGAGGGTCAGAAATAATTTGATCACTTTCCATTTCCTCTGAAATGCCCTTGCTGAACAAGCGCCAAAGAATGCACATTTTCAAAACTTTCAACTACCTATCTCTCAATTCTCAACCTGTTTCGAATTTCTTTAATTGAAATTTTCACTATAGGCATTTCTAGTGTTTCCTATATTAATTTCTCCCTGGTCACGGACATTTTCAGGGATCAGACCAATTTTTTACCTAACAAAATCAAAAGTACCTTGAGTTATCATTGCACCACTTGTTTGGCAAATAGATATTTTCGTAGATAAAGAGAAATCGGACAGATGTACTAAGCCCGCAACGCACAGCGGCGATGAAGTTGGGTCGTACTTGAGATTGCTACCTTTCTCCATTATTGCTTTTAATTTTCTTTGAAGTTCCCTATTGTTTTCATTTTTTATGCTTGAGGTAATATGCTAAACATGCGTTATCCATGCTTTATTTTCTTAGATAATGATTTCCTCGATGCTCGTTTTTGAGGATTATTTAGCCTAACAACAGCAGACTCAGCCCAAATGTCATGGATTTAGACCTAAATGTACCTGTACAGAATATCACGAAATATTAGATTGTTGTATATGGTGTAGGTCTCTTGTATTTGCCTCATTTCATGCATTATTCATGCTTGAAATATATTTTTCATTTAAGCTAGTTATCTACCAGAATATTCATCATTTTCAACTACCGGAAAAAATGAAACTACGAACTTTGTCTTCATTAAAATTTTTAGTGGGTACCGGGTACAATATTGCTCTAGGCCATACTGCATATGGAAGAATTACTTGGAGCTGAGAGTTTCGTTAGTTAGAAATTTATGAAAACGCTTTTTCAATCAATTTAAAAACACGAATCTATGCACAGGACGGATCTATGGACTAATAGGCAGAATTCTCTCGCTCTGATCAGCACTCTCTCACCATTAGTACCCGGGTGTTATTTACTATATAATAGATAAAACGCATAATTAATGCAGCGCACACATATTCCAGGCAAGAAAGAAATTGTCAGCAACAATAACAATCAATGATTATGGACAACTAATTCGTGTTTACCAAAAAGGGCCGAATCATGTACAGGCGAATACGTACCTTTATTGTCGTCATTATTGTTAATCCTTAAATTTCGCCGTGACACAGGTGCGAGATGGTCTGAAGGTGGTGTTGTTATTGTAGCTGTTCGTCTGTCGGTCAGTGGCGAGTCTGGCTGTTCTGTCCGAACGCGCGAGTCTTGGACGTTTTAACGTTTGGCGTTCACTCACCCCTTCGCCTTTCGCTTTTATACGAAGCTCAACTCGCGGGGGATGTTAGCGAGCGGGGGAGTTCCCCCTCAGAACGCACAATGGCGTGATTGGATTTAGAATGAGGATGGACCTTGTATTTTCCATTCATAAGTTCTTGTATACGACATGGCGGGATTCTCACATTCATTATGCTTCGATACAATTTTGTTTAATTTAATTTAATTCATACACTAGGTCTTTATTATCATTTTTATTTCGTGAAGGGAGGCAAAAATTTGTTCACATCACACCTTCATTCTGAATCACTTGACCTATGATCAATTTTCATACTTTTCACAATTTCTGGCACCGAAACTTTTAATAAAGCAAGATCTACATTATTGAAGGCTCAGAAAAAATTTCACTTCCTATACATTGGCCCTTCTGAAGTTTTATTTTATTTTTTACTAGCCCAAAAAATGAACCGATTTGAGCGTTTTTGATCTCGAAATAGTAGGTTTACGCTTTGCAGAAAACGTGAATATTTTTAATTCCGATGCTTCATCTACCTACTTACCAAAACATTAGGTGGGTTTTAAATTTTCATACTAGGTTTTTTGATAATTTGTGTAATAATAGCCTCCAAATTAGTCAACATAACATCAATTTGTTACTTCCATATTTACAGAGTAAATTTAAGTATTGGAATCGTCCTAAAACCGAGAATCGAAACGGAGCTTCAGAAAAAATTTTTACTCATACACATTTAGGTACCTACTTCCCGAACAAAATGTACCGATTTTAGCGTTCATGGTCTTAAAATCTTTGTTTTACCTTGCAGAATATGTGGATATTTTTTATACTACGATAATTTGGCGTATTTTTATTTTGGGCAAATTTTAAAACATGCATACTGAGTTTGTTTATATTTTTGACCTAAACACCCTTAAAAGCAGTCAAACAGCTTTTTTTAGCACTAGGTATAGATTAGAACAAGTCTTACATGGTCGAAAACAGTACAGCATAAATGACGTAGAGGAAATTCGTCGAGAAAATGTCTCATACGTATGTACTCAAATTGCATCAAATAGCTGGAACCAATTTCGATCGTCCAAGGCTCTTGCTTTTCTGGTCAACTCCCTCTCCTATACCGAATTACTTAAGTACAAAAACAGAAAAAATTAAATTAAAAATAATAAAATAAACATACATACTTATAGGTAGGTATCGACCGATTTATTAATCGATGCTTCTCATAATTTAAGAAAAAACGACTTATTTGTTACATGACACATGAGCCTCCTCAAAACGATGTTTCCGACAGTAATAAGTTTTTTGCCGTCTGAGTGTAGAAAAATCGCTTTTCCTTGTCAGCGCCCAGATGCGTACGACGTTAAATAATTCTAGTGTCCTTCTCGAGCAGGTAAACACTTACGTGGTTCGAATTGAAAGGTACCTACGTCTCGGTATACCCATCTGATTAATCCTCCTTCGACCACAGCAAGAGGCGTCGGGATCATTAACTCAGTGCGGCCGGTTTCATGGGAAGCCAAAATGATGTTTGCCCATTTGGGAAGAAGAGTTTGGTCATTACCAGCCAAACAATCGCAATTAGAGCTGACGCGAGATTGGGTAAACCCCGGCTGAGAAATAGCGAGGAAGGGAAGCGAACGTCGTAATCCAGAAATTGGGGAGAACGCTGTTGCAACTTCGATCCATCGGACTCGCAGCGCCAAGTTCATTGTATCAAGAAATAGCGCAATCCTCGGCCTCTGTTTACTACCGGTCAACCCCCTCGTATCCCATCATCCAAGATCGATTTTAGCCTCAGATTTCAAACAAGTATCAACCGCAGTAGATCAACATCGCAAGCAGGCGGGGAGTTCGCGAGCCACTTCGATAGGATTACTGTAACCGAGTTATTACACCAAAATAAACTTGCCCTTTTCGAAGTTGAGGTATATAGGGTGTCTACACTTGCGACGGTCGAAAATAAAGGAAAACGTTCAACAAGTCATTTCTAACAAATCTCTCTCTGCCTTCTGACATTTTTTGTAGTCAGCTAGATAATCGTAGATCTGTTTTTGGAATTCTTGTGTTTTCGACCATAACCCACAAAAAAAGGTTGTAATCGAGAATCAACAACAGCTCCCAAACAACAACAATTAGGATTTTCAATCAATTAGGACCTTTCCAAATTTTCAAATGCAGAATGGCGTTGCTCCAATATTTTTATGTAGCCTAATAAAGGAATGCGAGAGGGTGGTCAACCCCTTATGAGACACCCTGTATAGACAATGATTCGACATTTAAGAATAACATTTCATTTTAGCCAATAATCGTTCTTGTATTTATTGCAGATTAGAAAAAATTTTACCTATTACGTACGTTTCAAAAACTGATCAAATACGAGGCGTCAGGCGCCAGCAATGCAAGACTTGCTCCGGCATGAACAATTGCATGACAGATTATCGCATGAGGAGACAGATTTCTTGACCAAAACATGCACCGGGTGACTTCATTCATCTAGAAAACGCCAACTCTTTTCACGCTTTCCTCAAGGACTGTTTTACCATTAGTCTGCCCTGTCATCTTCCTGAAGCGAAGGACAGGCTTTCAAAATAGCCAGCCAAAGAACCGAATACTATTAGCTTGAGGTCAATTTTTTCGCCATCAACCTTGGCCACTTTCCATGATCACTTGTGGGAGAATCGTCAATTAATAATAGCCGGAAGGCATTAGCCAAATAAACGTTAGATGCCAGCTGTACATAAATAACAATCTGGAAATGGACCTGCAACTTTGGCTATTCATTGTTTCGAATTTTTTATCAATCCTCCATCAGCAATCAGCGTTTTACTCTCACTGAGACTAGATCACTATTTTTGCAAGCGATCTCACCATTGTATCAGCCAGTTACGCAGTCGTTAAACATCAGTCAGTCCAAAACTGCCAGATAAAAGAAAAACAAAACAGAGTTACAAAATAAACGTTTATCCGGTGTGTAGGTTGAGTGAGGCATACAGTCTACGCTACATAATTGTCACATAATTTTTATTGTTATATCCCGTAACCGGTATCGTACTCTTCAAAGGATTCCAGGATGGTGGTGCGGATAGAATACGAAATGCCATTCACGGATTTTCGGGCACACTGAAAATTGTGAAAAATGACTGGCCGAAACGTTAACGTTAACCTGTCCAGCACGGATTTTTCGTTGATGAATCGTATTTTCCGTTGTTTACTTCAATTTGCTCTGAAGCTCGAGCATGTATAGGTAATTGATGCAAATAATTGTCCGAGGCCGACTCTGACAGAAGATAAAGTGCGGAATACCAGAACGGCATAAGATGACTATCAGCTTATGTGGGTCTGAATTGGGGATTCGAGCGAGCAGGGCGGACGGTCATACTTACTTGGAGGGTATCCTCTCGTATTTTGATGAGACTACGCTTCTATCCCTTTCATCTGACAAGCGCACACGTTCGCTGGCCTTTTGACGACAAAGAGCGTTGTGTGCTTGCTTGTTAAACTCCATCATAGAAGACCCGCCTTCACGATGTTGTACATGCAAACGCACACGTACAATCCAACTCGTATGGATTAAATTACATTTCTGCTCAAAGTTGGCCCCAATGAATAATTCATCAAACGGAGCCTTAACCCCCGATTGTGAATCAGCCTCGGACGGGCGGACGACGGACGTACGAGTTTGAGAAGAGTGATTTTTGAAGAATGCTAAAAGAATTCGATATGAGATTGGGCTATTGCTGTAGAAATTAGCCGACGTTCATGCGATATATCGTGCTTCAAATTGAGTTCTTACTTCGCGCGTCAGTTTATTTCACAAGAAAATTCCTATAGGTACCTAATTTCGAATGGGATTGACACTTTGCATGATGGATATGGGAAGGAAATCATTTCTTCCAGTGTGCATGTTCAGGGTGCCTGTACAGAGTACAAAATGTTCGGTATACTGTGTACAGAGTACCGCATGTTCAGTGTAGGTAAATTGCACACATTCAGTGTACCTACATGCCAGACAAACACATTCATATGATCATAGGCACTACGGACATGATATATTATTCATTATCAAACTGTCATGTGTGACACTCACGATGAAACAGAAACTCGCACTCATGATCAAACTCGAAGTCAAACTCACAATGAAACAGTGACTCAAACTCAAAGTTACACTCGAAGTCAAACTCACAATGAAACAGTGACTCAAACTCAAAGTTACACTCGAAGTCAAAGTCACAATGAAACAAAAACTTGTAATAATAACTTGTAATAACTAATAGTCGAAATCGAAGTCAAACTCACAATGAAACAGAAACTGAAACTCATGATCGAAATCGAAGTCACGATGACACAGAATCTCAAACTCATACTCGAACTAGTAGTCAAACTCAATGAAACTGTAACTCAAACTCATAATCGAAATCGAAGTCAGACTCACAATGAAACCGAAACTCAAACTAATAATAGAAATCGAAGTCAATCTCACAATGGAACAGAAACTAAAACTCATAATCGAAATCGAAGTCGAATAAACAATGAAACGGAAACTCAAACTCATAATCGAAATCGAAGTCAAACTCAAAATGAAACCGGAACTCTAACTCATAATCAAAATCGAAGTCAATCTCACAATGGAACAGAAACTAAAACTCATAATTGAAATCGAAGTCAAACTCACAATGAAACCGGAACTCATTCTCATAATCGAAATCGAAGTCAAACTCACAATGAAACCGAAACTCAAACTCATAATCGAAATTGAAGTCAAACTCACAATGAAACCGGAACTCAAACTCATAATCGAAATCGGAGTCAAACTCACCATGAAATGGAAACTCAAACTCACAATGAATCAGAAACTCAAACTTATAATCAAACTCGAAATCATACAATGAAACAGAAACTCACAGTTTGACCTCGAGATTGATTATGAGTTCAAGTTACTGTTCTACTTCTTGTAACCACTAACCCTTGACCCAGTCAAACCCTTGACTTCGATTTCGATTATGCGTTTGAGTTTTTGATTCATTATGAGTTTGACTTCGATTCCAATTATGAGTTTGAATTACTGTTTGTTTTTGAATTCGACTTCGATTTCGATTATGAGTTTGAGTTGGGGTTTCATTGTGAGTTTGACTTCGATTTCGATTATGAGTTTGAGTTCCGGTTTCATTGTGAGTTTGACTTCAATTTCGATTATGAGTTTTAGTTCCGGTTTCATTGTGAGTTTGACTTCGATTTCGATTATGAGTTTAGGTTCCGGTTTCATTGTGAGTTTGACTTCGATTTCAATTATGAGTTTTAGTTTCTGTTCCATTGTGAGATTGACTTCGATTTTGATTATGAGTTTGAGTTCCGGTTTCATTTTGAGTTTGACTTCGATTTCGATTATGAGTTTGAGTTTCCGTTTCATTCTTCATTTGACTTCGATTTCGATTATGAGTTTGAGTTACTGTTTCATTTTGAGTTTGACTTCGATTTCGATTATGAGTTTTAGTTTCTGTTCCATTGTGAGATTGACTTCGATTTCTAATATTAGTTTGAGTTTCGGTTTCATTGTGAGTTTGACTTCGATTTCGATTATGAGTTTGAGTTCCGGTTTCATTGCGAGTTTGACTTCGATTTCAATTATGAGTTTTAGTTTCTGTTCCATTGTGAGATTGACTTCGATTTTGATTATGAGTTTGAGTTCCGGTTTCATTTTGAGTTTGACTTCGATGTCGATTATGAGTTTGAGTTTCCGTTTCATTGTTTATTTGACTTCGATTTCGATTATGAGTTTGAGTTTCGGTTTCATTGTGAGTTTGACTTCGATTTCGATTATGAGAATGAGTTTCATTGTGAGTTTGACTTCGATTTCGATCATGAGTTTGAGTTCCGGTTTCATTTTGAGTTTGACTTCGATTTCGATTATGAGTTTGAGTTTCCGTTTCATTGTTTATTTGACTTCGATTTCGATTATGAGTTTGAGTTACTGTTTCATTGTGAGTTTGACTTTGATTTCGATTATGAGTTTGAGTTCCGGTTTCATTGTGAGTTTGACTTCGATTTCGATTATGAGTTTGAGTTCCGGTTTCATTGTGAGTTTGACTTCGATTTCGATTATGAGTTTGAGTTACTGTTTCATTTTGAGTTTGAATTCGATTTCGATTATGAGTTTGATTTTCTGTTTCATTGTTTATTTGACTTCGAGTTCAATTATGAGAATGAGTTTCATTGTGAGTTTGACTTTGAGTTTGAGTTTCTGTTTCATCGTGAGTGAGTTTGATTTCGATCGCGATTGTGAGTTTGAGTTTCTGTTTCTTTTTGAATTCGACTTCGATTTTGATTATGACTTTGAATTGCTGTTTGATTATGCCTTTGAGTTGCTGTTTCATTGTGAGTTTGATTTCCAGTTTGATTGTCAGTTTGAGTTACTGTTTCATTGTGAGTTCTACATCGAGTTTGATTATCAGTTCCGGTTTCATTGTGAGTTTGACTTCGAGTTTGATTATGAGTTCTGATTGTGAGTTAGGCCCGTACCCCCCCCCCCCCTCCAATTAAAATCGCGGGGACAGGCCTGGTACATGCACACTTAACGCTTTGTTATTGTTCATGACTCATTGTTTTCGAATCCACCCTCTGAAGAGCGCAAATTAACCAAATCCGAACATTTAGGTATTATAAATAATTTTGAGAAAATAAATATAAGTTAGGTATTTATGCTTATCAAATTCACAGCCTATACGGGATCAGATGATTATTAACATGGCCTAAAACAGGCCGGCAGAACCGGTGACGTTTCTGGAAGTCGAAAGTGACCGGCATGAAGGCAAATTAGCATCGCCAACTGCTCGAGCTTGGATCGGAAATGAATGATTCAAGGCGACGCGTGGATGGTTCGTTGCACAACTTTCTCATAATAGTAGACATTATTATGAGCACAATAGTAGCTGCTACCTATGAGTAGCCACAAGGCCTTTTGAGCTGAGCGCTGAAAATGCGGTTTTCCACGAGCTTTGACATTGTCCAGCAGAGGGAATCTGCCTTGCTTTTCTCAGGCCATTGATTAGAATTGGGATTACGTTATTCTACGCCATTGTGCGTCCTAGTTTTGGAGTTCTATTCTAATATCGGGACCTCTCAGTTGCCCATCGCATTTGCTAGAGTTGGGAACCCACCTTATGCAAACTACTCAGCGGTTCCTGATAAGGAAAAATCGAATTTTTATTTGAGGATGGAATGGATCTTCTTTGCTACGATCTTATGTTGGCATGTTGGTACGAACTAACAACTTAATTTTCCAAAAAATTTATATTGGGTGTGTCATCTCAACTTTTCTTCCCCGAAGTTTTGGGCTATTATGGGGGAATATTTTGGTGCAAAACTCGGGAATCCTCTAGGACGTAAATCCCAGTTCAATTTTAGAAGAATTTTGGTCCAGGCGTTTTAAACAGTTTTTTCAGGTTTCTCCACACTTTCGTTTTTCCAAACTCAAACTCTCACACAAACGCGCAGCAGGTAGCAAAAACATGTTTTTAGGGCTCAGGATTCTTCAAAAAGTTATGACTGAATTTTTACAAATCAAATGTGAGACCAGAACAATGTTGGTACTTTCCTTTCCTTTGACACCGCTGGTAGAGGTTCTGAATGAGCTAGTAAAATATTAAAATATGTCAATCCGTGGGCTTTATCCGCCCCTGTACCTCTTGCTCTAGTCGCCATTCTAGCTGACGCTGTCTCTTGCGGCATGCGTTACGACTATGCCTACCGAGCCCTACAAGATATTCGTTCGTTCTCATGGAACTCAAAAGAAAACCGAATGCACGATGTCTCGTCTGTTTCCGTTGGAGTTTTCGGTTGGGGGTGACGAAGTACGAAATACGAAGCTCGTATTGGCAAAGGACGCAACGAGCTGGTGACTGGCAAAAACTCATTAACATTGTTGTCCAAATGCGAGTTTGTTTGCTTACTCATGTAACGTCACATGTCTTCGTGTGCCCCTGTCCACGGGGACTGAATCGCCGCCCCCTGTTTCATTCTAGTTGATCTGGAGCTGTTCAAATGGGAAGAATTTTCGGTCAGATTATTTTTTTGATACCTTGTGTTTGATCCTGTGTTTTTAGTATCGTGACGTAATTTAGTCGTATTTGTAACACCTCCTAGATGTTTCATGTACTCGTTTCGATTTGAGTGGAATAATAAATTGGACCGAATGGCCATGTTCGGGATAAAAAAGCATCGACTCACCCTTTTGACAATCAGACAATGTGAGTTCGTTATGCTCTGACAGGTCAGTGCGATCAGATGTCAGGATTAAAGGAATTGAATTGCTCAACGTTGGACTCAACAATTTCGACAATATCGATGCGTGCATCGAGGGAGTTGTCAAGGTCAATGTTTTTGTTATTCGTGTGACGGTATATGGAATCTGTTAAGGCAGAGAAGATCTAATGGGTTCGTGTGTTCGAGATAATCATTTAACGAGAGTGAAAGGACTTCTATTCTTGAAGCCTAGATACGATTGCTCCACAAAAATGAAAGGCGTTTGTCCAATTGGCTGTTACCAATTCATGCGGATGATTGATGAGTAATAATTTATAAAGCTCGGGCAGCTCTATCAATTCACCTAATCAACTGCTTGACCAAGGGAGTCTCGACTAACTGATGAGTGATGGAAACAAAACATACAGGTTTTTAGCATAATGCCAAAAATACAAAATAGTTTATCAGGGCTTCCTTATCTGATCAATTATTGATCAAGCCCGCCTATGGCTGAAGCCTGAAGAGGTTGATTTTCTCCCTTACTCTTAGGGAAAACTCAAATCATTGTTAGTTGAACCACTTTCTGCCAACAAAAGTATGAAAAAAGATGAATTTGGATTATGAGCCAAAATTATCACTGCAAACCTACTTTCTTACATCGATATCAACTTTTGATGAAGCAGACGTTAGGCTTTCTTCACCGATGGCCGGTTGGCTAAAAAAGCTCTGATTGTTTCTTTTCAAGGGGACTTAACATGTTATTCTGAAAAACCATACACTATGTTTCCTAAAAAGGGCAAACATAATGATTGAAATATCGTCCGGAATTTTGATTACAGATGCACACCGACTCGGGATCCAGGAATCTATGAATGCTATACGTTGCTTCCTCGAAAGATAGGTAATTGCATTCAGCTATCAAGGAGGTTCAACCGGGATTCAGATAGAAAAAATAACATCAGACTGCAGTTTTTCAGCTTTCACATTCTACCTCGGAACAAGTTCTGAAGCACCTAACCACTTGTGGGAAGATTTAGGAAAATTGGACTGTCTTGAGCTTTGCAGCTGTTGAGGAATGCAGTGTGAGCGATAGTTCTTTGGAACATCGACTTTCAAGATCGCTATCCTCCCACGCCTACGATAATTATCTCCACTTACCACCGGCACAGAGTACTAATTGCACTGTACTATCTCCACCATCATCTTCCGCTGATTCCTCTAGTTAAATTGACCGCAAGATATTTCATATACTACCACAAATGTTTATGTTTAACTATGATGTCAGCTGATCAGTTTTATGTTTAACGCATGCACGTCCGGCGCGGCTCAGCAGCTGATGTGTCCTGCGTTATCAGTCGGAAGCTGTTGAAGTGATAAGGCAGTCAATGATTTACAGAATCCAGTCGTCGTTTCCAGGGGTTCGTTAGAAATCATCGAGTAGTAGAATTCATTCGGATCAAACGTTTTGTCTTATGCCTTTATAGTGTTTCACGTTTTGTGTTTTGTAAGTTGGGAATAATGATAATGAATGTTTATGGTTTGTTTCAAATGCGGATAAGCACGTTAACTCCGTTCTGCCGTCTGAACAGGACGGTAAGTACATTCAGAATCACGAGGTTGAAATTTTCCGTGAGCAAATTATTCAAATCACTCCAAGTAGCTGTCTCCTATTGCCATTAGAAATTGGATTCATATTCACCACATCAAATTTTCAAAACGATCTTTTCACACGGTTGTTTTCATCAAAGATCGCCGTTTTGTTTCTTCACTTCATGCTCAAAGACTCGGATTGAAAAAAAAAAACCTGAAATCCATGAAAGGGGTTATACTACAAAAATTAGATATAAGCTAAGACAGATATTAGAACCCTTGTGCACTCAAATGAGTTCATTAATAGATGCGTCAAAAAGATTGAAATAAATGATAAGTCTGTGTTTTATCAGAATCTCTTCCTAATTAACGTAATTACACGGATTCAAATTGAAAATGAGCTCTTTTATGAAATTGACTAGGATTCCTTATTTGAGATGACACATTTCGTTTTTATTTGAATGTTTGAATACTTTTTTTTCTGAAAGTAGACCAAGTTAGTAGACTGGTTTTGACGTGGACCAGTCTTTTCTAGACTATGACTTCAAAGTCAAAGTAGGCAACTGGAGCATTGATGAATCGACCTCCAAAATAAAGAAGACATTATGAAACACGATTCATAACTGGCTCTTCCTCCCAAGTGGCTTACGTAAGTCAGCCGTGAATGCTCCCCAGCTTAGTTCCAGCTACTGCATCCATCAAAACTGGGTCCCATATTCCCCAATAATTATAACGCCTCCATTTGAACTCCTTATTGATCGCTTAATCGCTCTTGCAGGAAAAAGGACTTAATGAGGTGTCCCGAGCACTGTGGCATAATTTACCTTACTGTACCTTTGGAGGGATGGGTAAAAGAATCTGGGCGAAATAATTAGTCAGCTTGGAAGAAAGGAAACCGCCCGAGGTTGACCTTACCTTGACGTCTGCGAGAGGAGTCAGAGCTCGAAGTGAGCTTCCTAATAGCCGTGTGATTGATGGACTGAGCGGTTCTACTTGGATCCTCTCGGGATATGAATAGAATAACTTCCGTTGGTTCAACTTGTTAAGCGAATAGGTAACAGCGCATCAACACAGTGGGTGGGAAACAGAAGGCAGGAAACAGAATGTTGTAGGAACATAAAATTCTCGCTGGAAACCAAGGGTGCTCCGATAACTCACAGTACTGCCGTTTTTGATATTCTGCATAGGTCACACTGACATGTGCAATACCATGGACAAGGATACCGTTCAATTCGGAGTAAAATATGACATCTTCAGTGGAAAAACGGGAATGGGGGGATAGTTGGGAACCTCTCCTCTAGTCCTCAACTCCTCTAGTCTTTTAAGATTGGAAAAAATGCTGGTGATTATTGCTCTTTGCAGTTACTTAAATATTACAAGCAGAGTTAACACCAACGTTTGGTAACATCCTATAGGCTATAGCCGCTTTTACGCTTTAGGATCGTCGTAGGTAAGGCTTTTCCGGATGCAGGGACTTCCATGTTTTTCTCGAGCCGCACTTTGCCTGGCATCGAGGAAAAGCACGTCTTGATAATTTAAAGACCCTTCTCGCTCTTCCAGATCCTCCTACTTCTCCTTCGCCTTCAACAGCAAAAACAAACGCCCTCTGCGCCCCAAGCCGGCAGTTAATCTTCCAAGTTAGCCGCCGCCGCTTCTCTCCTTAGACCGTTGTAGACTTATCTCACGCTCTATTGGTCGACTGGTGCTATGCTCTTCTTTATAATGGCTGTCGGTTTGCTCTAGTATCATTATTCTTCAAGTTACAACGTTGGAGCTTTGCATAGCGTTGTTATAACTGAAGTTACCCATTTCGGGCTTCGAGTGTGTGGACTATTCTCCATTGAGATCACAGTAGGTACACCGAGTTTCTAACCTTACCGAACTGAGGAACTCATAGTTATAAAAGATTAATCTTGGTACTTGACCAATAATTGGTGCATACCTACACTCACAGTTCGCACTATACAAGGATTTTCATGCCTACGTTAAATTTTGGGCTATGCCCAGGATGGCATCAGAGTGTGGCTGATGAATTAGAAAAAAAATCGGAAATATACACGTATACGTGTACGTGTATATTTCCGATTTTTTTTAGTATTAGCATACATGCTAATAATAAAACTCGTCTCAAATGTTAACTCAAGTTATTATGGAAAGAAAACAATAAACCAGCCGCTAGGCAGTCATAAGACTTATGACTTTTACTTAGTAAAAGTCTAATTCATTATGCTCAAATTTTAGACTTTTCGAGATTGGCTAAGATATTTTCCCAGAGTGATTTCGATGTTTCTAAACATTTTGTCACATTTGAGAAACGTCAGTCATTTCATTGCTAGTAGCAGACAACTAAGCGTTTCTGAGAGCGTAGAACTCGAAGAGGTCCTCGAGGCTGCCCTGAGTAAAATACAAGAAGTAGCCACCATTCAACCGATTGTCGAAATGCGGCCATCACGTATTGTAGGTCAAGAGGCAACCTGTCTAAGTCCCGCCACTGCCGCGTAATTTGGCACCTCACGGACTAGAAGCGGCTAGAAAACGCCGGGGTTCCTTTTCATGAAATGATTTCTGCTGTTAGCGACGGCGTAACACGCGACGTGTGTTTGCTGTAAGCGTTTTTGAGGCCGATTGAATTTAGATCGAAAAATCAACCAACCATGCCACTGTTTGTTGCATAAGGAAATCCATGCCACTTTTACCAAAAATTGTGTACTTGCTAACGTGTACTTTGCTCGGTAGCTTTGTTGATGGGTACGTGACCAACTAATTTGATGGTAACGTTCCTACCTAGTGAAGCATCTTGTGCCGTCGCCTGATAATTGAAAACACGGTGAGTTGTTCCGTTACTATCATATATTTCAGCTTTCAAATTGATCGGGTAGCTAGCAGGTCATCGCCGGAGGAATAGAATTTTCCAACTTAATTGAGCCCGCAGTCGAATTGTAATTGTACAGAGCTTTGGGCCCCTCGGTGGCGCGCTTTCAATACCGGCCGGTGACAATGAGAGGATGGTCGTTCTATGGGGAACCGCAGGCTGTGCGGTCGTACGTTCCTATCAAGCGCCAGCAGTAGAGCAACAGTTTCCCGCGAACGCGAAACGTGCTGAACACGCAATAATTGTCGAATTCGCCGACCCTTGCGCCCCAAGCTACGAGGAGCCAAATATTTTCAAATGGTTATCCCACGTCTCCTTGCAGGCCATTCTGGGCGGAACAATTACAACTATTCCTCGCAAGTTTGACCAACTCAAACAAATGCCTTAATTGGATCGGAGAATATGGAGCTAGTACGGGACTGGCGATTCTGACAAAGGAAAACACAAATAGATAACTTGTGCGGCCTTAGGGGAATGCTAATTCTAGAGCAAAATGACAAGGAAATTGGGTGAATGGAGATTCTGATCGCTTTCATCCGAATTCAATTGCTGTACAGCGGGCGTAGATTTTTGATTAAAATTGTGACCTGCAGTGTAACATTCCGTACGGTGGGAATTGATTAATTCAAATTGCTATTTAAAAACATGTTTCAGTAGGTATTCCATGTAATCTAAGAAAAAGTCTTGAGATACAGATTATATTATAATTGTATCTTTCCGTCTATGTTCTCAGATTGACAAATAATACTGGTGCAACAAAACCTAATGTTTTCATTGCAACGTCTCTTTTTCCTCCTCTGATGTTGTGGAATACATTGTGATCTCGTCAAACCATAAAAGCGTCACGACTCAGGACAACCGTGGATGAAGCATTGTATACCGGGATTTCTGGTGCAATGGGAACCAGACAAACAAGTTCACGATTCGATTGTCAAAATTTGCATAGCAATGCCGCTGACGAGCGATTGAGGAAAAGCGGAGCAATACGAGGGGCTATCCTTCCTTTAGATCTTTGCTCGAATCATTCAAATCGGATCGTAAGACTCATTGTGTAAAATCCATTGTCTGTTACGGTAGAATTAACGTTGCCCGTATGGTAGGCGTTTTAGTGTCGTTGCACAACTTGGAAAACGTTTTATTGAAACCGCTGGAAGACTGAATGGCTTTTGAACGAGCATGAAGAGTTCCCTTCACCCAGAGCCGATGTTTCGTCAACTTTATGATAAAAGAAAGATGTTCCTTTTATAGAAAGGATCTATTAACATTTTTATTAATGCGTTAATAATCGTAGTAAACTGACCAAAGCGCGTGTTGCAAAAAATGACGCGTTGATAGTAATCAGTACAGAGAAAGGGCTACTATAACAGGCGTGTACATATCGCATTCCTTTTTCCTCCGTTTTTACGCATTTTTCAAAGTTATGTGCCAGCCTTCTAATGGCTATATCTCCGGAATGAAGAAACCGCTATTGACGCCTGCGGTTACAAAAAGGACAAAAACCCTCGGTTTTGGAGTCGAAGGAAACGTATTTGCTCCTCAAATAAGGGGCTGTTACACTGGTATGCAAATGCCTCCATGGTTGATTCCAAAATTCCTCTGATGTGCCACATTTACCTGCGAACCAGTCAAATCTAGTAAAACGCTTAGGCAAACCCTTCCGCTTACACGCACTGGGTGAAATCATCACGCACATGCAACGTCTATTTGGCCATTACACCGAGACACCTACGTTCAAACCACATCTTTACCTATAGTAAAACGGTGCCGTAATCTCTTTCATTCCTAATGTGGGTTAATGGCTGCAGGAATTCTTGAGCCTGTAGTGAACACACATTGCTGGAATGGCATAACGCTGACATTGACCTTTCCATACTGCCTCCATCGAATGTTCTATTCCAGTAATAAAAAATTATAATGGCCTGTTTTCCTATTTTCGCAGGAAGTGAACCGCTTGTTGGAATAATCAAGAAAATTAATTCCACTTGCATTTAATTTCACCTGAGGCATATTTCCATTGATAGTCATTCAGAAAATTGCTTGGTAATTGTTTAGTACAAGCGTCCTTTAATAAATAGAGATTTAAATGAATTGATAAACCGGCCAATCAGGCTATCTCTGGTCTTCGGGGTTTCTTACAAATGATCGGAGGACTGAATCCAATAATTTTGATGCTCTTGGATTGAATCGTAGTGTAATAGTTTGCGGCATTTTTCTGTATAAACCTGTAAATACGTCAACAGCGTTACAAAAAAAAAACGTCCTGGAAGTTGTGGAATTCCAGGAAAACATGCAATGAATGCTATCGGCTTTCCAATGGTATGACCAGCTTTGCAATGCCGTGTCGATTTCTGTGGTGGAGTTAGTTTGAATTCCTTAATTTCTTCAAATAAGGTGAAAGTGGGAAACTATCAAACTGGCGCTGAAAATGCAAGAGACCTATTGCATAGAAGAATTCGGAAATTTCATAATCCGCTCACTCGGGTTTTGAATTAGTCCATGGAGGCCAGCAAGAGCGCGTCCCTGCCGTTTGCGACGCCAGCTCACGTAACAATAGGAGTACATACGTACAACTTCCCCTGGCCTGGAACTTGGCATCCACCTCTAGCTCTGATTCTGGGCTTCTAATTGGGACAAAGTCCCTAATTGTCGAGGCCAACTTCATGTCTGATGTTTAAACAACAAGTTCCTCCACCTCTTACCCGTGCTTCCTTTAATTGGATCTATCCTTTGAAACAAAAGGATGAGCCAAGAGCGTGGTTTTGGCGATGTGACTAAGCAAGGGAAGCCAGTAACGCCATTCTGGATTTCACCGATTTTCTGACCCTCATTTCGAAATTACAGTGAGAGATCACAGAAAAAAGGAAACCAAGCTCACATTTCCAAATGAACGTTACGTTAGACTGGTAACTTCACACCTCCATGTTGCTCCATGTGAGGATAAAGTTAAAATGGCCCTAATGCAAATTATCACGATTTATAGTACCGAGGAGCTTCGAAAGTGGAAGTAGGTTCCTTCACTGTTTGATCGATGCTGCTGGTTTTTAATGGCAGTAAGTATAAGTCAAGGATCGAAAAATCTAAAAATTTGAAGTATGCGTATAAAAATATAATATAAAAAAAACGTGTATAAAAACCTACTTTATGGATTTTTATAATGATATATTCTTATTAATTATAAAAGTAGTGACATTTCTTCATTCGTCCACGCACGGGTAACTGAGAGAACCAGGCCGACAGCGAGGAATGAATACAGCTTATAGAAACCGGTGTCCGGCATTGTTTTAACAGCAGCGTTCAGCGGGGCATTATCTAGTTGAATAACTCGCTTGTCCAGTTATGAGATAAGACATTAGGCGTACAGTTGGGAACTAGGTGAACATTGATTCCAACTTAGCCTGGAGCCGCTCCAATTTTCCACGTAAAAAATCACTTCGATAAATCGTGCCGAAGAATAGCCTACGCAATCCATGAATTGGTTTACTGAATTTTTCAGACACTTCGCTGCCAGCGAAAAATATCCTTAACTGAAAAATGTGCCTAACTGTAAATTACGATCTAATTATGTATGACCAAGAGTGTTTTCAGATCTTCTTAGATATTTTGCAGAAACCCTCTAGCAGGGTTGACATGAGCTATAATTGTAAGGCTTTTGACTTATATAGTTAATACCTATTAGATTTAGCCTTATATTATATAATAAATATCCAATTCCAATTCCAATCCAATTAAGTAATTCAATTTAGAAAAAACAGACTATTCCTTTCCATACACACCGTGCGGTTTAGAACCCGAAGTAATACACACATATCTGAAATCAGCAATAAATCTCTAGTAATCAAGAAGAGTGTTTTTGGCTTCTATTCGATTACTGAAACTCCTGAACTGAAAATAACCGAAAAATGGCCTGTACCTACTATCTTGGAAATTTGGACGTGACTGGTAAAAACAGAGGCCGGATTAGAATGCATCATCCCAAAAAACATACCTACGAATTAGATTGATAGTTTTTTCTGGAGCGTGGAAATGACCTGCCTTTGTAAACCTGCTTTACACAGGGGAACAAATTTCTAAAAACTTTGGTGGTGGGCACGGACCTGGTTGATTGGGACAATTTCCATCTCCCAACAATTCGAAATTCTTTATCTCAATAAGGGATTGAAGAGGGCTAGTTAGAATATCACGGGTGGACTCATAAGCTAGGCAATAAGGAGATCGAACATCCATTCGGATGTTTGGGCGCCCTCTGCAGTCGACGAGCCAGATTTCTGTTCGTCAACGTAGTCAGCGGCCCAACCGCTTGGCAGCATTGACCTGCCGTAGTGGTGGAAAATAAGAAACAGATTTCACCGTGGAAAATAAGAATCAGATCTCAACGGACAACGTGCCAACTTTTTGTACATTGATACTAGAACATTTGGTTGGAGATCTAACCGTATCAGGCCGTATCCATTAACACGTACATACCTCAAAATTGGACCTTCCAAAACGTTATACGGAACCCCAGGGTCTGAACTGAACAGTCGAAAAATACAGAGAAGGAAGGGAAAAATCTTTTGCATTCGGTGGAACAAATGTCCCGTTTTCCCCCTGAACTATCAAATTTCTGTGCTAAGAAATATTAGAAGCCATGTGGCTCTTAGAACCAATAAGGCTCCTTGAACACGTAGGGAGATTATTTAAATTGATTCGACTTAGTTTTGTGTGGCCCACATTGTTACAAGAAAGTTTTTTGATGACCTAATTTTTCATTCACTTTCAATCCCCGTTAGATTTCTTCCAGATTTAGTATTATCGCATCACTGACACTGGCTCAGTTCCAAAATATGAGGTCAAAATTCTCATCTACGACTTTCGTCTTTTCGACCCTCCACATAAGAGGTTTTTCGCTACTAGGTTTTCCAAAAATTTCATCGCACGCTATGTACATTCACATTTGAGTGTTAACTTGCAACTCACCGACCTTAGTGTAGTTAGAGGTTACCTACCTGATAGTCGAAGCAACGATCATGAACGAGCAACAAATAACAACTTTATTTACAAGGCATGAAAAACAACTGAGTTTCAATCTCCAGCTTCTAGTTCGATAACAATTGAGCTAATTTATTAGTTTCAATATTGATCAATAGGAAACATCTCTATTCCGAAACCGTGAATTATCTTAAAATACCCTAGATCGAGTCGTGTATCGTAGACAATAGCTGGCCATGTATGAAGAGTTTTGATGAAAGTTTTTCCTCGAGTAAATTAAATGGGTACGCTATCTAAGGACTGCCTCATGCAACGCATTACGTTGGACTTATTTTTAAATAAATTTCCATAGTGGTTACAATTGTGAAATTTAGGAGGGTGTCCTTAAACACCCACGAAAACTTCGGAAAAACTTGGAAGAAAAACTGTTATTGTTATGGGCACATGGCATATGGCCAGCTAATAGATAGGTATAAAAGATTAACATCGTCACACAGATGATATGAGAACTGTGGCAGCAAAAGACTACTAATCATCCATTTTCATATCAACTCAGACATCCATTTTCCAACTGCACCATCACTACTTGAGAGCAGAATAACAGCAAATTTGAGAATTATAGACTTCAACTTATATTATATAAATTCGTATGCAAAATCAGATGGTAGTGAGGAACTGAGTTAGAAACGTTATAATACGTAGGTATGGCATTCTAGAACAATACAATTCAATGTCGAGGTACATGATACCCGAATTACTTAAAACTAAGTATTTGGCGTTATTTTGGTTAATTAATGTTATATCCCATCAAATGGTACTTTCACTTGTAATTTGGCAGCACGAGTGCCTACTTTCAATTTATTTTGGTAAAAATATTTATTGGTTTCACGATAATTCATTATCAGTTATTTAAGTAAAGGCCACAGGGGAAACACTAAACATCCACGCATTCACAGGCCCTCGTGGATATAAGTTGGCACCTATTTCTTAGGCAATAATTACAATTATTTTGCACCGGTGGATTGAACTTATCCGAATATCTTGCCTCTTTATATCCAGCGCTAACCAGCACCAAATTTTCTTATGGCACAGTCTTCATTTCGTAATTCCTCAACACTAACGGTAGGTATGGTAGAAATCTCGACTTATGATAAGTAGGTGTAGCCATCATCGTGCTTTACCGCCAGCTCCAGGCACCGTGTAGGAAATGTCCGTATGGTAACCCGTGTGGTCCGACCAGTACTTGACCACTTGTAATCGGCCGTCGGGCAGCAAAACATGGTAACTGCCTTTGGTGACGCCGTCTTTTTTGCTTTCTGTTTTCCCGAATTCGACTTTGTGCTCCGAATCCGAGACGCGATATCCGAAATCGTATTTGATGAATTCGTCGTCATCGTAATCAGCAGCCTGACCTGAGGTCAACGGGTTGACAGCGTTGCTCGTGGTTATGATCGGCTGAGACACATGGGTCACAGGTTGCGATACTGGTGGCATTGCTGAGGCGAAAGTCATCGTAGATGTAGGCGGTGGGATGGGTTTCGACTGCTGACCTGAAGATGGGAAATCCTTGTACTTGTCCGAGTGAGGGTTCGGTGGTGTGTATGTGCTTTTAATTCGCGTATCTGGTACGTGTTCGTCCTGGAAAATTGTAAATCCAAATTATGCAAGGTGAAGGAACTAATTCGATTAACTTGCTCAGGCTTAGGATATGCATGGTCTGTTTGATAAGGACTGTCCTGGACAGTCCTGGGCGAGTACCTAACTATAACAGTTATAGTAGTGTATTTATGTAGTTACTATAGTAACTGTCACTAACAGTATACTGTCACTAACAAATTCAAGCCATGTTATTAGATGAATTTGCTTAGCGTCGTTAGTAACTTGCCCAGGACTACCCAGGGCCGGCAATCCTCATCGAACAGACCCATACTTGCCAAAAAACTTACGACCTATGAGTGCCAATTTATTTCCCTCACTCAAATCTGACAGCAACATGAGTACGAATTCTCTAAAATAGAGGTCGTCTCTGAACACGTCCCATTACCTTCGACTATTCTCTAAATGGGGTGGTACATATGAAGTTTTTTGAATTTTTCCTCGAAAATAATGAGGCATTTTTGAACATTCAATTGGTTTTGAACATTCTGATGAAGGTTACTAAAGGGAAATCATACTGTCTTGCTTTTGGTCTGTGGCTTCTCTTTTCCTATGAATGTCCGTATATCGGTTTACCTTTATGATGCCGGCAGGAACTGGGCTGTAATGGTATATGGGCATTCTCGGTTGTTCAGGTCCCCCTGGTGGTGATATACCTGTAAAAACAGTGCATAATATTATTTAGGTATCATGATGTTGTTAGTATGCCGCATTTTCAAGTTGAATCGAGAACTTTCCAAATCAAAAATAGAATTTTTCTAGTCGAATCTTCCCAGGCAAGTCGGGTTCGAAAAGTCTCCATTTAATTTAGAGAATTCTCGATTGAACTCGGAAGTGCTATCTAATTTAAGTTTATATATATGATTTTTGTCAATAGTCGTGACTTAAACCTGGTTACTCCTGTAGAAGAGGGGAGTTGTACATTACCCTCCAGTACTCGTGAAGGAACATACTTCCTATTAATGTTCGTTAGGTATATTCCCTCGGTATGTTCACCAAGTCTTCTTCCTTTATCTGTGTTACCTTGCTCACGCCCCTCCTGTATTCCCATTACAAATTGTCAAACTATTTTTCGCATTCAAAATTGACCAGAATTTGTTTTTCTTAATTTTGCCTTCCAACACACATTGTATACCCACCAATTCTAACATATAAAAAAATCGCGCTTTCCTCCAGTCTTACCGGGCGGGAATTTAGTCGGTTCTGCCATATTATTTATCAGTATTTGCAGAGGAACGTAGTGTGGCCGCTGACCATGGCCTTGGTCTTGGTAGGAATACTGGAGCCCGAATGGCTGAGGGTGAATGTTGATTTGAAGTTTCTGCGGTCCGTTGGATTCAGGTTGTGGTGGAGAGATGTTCGCTACGTACTGGCCCGATGGGCGTATCACTGCCTCCGTGTAACTGCCGGTTTGCGGGTGACCCTGAATAAACGTGTAGCGGTATTAGTTCGTATGGATGAAATTTTCTCAATATCTGTTCACTGTACAGGAAAACGCCCTGAAATGTAAACCTGTGGTAAATGGATGACAACATCCTGATTAGGTATGTGACAAAATTTTAGACCAAATCTATAACATTTGTGCTTAGTACCTAATTCTGTGGTTTCTGGCGCTATTAGCCGAGAACTCTGCCTAAAAGCCGTCTTGAAAAAAATAGTTAAAAAAATGAAAATTCGAAAAGTTCAAGAATTGAGTTTCCAAATTGTAACGTCATCAGACCCCAACCTCAAGATTTGAATTAAAATCTATTTTTTTTGCAAAATTGAAGAACGTACTCCAACAAATAGCATTTGTTTCGGGTGCACTTGTTGGCCATGCTGGGATACCGCTGCTTGCTGTGCCGCAATCGCGTAGTGTTGCTGAGGGTTCGCATCATAGCCTTGTGCTGCTGAGCTTAGTTGGGTCGGCGGGCCAGTCGGGTATTCCTGCTGCTGTGAAGTGAGAGCAGGTGGAACTTGCAGGCCATTTGAAGGATGAGCGAAGTACGCCGCGAAGCTCTGCGGTACTCCCTCGTCACTGTACTGCTGATTTGACGTTTTGAAAACCTGCAACAGGAACAACATTCGAACAACATTCATTGGTCAGATCAGGGGATGAAAGGCTTTCTGAACACTGCTCGTCGCATTAGCGCTAAACCTCGGATTGGGGTGTGGAATGGTGAATCAGGAGATAAATTTTGCTTTCGGGCGAAATTGGGTGAGGAATTTTTCATTTTCGATTCTCCGTAGGGCAAAGAAAATAAGAAGTAACGGCATCCCGTTAATCCCTAGATATATTCAGTTGAGATTTAGGAAGCGGATTGCAAACGCCTCTAAATTCTCAGCTCCTCGTAGATGAATGACTATTTGAGGAAGGATATTAGTCAATTAAAATTTCTGAACAACAGTTAAGCAAAAATTCTAATCTGCCGTCATTTATTGTCAACCTGTTTGATTAACCTCATCCAAGAATATCTAGCTATAAATTTATTTTGAAACATTGTTGGTGCTATCGTTTCGTCGGAAAACGGCTAAAACTACATGCGTGAATTTCTCTGAAGGCTCAAAAATGATGAGATACTATCACGAAAGTGGCAGGCGATCTCTTTTGAAATGGATGAGACCCGGTTGTTACTCTGTTGGATCAAACACAGCTGCCGTTAGATATTTTCCATGACAGATTCTGATAAGGGCTTTGCAACGTATAACTTCCCGTCGCTTTCCGCTTCAATGGTTCCCGTTAAACCTGTTGAATTTTACGATAAAAAAAATAGCGGTGCCGACATTTAATTGCATAAACGTCGATAAAGCGTGTTTGGATATTCTTTTATTGTTGAATATTTAGGTGTCTACAATTAGAGGTGGAAATGAGTTGCGATTCTATCACTTACCGTTGGCTATTACTATTCAATAGACCTTTTCCGTTAACAAAAATTTCGAGAATGGTAAGAATTTTTTCAATATTCTGGTTCATCACAATAAAATCCACCTCGCGTAATGCACATACAAATCCCTACACTCACGCTCCTGGAACAAACCCATTATAAAATTCATGAATTTATCACCGCCTTTAAATCATAAATTTAACAACATTCGTTTAATATGTTGTTATGTGAATCCTAGTTTGTATGCCTCAGAATAGAGAATGCACGATTTAGTATGCCAACCTGATATACTTGTTGGTACTGCTGTGGTGCTGAATATTGCTGTTGATCCTGCTGTAGTATCTTCTGTCCGTACTGTAGCTGTTCATGGTGCTGTTGCAATGGCTCCTGCGGACTGGGGTGAGCTATGTATTGCTGTTGAGCCACTGCTTGTCCCTGGCTTTGGTGTTCCGGGACTCTGAAAGGCTGTACATGAATTGGTGCCCCGTATCGATGCGATTGGGCCAACTGCTCGTTTTGGTATTGAATCGAATTCGGTTCTTGTTGCCCATATGCTGGGCCAGGGCTTGAAAAACTGGATTGGTCTGGAACTGGAGTTACGTATGATCCTTGCTGGTAATTTCCATTGTTCGCTTCAGAACCGTGTATGTGATTATTAACTAGCAGCAATAGGTTATCGGGTAAAGCGTAGGATTCGCGTTTCCCAGTGACTTTACTTTCTGCGGTCGATCCGTCCGGAACGGTGGCGTCTTCAGCTTTGGCGATTTCCGAGGAGAGTTCCAAGACTCGCTGAATTTGCATGAGACCTTCGGCAGCGCTGCCATCGATTTTCGCTCGTACTGATACGATGAATAATGGTACAAGCACCTGAAACGAGTGGGAGGGATGAGTAATTTCTCAAATTAGATGTACGTACTCCCATTTGTGAGCACGTTTATTGAAAGGATTTTGGTGAATTATTCTCCAAATGATAAGTCTAATCTATCGGCCAGGAAATTAGTTTAGTAAGCCCTCTTGGCGTTCCATATTATGGTGTAGATGTAGAATACAATAAATATGGCACCTGCCAATATGGAAAATAAATGATTTGGTGCAGCACAAAATGATCAGGCGAATCCGGTAAAGTAATATCAAGAGGTTCGAAATATATATTGTGCTTTGGTAGAATCAGAAAAAAAGGATTCCAAAGATAGTCCCGTACACGGCAATTATATAAAGCATTCAAACGCCTTGTATTGCAGCATACATGTGTGCTAAATAAATAAATAAAAATATACGTGACGGCAACTGCATCTCACCAACACGTTTGGCATTGGGAAACCGGCGCTAAATGTACTTTCTTAAAGAATAAACATCGTAAGGTTTCCATCCGAAAACGGATTAGCGATCCCACGATGTAACAACTAGGAGGCATTAGAATCAACCGATGAAAGAGGTGCTTTCTAGGAAAATGCGAGTCTCATCCTTGTTGCGTAATTTTCAGAACGCCCGCGTTTCTGGTATAAATTGCTATCCGATCTCCAGAAAAAAGCGGTCTTCCCATGGCATTGTTGTAAAGGAATCCGCAAGTTGTTCTCAGGAACTGAGTTTTTGGGCCAGTTCTCGGGCAATTGTTGATTAATCGAGACCCGGCGCAGACGCGAACGCCTCGTCCACAGACTGGTTCACATTGACTGAGATGGTGCTAGTCTTATTCGGGACGTGTTTAGGTCCTGTAAGTTCTTGAGACGCCCGTCTTAAACCTGTATTGACATTGCGAAGAATTTTCTCCTACATTAATTTTAGTCCGTTTTTCTTAAAAAATGAACCTATGTTATATCGTTGAGGCAAAAAACGTTTCAACACCCCCTGAAAATTTGATGGTTTACATTTTAAGGGGCTTAGAATCCGAACCTGCAATAAAAATATTTTGCCGTCCGACGCCCAGGGGTTTTCAGGGGGAAGGAATTTTCGAAGATTTTTGAAATTTTCACCAAAAATCAGGTTCTGTATCTAATTGGTCTCCACAGATCCCTACCTCAATTTTAAGGCAACGTCGGTATGTCGTGACGTTAGGACTAACTAGATACAGAACCTGATTCTTGGTGAAAATTTCAAGAATCTACAGATTCCTTCCCCCTGAAAAACGGTTTGTTGCAAATTCGGATTCTGCGCCCATTGAAACGTAAACCAAAAAATTTTCAGGGTTTGTTAAAATTTTTTTCCTAACCGATTACATAGGTTCATTTTGTAAGAAAAATGAACCAAAAATATGAAAAACCATTCTGGATCTATAAATTTATTTGGTTCGAATACCGCCTAGATAGCTTCTGATGACCTAAACCCTTGGGTCTAGATAAGGGCTAGTGTGGTGAGGAGGACATTTTCTCTACGCGTTATAAAAATTGGTAAGTAATGGACGTAATTTTTTCTTACTCATGGCTCTTACTGTCTTACTCATTTCTTGCTCATTGTTAAAAAAAATCGCTGTCAATTGCATATTCCAACCAGTGGTGCGTAGATAACACACGATACTTCCATATTTTGAAACGTAAAATTGTGACACAATTTGATCATATTTTGACTGCTTTTGAAAGTGTTTAGGTCAAAAATATCAAAAAATTCAGTATTAAAATTTCAAAATTCGCCCAAAATGAAAAACGCCACATTTTCGGAATGTAAAAAATATCCACATATTCTGCAAGGTAAAACGAAGATTTTGAGACCAAGAACGCTCAAATCGGTTCATTTTTGCGGCCGGAAAAAAATAAAATAGAAAACACTAAAAATGCAAATATCTCGGAAGTACTGTGCGTTATCCAAATTCCGATTAAACAGGGTGTTAGGTCTTGCCGAGACAAACATTTCAGTTCAAGAAATTTGAAAAAAGGTTGAGAAATGAGGGAGTTATGGCCATTTTTGTAAATGACCACAGACGGACAGACGGACACACGGACAGACGGACACACGGACACACGGACACACGGACACACAGACACTTGTTCAGGAAGTGATTCTGAGTAAATGTGTATAAGAAAAAGTTTTTTCTGAAGCTCCGTTCCGATTCTCGATTTTAGGACGATCACAATACTTCCATTTACTCTGTAAATATGGAAGTAAAAATGGCATCCATGCAGTTATTTAGGCATTGCAAATTCTAATAATGTTCTAGTTCGTGCAGGACAACTGTTCATAACGTATAAATCCGTTGGCTTAGGGATGATGGAGATCGGGCGCGTAACTTAACAACTCGACCGCTTACGCGCATCTTGAAGGGATTGGGAGCGTCTACGCGTCACAATGGATGTTGGTTTCCGTGTGACCTAGCCGCGCTACAGTGACCCATATTTTTCTAAAGATGCGGGAACTAGCTGCAGGTAGATGATTCGAAAGGCACTCTATGGGCCAATTTCACCCATAATTTAAGCCTACCTAGTTTTTCCTTGATCTTGAAGGTAATGGCGTGATACGGCAGACCTATTTCGATTGTTAATTTGGCTTGACCTAGGTTTTCTTTGATGGTGAAATTCGCTCTAAATGCGCCCCTGCTATCCCGCAAGATGATAACGGGGCGACCCTAATAATATTTACGAGAACATTCAGGACTGTTTCAATCTTCAAAGAATTCTCGGAAATCTTGCATATTTTATTTTATGGGGACTCCCATATTTACAAAGTAATATAGTCGATTAAAGTGATGACGTTACAGTGATAACCAGAGGCAACTAAATCGCAGTTATGTCTCACTTTTACGGCCAATATTACAGGTACCTAGCTTTGGGATTAAGATAAACGCTGTTCCTGTAAAATTTTAACGAATCAATTCAATGCTGATGGTTTTTATCCTGTAGAATCTTGAGAAATCATGAGATCATAGAGCAGACGATACGTTGTATGACGGGAAGTAAAGTGACGCCTCGTAAGCATGAGGAAGACATATAATGACAGCATTGAGCACTCGTAATTATTGCCGTGTAATGGGGCAAATAGCTCAAAAACGTCAATCAAACCTCCAAGTTATGACCAGTAAGGAGTTACGTACATTTTTAATGGCCGAGGCTATAAAAAAAAATTATGAACTTTAAGGGGAAACAATAATTGTTTGATTCTGTGAAAAGTTAGCTGTTACGAGGTATCATTTGAAGAGACAGTCGCCATTAAATGAATTTAAACCCCTCATAAAATAGAAATAGATACGGTCAACGATGAAAGTAATACCAACACATTTTGCCATGAAGAAAATGTTGAGTCGTAAACGCACATAACGTTTGAGTTATTCAGCCAGAAATGATAAATGAGATATGAGAAGTGAATAAACGTGCTCACAACGCAGAAGTAATGTGTGTTGCCAATATTTAGCATGCTTATGGTTTCTCAGGCAAACATTTCTGCAGACGAAATTTGAAAGAATGTTGAAAATTTCGGAAGGTTTGCTTGTTTTTTTTTTCCAAATTCGCATAGAAAATCCTGTTTACCGTCTGTAGGTAGCTAAGCAAATATTCCTCCAAACCTCCAACCCAATTTAATTTTTTTTTAAGAAGATCTCAATATATTTTTTTACAATGTGTATTATAAATGGAAGTTAGGTATAGCTCCAAGCGCGAATGTCGACTAGACATTTTTTTTACTGAGGCTTCTATGAAAAAATAAACGCTTTAGTGTGTTTTAGTCGCTTCTGGCATTACGCAACTCGACCTTGCAATAATTAGATACCGGATTTTCATCTGCTCAGTTACCGCCGGGCCAATCATTTAATCTAAACCCTTCCATGACCGAACTTGTTTTCGATGTGAACGTAGCAGCTTTCTCCTCTTAACTTGCACTTTCCTGGCATACCTATCATGAAGCCTATGCCGACATGTCTTCCGTATAGCGTCAAACTGCCCCAAACCAGCAAACCCGTTCAACTTCAGGCCTGGAGTCGTAACACTCTTAGATCTTAGATCATGTGCCGTTCACGGTTTGCCCCATATGCAATGCTTAATGGGTGCAGGAGTCAATACGTAAACACAATTTGAAACCAGTGGTGAGCGTATATCATGTTATAACATGTTAACATGTTTGTGCACAAAATACTTCCTTATTTTTCTAGTATATGATTTGGGAAAAAATCAAGCAGGTATATTTAGACTGATCCGATCAGACTTTTTAGTGATTTAAAAAAATTGGATTTTGCTTTTGACCAGTCAAAACCGATTTTCCGAATAACTAGGAAAATACCCACGAGAAGCCACCTGAATGAAGATAATATCTAAACAAGTATTTTGAAATCCAAGACTTGGATTATTTTATGAATTCTAACACTCTAATCGGTTCAGTTTTGTCGCCAGAAAATAAAATAAAGAAAACACTACCAGGGTCAATACGCCGAAATACCTGAGTAATCGGAATTCCAGCTAGCACTGAAGAATTATCGAGGGCAGAAACAGGTACTAGGTACTCACGAAATCGGAAAAGTTAATGGTGCCGCGAAGCAACAATTGCCGGGACGAGTGATCGTTCTCACACTCCTCCAAGACGTAACGCATTCCGAACATTCCGCCCGCAATATCCCTGGTTAATTAAGGTACACACAAAGATGTTATGATGTGGCTTCATTCAAATATATCGTGCCTCAACGATTCGCAATATGTGGCTCATTTCGCGTTACACAAGTTGGAAGCCTTTCGACGGAATCACCTTCTGTGATTTGAGAAGCCATTTCAGAGCATCGACAACGAGCGGATAGGTAGCTAATGTTGTATTATTCCCCTGCGATGGACAAAAACTAGACTGAAAACAGAATTGGCTATTTATTCTGCGGTTTTTCGTAACTGACCCTGTGAGTTACCACCCTCAATTGAAGAAACCCTCGGAGTAGCGAAAAGTTTCCAGAGCTCGGTAGAGAAAGAGTCAAGACTACCGACAACCCCGAGATCTTTCCAAGAGAAGAGTTTTTCGCGTTTATTTTCTTTTTACTCTTTCTTTCGCACGGCTCAAAACCAGTGGCTGAAGAAGTCATCGTTTCGCTTCCAAGATCCTTTGGGACCTGGTTGACAACAACGGTTGCTGGAGAGCTGTGCAAAAAGACAAATTGTTTTTCATCTTTGCCTTCGTCCGGAGTTTGGTCATTGTCCGGAAACTACTCTGAAAGTGAAGCCGTTGGAACCGCGCGTGTGGAGTAATGAAAAAGGAAAAATTTACTTTTCTTTTGTAAGCCTCGAGACGGAAAAGAGAGGAGACAGTAACGGAAAATAGAAGAAAAGCCGAGTAACCTTCGGGGACCACTTATTCACCTTCCCTCTCTCCCTTCCGGATCTATTCATTTTACAGAGGCATTATTCTCAGCCTTTAACCGTAACCCCCCGAGTCATAGCGATCAAATTCGCCCAATTCAAGCGACATCTTTGAATTAAGCATGTTTCGCAGCGTTGGCCGGGGATCATACAGGAACAGGTTAGAATTTCCACGGTGGTCTAAAGCCACCCCTATCATATTCACCCCCATATGAACGGACACTCTCCCTTATGACACTCGCCAGAAAACCAAATGCATAATGTTTGTGTGTTGTTCCATACAGCGATTCAAAAAAGTTGGCATATTACGTGTTCAATGACTTTTATCCGGAAGACATAGAAATTTCAAAAAGCTGAAAACTTAAAAAGGTTCGACGGTTATTCAATTTTCCGATTTTAAAGCCGATTGCTCTGGGAGAGATAATTTAGCTTCTGCCACGATTTTATCTGTAGCAGAAGGTGTACAGGAAGTCTTATTGAAGGTATAGTTGCAAGGGATTACTGCACACCCTTTCCAAATGCCTTCCTTCTGCAAGGCTTATCACGATTACGGCGATAGCTGAATGTTTATTAATGTGCTCGCGAATGAGCTAATTCTGAGGAAATGGCCGGCTTGGAGAAGAAGTTGTACGCGTAGTGGTGTTTCCAACGTGAATGGAAACGTTCGCTCGGAAGATCAAAAGAGCGGAGGGATCACTTTCTTGTTGGATCTCTAAACGGGACCAGTTCCTGAACCCAGACTCGATGAACTTGATTGTGCGACGAGGCGTCCTTCTGGCAAGAGTTGCCGGGGCTTGGATGCAAAGTTTCCGTCTTATTGGACGTTAAATCACCCGTGAGAATTAGCCATTTCCACATTTACAGCTTCAATCAAAGGATTTCGAATTCTACAGGGCGCTGAGAAATGTCTATTTGAATTCAACAATAACGCCTCAATAAATTCCCCACTAAGCCGAATATTGTGAGATTTGTTTGGTTGTTTTTCAGTAGAAATAGATCATTTTCTGTTAGAGGATAAGTAAGTTGCTTGCATTCACCAAAAAAATTTCCGACTCGTTGAAGATACCGACTCGTCGGTTGCTATTGGCGCCTCTGTTGATAGACAAGTGAGCAACAATGACTAGGTAGATATAAGAAGTCAGAAAATCCTTGTAACCGTGTACATATTTCGATCTGAGTTTTCAGACCCGAATTTTTTGGTGAAATCCTTTTTTTTACTTCCATATTTACAGAGTAAATGGAAGTATTGTGATCGTCCTAAAATCGAGAATCGGAACGGAGCTTCAGAAAAAACTTTTTCTTATACACATTTACTCAGAATCACTTCCTGAACAAGTGTCTGTGTGTCCGTGTGTCCGTTAGTCCGTTAGTCCGTCTGTCCGTCTGTCCGTCTGTCCGTCTGTGGTCATTTACAAAAATGGCCATAACTCCCTCATTTCTTAACCTTTTTTCAAATTTCTTGAACTGAAATGTTTGTCTCTTCAAGACCTAACACCCTGTTTAATCGGAATTTGGATAACGCACGGTACTTCCGATATATTTGCATTTTTAGCGTTTTCTATTTTATTTTTTTCCGGCCACAAAAATGAACCGATTTGAGCGTTCTTGGTCTTAAAATCTTTCTTTTACCTTGCAGAATATGTGGATATTTTTTATGTACCAAAAAACTAGCGTTTTCTTATTTTGGGCGAATTTTGAAATTTGAATACTGAATTTTTTGATATTTTTGACCTAAACACCCTTAAAAGCAGTCAAAATATGATCAAATTGTGTCACAATTTTACGTTCCAAAATATGGAAGTATTGTGTGTTATCTACGCACCACTGGTTTTCTACTCAATTTGTGTATATTATTTTTAAAGTTCAGTATTCATCCCTGTGTATTTGAAATTCATTCTACGCCCTATGCGTACCAATAGTTTATATGATTTATTTCCTGAAACTATTGCGATTTTACAAAGATACTGTTATCAAGAGACGAATGGGAGATTTGGCAAAACGGTCATTCGGGGACGGCAACATAGTGATTTGAGCCTGAGCTTTTAACAGCTAGCCAGTTGCGCAATGACAAGCGCTTCCTAACGTGAAATGAAAGGACTTTCGATTCAAGTCTGGAAATCCTGGTTCGATCCAATTAGCTCGTTCAATATTCCGCTACATAATGACTTTTACTATGTGCGAATTCTCGCGGACTTGGTTCCGACATCACTTTTGTCTCCAACACTCAAATCAGCCGGGACAAAGCCGACAGAATATCCTTTATTTCTTGTTATGCCTGGTAAGGACTTGAGCCTGGGGATGAGATCTGGTTTTTTGATGGCGTCACAGATAAACCGGATAGCTTTTACGTCCTAACGTACGTCACGCGAGTCGGAAAAGGAAGAACGCAGTCGGAACTGAGTCGTTTTTACGTTCCTGAGAAAACCAATTTGTCAAAAGTTTTAGACCTAGCGTAATCCTATTCACTTTTAATTTTCGCCTTTCTCACGCAAAGATAGTATGCATCAACGGTACTTCCTGTACCTATTCACTTTACTTTTTAGTTCGCAATTTTTGAAACCCTAATGAAAAATTCTCCTCATCATCATTTATTGATTTCAGCTTCAAAAAGCTCCAAAGCCACAGAACGCGTTAACCAAGTTTGCACCAAATAAGAAAAAATACTGAAGTAGCTCCAATCACGATCTAGTTGTTCGTGGGTTAAGAGGGGGTGGGGGTTAAAACTTGCAGTTCAAATTTTGATTTAGGACCGGTTTATCGATTCATTTAAAGCTAGACTTATGCAAGGGCGCTTGCACTACATTTCACATAGGACCTATTTTCATTGACCGTCATTTTTAAAATTTCTTGGAAATTAATTATTCATTATTATTCATTGCATTAATTATTAATGCAAGCGTCCATGGATGAATCTATTTAAACCTATATTTATCCATGGACGCTTGCACTACGTTTCAACTAGCACATATTTTCATTGACCGTCTTACCGAAATTATCTTGGAAATTAGTTAATGCAAACGTCCTTGGATAAATCTAGCTTTAAATGAATTGATAAACTGGACTTTAGTCTTATTAAATAAGTACCGAATTACGGTAGGTACTCGTATCTTCAGTAGGCCTAGCATCTCTACAGTCTTTTTCATCGAAGAGTAACCTGATAAACGAAAACAAAATGCTGAATACATGGGTTAATCAGCCCTCGGATTAAAATCGGAGCTGCTCCACCTCCAGAGAAAAGAAAAGTTCGAAACACTGTGTCGCCAAAACGATTTGAAAATAGGAAAAATGCCATAACAATTTTTGAGCAGAGAAAATGTGTACGATCAAACAGTATATTTTTGAATCAAAATAATTAGGTATTTATTTGAGTTTTCTTGAAATTTTTGGAAATTTCAATCGTGTTTCAGTCATTGCTGTTAGTCTCATATCTATTTAGCGCACAATTGATCACTTATTGCCTGAGATACCTACTCTAATTGAAGCGTCAAAAGTTCAGTGGAATCGGAGCTGATTGATATAATACTGTCATTTCGGTGGATGCGTTGAAAGATTTTTATGGTCAAAGGTAGGCCCCTTAAACACTAAATTACGACGCCGTTACTTCAGGAATCCATTCGGGAGTTTGCCTCAAACTGGTCGAGGATTCAGTACCTAATAAAATATTTATTTGGCAAAAGTTACTCGCCAGGGAGTTTAAGACTATTAAATGTTATTACATTATGCTGAAGACCGAGGGGTGAGTGAACATCATTTCCCGTATCCAGTTGAGAACAGAGATACAATTGGAGAAATATTTTTAACAAATTTGAACTTTTTACTTACCGGTAGGATCGGAAGGAACATAACGGTACGTGTCGTGGGCACCAACTGTTTGAACTGGTAAGAGAGAACCTTGGGGCTGACCAGTCCAGTCAAGGTTTCACTGCGCGAACCGCGTCAAGTTCACATAACTGGTCGTCACATGTGTTAGGATAGGGGTACGCGCTTCCCTAGTCTGGGTGGACTAACCGAGCGTCTGAGAGTCAACTTGTGGATCCCGGGATCGAAGAGCCTTCTACTTCTTCAGGGAAGGCGGGGTGTTCGTCCTGGGGGTGCGCTCTTCTTGGGCAGGTGGGAGAGTGCGAACCTGACTGGAGGCGAGGGCTCAACTCATAATCTGTGGGTTAACTGTCCCTCAGTTTTGTAAATGACTCTGAATGTCCGGCGGCCTATGGTCAATCATTTAAATTTTGATACAAACATTTCTCCTGCACTTCCTTTGAACTTCTATACAAAGGAAGTTGACCAAAGCTTCCGAAGACATTCACGAATGTCTTGAATGAGTTGCAACTGGGTATGAACATGGGAACGTGTCTTGGAAACCACAACAAAATTCTTTGGGTTCAACGCCGACGAGACCTGGACCAATCACAGCAATGTATTTTCTTACCCCCTCCACCAGCAATCGGATAGTGTGTGATAGTGGGCGCACTTAGTATAATCACGAAAAAACCTGCATATAAATTTGATTTTTTTTTGCCCAAAAGCAAGTACCTATTATAAATTATATTGAGTTGGACACTAGCTTCACACTCTTTTTCTAAGTGGTATCTCGAAAGCCAATCTTGTTATTGATATGGAGAGACGAGTTTACGATGATTTCCTTGGTCCAACCTTGCCGCGAATCCTTTCCAATAGACCGCCTCCATTTAGGGGCGTACTTAGCCGCGTTACGTACTCTCATATTTATCAGGAAAAAACTGAGCTCAACTCGAGTAAGTACTTATAAGTTGAAGTAAGATACCTACTGCTGGTTGCTCATAAGCCAGGTTTTCTGGATACAGGCTGGGTAGATCCGATGGTATCGATATAATAAAACGACCTGTCACGTCGTACGTCCTTCGGACGGGCTGATACGCAACATGCCAGCGCACGCTTTTCCCACCGGCTGATGGATGACTGTTACGTTAAATTAAAAACTCCTCCTTACACACTGGTGTGTGACCCTTTTACCTTGAGGCTGAAGCGCACAGCCCACACTACCCTTACTCACACTGTAACATTAATCACTTCCGTTTTCATCAGGGGTCTTTTTACTCTTCTTTTGGCCGGAAAATGAGAGAATTTTCGAGCGTCCAATTAACGTGAAGGGGCGCTAACGTCACAGCAGAACAGCTAAGACAAATAGTCCTCAAAGTGGCTACGGAATACGTAATAAGCAGTCAATCCTGCTACTGTCACAGGGAGTATTTTGTGATAATTTTGCTGTTCGGCCTCTTTCTCCTGCTTCTCTTAATTTGAGGAACTTGGCAAGTATTCGTTCTATACGTATAATTATTGTAGGCAATATGAACCACTCGCTCATTCCACTCTCATGTGATAGGAAACCATGAAGCTATGGTAACTTGAGACCTCCGCAAAAAACATTCAACTATCGGAACTTCAGGATTCCTCTAGAGAGATGAGTGATCATTAACCTCTATCCTTGTCGTAAAATTACAAAGCTCATGAGCATTATGTGTTTGCAACCCAAGGAACCAGTCAAAATCCTGGAGGAGCGGTATGGGAAAGCTCCGGTTTCCTGGTTCCACCACAACTCTGAAGCTTCGCTCCCTTCCCCTCAAGGTCTTTAGTTGGTAACACATTGTTCAGGTGTACTCATGGTGAGCTGTCGCTTAGGATTCGAATGTTGCCCCTCTAGCTGATAATTTTTGTTCACAGTACGCCTCCTATAACTCGGAATTATTAATAATTTCCCGAGGACAGAGATTTCCTCCAAAGTTGAACCGCCGAGCTACAATGTTTGAAATTTGGGTACAACTCCTTTAAGCCTGAGCGTTGTTCAAGGAATACTTACTCATCTTTATCAAGTCTTGGGCTTCAGATGGGTGGAAAAGCGAGATGAATGTAGTTAGGTGCTGACTGAAATTACATAACGGCCTCGCTCTTTCTTGTCACCCGTCATAAATGCGGTGAAGGTAAGGGGCGCCCGCGGAACTTTGATAACTTCTTACCACCAAAGTTTGATAGGTTTCAACACATCAAGCGACCCCTTTTCACAAGAACTGAGGGGCCAGTGCGGGGTAGCACCTAAGGGATGAAGTTAGTGCTTGGAACTACCCTTTCGGAAGATACACACACCTCATTACTCAACGTATGCACGGTACCTTAGTCACCTACACCCTTTACACCAGCGCTAACGAACATGATATCTTTCACCCCGTCAAGATTTCCTGTCACCTGCTCTTAATTAGTATACCGCCTTCTTGCCTCTAGACCTCAAGTCGTACAGGTCTATCTATACCACCACCCCTTGTCCTGTTGGTGTTTGACGCTTAGGAACGCCAAGAACTTCGGCATTGAACATTCTAATTAGGAATTCTAATATCCACGCCTAACCTGGGAAATATGTTCCACAGGGGGATGAGGTATTCGCGTGGATGAAATAGAAAATATCGGCTTTGATAATTCAGCACGGAAACAGAAATTTGAATATCACTGGGACCAAAAGTTTGGACACCAAAACTTTGCAGATAAGTTAGCAAGACACAAGTCTCTGCTTGGAATGATAAAACCACGGGAAAGTGCCGACAAGACTGGGACTCACGTTTTTAATACGTGACATTGAGGAAACCATTTTCAAAAATAAGTAATATTTAATATTAATATTTATCTCTTAAAATATTTCTACAGGGGTTTCCGTTCAAAATACATCGTGTAATAGGATGTTTTCCCAGAATTTCAGAAAAATCAATATTTTCTAATTAGATTTCTTGCTTGCGGTTCCCTTGGTTTCAGTTTTGCCCGTCCGAGGAGGTTCGACTGATCGACTTATTGGATTATTTCTTGAAAGATTTTCATACCTACCGTTATGAGCAAGTTTACTTACATTATTAGCTCAAAATTAACCAAGTTCTTTGGTAGTGAAAAACGGGTTTGAAGATCAATTGTCAAAATTTCGGAAAAACTCGTCCCCCCTCCCCCCGCGAGAAGAGAAATGTTCAAATCACAACTTAAAAGTTCCAAGAATATACTGATATAGCTGAATTAAGTTATCCCACGGGCCAGAACAGGATAGGGAAAAACATCGATTTTCAAATACCGTTCCAAGCGGGTAAGAATGGGGAAACTCACTCCCCGAAAGAAATTCAAAGGGCGACTGGAATTCCTGGGACAAAATTTTAAAAAAAATTGTATGCCCCTTTTACCCTTGTTTTTTCCAGGATAAAAATTTTCCTTGGAGAAAGAAGATGTATCCCCTAGGTCTTTTCTCGATTATCGTCGAATTTAACCTCCCTACGGCTCAAAATCAGGGACTTTTTTATCTTCTTAGTTCTGAGATAATATTTTATTGAAGGTTTCAGAATCGCTGTCTCTACCCTGCACAGGCCATTTGAATCTCAAATTAGTTAGGCCTCCTTTCTCGTAGAGATTAAACCTCTGCGAACCGAGGTTATTTCATAAAGGTGGAGAGACCCAGTAAAGAGAACGCCTCCATCATTTCAGTCAGCCAAACCCTCTTTGCTTCGCAGTCTTGCGACCGATATTAAAGAGCCTATGAAGCCTTTTAGCTGCGACGAAGAATGAAATATTAATTTTCTTCTAAAAGGCCCTTCCTACAGTGAGTTGTCCATAATAGGACGACAAAGTAACGTAACAAACTATGTATAAGCCGAATTTCAGCCAGACTAGTTAAACGGATCTGAAATAATTATTTTTCCCCAGGTGAATCAAAAGTAAACCCTTAACCATTAGCTAGGGCAAACATTTTTTGACGTTAATTTCAAATTGACGTCCCTTTTGGAGAAAAATTCATATTTCTGCTAAATCCGTCTGAAAATGAAACTCAATGGTCGGAAAAAAGGTAAAAGCACTAAGACAAAATTTCACCAACAATGAAAACGTACCTAGATCAAGCGAAATAAACGATTTCGAAGTCAGTGTTACGTTTGTAATAAGATACGACATTACCATCAGAACCAAGGAAAAACTAGGTTTTCATCGTTGGAAAAATGGGGCTAATACACTCAAACTGATGCTGATACACAAGCTCTAATTCAAACTGATACATACTCGAACTCAAACTCAAAATGGAACTGATTCCCAGATTATCAATGTATTTGAGCCAGACTAATTTCTAAGAAATGTTCAGCATGACGGTCAATGAATAATATTTCCGATGTTAAATGTAGTTCATGCTTCCTTGGGAACAACCAAGCATCAAATAAACTGATAAACCGGCCCTGAGAATCAAACTCAAACTGAACCTCAATGCAGGATTGTGATTTGGGGTGGGGGGCTTATAACAACAAACAATAAGTTATCAACATAAGAACACCACCGATTTATACGTGAGACGTAGGAACCTACCATGCAGATTATCAAAAATATATCACGGTCGCAGTAACAATGTGTAACAAATTTAGAAAATTTTGGGGGGTGGGCATAGCCCAGTCATTTTCTAACTCGAAGCAAAAACTCACAATCAAGCTGAAACTCGAACTCATAGTCAACCTCGAAGTAAAACTCACAATGAAAAAGAAACTCGAACTCATAATCGAAATCGAGGTCAAACTCACAATAAAACCGGAACTCAAACCCAAAATCGAAATCGAAGTCAAACGCACAATGAAACTGAAACTCAAACTGATTCGTCGAAATCGAAGTCAAACTCACAATGAAACTGAAACTCAAACTCATAATCGAAATCGAAGTCAAACTCACAATGGAAAAGATACTCAAACTCATAATCGAAATCGAAGTCAAACTCACAATGGAACTGAAACTCAAACTCGAATCGAAATCGAAGTCAAACTCACAATGAAACTGAAACTCAAACTCATAATCGAAATCGAAGTCAAACTCACAATGGAAAAGATACTCAAAACTCATAATCGAAATCGAAGTCAAACTCACAATGGAACTGAAACTCAAACTCGAATCGAAATCGAAGTCAAACTCACGATGAAACTAAAACTCACACTCATAATCGAAATCAGAGTCAAACTCACAATGAAACTGAAACTCAAACTCATAATCGAAATCGAAGTCAAACTCACAATGGAACAGAACTCAAACTCATAATTGAAATCGAAGTCGAACTCACAATGAAACAAAAACTCTAACTCATGATCGAAATCGAAGTCAAACTCATAATGAAACCGGAACTCGAACTCATAATTGAAATCGAAGTCAAACTCACAATGGAACAGAAACTCAAACTCATAATCGAAATCGAAGTCAACCTCACAATGGAAAAGATACTCAAACTCATAATCGAAATAAAAGTCAAACTCACAATGGAACAGAAACTCAAACTCATAATCGAAATCGAAGTCAAACTCACAATGGAACAGAAACTCAAACTCATAATCGAAATCGAAGTCAAACTCACAATGAAACTGAAACTCAAACTCATAATCGAAATCGAAGTCAAACTCACACTGAAACTGAAACTTAAACTCATAATTGAAATCAAAGTCAAACTCACAATGGAACAGAAACTCAAACTCATAATCGAAATCGAAGTCAAACTCACAATGGAACAGAAACTCAAACTTATGATCGAAATCGAAGTCAAACTCACGATGAAACTGAAACTCAAACTCATAGGTAATTAAAATCGAAGTCTAACTCACACTGAAACTGAAACTTGAACTCATAATTGAAATCGAAGTCAAACTCACAATGGAACAGAAACTCAAACTCATAATCGAAATTGAAGTCAAACTCAAAATGAAACTGAAACTCAAACTCATAATTGAAATCGAAGTCGAACTCACAATGAAACAAAAACTCTAACTCATGATCGAAATCGAAGTCAAACTCACAATGAAACCTGAACTCAAACTCATAATTAAAATCGAAGTCAAACTCACAATGGAACAGAAACTCAAACTCATAATCGAAATCGAAGTCAACCTCACAATGGAAAAGATACTCAAACTCATAATCGAAATAAAAGTCAAACTCACAATGGAACAGAAACTCAAACTCATAGTCGAAATCGAAGTCAAACTCACAATGAAACTGAAACTCAAACTCATAATCGAAATCGAAGTCAAACTCACACTGAAACTGAAACTTAAACTCATAATTGAAATCGAAGTCAAACTCACAATGGAACAGAAACTCAAACTCATAATCGAAATCAAAGTCAAACTCACAATGAAACTGAAACTCAAACTCATAATCGAAATCGAAGTCAAACTCACAATGGAACAGAAACTCAAACTCATAATCGAAATCGAAGTCAAACTCACGATGAAACTGAAACTCAAACTTGAGGTTGACGCATTATGAGAGAGTTTTTGTTCCGTTGTGAGTTAGACTTCGATTTCGATTACCTATGAGTTTGAGTTTCAGTTTCATTGTGACTTTGACTTCGATTTCAATTATGAGTTTGAGTTTCATTTCCATTGTGAGTTTGACTTCAACTTCGATATTGAGTGTGAGTTTCAGTTTCATTGTGAGTTTGACTTCGATTTCGATTATGAGTTTGAGTTTCTGTTCCATTGTGAGTTTGACTTCGATTTCAATTATGAGTTTGAGTTTTCGTTTCATTGTGAGTTTGACTTCGATTTTGATGATGAGTTTGAGTTTCAGTTTCATTGTGAGTTTGACTTCGATTTCGATTATGAGTTTGAGTTTCTGTTCCATTGTGAGTTTGACTTCGATTTCAATTATGAGTTTGAGTTTTCGTTTCATTGTGAGTTTGACTTCGATTTTGATGATGAGTTTGAGTTTCAGTTTCATTGTGAGTTTGACTTCGATTTCGATGATGAGTTTGAGTTTCAGTTTCATTGTGAGTTTGACTTCGATTTCGATTGTGAGTTTGAGTTTCAGTTCCATTGTGAGGTTGACTTCGATTTCGATTATGAGTTCGAGTTTCAGTTCCGTTGTGAGTTTGACTTCGATTTCGATTATGAGTTTGAGTACCTATTTTTTCCATTGTGAGTTTGACTTCGATTTCGATTATGTGTTTCAGTTTCAGTTTCATTGTAAGTTTGACTTCGATTTCAATTGTCAGTTTGACTTCGATTTGAATCATGAGTTTGAGTTCCGGTTTCATTGTGTTTGACTTCGAGTTTGATTGTGAGTTTTAGTTTTTTAGTTTTGGTTGGTGGGTCTCACTTCGAATGTGATCTTATGAATCCAAGTTTTGCTTTCATTGTGAGTTCGAGTTTCTGTCATTGTGAGTTCGACTTCGAGATTGATTATGAGTTGGAGTTCCGGTTTCATTGTGAGTTTGACTTTGAGGTTGAGTATGAGTTTTAGTTTCTGTTTCATGTTGAGTTTGACTTCGAGTTTCAGTATGAGTTCGAGATCCTGTGTCATCGTGAGTATGAGTATCATAATAAGTTCGAGTTTACGTATCAGTATCAGCTTGAGTTTTAGTTTCAGTTTGTGTTTTTATTTGAGTTCCAGTTTGAGTTTGAGCTCGTGTGTCAGTATCGGTTCAAGTTTTAGTTTTAGTTTCAGCTGGAGTTTTGTTATCAGCATTAGTTTGAGTGGCAGTATGAGTTCGAGTTAGAGTGTCAGTATCAGTTTGAGTTTGTGAATCAGTACCAGTTTGAGCTTTATTTTTGGTTTGAGCTCCATTTGTTTCTCAACATGACCCTTTTTACCATCATTCCTAGAAACAACCAAGTAGGTATGTAAGATTTGATTATTGGAGGATTCTTTCGTGGAAAATTTATCGGTTTTTCCAAGCAAAGCGACGGGTTGTTTTTGACTCAGTTAGCTCTCTTTAACTGCCAGGTGCCTCTGCTCTAGATCCGCTTTAATTACCAGCAGCTGCTTCATATTTATTACTGGGCCGTTGTGGGAATGGGAAGGGTTGGTAGATGCTCTTGACACGCCCCTCTCCAAAATAATATATTTACATGACCTCACACTCTGAGGGCCGTATTCTCCAGTATCCGTCCCTGGCGGTGCCGACCTCTCCGAGCCGCATATTGTTTATTATGAAAGCTCGGAAATATGTTTCTTATTCATTTTAATTCTATTAGGGGTCAACATTTTTGCGATACTGTTGTCATTTTACTGTGAATCAAAGGCATTCAAAAATTCTTATTAGCAATAGCTTATTAGCTAGGTATTATTCGTTATCTAGATTGAGCTATACGTACGTTTAACAATTGTATAATTCCACTAGTAAATAGTAAATTTCAACTGCAGAATGGTACGGTCTCTTAGCCGATTCCTTACTTAATTTCTGCAGTTTTTCTGCAGTAGGAACGATCAGTGGTCGGATTCTGAAGCGAGGTTCACAAGACTACGGTCCTGCCGTATACTGTCCATATGGTTAGTTCTCCTCTGACTAGATGATCATTTTTCGGGGTGGTCAATGGGCAGCCAAAACTTCTGGACCGTATTCGGCATGAGTGTTTTTTCCTGTGAATCCTGCTAGTTTCTAAACCGTGCTATTACCATAGTATACCAAATGGCAGCAAAATCCCGTCGCCAAAATGTAAAAATCACGCCACTGTCTTAAGTTTGATTCGTCTGAAAAACGTCCTAACAAAACCAGCAGAGCTTCGATGAGTTGCGTCCCAAGTATGCTACCTATACGCAGGAACAAAAATCACCCACGAAGTAGTGCATAAATATTCTTAGTCGGTTTTGACTAGGTACCTTTCTGTCAAGAAAGGTACCATGCTCAACTAACTTTTTGATGGGTGACAAGTGCATAAGGGCCCAAGTGCTATTTTTTCTTATGCAGATTTTCAAAACGACGAATATACGAACAGCTCCAATTGCAGCTGCCAGGCTGCCATAAAAAAACTCAATTTTTTAATTTCCCTGTTCAATTTTCCGAATGGCTCTTATAGACAGGGCTTCACATATCTTCATGCAGTTAATCAAAAGTTGGCCTTTTTGTGAAATCGGGTTGTCATTCAAAGTTATCATTTTGCAAAGCATTGGAAAAATAGTTACGATGTTCTCCTTTGGAGCTGTAAACAACATACTGATGTGTACTGAGTTGGTCTCATAATTTATTGTATTACTCCTTCAAGCGCTTCACCAAGGCTGGCCTATTCATGGGACTCCAGTGTCATCGTCGACATAGGTAATTATGGGTTCTATAAAAGCTGCTGAAATCGCCCAGTGGGTTGCGATTCTTTTAAAAATTCAACCAAAACCGGTAAATTTTAAAAATAGTATTAAAATGCAGTAGAGACCAAACGAGAAACTAAACAATTTGAAATTGTACCGGTTGTTGTTGAATTCGATGGCAAATCGATATTGACTTTTAAAGACATATTGCTTAGAGTTTACATACCATGCCGTCGTCTAATCAGTCTCACCCTCAACCCACTCAACATCATCAGTCTCGATATCTGCATCATAACTTTTCTATCAAAACTCGAAATTAATCTCGTTTGTGAATTTTGGCTACGCTGGCCCTGATAACGTACGGGCGAGTTTTCAATTTCTCTAACGAACGACTTTTTTTTTTGAGGATTAAAAGCCCAACTTTAACAAGCCGGAGATTTATAAACACGCCGCATGATCTTGCCCCGATATCTAAGGGAACAATGTTTACGAATGGAGAGAATTCTACCCCCGATGGGGGCATTTAGCGTTTAGCTTTCATTTTATTAGTTCCCGGGGCTTAGCATTTCATTGTGGATTCATCCGGCGCTGAAGAAGAAAAGAAAAGAAAACGCTGAAAATTGAGAGGAAAGAAAAAGAGGTTCGAATGGATTCTTCGCCCGGACGATAAGTTGCCGGCTCGGCCGAGAGAAGAGAGGCAGGCCAGATAATAGCGTAGGGCGCAGGCTGGCTTGGTAGGAGAGGGGAGGGGGTGGGGTAAAAGACAAAAATGAAATCCTCCGACTCCTGGAAAGATCTCATGAAGGTTTTCTACCTCTACCCCTGCTGTCCTTAGTTTTCCACGTAGCCGTACTAAGGCTTTTTCTCTGAGCAAACCCAGAAGAGTCTAATCCTGCGACTTCGACACGAGGGAAGGCTTCCCATGGTCTTGGTGGCTTCACCCCGAGTGCGATATGAGACTCTTGCACGAGCACGTAGCAAGGGTGAGAAGAAGGGTGGAATATGGAGAGGGGGAAGGCACAGGATGAACAGGAAGGTGAAAACGGGGAAAAACGCCAAAGGAACGTTCGTTGGTTGAGCTGATATCTCGCCCCATGCGCAGGTTTATTGCAACTGGAAAACGTGTTGAATTGCTCGGCTGCTGGCTGGAGAGATCTCTTACCAGGCTTTGGCAAAAAGGAGGCCTACGATCTTATTAAACATTCGGTGTTTTTTCCCTTCAAAGGAAAGGGTAAAAGGTAAAAGTATTTGGGGAGTTGCTTACCAGATTACAAATAACTCAAGAGGGCGCAACCGCAAAGTATCCGTGAAAACGTGGGAAGGAAATAAAACCAGCATGAATGAGATCCACGGTTCATTCAACTGCTGAAATGGTATTTCTTCATTCCATAATGAAACCAAACCTACCGGCCTCCCCTCACTTACCATTTAAGATCTTGTCAGCTGTTGAAAATTCTGTCCACCCATTCTGGCCTTTTTCACCGAAACATTTTTGGCTCGTTGAAGTTACCGACTTGTTAGTTACTATTGGTCACACATCTCAACAAAGCCACCCATCTCAACCAACGAGTTGGTAATTTTAGCTTTCCGGTGCATATAGTTCTTAATGGTTAGGTAGTATGCTATTCAGCAGAAAGGGCCTAGTGGCCTATGATAGGATGCTTATTAGTTCAAACCAAATTGCTGTGGGGTATTTTTTTCTACAATGATGCTCTTATTTCTATTTTTACTTTTTAGATTTGTATGGTTTCTAAAAGAAGCTGTTTTTTTAAATATATTTTTTCAGAACCCCGTTCACCTACTTCGGGCTGTGCTGGGAATCACGCGAATTGGTAGTATCGAAAAGTTGTACTTCATTCTGTTTTAAGTCCATTGACTTTTTTGTTATTCAGATACTTAATGTGCTCCTGTATCCTCCACTAAAAACTTGATTTTCAGGTCAAAATAACTTGCTCTGGTTTTTCATTCGACTAGCATCCACACCAGATTAAAAATTAATATTAGATATCAATTTGGTCCAATAATTTAAGTACGTACCGAAAAGAGGTAGTGTTGTGTGTTATTGGCGCAGTACTGATTTTACCGGAAGTCACATTTGCCTCCCTCCTCAATAATGTTTTAATTTTGATCCACTGGAACATGACAGACTACTATTTTTCACGAATTACAAGGATTTTTCCTCCAGCTAAACACACTTATTTAGAGTAGTAAAAGAGTGGTTAATCCCGTATGACAACCGAAATGATCATAAGGGGCTGAGTGGTGGTCTGGCTGTGTGCCGCAGGCTATATAAATCACGAAGACATGCCTGGAGCAGTTTTCTTCCTTATAATAGTGGTGGAGTTGTTGTCTGCTCCAGGTGGTAGCGATTCGACCTCGCCGCTTGCTAGTGGTAGTTCGTCGAGAGGAAGGCGTCTTTTTGTAGTGGTCATAGAAGGCAGACAGAGGGCGGTCAAACTAGCCAGTTATTGATAACTTTCTCGCTCCAGTAGCCTCTCCTGTAGTAGTCTCTCCTCTAACTACTGGATAATCTGTGGCCGTTCCTGATGACGACGCTTTCCCTTTCAGACCATCTTAAGTCACGCTCGCATCCGCCAAATGAGTCGGAACATGAATGCTCTTTCAGCTGAGCAACAACAACAACTCTAATTCGACAACCTCAACTGGCTTTCTGACATGGATATGCCCTGAAGCTGCGGGCCTTGGATAAATTTGTGAGTGAGGTTTTTTATATAAAAAAAAACGCAACTCTGTAAGTAAGATAATTTTGTGGAGAGCGCTACAAACCTGGGGTGGGAGGGAGGATACCTAAGTACTTTTCAATTTTGAATCCCTACCTAGGTATTATACATCGACGGTGAAGAATTGAGACCTCGTGACTCCATTTTTTGCGAAAACGGGGTTTTGTGTCCATTAGGTAATTACCGTGGTTTCTATCAATTTTAGTGCTAATTTAGTAGATTTCGAAGTATTTTGGCGCAAAAGAAAATATTATTACCCCGTACCTCGTGTGTAAGAAGAAGAAGAAGCATTGGCATCACGTACTTATCTCCCCGTTCTGTCATGCAGACAATTGAAGTCTAGTCAGAATCTGTCAGATTCCTAGTCAGAGTAGTTCAAGTCTAGTAGTTAAAGTAGTTTAGCCAATAAAAGGTTCAAGTTAGTTGTTCAATTTTTTCCCTCATTACACCCTAAAATCTCATCCAAAACTACAAAGTTACTTATCCATAAGTATATATACTTACTCCATAAGTAATATATTACTGATGCCCACTACAGTATCACACAGTATTTTGACAGCCCACAATTCCCCCAACAGCCCAAATTTGTAGCCCACATTTAAAAAGGAATTACTTATGGATATTTATAACGAATAAACTGGATTGATGGAACATACCATTATGATGGATTTCACTAACTTGGGATTAGAGTTAGTCCGGACATGGTTGGCTCTTGGAACGTTTAAACGTTTAAACATGAAGTAACTATGTTCGGATCAACCCTGATCCAAAGTTGATGCAATCGGCTGTAGTGGATCCCTGTATCCTTCATTCATGTCCAAATGGAAAAATTCTTTTGATGTTTTCTAACCACGAGTTGTGCGTAGCATAATTTTCTATTGCAATACAGAATCCTATTCACCCGGAAGCCAAATTTTCAAATTTGCTATCTTCACGGAATTACGCCTTTATCGTGTGAAGCAATTGTTGGCGTATCTGTATCGTAATAGTGAAAGGTCTGGATCCGATATTGAACGGCCTCTGTAGGACGGAAGCCTGGCACTCCCGCCATCCCGTCCCTTGTTGGAGTGTCCGAGCCATTTGTCTCGTGAAGCGCCGACCGAATTAGAGACATGTCCACTCTTCGAGGCTTGTGTGCCTTCCCAGGCCCGAGACTGGAGAGGGTGAAGACTATTGTAGTTAACGGACGATTTGCGATTTTCACGGGCCATTGGACCCTCATTTGACCGTGATCGCCTTCCTTCCAGCCCATTTTAAACTACGCGACAACGATTCGCCTGTTCTTTTCCGTCTCTCATCGTGATAAATCTACACGGTCGCTGACCTGTAAATGGGTGATTATCCGAAGAAGAACAATTTTCTTGCATTTCCCTGCTGCTAATACTCTCTCTCTCTATCTGTCCTACGTGAACTACAGTGTTACATATTCCTTGAGGTGTTTTGGAATAAGCCTTGGTATGAAAAAAATCGGAAAAAATTTCTCCTGGTTAAAAATAGTTCTTGTGCTTAGCCCTGACTTCTACGTTGGGCTTTACCGCCTTGGCTTACTATCAATGTCATAGAGCCAATTTCACCAAATTGAAATCTAGTCCTTCCATGATGGTAATGTCGTACCTTGACCCAAACGAAATCATGGCATCAAAATTGTTTTCATTGTTGGTGAAATCGGCCATACACTATCAGATTGCTGGATGTGATTAGTCGAGGTGTCGTCGGCGTTGAACCCTATAACTTTGATTGGGATTTCCTCGCCACGTTCCCATGTCCATCCCCTCTCCGATAGCCAGCAGTCGGATAGTGTGTTGCTGACGTTAGGGCAGCTTGTACCATAGTTTCCCGACTTGTGAAAGTTATCAGCTCGTTGGTTGCGTTGGTAGCTTTGTCGAAGGATACGTGGCCGACAGTAACCAACAACTCGGTAACTAACGTATTCGATTCTTGTTGAACGTTTTTTAGTCTTCCGGGTAATTTTTGAATCTCCATGAACTAGGTATATTGATAGATTTGAACGTTTCTGGGTATTCTTCTATTGAATTTAAATTCTCAGCTCAAGATTTCAATTGGTTGAGCTGTGAATCGCACAATATTCTTAATATTGTTACGGTTATCAATCAACCTTGATATCCTGTGGCACAGGGAGTTGGGAAAAATCGATGGAAAAATCGGATGCTTTACTACAAAAAATATTAAAAATAAATTTGCATAAATTATTACTTAGTATTGTCAAATAATATCTACAAATTGACCTATATACATTACAGTCGTGACAATTGGGCCTACAAGCCATCGCGTACATTTCCAAACTGTCACATTTCTTCGCAGTCAAAATAGCTAATTACATAGGAGTTTCAGTTTACATTTTATGTCACAATAGACTTACTCTTATAAACGTGTTCGCAAAACACATCAGTGCCAATTATTCGGAAATGGTTGGCTAATAAATCCCCTACAAATCGAATGGTAATACCAAAACGATCTATTGATTTGTGATTGGAGATTTCACTCATCAAGTCTCCTCGTACAGCTTGATGTGTTTTAAGCCATAATTATTTGGTGGCGGTGGTTCATCAATAAACTTCCCCAAAAACGAACCAGTGGAGCTCTAACAATTGTTAGCATTCGAGTCATCTCTTGGAACGCCAACTTACAAAAAGTATCACGTAGCTTATTGGAGCTTTACACGGCTCCCTACATCACTTATACGTCATTTAACTAGGGGTTAACGTCAGTCCCTTGGAACGTACATGGTTCAAGATGCGAGCATCTGTTCCCAGTCTCGGGGGGCGCATGAGCGTCCCAAGGCACAAAGGTTTCCCAAAACGACTCCATGCAGCTTATTGCATCTTACTCAGCTTCTTCTGACTCTCTTTAATACCTAGATGGGATACTGTCCACTCCGCATCATCAATCTTGAGGGGCACGGGTGCTTAGTTGAAACATAATCTGTAAATAATGCATGTTTTTCAAATATTTTATGAAACTTATTGTACCTTTCATGCTTCTTGTTTTCATGGTCCATCAACTAAAAATAATGCTTCTCATCTCAAGAATACAAACTTTGAATGGTCAGAATCGGTTGAGTATGCTTGTTTTGGGCAATCATCCTAGGTAATCAATAGCTACTTTTTGATGCTCACTACTCAACGTAATAAAACTGTGTTAACCGTGTGATGTGTTAACCTGTCGGTTCGGTCGAATGTGGTCTTCAAATTTGTCGATCTGAATCTGGGCCACGAATCGCGACATTTCGGTTGCATTGGATCATGAAAGCAACTCTGGTGCTGTGAGCTTTAGCCGATCAATGAGCAGTCGCGTAGTCCGATCTTATCTCTGATTGGCTGTAGTTCATACAGTGCGTTGTTTTCAAGATTTAACCCGAGCAAAGTCGCATGTGAGAGTAGCTTAAGTAACTGCAGTTTCGGTTTTGTTTACGTTTGTGTTAGCCGAAATGTGTGCTGAAAGCGATGAGGACAAAGAGAGCGTGACGAAGTTTTAAGTGCCGTGCAACGGCCAAAAATCAAAAGTGAAGAATGTTTAGAGCCTGATGACTACAAAGAACTTTTACAGAGCATTTGATCAGTTATTGGGCGCTTTAGCAGGAACTGAATATACATCCAGTGGTGGTTCGCTTCGTCATGCGACAGATTCGATAATAGACACAGATAACAGGGATAACATGATTAACACAGTAGCGATTACGCACGTTGCACTTTTCAATCATGAAAGCTATTCTGGGAAATATTGAAAATTTAAGGCTGATTGAAAATTAACTCGGCAGAGGCGCCTCTCAGCACCAGTCGTGGGTGAGCCAAGCTACTGCTTTCGACATAACCAGCTTTAACAACAAAAGATTGCTTGTCAACGGTGCTCCGGTGGGGCATCCATAAAGCTGAAAGGATCTCCTAATGAAGTGATTCGGATTACATAGGATGCAACTGCAATATGGCCTATTACGTGCCCTGCTTTGGCCAAGTCCGTATCGGTTCTTCACATTCCAATTATCGTTCCCCCGCTTTATCGTCAGATTCCGTTTTATCTTTGACAGGATCGTTGAGTTCGTCGTCGTCAATCTGGACTGAGGGGACCATAGGCGGTTTGAATCCACCGTATTCGATGCAGAGTTGTTTACTCCTGGCCGTACGCGCATGTCCGCTCCTGCTGCGCATTGTGGATAGCACCCGATAAGTATACGGTGGGTACTGGGACGCGTAAACGGGATGGCTTGGCCTAAACGGAGGATGCTGGCTATGCGGAGGTGCATACTGGGCCCGCTGTTCTGCTGGCAGTCCGCTCTGATCCGAATCGAACACTGTAGCTTCGTGGATTTGAGTCGTAGCACCAACGCTGTCGGATGCTGCATTGGTGGTTGGGTTGACGTAGTAAGGATGCGTCAGCAAGAACCCGCCGTAGACTTGCGGTTGGTATCGAGCCAAAACATACTGTACTGGCAGGATCGGTCGTACAGGCATTTGTTGGTGATAGCCCGTATTTTCGTGTGAATGTCTCATTATGTAGTTGCCGATGTATCGGTTCGGCAGATAATACATCGGGTATCGATAGTAAACCGGTAGTGGAGATCTCAATTGGTTTCGGACGTAACCGTTGTTCAAATCATTATTCAGGAGTGGCTGCTGAAGACCTAACTCAGGTCCCAGGGCTGGGTGGTGAACGACTTCGTTATTTATCGTCGTCTGCAATCCGAGTTCGTTGTTGACATGCTGATCCTTTGGCTCTTCAATGTCTCTAATCTCGTAGGGTATTGATTTCTGTATTTCAATGTAGGTCTTGTAGACCGGTTGTTTCTGCAGAACTTGCCTCTCGACCAGCGGGCCACCTTCTTCGTGGGAAAGGGACAAAGCCGCTTGAATTGGAGCCAGGATGTTATTCGTCAGTGTGTTGGAAGCTTCTTTACTGGAATACCGTTCGTTTCGGGCAAGATCTTCATTCAGATTGCCAACAACTATTGGCTTGCCTGTATATTTAGCTTTGTCAATTTCATTTACTTCATCATCAGGGGCAATAAAGAAAGCTGATATCATATCAGCACCTCTTGTTTTGTTTCGAGCGTCGTTAATGATTTCCTCTTCCGTCATCGTCACTGCTGTGTCGCTATCTGCCAAATATGACGTCACATGAACCGCTGGTTGTTGGTTACGATGTAATTGCGGTTCTATGCGCTTCTTCTTTTGCTTCTTCGATTCGAAGTGCATGTAAATATTGTCGAACTTGGATTCTTGCCCAGCAATATCCTGAAGGTTTCCCTCGGCCGAAGAATCGATCTCGTACATGTACCCCGAATATGTCGGTGGGGATAGTGTCTGATTTTCTTCCTCGGAGGAGCCCCCATCTTCGTTGCTCGTTTTGTTGACTCGCTCGATGTCGTACGGCATCTGAAGACCCTGCGAAGGCCGCGAAGGATTGTAGGGCCCCAAGTAGCGATGTTCGTAGCCGCTGGGAGTTGTCGGCTTAGGATCATCGCTTTCGTCTGACACCTGATCGCCGGTCAAGCTCATACGGTTCAATTCTTTGACATCAGCGACGTCCATCGTCGTGACCGTCGTATCTGTAGATTCGTCCTCATCGTCAACTGCTGTCGAACGCTGGAAACAATCAAACGTAAAGCATTAGTTCACGCAATGTATCCTTGCGTTGCAGAAAACCTTCGTACACTTGGAATATTATTTTGATCCCATTATTTTCGTTTTTCCAGGAAACTTGAGGTGGAATCGGACAAATATAAAATTTGAGTTCATTATAATTTGATTTCAAGTCCCTATCATCGATGTCACGATAGAAGTGGCGTAAGTTATAATGCCACGAGGTAGTTTAAAAAAGCTCGAAGTCCGGAGAAGGACAATTGGCTTGGGGTTGGAGTTGCACAACTGAAGCTCCAACCACGTTCAGTTCCGTTGTCCATATCCGGAGTTCAGGAGGTGCACTTCGTTAAATTCTACAAGCTTAATCACATCGTGCATACAGACCAATAAGTCGGCCAATGTGGTAAGTTGCGTCGAAGGAGGAGTGCTCTCGGTTTCTGCGGTGCTCGAACCCTGTAAAAGAAAAATATTCAGTATTAGATATTCTTCAATCCTGTAATAGGATGTGTACCTGTCATGACACCCTGCAGGGGAGCCTGGGAGGGGTTAGGGTAGAGTCAATGTCAAGGATTTTATCAAGGTGCGTAGGTAGTTCATTAGGTCTATCCTTGATAATTTCAGGGTTCGCCTATCAACTGCCATGAATCTAGTTTCAAAGTATCTGCAACTACAATTGACACAAATTTACAAGGACGCGCATATAAAACAATTCTAGGTGCAAATTATTCTAAAAACAAAGATAAAACAAAGGTAAAATGAAGATTTTAAGACCAAGAACGCTCAAATCGGTTCATTTTTGTGGCCGGAAAAAGATGAAATAGAAAACACTAAAAATGCAAATATATCGGATGTAATGTGAGATATTAAAATTCTGATTACACAGGCTGTTAGGTCTTGGCGAGGCAAACATTTCAGTTCAAGAAATTTGAGAAAAGGTCGAGAATTGAGGGAGCTATGGCCATTTTTGTAAATGACCACAAAGGGGCAGACGAACACACAGAAACTTCCAATACTTCCATTGACTGTGTACATATGGGAGTAAAAATGAACCAGAGAATTTGTATCAAACGGGGGCTGGACAAGTCACGTGAGCAATAAACCCTATCAGAAAAATTTGCCAAGTTTTGTAATGTTTGTACCTCGTCCACGCCGCATACCCACTGAACATGCGGGTCCTTCTGGCAGATTTTTCAATAAAAACCACTCAATTTGAGAACCCGGTATATTTAGATTTTCGATCTATTCGATAGCAGCGAACCAATGTGGAAAGCCACACGGCTAATAATTTCTAAACAAACAGTGCGATCGTTCATAGTATCATTCTGTCATGTTAACATTCGGAGATCTCATAAAACTCGTTAAGCCCGATCAATTGTCTCCAGGAAGGTAAAGATAGCACAAATAACGGGGGGAGTTATGAATATGCATAACTTTGAGAGGAACAAAGTTCAGTCAACGACGAAAATGGCCCAAACTTATAAATCATGTTTGAATAATCACTCAATCTTGCATAGTACCTAGTTTATAGCAACTTAACCGTTTTTCCAGCGTACGTTTTAGGTACTGCACGTCGAAGATACAATTTTCTCCTCGTTCCCAAGTTCACCATAGAACGATCAACTTCCCACCCTCTCTTGTTGTGTTCGTGGATTACGCCCGATGGTGGGGCTGCAAAGCTGGTTGAAGTGGTCCACTGGCAAAAAGTGGCCGTCCAGCCCGCGGGCAAGGTCCTGTCGACCCGTTCAGGTTTACTTTCGCTCTCTAACCCGAGTGTTTCTGAAGCTCTCGACCTGTCAATGCGATAATCCCACACTCCCACGAGCTCCACTGACCGGTTGAAACTCAATCTAAACTTTCGAGATTTAAATGAATCCCTCTCGTGGGAATAATTGTAGTTACGGTTAATTTTCCAAGCTAGCTTTACGCAACTGATTTGTTCGTTTTTGTTACACGAGTGAGATCAATCAACGGCTTCCAATTTCCGTATTTTGATTCTGAAATTCTGTGTACCAAATCAACGAGAGAAAGTTTTGAGAAAATCGGTAGTTAATATTTTTCGTTTTGCGTCGAATTGAGCGTATAATGTCTATGAGAGGATATCAACCCATTCTGCTCACCTTAAACCCCCACAAAATGAATCGGAATCGACAAACGCAACAAATAAATTATTCTGAGAGAGAAAAATAATCTGCCAAAAAGACAGGGTTGCTTCGAGGATTGTTCAAGTTTTGAGCTTTTGAACCTTTTTTCATTATTAACCGTCGATTAATTAGACACCCAGTATGCCACACAGAATATTTCCCTGTCGAGGAAGTGGGCATCTACCTTAAAATTCTGATTTAACAGGTCTTTAAAGGTAACAGAATCAGTCTGATTCTTTGTGATTCTTTAACAAATCAAGGAAAATAATTTGCAGCTAAACTCAGACAACTGGGCGGGCCAAAGTTATTGACAACTCTCAAAACTCATCAGCTGTAAATTACGTTTCACCGAGAGCTTAAGGTTAAAACGTATCCTTCGCGGCCTCCAAAAGTTGAATTATTGCTAACTGAAAGCCATAAACGTATTACGAATCATGTTAAGTTGTGAGGTATTATATAAGAAAGTTTTCCATTTTATTAATGTGTGTGAGTAACTTCAAAACGTCCAGTGATTAACGTCAATGAAAGGTAGCGACGTCCGGAGGCAGAAATACATGAACTGGGCTGTTACCGAGAGTTACGTCGCAATAAAGTGCGGAAACCATAGGCGTAGTAAAGTGCGTGTGACATAAGCCCATGGGCATGTGCCCCATCACATAAGCTTCAAGTTGATCTCCGAGACGCATCGCTGACAATAACGATTATTATTTATGGCCCATTGGAATGCATTGACATTCGTGATTTTCGACCCGTACCCCTCGTTCGTTTTTTACGGAAGCCCTTGCGTCACACCAAGCCAGAATGTCATGATTCGGAATAGAAGTAAGTGTATAGACTGTAACATGCGTTAAAAATTTTTCCGATTTATTTGCATTTTTAGAGTTTTCTATTTTACTTTTTTTCGGCCACAAAAATCAACCGATTTGAGCGTTCTTGGTCTTAAAATCTTTGTTTTACTTTGCAGAATATATGGATGTTATTCATGTTCCGATAACTTGGCATATTTTTGTTTTAGGCGAGTTTTAAAATTTGCATTGTGAGTTTTCGGATATTTTTGGCCTAAACACCCCCAAAAGCAGTCAAGATATCGTCACTTAAGTTCTAACACCACCTAACTCAATTTTTCCAAGTTTTCAGGAGGTACAAAAAACTAATTATTTCAACATGGAAATACATTGAGCGGTGCTGTCTCTTCTCCATCTCCTTCTTCACTGGTTGGTTCAATCTCCTTGGCAGTTTTACCATGATATCGGCTATTGAAAAATCTATCGAGTGGTGTGTCCAACTCATTTTCGCCAAAAATTGAGTTAGGCGGTGTTGTAACTTAAGTGACGATATGATTAAATTGTCACACTTTTACGTTTCACACCAATGGTTTTTCAGGAACTTGTTTCTTGGCAGCCAGATCTTAGTTTAGGTAATTTCGCAGTTTTTTAGCTGTTTTCCCGATTGCTAGCAAAACTCCAAGGGGTCCTAAAATGCCGCTGTGAGTTATGGACTCACGACCATAAAAAAGAAAAGGGATATTTCAGCCGCCGTTCTCTCCGTATTAGAAAACCAGGGCAATCGTCTTTTCAATCGCAAACAATGGTTTTTTGTTTGTGGTTTTTAGTGGTTTGTGGTTTGTTAGTGGTTTTTAACAATGGTTTGTTATCCCAATGAACCAGAAAAATTAAAAAAAGAAAAAACAAGAAATGCCGCAATTTTGGACTTACGCTGAATTACAAAAAAAACAATATTTAAGTTGAAGGTAATTAATCTACTCAGGTTGCCCGTATTCTCCTACGTTATCTGGGATGTATAGCATGTTACACAGGGAAGGTACACATGCTGTGTACATGGTCCATAATAATGCACGTAGCCAACTCGGCGCAGCCATTGTGCAAACTTTAATCCGAGCGGAGACGCGTTGTCGCAGACCGACAACTGTCAACTACTATTATGAAACTGAAACAGTCCGGACACACGAGGTCAAGCCGCTACTCACTGGCAGGCGTAGTCGGTTAAACACCCTTCGTAGAAGCACTAGCTATTATCTGCCTTGGTTAAGGTTATATTCGAATGTTTGATAACTTGCTCAGAACATCAACCGTTCGTCGGTTGATTCAGTTTTGCGTCGCCTACACTTGATGCCTACCTGAACTCAATCTAAATTGTTGGTGAATTTGAAAATTAGTCTTCCATAATTTTCCCAAACCTTCTCCAGGGGAAACTCCTTTAATATTTCATGAGGAAGGATATTCTCTAAGTAAATGAAAGTATTGTAATCGTCCTAAAACCGGATCGGAGCTTCAGGAAAAATTCTCATTTATACACTTTTTCTCTGGACCGCTTCCTGAACGAAGCGAAGTGTCAGTCTGTGGTAAATTCAATGTTGACATTTTTGTATTCGAAAGGGAAATACAATAGTCCTTTAAACGAGTTTTCTATTACGAAAATTTGGTCGAGTTTGACTTTTTTGGGGTGGAAAATGAGAAGATGCATACGGGCCACAAAATGTTGTTTCACAATAGAACAAAAAGAAAACAGAACCACAACGTGGGAAAGTGAATTTGCTATTTAGAACTGCTACTTAATTTAGAGACAAAAAAATTCTTCTAAAATTCTGGAAAAATACCGTCTTTTTATTGGTAAATTTAGCGACAAATCTGGGAATAATGGTTAAACAAATTCCAAAATCCCCTTAAAATGTGACTCATCCTGTTTTCACAAGAACGCACGGGATCATACGGGATTACCCGTACAAACTGTGTCTAATGGGAGCAAACCAATTGCTATCAAAACGATAGGTACGAAATCCTGTACTTAAAATTTGGCCAATAAGGCTTTGCCTAACTTTTTGGTGATTTGGTATGCTCTTCATATTGATCTACGTTGTCGGGGGGAACCGAAAAAATGGTACTGCGTCGAAAACCCTTAAAAAAACTGTTTTTTGAGATTATGACACATTTGAATTTGGTAATCCATTTATCCGGCCGATACATCCGAATTATTTTGAGCTTTGAGATTTTCCGGGAGTCAACATTATTGGAAACTGGAACCGATCAACTTTTCCGTTGGGATATTTCGTTAAAACAACAGCAATGTTCTTCATCGTTAGTTGCCAATCGGTCCTCGGTATGAGCACAGACACCAGGTTGTCCCGGATCTGCTCGAGACTTTCCACTTATTTAAGACCATCTAACCACTTTCACGCGAACTGGATTTGTTTTGAAGTTGCAAGTTGAGCGGACCGAAGCGTTACACGCCTTCCCGCCAACTGCCGATATCTACGTGGCAAAATGTTATCGTGTCATCTACAAGTTGGCAGGGGATTGCGTTCATTATACAACAATGACGCCTCATAAACGTGTCAATCTGATCGGAAAAGGTGAAGGGGTCCAATTTGGCATAAGTAGGGTATATTTTTGAAAAAACACGAAAACTCAATTTTGAAGGTGATGCCGTGGGTTTAGAATGTTTTGAGTATTTTTTCCGGGTTCCTCGCTTGAATTACCATAAAGCTTTTTTCCGAAAATTTTTGAAAACTTCGTTTTTAAATCGGTTTTGCTCGAATTTCTCGACGCGATTTCTCCTTTTACGCGTTTTTGCCGATTTGAGGGAGTTCTACTGAACCGATTTCGATTTTTTTGAGCTTGTTGGATTCCTTGAAGGTTTCTACACCGTTATCACTCCCTGTAAGTCAAAATTGGTTGGATTTGAGTGTTTGAAAACTGGTTTAAAGACTAATTTTTGACATTAAAAAAAAATTTACCGCTTAAACAATTTTTTAAAATCCCCAAAAAATATTTTTGAGTAGTTTTCGGGCAGGTACATGACACGAAAAATTCGCAATCTTCTACGACTCTCCAGGACTGAGAAAAATGCAAAAACCCGATTCCAGCTAGAAAATCCAAGGCCTAGGAAAATTTTCAAAAAATGATGGATTTGACTTCGAGGTTTTTTGGCACGAATCTTTAGATATCGACTAAGAAACATGAAATTTGGCGTTTTTTCGAGATTTTGGCCAACGAGGTCAATTTCGGGGGAGTGAAAACGCCTCAATCGCGTTTTTAACAGTTTTCTTGGTTTTACGGCCAAAGTACCCATGGTTTCTTGGCAAAAACGTGATGGTGAAGAAAATGTCGGGTGCTGAAGTCCCTATCAGATGCATTCCCACCCTTGATACCGACTTTTTACACGAGGGCATCCGTTTAATAAGGAAGTGGAGAAGCGTATGGAGAGGTGTAAAGAGTGGATGGGACTCAGAGCCCTTCCAAGTAAATCTCAGGTAGAAGCCATCGTCCCTATGAGACCTTGCCAACACTATGGTGTTTATATCGTTCAGGGTTTTTTATTCGCATACAAATTTTGAATCCTACAATATCGTCGCTGAAACAGCAACATGCTATAACCCAGTTTTCCCAACTTTTCAGGAGACCCAGAAAACTGTTTTCATTGAGAAAAATGAACATGGGAACGTGGCTTGGAAACACCAATAAAATTAATTTGGTTCAACCCCAACACCACCTCTACCAATCACTGCAATGCATTTCCTTAACCCCATGTTTGTAGAATTTTGAAAAAACTGGCCACAGCAGTGTTGGCTTCTGTCCTTTCGCATTTCTGGCCACGGTCATGGATCCACAGCACTGTTTTACCATATTAACAAGGTCTAACTCAAATAGGCCAAAAATTGAGTTATAGCATGTTGCCGTTTAATCGACAATATGATGATGAACCTAGGTACCTACTCCAACTATTTGAACTTTATTTTCTGTGATACCCAGACAAATAATCTTCACCTTGTCACTTAGCAGCGTTTTTTCTTTTTGAGCCTCCTATCCTTTTTTTCAGTTTTGGAGAGCTCTTTCTTCCCGTAAGACCTAATCTGTAAAAATATGGGAGTAATTATCTATTGTTAACCGAATTACCAGTAGGTCCTGACACCCTGAGTAGATCTGCGGTGAACAAAAGTTAAACTGCGCTCAAGGTAGCCGCAATAACAATAATAACAGCAATGTCAAATCACGATGACCGCGGACAGCAGTAAAATTGTGGCAGGTCGGCTCCGCCGTTCAAAGTGTAATAATGCGGCCAGCAGTTGGAGCAGAAGCCGCGCGGCTCGGGCGGGACGGGACGAGGAAAGTTTCGATCATGCGGTCAACTACCCGCCCTCGGTAATTGTCTGCTCCTGATAGGAACGCTATTGCATCCCCATAACCTGCCTTGCGCATCGCTGTTTCGCATTTGTACACTACCGCGGTACAACACACCTGCACCGGTACAACATGCGTGTGTGAGGGCGTCTGCTAGGCCGCAGGTAAAGTGGTTTCTCGTTGACCGGCTCGCTATTCCCTAACGACTGCCGGTGACCTGCCAGCCTACGAACCGCACGTTCCTATTGTTTCTCACGGATGTATTTGTTACCTATGTTTATGTACCGATGATAACTCGTGCTTCATTATCGATAGTTTCATGTGCACTTATATTTAACATATCATCTCCGCACCAACGATTTGGGAGGTCACCATTCTCCCAATTTCTTCGTGAATTTGGAAGCGATCGGTTCGAAATCGCAATATTTTGTCAGCATTATGCGCTTTGCTTCAGACGGCGTTTTTCAGCCGCCGATGAAATCATTCCGTATTTTTCCGAAAGGCGTCCGACACTTGTAGGTCACTCGCTTTTGAACGGTCGAAAAATCCATTGACTCGTCAAATAGTATGTCTCTGAATTCGAAACAGCTCACGTCAAAACCCGACTGCAGTGCAAAACGTATGGATCGCTGTCGATCACCGGCGGTTCACGCCGCGCCGGCAATCGGACCAACCGTGAAACGAAGTAATCAGATTACATTACCACGAGTGTTTACAACCGTCGGCCGACGTTTCCTATTTCCATCGACTTTAACTTTCCTGACTGGGAGTTGTTCATAGAAAGTGCAGGTCTACGTAATACGTGCAAGAGTCAAGGGGCTAACCTGATCCGTTAGCCGAGTCAATGGGCCATGTGCGATAGCATTGCGCAACTCGCTGCTAAGGATCAATTTCCAGCTAACCGAGTGCTGAACCTATAAAGAGTCAGATATATTTGAAATAGCTTTAAAATGAAAATCCCAGCTAGTTTAATCCCCAGTAGAATATTGTTTAGTGAAGAATCTTGGAGATAATCTAATAGGTAACAGTAAATTTCCTGTAGGTACCTTGCTGGTAAAAAGGGGTATTGAAAAATATATCTGCGGGTCTATTCTATGTTTACAACTCGGCGGGTGTTGAACTTCTCGCCTGCGTGCCACACATCAATATTCAATTTAGAAATTTCTCAATTTGGATTCGAAAAATTCACTCCGTCTGGAGTCTGCACTCTTTCTCAAAGATGGCGCAGAGTTGGGGCTTTTTTCAAATTTGGAATATCTCATTCACTTTACAGAAGGTGAATTTTCGAAGGCGCAATTTCATTCCGAACTCGGCATTCGAATGTAGATTGCATCGCTTTATCAACCCTATCACCAATACCCACCATGAAACGTTCACAGGTGATGGATGTGACACCTCAGACGCCACGTGTCTTATTTTTATCCGCCCGTTTTTCCTGTGTTTATTCGTCCACTTTCCATTCGATGGCACGCGAAAATGCCATCGATTCATATCATTATTACCTCTCAGCCACCTTTGCGTGCTGTTTGCGAATATGAGAGAGACGAAAGATGCTATCTGTTCTCGAATTATCCGCATACTCGGCTCATTGGAAGGAATTCTCAAAAAGGATGACCAACTGCTAGCAATTTATTGTTGAGAATTTCAAAAAATTGTCGTGCCTTTTAGATTTCAAGTTTTTTTGTCTTTAAAAATGTATGCCTCACAATGAACTGAAGTGTTTCAATTTTTTGAATTGAATGAAACCACATTTCTTGAATTGCATTTTCTCGAACTTTCTGACCCTCTAAGATCAGCATATCGTCTGCCCATTCTTTGTGGCAAAAATCTCGAAAAATCGTATTGCGTGCTATTCACTCTCGAATTCAGCAACCCATCAGTAGGTAAGCAGTGCTTCATACCATGGGAAGTCCCATTAGTGCAAATGAAGTTCATTTCTGCATTGAATTTGAGCTTTTTGTTAACGAGAGTTAGGATATTGCTTCCATTTGTTTCCTCAATCGAGTATTACGCAATATGAATGCTTTGTTTTCAAAGGACGGTTGCGCAACTTGAAACATTATTTGAACCCCCGCGTTTATAATGGAATGGAGAAAGTCCTCAGGCCTCTCAACGATGTAGATTTATACCCTCCAATTCCCGGATCGAATTTTCTTATTAGCGGCAACAAAATGCGAATCAAAACGAACAATTTAATTCAACTTTTTGATTCCCCTTAGTTGACGAAGACGTTTGCGTCCGTCCAAGAGTCAAATTTGTTTTTTTGAAATTGTACTTTGGTGCGGAAACACCATCTGCCGTGCTTTCAGAAGAACAACCGACCGATACCTGCCACATGATTTCTTCATAACGACCAATGTTATTATGATATTTCACTCGGTGAGCATAAATTTGGGTAAAACTAAGTAGGCTGAAGATAGACCGCGTTTTTTAGCCCGTTCTAGAAATATAATTTTTCAAAGGTTTTCTTCAAGGATATCACGCTTTGTGTTGTGAAACTGGGGCTCTTTCGGAGCAAGGTAGATCTCCAGCCGTTTGGAGAAACCTTTTTTCAATTGCAGGTTAGTATTCGACGCCTGTTGAAACGTAAACCATAAAAATTTCAGTTTGGATAAAAAACCGTACTTAATATTGCGTTACGATTCTCATTCTCTTCATTTATGCCACATCGTACTTAGCACTCCTCGAGTAGTTGAGATAGTATTAACTGCGATAATGTGGTTCAGCGCGGTATCCTCAACTGAAGGTATCATTACTTTTCCATGTTTCAGTTTTAACTGAATGGGAGTCTCTCATCCAGACCTAACATGCAGTGCGAAGTGAACGAATAATTATAACATTGTGCCAATTGTGTAACCTCAGGCTGTTTTCTTTCTTCTTATTATTTTTACTATATACTTTCAGTGTAGAGACGAGCCGTAAAACTTATACCTAATTGGCTATGAACCGAGTAAATGGCAGTAACGACGCCAGAGTCTGCGGGCAGCGAAAATCTTTACAGCCACTCATATACACTCGGGTGTTATCCCGGGGCTTTAATCTGACCCTCGGATACGAGATAAGGGCCGTAAAATCGTCGAAGTAAAGTTTATTAGGAGTTGGATTTAGACGAGAAGACCAATCGCCCCTTCGGCCAATCAATTTTCTTCAGGCGGTTTATTGCCATCCAGCTGCGGTGTTCCCACTGAATGAACTGGAAAGCCTTCCTTTCAATCCAGGCCACTAGGAAAAGCGTTTTTCCAATGAATTCTAACCTATTAGTTCAATTGATATCATTCAACCTAGTACCGGTTTTTTCATACTGAACTGGATCGAATTTTTTCTCTGGTACATCAATGAACGCCATCAAAACTATGCTCCAGTAATAGAATAGGGACTCGCGGCTCAGGAGTTCGTCCTGTTCGTCTTGATATATCAACCGTTTACATATACCGTTTATACCGCCTTGATATAGGCTATTCACCCAATCGATGTTTTTCCTTCGATGTACTGATGCAATGATACCACAGCGAGGTGCGGTTAATATGACTTATTCAAAAGAGGCAGAAAATTAAAGAATACTTGACCCGAATTCCAAAAAACTCTTTTTTTTTAATAACACTCGAAATAGGCAGGTATTGTATCAATATTCTGAAACAAAGAACTGGATTTTCAAATTTAAACCCAGCTTCGGGTTAGCATCCTGATGTAACACCTACCTTAATATTCATTGAGTTATTTTTTTGAACATGTTCAAAAAATTTTGTTTTTTTTGCAATTTTAGTCAGGTATTTACCAATTTTTTAAATTTTCTGCCTCTTTTGGATAAGCCAACAAGCAACAACAAGCCCAGTTGACCCGTATGAAGAGGCTCGAGTGTCCTGGTTCTACCGCAATTTTGTCGCTGCGAAAGACTTGCTCTTAAAAAAGTATGCTGAATAATAACATAAAAAAAGTACAAACTCACCACTTGAAAGCCAAATCATTACTAGGCATGGCAGAATTGCTCACCTGCAAATAAGGAACATTTTATCATTATTTAGAATTCGAACAGCCAGAAAAGCGTGAAGCCAGAAATTGATTTTAAACACAAATCCTGAAACATTTTTCCTACCAAACAAAAAAAACGTCAGGGTCTATCCTGAAAATTTGATTGCAATGTTTCAATAAGGTTTTTTCCAAAGAATTCTTCAAATGTTATGGAATCATTATATTCAACTCTATTATAGAAATGGAGAACCAAAAATTTTAGCGACTTCTTTCGCATTTTGAGAACGACGTTATTCAATGTGAAGTTGGCCGTGTTGTGGCATGGTGGGTGCGGGCGGTGGGTTCCGACACCTACATGGGCGTCTCTTGAGTCATAAAGTTCCTCTGCTTTCACCCACGGATGCTGCATCCCATCCCGAAGGAGTGGAAAGGCCTCGTCTGACCTCGGACTTCTCGTTTGTTGTCCTCGGCCTTGAGATCATCAGTGAAAGGCTTTCCGAACAAGGCGGTCGGCTTCCTGATCTCGACTTAAGGTCTGCCATTTCAACTCATTTTTCATTTTTTTACAATTGGATATTTCTAATAAATATAGGGACTGGAATTATATAAGAAAAAGTGTTATATCCGCCAGGAAGTGGAAACACATTATGCAAAGTGGCCCAAAACATACCGCTTCCTAATTCACGAAGTATAGGTACCTATAGTGCGACGACTGTTAAGGCTGCTCCTGTAATTTCAGGAAAAGCGTCAGATCTCCTCAGGTTCAAGGGCACAAATCAGTTATTTTTCGTCAAATAATATAATGCAAATTTAAATTGGTATTTTGATGTACAATACCTGAAACTGTGCATCAAAATACCAAATTTATTAATGATTGATGCTCTAGGTATGACGTTTTGGTAAAGTGGAAAACGGAAACCTTACCCATATGTGACAACTTGTGGTCTTTACTACAAGCACAGACGGATCCTCTGGCCTGATTTTACCTCCAGCAGACATCTGCCACATTTTCCTGCCCTCTATGCAAGAATACGTTTCAATACCTTGCGGTATTCTTGCCCTATGAAACCGGAACGCTTCTGCACTTTTGAGGGGTTTTGATGGGACCAGGAAGCTGGTGCTCAGCCATAATGCTCTCTCAGAATTTTTACATTTCTTTCGGCAAGACGAAAGTCTGACCCACCGGAAGAGGGATCAGTAAACAAGACTTCATAAGCTAGCTCTAGAGTGATGCTAGCTCTAGAGAGATGCTAGCTCTAGATGATAATGCTGGGCGGGATTGACGGCTCTGTATTTTGGTGATGCCGCAAAGCCTATGCTTCTTACAGGATCCTAAAAACATTGAAATAAGGAACAGGACTGTTGAGCACCAGGTTGAATCAATTTTTAGCGAAGACGAGCCCTATATTCCAAACGCCTGAGACTTGGAACTCCTATTTTCCGGCCAACCCTCTGCCGAATACCCCATTTGTTATCGGCCATCGACCATCAATTCAAATTTGGAGACCCGGGCCAATGCTAAGAGAAACGTTCACGGTTCCAAGGGTGAGAAAATAAGGTGTAAGGAAAAACGTGATGGATAGTGAATACGTTCAGAAAGAAGCGGAAGGATAGGCGTGAACCTTCGATTTATACTGCTATGAAGACTTATGAAGCATCAATAAAGCTATACTACACTTGACATAATTCGACAAAACAAGATGGAAGACGTTTGATGGAGGTATGATAATTTTTTCAGGTTGACGACACATTGAGTAATTTATCCTTCGCTCATCTTTCAGCGATTCCAATTGAATAGCGTCACAAAAGTTTATATCGTTTAGTCTTCACCCTCTATCACCTCCTCTCACTCAGTCGTACAGAAGGAATAACATCATCCTTACATCAATAAAGTACATTTTTATTTTCTCCTCGGCAAATTATCCTTTTTCCGGTTCCTCGAAAAATGATATTCCCTCCTCAGTTCACCAATATAAAAGCCGCAAACTCCTCTGGCCCGCCTATGAGTTTATGAGAAAATTTTACGTTTATGTAATGGAATGTTCTCCAGGTGCGCATTCACCGACATTTCGACGTGATGAGACTGGGGGGTGAAGCGATATGGGTATAGGAAAAAGAAGATGAGGAAGGCGTCTCCTTGATAACGCTACCGTATTACAGCAGAACCGCATGACAGGAATGCCAAGAACCTGGAGTCTGAACGTCTCGCATTTTGCCATCCACCTGCGCCTGATTCGTTTTTGTTATTCGTTTCCATTTTCTCGCTTAAACAATGGCAGAGCGAGGAATGAAATTTTATTCACACGCGGGAGGTTATGAATAAACTAGGTATACACGTTGATAGAACAAAGAAACATTATGAATCAATGGTTTTGAGTTGGTAGTACGCGTAGAAACTATAGGTAACTGATTCAGGTGTTGATTCAAAATTATGATTGTACAGCTTCAGCCAAGGTTCATTTTCTGTTTAGTTTCCCTTTGACGGCGAATCTTCACGGGTGACAAGAACCTTGTTATTTCTTAAGGCTCGCTGGAAATTCGATGATGCCAAGGAAGGCCTGATGATACCCAAGCCTCTAACAAACATTAGGGAAGTGGTTTATCAAAGGATCACATCCCTCGGCTAGAACGAGATGGGAAGGCTTCGAAGGGAGAAAAAAACACTACGGGAAAATGGATGGATTCGCCAGTAGCTACGTCCAAGATAAATAGTATTATCCCGGGTTTCCAGTTCGGCGAGACGTAGGTTCGGGAGCTTCTTCAACGTTTTCGCGGGTATAAACCCCGAAGGACCTTTAGGATGGAGTTAAGGCGACCTGCAGGACCCGACTGGATTGACAAAGAAGGGGATGGGAGGGAATAAGGCAAAAGAAAAGCCCCGCAGAGGAGGATCTAGCTGGTGTGTTTTGCCGAGATAAGTCCATCCGACATCCATTCGATCCTAATTATTGGCCGAGAGAAAGGACGGGTTAAATTAACCGTATTTAATTAAAAGTTAGTCGAGACCCGTCACCAATTAAATGTTTTTAGCAGTTAAACTGTTCTTTCAACCGCTCGTTCCGAGGCATTTCGCTTAAAAGTTCAATGAACAGCGAAAAAAGTAAAGGAACCCAAGCCGATTGAGAGTGGGAGGAGAGTTCAGGAAGGGTTTAGTCGGACAGTTATTTGTTACCTCGGAAGGTGCGGAAATACTTTTAAAACGGCGTTTTCTTTCAGCAGTGATAAATGGTGATTAGTCTTTCTTTTAATTCCAAACAGAGATTAATTACTGTTCATTAAGTCAATCACAAAGCCGTAGATTGGGGGTTTTGCCTAAATATTGATGATACGGAAAAAACCGTCGGGGCGGTGCGCAAAATATTCCGGAGCAATGAGATTTATTTTTGCCTACCATCGGTTTTGTATGTTGTACAATGTTGTGTTGGTCGGGTAGAACACAATTTCTATGACAGAAAATTTTCTAGGACAGAACATGCATTCAAAAGGAATTGTAGTTCAACTATTAGGCAATTACAATTACTTGTAAATATGAAAGTAAAAAGATGGTCACGTAAAATGAGATACGTCCAAATCAACATTAGAAGCAGCAGAAACAACTCGAACACGGAAAATCTGCACAGCACTCTACTTGGATAATGTACCATTTTCTACAGCCATGTTCCACGTACGAGGAGCGATTCGACCAAGTTGCACCAACTCGGCACTTTTAAGGAGAAAGTTCTGGGCAAATTTTCCCTTAAAACGAAAGCCCTTTCTAATGGTCGGTGAATATAAATGCGACGATCGAGCTAACATTGTTGAAACTCGAACGATGTTAGCTCAGTCTCCGATCTAGATCACGAATGCCTTCTTGGGTCGCCTCTGGCAGTATTGAAGAACATTGTTCGTGACACACGCTTGCACAATCGCACACACATTTCAGAAAAGTCGTGTTCGAAGGATTCGTTTTACTTAGAACTCGAAAGCTCGTATTCTCCCTACGTGGGCTATTATACCGGAAAATCGTCACGTATTTCACGCTCTGATGAGCCCATCAACTGTAGTGGATTTACAATTATGCTCGCTTCGGGGCGTGAAATGCTCCATGTTATGCTAATATTATGAAAGAAAAGACCACTTGATGAATGAGATCTCAAACGGCTGGATTGATGGCTCTTAATCCTCCGTAAATCATTAAGATTCAGCTTGTATAATAAATACATGGTCGCTGAAGTGGCAATATCGGCTGCTTCCTTTTGGGATAAAACGCAGATCTAGCTGGTGTAGCCACCATAACATGCCGTGCGTATGGTGTGTGAGTGATAAAGATGAAGAATTTACTTGTGAAAATGTTATGAGCCCGGATTTTATGAATTTTTACTCAAATTATGGGGAGTTTTTGCAGTTACAAGATCCAATCAATAAGTTGGAAAACAAGCTGTTATTAAGAGAGAGTTAATTTTTTTTATACATCGAAAGCCACGATTAAATTTTGTTGGATTATAAGCATTGAAAATAATTTTAAAAGGTAAATTAAATTTTGTAGCATAAGGGCCACTTTCGCCAAACATTTTTTGAGTAATCAAAGTTACAGGCTCGTTGGTTGCTGGTGGTCACGTATCTACTACAGAGTAACCAACAGCGACCAACGAGTCACTAATTTTAACTACTGAACAATTGAAGGAGAAGAAGCGGAGACTAAAAAATTGTTAGGTGGAAGCTGTCCAGTGAAAAAAAAACCGCTTAGTGAGTTAGTTTTTTTATAAAACTGCGATATACTAGTCAAGTTCTTAGGCGTTGTACAATGGTACCCACCAAGGGTAAACTTTAATTGTTATTTGTAGCAACAAGAGATTAAAGCTTGCCCTGCTAGGACAGGTCTTGTAGACCTATAATAGGCGGGGCAACTCTTTTCGACTGAAGACTGCATGAATTGCATGGAATGAATACAAATTAGAAAGGTGGGAGGGGGGCCTAACCTGAACGAGAGGGTCATCTCCTCAAATTATGTATGGAAATAAATAGACGAATAAATTTTTTAGTTGTTATGCTTGCCATCAGAACCATGGATTTGAATGCAACTGTTATACTTGTGGATGACATGTTCGGTACATAAGAAACTACTAAATTTGAAATCTCATGTCTTTTTGGCCTGGATGAAGACAAGGTTCCGTTTCTCTGAGATCGGTCAGAACCTAATGTATTATACGGCTACGATCACACACAATCGTACTACACGCACTCCTGTTGAAGTCTACCTTTGCCAGTAGCAATTACTGAGCATCCTCTATACGGTCGGGACCGCAATCATGTTCATTGCTTAATATACAGCCGTCATCTAGGCCTTTACGAGCTCGCCGACGACAGTAGTTCCAAGAAAATCATGTTCAAGTCTGGTGAAGATCGGGGAGAAAACCCAACCATTGCCAGGCAAGAGAGGCAGCGCGGGAGATTCAAGGATTGCGGGCGCATCATTACTGGAGCCAGAACGGAAGGGGTGTCCTTAGTCTGCTCTCTTCTCCGCACCACTAGCCCTCTCATCGCCTTCATCTTTTCCCGACTTCTACGCCTAGCGAACCTTACCATGAACCCTACCTGCACCTCAACCTTCCTCGAACACGACCCTGGGCAAAGGAGATCGTTTGGATGTAAAGTCTTCAGATTCTCTCGAATTGTCAGTGCGGTCTGAACCGTTCGTAATTGTCCTTGCAATCTCTGCGAGCCTCCTCTTCTTATTCTCCAGTCGTCTTTTTGCTCGAATGGGAATGGAAGGCGGCAAACCTACCGCCGACTCGGATTGTTATTGCCGTGGAAGTTGTTGCAGCTCCCTCGTCCTGAAAAAGCTACCGATTCAACAGGATGCGATGTTGAGAAGGGAGAAAACGTAACGAAGACACAATGGTGAAAAGGGACGCGGAGGAACAAGCGGCTGCGTTGGGATGCCGCAGGTTTTGCTATTCTCTTGGTTTTTCTCTTCCTGACAGAGGAACCATCGAACACCGCAAGCTCCACTGGTGGCCCAGGTTTTTTTTTCGTAAAAGAGGAATTTCAACATGCCTCAATTGTCCAAGATGCATGTTAGAATTTGTCATTGGACTACAGTTGGCTGCAATTGATTGTTCTGCAAAAACACCAAGAGGGCATACTATGGTCTACTCACACTAAACTTTCAGTTTTATGATTAAGTTGACGCTTTGTTGGTTATTCAAATTCGGGAAAAAATACGACTGCTGCACAAGGAAGGACTCACCGTTTTGATGTGGACTGGCAGCGTGTGGCCGGGCCCGGCATCTTGTAGTCCAATAAATCCAAATCCTGGAGCCGTGACCGCACTCGTGTGAACCACGGGGGAAGAAAATTTAGGGAAAGATAGTTATTTTGCCCTATCGCGCACGGGAGGGGCGAGGGAAGTAGTTTTGCCGTTTAGATTGGAGACGTAATTTTCACCACAAGGGTTCGGAACGTGACTGAGACGATTCCCGGTGGGGGGGGATAACTCGTGTGAAGATCGTCGCGTAGGAAGGAGGTGGGAGTGGACAGGAAACAGCATGTCATACTGACCATACCCCCCACCCCAAAATTTGAAATTTTGGAGCTGGAAAAGTTCAAAACAAGTGAAGTAAGGGTGCTCTTTACAAAGACCCTCGTGCAAAGGTTTTTTTTTTTTATGGATTTTTTTTTTTTAATAATTTTTTTTTTTTTTTTAACAAATCACTGGCATCAACAAAATCACAGGTAGGCAGCAACATGCAAAACAAAGCGACATGCAAAAGGGAAAAAAACTACTGATGCAAGATATGTTAATAGCTTGGCAAAATTGCCAATTTGTTCACCGGTCGGGTGACGAGCCCGGTGGACGTCTTGACCTCTGCCACTCGCACAACACCGTCCTTTCCTGGACAAACTCTGACCACCCTAGCTAGCGGCCAAGACAACGGGGAACAGTGGGGATCGCTGATAAGGACCAGATCGCCGGGCGCCAAGTTTTTGGCTTTGGATGTCCATTTTTCTCTCTGCATGAGAGTGTTGAGGAATTGTTTTTTCCACTGTTTCCAAAACGACTGGAACGTCTTGCTGACGCGTTGCCAACGGTCGAGGCGGGGTTCGGGAACGTCCAACAGAAGTGGTTCAGGTCGAGTCAATAGATGGGCACCGGTGAGGAAATGACCTGGTGTTAGGAAATCGAACGAATCATCAGGGGACGCTGTCAAGGCACACAGTGGTCGTGAGTTCAAGATGGACTCGATGCGGATAAGCAGAGTGCACAATTCTTCGAACGTGAAGATCTGCGATCCCAGACAGCGTTTCAGGTGATGTTTGGTAAGTTTGACATGCGATTCAGCCAATCCGTTAAAATTAGGACCATAAGGTGGTGCAAACTTCCATTGGATTCCTTTCTGGCCGATATGTTGCAACACAACGTCCTGCTGCTCTGTGGGAACATTTTCCCGGATCATCCTCGCGCAGGCGATGAAGTTTCTTCCTTGATCGGAAAAAATTGTTTCAGGAAGGCCACGCCTCCCAATAAATCGGTCAAGAGCGGCCAAACACGCTTCGGCACTTAAGGATGACACTAATTCGAGATGCACAGCTTTTTTAGCCATGCAAACCAGCACCGCGATATAAGCCTTGGTAGATGGACAATTACGCCGCCGTGCCTCTTTGACGAAAACCGGCCCAGCGTAGTCGATGGCCGTGTTGACAAAGCACCTATCAATGGCGAACCGAGACGATGGAAGCGCAGCCATTTGTGGTTGGACAGGTTTAGCCTTGAAGGTGGCGCAAATCTTGCACCGAAATTGTCTCGAGCGAATCAGTCGGCGAATTGATGGAATCCAAAAGGTGCGACGGATCAAGGCTTGCACGATAGAGGGGCCACCATGGAGTGAAAAGCTGTGGTAATGGTCGCAGATCAATGTTGCCAAGGGTGACTCGTAGGGAATGAGGTAAGGATGCTTCGAACGAGCTGGGAGTGGAGCGTTTTCGAGCCTACCCCCCACCATGACGAGACCGTCCTCCGAAAGGAATGGCGTTAAACCTCGGTATTTTGCCGAGCACTCTTCACCTTGTTGTAGGTGTTTGATCTCGTCGGCTAAGAAGTGATTTTGGGTGACTCTAATGCAGCACGTTATAGCTCTCCGGAATTCCTCAGCCGACCCTGGCCTGCTCAAAGGACGTGCGGTACGAAGACCCTCTCGAGGCGTCGCAAAACGGAAAACATAAATTAGTACTCGTTGGACCTGGAGGAAGGACGAACATCGTTTCATTAAATTGATGACAGGAGGAAGCTCTTGACTCGTGGTCGTTAGATGACAGTGCCGGAGCTCAGGTATGGCCCCAATAAAGTGAAAATCGCGAGATGGCCACGAGGCAGGCTCATCTCTCAAAAACTGAGGACCATGCCACCACAAATCTGAATTGACCAGATCATTAGCCAACACACCACGGCTCGCCAGATCGGCAGGATTCGATGCGGTTCCGACATATCTCCAGTTGGAAGGCGATGAGTTGTTCGTTATTTCTACGACGCGATTCGCAACGAACGTGGCCAATCTGTAAGGTGGGGTTTGAATCCAGGCCAACGTCGTGGTTGAATCCGAGAACAAATAGATATCGGCGATGTCAAAGTCAGCGAAAAGAAAATCGACGGATCTGACAAGACGTGAGAGCATAACCGCTGCGCACAGTTCAAGACGGGGTATACTGACTGTCTTCAACGGGGCCACCTTCGATTTGGATTTCACAAGGTTGCAAGTCACGGAACCATCAGAGTGCCAAACGCGCAAGTAAAGGCTAGCACCCATGCCTGCTTGGGAGGCATCGCTAAATCCGACCAAGCAGACAGATCGACGCTCTGGGTTACCCATGATGTAGCGTGGGATTCTGAGGTGGTTGAGGCAAGGAAGTTGGGATCGGATGTTCGACCAGTGCTCCAGTAAATTAGCAGGCAAAGAACAATCCCAATCCAGTCCAGCGAGCCAACGGCTTGGAGGAGCCGTTTCATTGCGAAAATTACGGGGGAAAGGTATCCGTTGATATCGTACATTCTCGCGATTTGTGAAAGAATATTGCGCTTCGTTGGCTCAACAGAAGGGACGTCCACCCGATAGCCAAAACAATCTGACTGAGGATCCCACTCCAACCCGAGCAAACGAATCGCATTCATATCACCAACGGGTCGAGGTCTGTCCTTCAGTTCCTCTAAAAAAGCCTCTGACACCTCCGCGTGAGATGAAGCCCACTTTCTCAAAATAAACCCACCGGCAGCGAGGAGTTTGGTTAGCTCGTGGTGAAGAGTGAGGGCTTCTTCTGTTGACGAGGTAGAGCAGACGATGTTATCGACATAGCACGAACGAGACAACACAGTGGCACCTAATGGAAAACGATGACCCTCATCCTCGATTAATTGGCGAAGAACACGTTGCGCAATGTAAGGACTGGAAGTCATACCAAAGGTGACCGTCGTCAATTCCCATTCACGGACAGGCTCGTTGAGAGAAAACCGGAACAGGAAATGTTGAAACTCACGGTCCGATTCAATGAGTTCGATTGCCCTATACATTCCCTGGACATCACAACTCAAGGCCACAGGTTGAAGACGGAAGGCCAATGTGACATTTCCAATATCTGACTGAAGTTTAGGGCCCGTACACAGATAATCGTTAAGGCTTTTGCCGGAAACGGAATTCTCAGAAGGATTGAAAACCACTCTAAGAGGCGACGTTGTAGATTCCTTGGTTACACCATGATGGGTTAATAAATACGGAGCCTCAGTTGTCGACTCCACCATGTGACCCTGACTCAGATAATCGGACAAATTCCTGCTATAAAGGGCGAAATGAGCTGGATCCCTGGCAAAGCGGTTTTCGAGTCGAGAAAGCCTAGAGCGGGCTACCGAACGATTAGACTCCAATACAGGGCGTTGTCCGTCCTTAAATGGTAACGATGCCACGTAGCGGCCATCAGACTTTCGACGAATGGTCGCAGAAAAATGTTGTTCGCACCATTGATCCTCCGGAGATGGGGGAATTTTCACTTCGACCTCTTCCAACTCCCAAAATTTTCGTAGCAAATTCTCGACAGAATTCTCATCGGTAGGTAAAACCCGAGTGACAAACGAACGCCGAGTTGTTGGAGAGGGAGTTTCGATATTCCCACTGAGGACGTATCCAAAAATGGTTTTTGTGGCCGAAGGGTTTCCACGGATGATATCAACTGGCTCGGACAAAATATCAAGCGAAGCCTGCACTCCAAGAAGAATATCGATGGTTGAAGGCAAAAAGAAATTATCGTCGGCCAATTCCAAATGGGCAAAGCCGTTGGCAAGAGTTTTGGGCAGCCGCACTGACGGGACGTCGAACGAAATTTTTGGTGTGACGATGGCATCTACGGTAATGGAGGACTGAGTACCCAATCGCGAGGACATGGTGCACGAAACGGTCCCTTTGACTTCGATGGGTCCGTTTTGACCAACCCCAGTGACCTGGTAAGGACAAGATTTTCGAGAAAGTCCAAGAGCTTGCGCCAGAGATTCCGAAACGAAATTTACCTCACTACCACTATCACACAACACACGGCATGGGCCATACCACTGACCGCAGGAATTTTGTACTCGAACCTGCGCTGTACCTAGCAAAACTACACCGCTAGGCACCGAAGAGGAATTTAATCTGCATGTCATAGCCTGAGAACTGGTGCGAGCAGACGGTGAACTGGTAGGTTGGTGTGAAGCGGAAGGAACTGCGCTAGAAATCGGAAATGGAGACTCGACAGGCCCTTTTACTGGACGTTTATATTTATTGCACAGATAACTATTGTGCTTAGAGCTCGAACACCACCTACAAATACGTTGAGAATTGCACGCTGAGGTGGGATGAGAGTATAAACATCGTTCACATCTATCTAGAGACCTAATAATATTCAATCGCTCAGAAATTCCTAGGTTCAGAAATTTAAAGCAGCGTATGATTTTATGCGAATTTTTTCGACACACTGGGCAAGAAAACGACGTTTCACCCTCGTCATCATAATCACCAGCTGTTTGGTTGGAGCCATGGGTTACCAGTATCGATTATTTAGGTTTTAGATGTGAGTGTGAAGTACATGAAGTGCGTTCTTGATTTTGTGGCGTTTTAATGAGTTCATTAATTGTACACTGACGCTGCAAAAATTCAATCAAACTCTCGAACGTAGGATATTGAGTGCTTGTGGTCAGCTGTTGCTCAAAATGCCGTTTGGTTTTTGTATCCAATAATCGAAAGAGCATTTGGAAAAAAATATGACTTGCTGGGTCAGCAATTTTCAATCGACGAATGGCCTCGACGTTAACGCTCATTACACTTATCATCTCTTTCAATTTTGTAGGATTATTCGTGCTTAACGCGTGAAGTGCAAAAATTTTATCAAAATGATGAGCCGCAATTATCCTTGGATTTTCATAGCGTTCTCTCAATTTTCCGTAAGCTAACATATAGTTGCCTTCACTAAGCGGTATCGATTCAATAAGAGCCAAAGCTTCATTTCGGAGAAAGGATTTTAAAATGCTAAATTTCTCAATCGTAGAATAGCTAGAGATTTTATGTACCATTGTGTCGAATAACGTGATGAAATTTGAAAACATCTCCAACTCTCCTTTGAAAATAGGTAAATTTAAGGTAGGAAGGAGTATTCTTGGCTCCGGATTACCTGGTATAGAAATCACTTTAGGTTTATACGTGGTATAATATTCTAGGCAATTGTAATAAAGTTCATCAAACGCGGTTTGTGATGCTAAAGTGTCAAAAGTAATCGTAGAATTTGCTGTAGTAAGCTGATCGATCTCTTTCATTAATAACTCAAATTGCGCTGCCGTTTCATCGAGCTTCGAACACCGTGCGACGAAAAAATCTTTTCTAACAGGCAGCTGTTTGATAAGGTCATGGGCCATTTGCACACGTAGCCACAAACGCTCCCGTCTGGCGATAAGCACAGCCAGCTGGGCCTCCGCGCTGCTCATGACGTAGGGAGGGCAGAGGAAGTGCAAGAGAAAACACGAGAGGCAGAGACCAAGAGAGGGATTCTACGAATGCAAAAACAAGCAAACCTAAGCAATGTCGCTTCTATCTCTAACGCACTTAGCCACACAACCTTGAAATTGTGATTATCGATAATTGATTTTATTAATTTAGTGGACTGTAATGGGACTAATATCCGGCCCGATTGGACCAAAATTTGTTGGTTATTCAAATTCGGGAAAAAATACGACTGCTGCACAAGGATTAATGGGAAGGAAGGACTCACCGTTTTGATGTGGACTGGCAGCGTGTGGCCGGGCCCGGCATCTTGTAGTCCAATAAATCCAAATCCTGGAGCCGTGACCGCACTCGTGTGAACCACGGGGGAAGAAAATTTAGGGAAAGATAGTTATTTTGCCCTATCGCGCACGGGAGGGGCGAGGGAAGTAGTTTTGCCGTTTAGATTGGAGACGTAATTTTCACCACAAGGGTTCGGAACGTGACTGAGACGATTCCCGGTGGGGGGGGATAACTCGTGTGAAGATCGTCGCGTAGGAAGGAGGTGGGAGTGGACAGGAAACAGCATGTCATACTGACCACGCTTAATTGCTGCTAAGATCACCTGTTAGCGAAGTCACAATCACAAAGGTCAGTAGACCACGTCGTTAATCGAGCAAAATCAATACAGTAGGTATACTTTGAGATCTACCTAGTCGAAAATTTGAGATTGAGTTATTGCCATATCAGACGACATACCAATAGCCTAGCGATCACATCTTCACGTTTCAGGCATCCCTGAGTTCGAAAACATTTTTGAGGCCTGTGGTCCAAGTGTCGATCTTCTGGAAGAATCATGGCCGAACGGCTGGTCCGATTTGAAATTTGTTTTGTTATGTCGGCCTTAGAAATAGCTTGCAAAATCCGCATGACAAACATGAAAGTTCAACCGAGTCCTCAAGTACAAAAAGGTTGGTCTGAAAATGGCCTCATATTTGAAAACGGCTGAGGAGGTAAACTATTTAGGTAGGTTGAATAGTCGATGGCGTCTAGCAGAGACAAAATGCGTTCAAAAGGTAACTATTTCTGGAATTAGTGTACCAAAAATGCGCCCCCTGGTATAGTTTTCTCCGCCACGGCACTGCCACTGGGCAGTCTTTCACCCTAAGACTACGATGATATTGTACTGGTGCATTTTATCAACTAGAAAAGGCAAAAAGACATAACTGTACAAGTACAGACGCCATATTAGAGCTATTAATATAGTTGTGCGTACTCGGCTTGTCTAAATTGCCCACTTTCAAGTCGGATGGGGAATGGTCGTAAAATATGAAGTCTCCCATCGTTTTCATTTTGCTAGTTCGGTATCGAGTAGACGTTGTTCTATAAATCATCCCACCCTCAATGCAGGAATAGGCAGCTTTCTTTTCTCCTGCCTGGTGGACGAGAAACTTTAAAACGAGCAGCTGTTGCTACGTTTTCGAGAGAAATTTTTCGCCGGTAGGCAGGAAACGCAACAAAGTGTGCGACTTCTCTAACATTTAGAGGGTCGTGACTGTTCTGAATTGAAGAGGCATATTGCAATAAAATCGAAGTCCGGTTCAAACTGTCGTTGCGGTGGTGCAACTCGTCCGATGAAGAAAGGATTCGGTCAAGTTGAGTCGATCGAGTCGAATGGCCTGTCCCGAACATGAAATTGGGCCTTCGATTCGTGGAATAGGGTGAAAGTCTGTGCAGTAAATTGGCGATTTTTGTTCTAGGCATAGCGGTCCGGGAAGGGGGTAATGTATGCGAGTAGAGAAACGGTTTGTGCACTTCTTAAGAAAGCCACCGACATTTCAATAAATTATGACCTCTAGGAGGTGGTTTGAGCATGGCTTTATAATTGCCCTGCATGCCGTCAAGGTTTTGCACAATCAGATAAATCTGAGTTGGTGAAGAATCGCAAGCCGCATTGACTCCTGCACTGGAAATGTTTTTTTCTATTTTTTTTTCCATAAATACCGTTGTAGTTTAAGGTTTCGGAATTTAAATTTCTATCAACTAGGATATAATCATCTCAAAATTCTCAACCACTCCGATAACAATTTTTGCTACTTCCCAGTCAAGAACCCCCTTGAGCAACCTACGAAAAAGTGAATGAATGAAATGGGTAACACGAATATTGTTATCACCGGGACCACTCGAATCTGCCTGTTCCTAAATCCTAATACAGGAATATGTTTACTGGTATCGTATCCCGAACGCTGTGCTGACGTCGTTTGGCGCACGCAAAGTTCAAAGGAATGGAAGGGAAATATAATACACACCCAAAGGGTGGAATGATTAAATCTTGGCCTGGACAAAGTCACATAGTAGGCCTGCATTTACATTTATATTACATTCATGGAATCTCGTAACCCTCCATACTTGTATTTTTATTATATGTTCAAGATCCCTCTCTACGTTTTCCATAATAATATAGTCACCTATGTTTGTGTTTGTGGGAAGGGTCTATCGAGCTATTCAGCAATATCGAACAACATTTTCGGGTACAAGAGAATCCCACCATTTTTCCGGAGCATCTGCAGAATACCTAATAAGAATACATCTTCATAGAGCATAATATTTTCAGCTCCATTCCAGATAATAAACATGACACTAAACTCTTCTGAGAAGAATTGTGATTACTTCTGTAAGAGCTGTGCTACTGATGGTAGCATCATATTTCAAAGATTATCAAAGGGTGTAGATGTGACTCGTGGATGTGGGATTTCTAGGTATTATTCATTAGAAGAGAGAAGGAAACCCGTTTAGAAAAATATATTCATAATTACCTGATCTGAACTATCATTATCAACTGCGGCCGCAGCCAATTCGTATGGGGCGCATATCACAGCAAACGCGAGTAACAACTGAAACAGAACAAAAAACATACTGCTTAGAACTTTTGCTATCTCATGTTGAGTGGAGAGATCGAGACTCCAATACGATATTCCAAACGCTCAGCGTTTTCGAATCTTACACTACCACCTCCCCCAACTGGACCCAGGAATTTCATGACCCCGGGTGACCCCCATTTCTTTATATTATTATTTGTCAAAAGAAACTCCATCGTCATGTATTAGGCTCACGGTGAGGTCATAAACCTTGACGTAAAGCAAATCCATTGCAATTTGAACTCGTCTTAACCCCTTGCACCCCCAAACTCACAATGAAACGAAACTCAAACGTCTGTCAACTCACAGCTCATAAGCTTCCATGTTCGATTGTTTCATCGTGAGTTCGGCTTCGAGATTGAGTATGCGTTCGAGTTTCCCCGTAATTGCGAGTCGAAGTCAAACTCACAATGGAACCGGAACTCAACCTCATAATCGAAATCTAAGTCAAACTCACAATTGAACCGGAACTAAAACCCATAATTGAAATCGAAGTGAAACTTACAATGAACCACAAACTCAAAGTCATACACGAAATCTATGTCAAACTCACAATGGAACAGAAACTCAAACTCATAATTGAAATCGAAGTCAAACTGACAATTGAACCGGAACTAAAACTCATAATTGAAATCGAAGTCAAACTCACAATGAAACACAAACTCAAACTCATAATCGAAATCGATGTCAAACTCACAATGGAACAGAAACTCAAACTCATAATCGAAATCGAAGTCAAACTCACAATGGAACAGAAACTCAAACTCATAATCGAAATAGAAGTCAAACTCACAATTGAACCGGAACTAAAACTCATAATTGAAATCGAAGTCAAACTCACAATGAACCACAAACTCAAAGTCATACTCGAAATCGATGTCAAACTCACAATGGAACAGAAACTCAAACTCATAATTTAAATCGAAGTCAAACTCACAATTGAACCGGAACTAAAACTCATAATTGAAATCGAAGTCAAACTCACAATGAAACACAAACTCAAACTCATAATCGAAATCGAAGTCAAACCCACAAAGGAACAGAAACTCAAACTCATAATCGAAATCGAAGTCAAACTCACAATTGAACCGGAACTAAAACCCATAATTGAAATCGAAGTGAAACTCACAATGGAACAGAAACTCAGAGTCATACTCGAAATCGATGTCAAACTCGCAATGGAACCAGAACTCAAACCTATAATCGAAATCGAAGTCAAACTCACAATGAAACACAAACTCAAACTCATAATCGAAATCGAAGTCAAACTCACAATGGAACAGAAACTCAAACTCATAATCGAAATCGAAGTCAAACTCTCAATTGAACCGGAACTAAAACTCATGGTCGAAATCGAAGTCAAACTCACCAGTTTCATTGTGAGTTTGACTTCGATTTCGATTATGAGTTTGAGTTTCTGTTCCATCGTGAGTCTGACTTCGAGTTTGACCATGAGTTCGAGTTTTTGTTTCAATGTGAGTTTGACTTGGATTTCGATTATGAGGTTGCGTTTCTGTTTCATTTGGGAGTTTGACCTCAAGTTTGATTATGGGTTTTAGTTTCTGTTGCGTTGTGAGTTCGATCATTAGTTTGAGTTTTTTCTTATCGGGAGTTTTAGTTTGAGGTTGAGTTTCTGTTTCATTGGGAGTTTGACTTCAATCTTGATTATGAGGTTGAGTCATTGCGAGTCTGACTTCGAGTTTGACCATGAGTTTGAGTTTTTTTTTTCAATGTGAGTTTGACTTCAATTTCGATTTTAAGTTAAAGTTTCTGTTTTATTGTGAGTTTGACTTCGAGTTTGATCATGAGTTTGTGTTTCTCCTTCATTGTAAGTTTGACGATTTCGATCATGGGCTTGAGTTTCGGTTTCATCGTGAGTTTGACTTGGATTTCGATTTTGAGGCTGAGTTCCTGTTTCATTGGGAGTTTGACTTCAATTTTGATTATGAGTTTGATTTTCGGTTTCATCGTGAGTTTGACTTGGATTTCGATTATGAGGTTGTGTTTCTGTTTAATTGGGAGTTTGAATTTAATTTTGATTATGAGTTTGATTTTCGGTTTCATTGTAAGTTTGAGTTGGATTTCGATTATGAGGTTGAGTTTCTGTTTCATTGGGAGTTTGACTTCAATTTTGATTATGAGTTTGATTTTCGGTTTCATTGTGAGTTTGACTTGGATTTCGATTATGAGGTTGAGTTTCTGTTTCATTGGGAGTTTGACTTCAATTTTGATTATGAGTTTGATTTTCGGTTTCATTGTGAGTTTGACTTGGATTTCGATTATGAGGTTGAGTTTCTGTTTCATTGGGAGTTTGACTTCAATTTTGATTATGAGTTTGATTTTCGGTTTCATTGTGAGTTTGACTTGGATTTCGATTATGAGGTTGTGTTTCTGTTTAATTGGGAGTTTGAATTCAATTTTGATTATGAGTTTGATTTTCGGTTTCACTGTAAGTTTGACTTGGATTTCGATTATGAGGCTGATTTTCTGTTTCATTGGGAGTTTGACTTCAATTTTGATTATGAGGTTGAGTTTCAGTGTTATTGCGAGTTCGACTTCGTGTTTACTATGAGTTCGAAAACAAATGAAAACATAGAGTTTTACTTAATAAATAATTCACTATAACTCATAATACATGGCAATTTCTAATAGCTGGGAATGGACTTCCGCAATTCGAATGAGCAGTTAGGTACAACTCGTTAGTATTAGCATACCTGCACTGCCCGGGTGCCAAACAGGTTAGGTAGGTATCTTTTCAGTTTAGGGTGGGTACCGGGTTTTTGTTGGAACGTTCTATTATTGTAAACAAGGTTGTAATTGGTTAAATGATTAGATAGTTAATTCACGGGCAACAACATCTCGTAAATCTAATCTGCCTTTGTGTGCTATAGCAGTACACCTATACACAGCTATACATTTCAACAAAAAAAGTGTGAATAAAGTTTAATTACCTTTCTTTCTACGGAGAAATTACTAACCGTGATTGCTCGTAAACTCAGTATTTTATGGAAATCGTCGGCAAACTATCCGTTCTCTTGCGGCTAACTTCCTTTTGTGATTGTCAAACTCTGTCCGTACTCCGTAGTGAAAAAAGAGGACAAAGAAGCTGTTAATTGAAAACTCGCTTAAATCTATTATCGCTTTTCCGGATGAACCCTTCAAACATGCCAATTCTTGCTACCGGCAGAAGAAAAGTTCGGTTCGATCAGGCAGGTCCTGGAGGACCCGGAGAAGTTACTAACAACGCCAAGCATCCCTATCATACGTCTTGATTTTTTTTTTACTTCAGTACATACCTACTAGCCGGGACTGCCCAGGACTGCTTTGATCGTACAGGCCCACTCTCTAATTGCCATAATACTGGCGGTACAATTCTCAGTGCGAGTGGATGGTGGACTCTGGTGGACCAAAATTTCCGAAAAATCGCCCCAAATGTCAGATTTCATACCCTTTCCTAGGCCAAGCTTAGCGGTTATAGCGAGGAACGGCCACGACCAGAGCGAACTTCTTTTCGCCTTTCCGTCCCCTTCCTCAACTTCCAATTGACTTTCGATAAAGTCTTGAAGTGAGATAGACTGACAGAGGATTTCCCTCTCGGGTCGCCTGTTGTCTTTGGAAAAGTTTTAATTACGCCTTAACGGTTCACCGTGCGACTTGATGAGAAATTTGAAACCTTTTCCTCCTCTTGTTTTCTATTCCGATATTTCTCACTAGAATTGTCGAGAAAACGTGGACTTATTTAACTATTTAATTATGAGATTTTGATACTCTCGCGAGCAATTTCTTTGTCGTGTTTTTCGTATGGATGCGTGCTTTTCCATTCTCGGGCTAAATTTACAAAAAGAAACTCTTCTTATCCCAAGTGTGCGATTTTACCGATTTCACCCAAGTTTCGGCGAATATCGGTCACGTATGTTTCTCTGAAGGTGCGGCGACCAATTAACCACCTCGTTAACCGTGTCGTTGAATGTTTGATGAAATCGGTCCTCGAAACGTTTATTCGGCCAACATGGAACTCAAGCCTATTCCCATACTCATCCCTCACGTCAACCATTGTCTCGCGTATAGTCCACAGTCAGGAAGGTTCCTCGTTTTTGGGTTCGCGGTTACTTTTTGCACTGTACACCTCCAGTCCTGAAAGCCTCGTATTTCTTAACCGCCGGCCGCAGAGTTCACTTTGCGGGAGCAAGTAGTAATGATGATGCAATATCATTGTTCGGATGGTGCGATGGCAGTCCACCCGTGACTGTCTGTTAGGCTCGCATCTTCTTCGCGCGAGTTGCTCAACGACTCAGAAAATAATGGCGTTGTGTTGAGGCCCTATAACCCAGTTTTTTTTCAATTTCTGCAGTACTGCGGTACTTACCACATGCCCCGATTTATTATTATTGTGCGTAGGTACGGCCCGAGGAATAGTACGATTTATAATCAGTGCCATTAAAACTCGTTACATCACTTCACTCTATCACTCATTGTTCTAGAGATGAAAAAAGTCCACAATTTCAAATAAAGATACCTATTCCCAACCTACTTAGTTGATTTTACTTACATACCAGCGCACATAAATATGCAGGGAGCATTTTGGAATGTTCCAAAAACCTAATTTGGATCGAGGTTTATTTTTTGGTCATGAACGAGCATAAAATCAGTTCATATGTTGTGAACTAGCTCAGAACCCTCAGCTAACTTGAGCAATTAGCTAAGCCTGTCTCTGGTCACCGGAGAGAGGGAATAATGTGACGACGCCAAACATAAGCACGCTGAACATGCCGAGATGCATTCGGAAATATGGAAGTTGCGAGCGATTTGTACAAAACCAATCGATGATTCCAAGCCAAGAAAAAGCCTTACTTTGCTTTCTAAAAATGCACGAACTCCGCTACTTCGGCCAACTATGAAACCTATGAAAGTAAACTTGCTCTTGGCGCTGCTTTCATCCGAACAGACAATAGCAGTCATCACGCCAGCGTATAAAAGGAAAAGAGTACGGAGGTGAAGAATTATGGTCTCCACAGGTACATAAATAATGAAAAATTCCTGATAGAAGACAAGCCAAAAGGAGTACCTATCTTGAAGAAACGGCGTTTCCAGAGGTTCCAGAGCGTAAATATAGGCAACCAGTGGTGTATAGAGAACATACAATACTTAGGGTCTTGAAACTTGGACACTATTTCACATTATTTGAACACAATGTGTCGAGGACTAATGTCATTTCGTCGCTGCTTCGCTCCATTACAGATTAAAACATGAAAAATGGGCATTATTTCACCTTTACTTTAACTGGATTACTCCATTTGGCTAAACTATCACACTCTACATGCTACTGACTACGTAAAATTTACTTCATACAACTCACTAAATACTAATATAATGAAATAATCCTGCACACCAGGTACGTTAACTGTCTAAATTGGTACAGACGACTTAACTGCTGCGTTAAATCACACAAAATTGCGAACATACTTTGTGGTTGTGGGAAAACGATACTTATGCCCCATTGTCAAATCCCACCCGTCTAAAATGCCAAGTTTTCCAAACATTTCAATATATTCAGTAACAACTACAGCCCTGATCCAAAAGGATTTGTGTTGAAAAATTGGTAAAAAATGAGCTTTCCAAGGCCTCTAACCGCCAATTATGACGTCAAAATATCAAAATCCTCATCTGCTATCGTACCATTGAATGCCAAAACATCCGAAGCAGATCTCCCTTTTTGAAGAGAAAGGCCGAAGAAGAGGAAGAGGAGAGATGCTGACGAGCAAGCCAGCTCCCGAGATTTCTCAAGGACGGTCAGGATTCAAGGACCCCCGCCGGCGAAACGAGACTCGCCCGTTGACCTCCGCAGGCAACGGTTGGCTTAAAACCTGACCTGACACGAATCGTGCTCCTACTGCCAATGTTTACAACCGACGTAGGACGATGATTGAATCGCGCCGTTTCCTGGACTGGTCGTTATCTGGCGCTATCTCCGACGAAAGTTACCCGGGAGCAAGTTCTGCAGATTGACCTTTGGATTCGGACCGTTCGTATCGGAAATAGCTAAAATGGAAATTGGAATGAAAGGTCTTTCGAGAATTGACGGATATCGAAAAACGTTCGAATTTCGAAAGGCGGGAACATCGGATTTTTCATAACGCAACGGTGTTGAACCACGACACGAATTTAGTATGTCCAACCTGCCAACCAAATTCAAATTTAGGCGCGTGTTTATGAGTACCCTACCTTATTCGGTTGAGGCTTTCATATTTATAGAGCAAAAATAGAAGCATTGAAACCGGCTGGAATTTGAAAATTGCTAATCGGAGGTTCAGAAAATAATTCCACTCGCGCTTTTGATGAGAATTTCTTTTCGAAGGATGAATTGACGTGAGTTGGTGACGGAGCAAAATTTGCCAGCATTTAGCATTTAAAGTAGCATTTAATGCTACTAACCCCAACTCGCCCCACGCTCTAACGCCTCTTCCATTTTCCAAGCGTTCAGTCCTCTTTGCGACAATTCTAATTTATTCAGTTCGATTAAATTTAATATAGCTGATATAGAATTATTTAATTAGCATTAAATAATATTCAAATATATTATATTTGAATTAATATCCCATATACATTTCAACCGCTATCTCATTATAACATAATTTGATTAACATTTAATAAATTAAAATTGATTTTTGCATTACTTCGACATCTCTAGTATATCAAGGCGTCTGGAAAAAAATCCGTCATCTGTCCAATTAGTCATACGCACGCACCCATCAAATTAATTGAAAATTGGGGAACTGGAGAAAACGAACAGGGGGGGCATTCAGGGCAGGGAGTTTGAGCATGCGAGTAGCTATTTTTGGGAATAGTGTGTTTTCAACACGTCTAAAAAAAGAAAGTTATTTGACTTTTTGCAATCGCTGTAGCCTTCAAATCAGTTATAATATAATTAGTACCAAAATATGGAAATACTGAGAATTACCTATCTGGAACTCCTTGGTTTTGTGAATAAAACCCATACAAAAAATATTCCTTCAGACCGTTGATCCAAATTTCTATTTTTCGGATGATTGCAATTCCCTAACTCCGTAATTATAGAAGCCAAAGAAAACGAGAGTAAAAAGTACAAACTTTTCTGGAATCCGAACTTGAAAGGAGGACGATTTAGATCGGTAGAGCTTTCCTCAAACCGAGCAATGTGAGTGATCACAATTTAACCTTCCCGAGAGTAGAATCTATCTGGCCAAGGTTTCCTCATAATCCTCCCTTCTTGTCCATCACCGAAAGCACCGTTTGTTAATCCGATTAACCCTCGTATAGAAGAAGTGGAAAAGGGAATCAAGCTCCTGTGATAGGAGTAGGTACTTCAGAAACGAAAAAAATAACGCTGAGAGAGCGGTCTTTTACTTATATGGAACAGTCATGTTACCTAATCCAATTTCGGAACCCGTAAAATACGAGTTAGGTCAACACTTTCTACATCCCCCAGGGCTAGATATCACCCGCATGGAAATAATCTTAGTTCGTTGATACGATGATCTTTTCCAGTCTCAGGAGCGCGGTTATCGAGTAAATTGGAATACATCGGATGTGTTCATCCGTTCAAGTGAAAAATTTTACGACAAGCACGCCCATTATCATGGTAGATGGGGTACCTAACCATGGCACGAAATTTCCCAGTGCCCTCTTTTCCTGTACTTAACAGTGGCGTATCATATGAGACAAACAATGAAATGCTGTCAGCTAACAAAACATTTTTACCAAATTCATGATATTAAATATCATTTTTTTATTAATTTTAGGACGGCGAGGCTGAATAGTGAAGTAAAAATTTGAAACCTTTTGGAACGGGCGTACTAGATATCTCGGTGATGGCATAGTTTGAAAAATTGTATTTATACCTCCCAAACATATAAATTTTAAGGTTATAACCCTCTAACAGAATTAAAGATTTAGCTTAGTCGACCACTTCTGTGAAATTTTAAAAAATGTTGTAAATCGAGTAAACATGATGTTAGTTTTTTTTTTAACCAAAAGCTAACGAACAAACGACATGAGTTTGAAAAGTGATTCTAAGTTTGGGTGACCACAAATTTTTGAGATTTGACTGAGTTGGTAAATTACGTGTAAAAAGGGTCTGCCACCGCAATTTTGCCATTCTCCAAGTTGTGACGAACCAAGAATATCGGAGGAGCCCACAGCTAGCCCGAAAGTTTGTCACCACCGGTTCTCAAGAGATGAATTGCAAGACGTTCCTACATTTTCACTCGTCCAATTTAGCCACGGTCACGGATCTGTTATTTTCTCTGCTACCGCCGCGCGTCTCAACTTTTCGAATCAAACCGGATCCTGAAGACGTTTCAGCGAATCGCCTCTTTTGGCTCATTTTTACTTCTAGATATGTTGAGTGAGTGGAATATAGCGTTGAAATTGCCAAAAAAAAGTGAAGACGTTTTGGAGGTCAAAGCGAATTGAAATTTTAATCGGAATAGGTAATTTGTTTTTATGTCCCATTTGGGTTCGTAGGTGGATGTCTCCATAAACAATCACCCTTTCAGCTACCATATTTACCTAGTGGACATTGTAATCATCCTAATACAGAAAATCAGATTGGAATTTTTGAAAAAATCACGCAATCTGTCCGTCCATCAGCCTGTGCGCATTTACAGAAATGGCCCTATTTCTCCCCCAGTTCTCAACTTAATTCGAATTTCTTGAAATGGAATCTGTACTTTTATCCTGTTAAGACGGAATTCGGATCACTCACATTGCTTCTGAAATAATGCACTTGAAGTGTTTTCTGTTATATTTTTTACTGGCCGCGAAAAATGCACCCATGTGAGCGTTTTTGGTCTGAAATAGCTGATGGTAGATTTATAAAAATACCTAATTGCGAGCAATTACCAAATTTCAATCCAGAAAATACATGAAAAAAATCTCTGACTTTTCCTTCCTGTTCCCTTGTTTGTTGTTCCACATAGCCTTTAGTCAATTCAACTATGATAAATTTGGTCCAAATATTTACGTACGATAATATGAAAGCACTGTAAGTTGTGCGCTACTGGCTCCGAAATTTCCTCACGAAAATGTCCTCTCAAACATATCCGCTTAGAATTTTTATAATATACTTGTGCTTTAGAAAAATATTCACCAACATGAATGTTCTACCATCATGAACACCACAGATGAATCAAATGAACATGTTTTTTGGGGTCGATCACTTCAATCCGGGAAAAGTTTGAATCGATCGAATTGGGATTCAATCAATATACAAATCATATACATATCTAATATTGACCTATAGGTACAAATATGAGAAAATTTGTATAGTGCCTGTCGTCGGTACCTTTGGTGTTTTGGCATAAATCTACTTAATTTGGAAATTGGTGCGCATTCAACCGGTGTTACCAAACGGGGTCTTTGATTTTCAGCGTAAATTCAAACCGTAACAACGAAAACATTAAGTGAAATAATAAAAATCAATACCGCCAAGCTCTGGCATCATTACGCAGCCGCGAAAATTCAAATCGGAAACGATCGTATTAATGGGATTCGGTACCTTTAAAGCGACGGAAGAACTCATGTCAGCCGTATCTTCCAAACTGAGATCTCACCAGCTTCCACCCAAGCACTCCGCCGGTCCCCACTTTCTACCCTCCTTCTCTTTCCGTATCACAGAGAGCCAACTGGCGAGAAAGGCTGCCAAACTTGAAGGCTGAGAGCAGAAAAGAAGATCAACCGACCGGCAGACTTGTTCTTCGGCACCGAATGCACGAGGACTTCACGTCGCGGACTTTGTCGCCGTTCTGAGTCACATCTTCCCGGTACGGGCACTCAAGTGTTCGACCCCCGTTTTCCCGTCCCTCCCTCCAGCCACCACTTGGGCACCCCCGTCGACCACTTGCCGAAAGGGTGCATAGTTTTCTTCCTGACCGCATCAACTAGACGGAATGTGGATTATTTCGTAACGGAGAACTATACTTTATTTGGTGTCTAGCACAAGGAACAGCTTTTATTCTAACCGTTCATCCCTACATAACATCTGTCTTCCAGATTTCAGTCCTTATTGCCTCGCTAGTTTCAACCCAGGTCCACATTGAAACGTTGGGTGGAACTGGCTCTTTATTTTTCTATCTTATCAGGCACGAAAATCAGCTGTAAAACAGCTGTGAAGACGCTACCTACATCAGTTAACAAAACCAACTGATTACTCGGGAACGCTCTCATTAGTTCAAATTAAATCAGCCATTGATACGTCAAGCCTAAAAATGGTTACAACAGGATTCAAAACGCTGCAAGTTTCAATCTTTCTCCTAGTTCTAAAACCGAAAAATATACAAACACACCCCGGTCTTTTCTACCCCAAAATTTTCCAAACTTGCGATGGAGTGGGACTGTCTTCGGCAATCTCTGTAAAACTCAATGAAGGGCAATTGTTCTACTTCTCGTGGACATCACCAGGAAGGTCATCAAATCGACCTATCTCAAAAATATTTAGTTTTTGGGAACAGAATTTTGTTTTCTGAAATTTTTCGATAACATGTGCAAAGTTTATTTTGGAGCGTCCAATGGCTCATGTGCAAAGTGATGAGTGAATAAAATATTTCTTTATTCCAAAAACTATCAAACAAAATAAACAAATTTAAGGAATTTCTGTGAACACGGCTCTTAATCAATTCCGAGGAAAATTTCACGTGGTTCGAATGTACCAGCATGAACAACATGATATTCGATTTTTTTCCATACGTAGGTACTTATAAAATTTTATCGACCAAAACAGAGTTGCCACAGACGAAGAACGGAATAATGCAAAAATCGTTACTTGGGTTATTTGGGTGCATACTTACCTGCTAGGTACCCAAGGTTTTTACAGTTAGATTTCCGTGTCCCAAAACTTAGCAAAAGTAACGCGTCCTAAAAAACATGGGAAATGCATACAATCTTGGTTAATTGCGTGCCTACCTAATTTAAAATTACTAATTATACTAAAGTTACGGGAAATCTGGAACTGTACTAGCAAAAACTCACTCGAGAAAACTCGAGAAAAAATTCCATTCCGGCCAGGAATTGAACCTGGCCCAAATGGAAATTCGGAGATTGCAGTTTCGATTCCCAGCCGGTAGGTACTTAAACTTAGTGTCATTTTTTCAACGCAATTTTCTCTCCGTACAGGTGCCAAACCGTCGGGGTTTCTCGACGAATGAGGAGATAAAAACGTGGTCAGATGGTACCGAAAAATTCGGATTTGTGACCCATTTAAAGAACAGACCCATTCAACTTCCCAAAATCAAGACCTACCCTAATTGGAGGGTAACTTTTTGCCTATTGACCGAACTGCAGACAGACTTCCATTGAGTGAATGGGTAGGCAAATGGCATCACGCCTAATTCTTTCGGCTCAACGATCCGAATTCCATTTTTCAAACGATTGCCATCCGTTCTGTGTTAGGTACTTCGTCGGTATGGAACTAAAACTAGAATCATTATTAGGCATTCTTCCTCATTCGACGTGGAAAATCGTGACCTCTCTCTAAGCCACTGTGTGGTTTCTTGGCCTTTATGCTCGTGACTATTTTATGATTTTGTGAATAACCTAAGAAGTGACCGAGATTGTTGAACCCATAGTAATACCGGTACTTTCAACCCCATTATGTAAAAATTATTATTTAACATAGGTATGAACTACTATTTGGCTTAAAGGGCATGACAACATTTTCCATTGCATTCTTCCTGGTCGATTGTACTGATGGAGTCGTAGCATGCGTGTCATGATAGGTTGTTACTGTGGTTACTGGCTAACTTACCTAATTTAGCGTTTATCTCACTGGATAGTTACAATTTTGTTTCAATATTCAGTAAAAAATCCCTTAGCCCCTTTTCCCTCTGATAACGCCTTTTTTCCCAAAGATCGCTGGATAGAGAACTCAGATATTATTGCAGAGTAGGTACATCAACATCGACGTACATCAACATACATACTTTTGTAAGTCACCAACCTTGGACAAGTCTCAGTTTACAGCCAAATAGATCCCAACGAAAATATTCATGGTTCAAATTATTTGCCATTTATATACTTACGTAATTGAATAAAATTTGTTGTTTCACAGGCTGACTCGGGGTTTTTTTTTACGCCGAATCGTTATTGATGATTCTCGAACTTATTTTGCCAATCCGAAAGTGAAATCAACACCGGTCGCTGACATAATTTATGAAGGGAACGGCGGAGGCGGAGGATTTAAAACTTTCCCGAAGACGTTCGTGAGGGAACCGCCCGATCATCGAATGCTATCCCGTCCGCCCGCACCCGAGTCGGCCTTCGGCTACGATTCGGAAATTCGTCCCAGCTACGCTTTATCTCAAGTCGGAGCTCTTTGGCGTAATTTCACCCAAACCTGAATCTTGGATATTACTCCATTTACGCGGACCGTCGTTCAGCCGTCCAGGACTTCCGTCTCCACCGGTTGGAAAAAAAGTTACGAGCGAAAATTGCATTTTTCGTTCATTCAAGTGCGCTTTCTCTTTATTATTGTAATTTACTGGAATATTTCTAGTACAAGTTTTTATCGATTATAGAGCCCTGGTGTACGCAATGTGCGCACCCGATTTGCCTTACGTGCCCAACGTGCGTAATATGTGATAATAACGTAATGGTTGCATATTTTCTGCTTTTGAATACGTTTTGCAGTGTCGACGTTATGCTGTACTCCCGGGGGGGGGGGGGGGTTGGAACCTCATGTATACCATGCATTTATCATTTATCGATCATGTATATAGCACTTATTTGTGCCATGTGTAACATGCCGTTCCCATGAAACCCGCATAGTAAGTACAGAGACGATCCACTTATCTAGAATTGAGCAACCATAAGGTATCGTCTATCGCAATCACAATTTTCGAGGTCCTAATTTTAATTCATCCGGAGAGAAACATGGTACGTGTGTACGTCAATAGATGAATTTATCGGAGACTCTTGCCTACAATGAATCGGGTACGACTCCATAGGCGAATTTCGGCCCTAGCAAAAATATGAAAGCAAACGCTTGAATGTCAGAACAAACGGCCCGTACTGGAAAGATTTCTTTTCTGTTTCGGGCCGTATCTAGTTATGCAAAACCTTCCATTTTGGGAGTAACTGAATCCGCCGACCGTGGATATCAGAAGGACGGGATCACAAACAGTTCCTCCTTCGCAGATGAGTATCGTGAGGTTGCCACGGGTGGTTGGCTTTTACAGCGTTCATGACCCCAAAAAAGGTCCACGAAAGTAAAATTGCACGGATATTTGCTCCGAAGGCTTTCGGTTTCAGACGGCCTACGGAAGGCTTCATGGCCTACCCAGGGATCAGAGAAACCCCTAGGTAATAATTGAAATCATTGTACCTGAGTAATAATGTTGGTTTTACATAGCAAATAAGTCAACGCCAATTGCATCTGGTGCACATAACCCCAAAGTATCCTAAATTGTAAATAAAAGATCAATCGTTTGAAGTTTATTCAGAATCGCTTTCGGAACATGTCTAGTGTCTGTGCATACGTGGGCCTCCGTGAAAAAGCATTTTCGGAAGAACGTGCAAATCATTGCTTCCAGTCGCCAACGAGTCCTTCAATGAGCTTGAATTGATGACGACGACGGCTCATTTATCGACATCATCAATCCTCTATCACGCAGAAGCTTTGATTGCGATTCGAAAACAGGCAGCTCTTAAAACTCAGTTTCTCTCTCTCGTACGGTGGTTTCCTGCAGGGCAGAATATATGCGCACAGCTTCAGAAACTTGGCCATCTTTTGGCTTAATACCTGTCCGCTTTCGAGAGACGCTTTCACGCTCATTTCGATTTTTCCTCAATCTTCTCGGTTTTATGCGTGAATTGAGCCCAGGTTCAAGGCGTAAACTCATGATACGAGACTGTGGTGGGCCGTTTAGTGAAACTCGGCTCTAAATTATAAAACTTGTTCCGGCCTTCCAGTTGCAGTTCCTACTATTGAGCGGGTTTGCGGTTTACAGCTACCGGCCAGATACTTTGTCGACCACACGTTAATTCCATTAGGGCTATGGGCATTTCAAAAACAAACATTAACCGGTGGCCTGGGGCTTCAACGGGTGGGAGCTGGCCTAAAATTACTCAAGTACGCTCTGGGGTCTGTTTACTAAATCCCGTGTATCGGTATAATCTATTTCACCAATTTACATGGAACATATACCAGATGAGAGTTTACCAGATGTTTTTGAACTGAAGAGGTTACGTAGAAAAGATATCTTTTCCTGAAATCGGGACGTCTTAAGGTTCTTTGACACGGTCAAAACGGCCGTCGGGGCCTGATCAGGTCAAAGAAGACGACAGCTGTTCGGGGTTACATCACGTCTTCGACATCGAGCCGTCGTTGATGAAAGGATAACTATCCGATGAAAATTGGCTACTCTAACTTCAACTAAAGGGCTAAGCTCTTATGATCTCAGTGTCCATTCGAATTACAGCATGTGTGCCTCGGATCGGACCGATTTTGGAATTACGAGATTGCGCAAGGAACAAACCGATGCTTCCTTATGTCCAGTAATTTCTGCCACATGGGGCCCATAAATACTATTTTTTGGAACTTGAGATTGAGAGCAAGGTAGTCTATACTGAGGAGGTTTTTTATATAGGGTTATGGAAGTATTTCCAAACGAGTCATATTCGAGAAATATATTTTTCCCAAAAAATCTGAATTTCTTGATTTAACCAGTGGTGCGTAGATAACACACAATACTTCCATATTTTGGAATGTAAAATTACTACGCAATTTGATCATATTTTGACTGCTTTTACGGGTGTTTAGGTCAAAAATATCAAAAAATTCACTATTAAAATTTTAAAATTCGCCCAAAATGAAAAAACGCTACATTTTCGGAATGTAAAAAATATCCACATATTCTGCAAAGTAAAACGAAGATTTTGAGACCAAGAACGCTCAAATCGGTTCATTTTTGTGGCCGGAAAAAAATAAAATAGAAAACACTAAAAATGCAAATATATCGGAAGTACTGTGCGTTATCCAAATTCCGATTAAACAGGGTGTTAGGTCTTGCCGAGACAAACATTTCAGTTCAAGAAATTTGAAAAAAGGTTGAGAAATGAGGGAGTTATGGCCATTTTTGTAAATGACCACAGACGGACACACGGACACACGGACAGACGGACAGACGGACACACGGACACACAGACACACGGACACACGGACACACGGACACACAGACACTTGTTCAGGAAGTGATTCTGAGTAAATGTGTATAAGAAAAAGTTTTTTCTGAAGCTCCGTTCCGATTCTCGATTTTAGGACGATCACAATACTTCCATTTACTCTGTAAATATGGAAGTAAAAACGGGATTATTTCCACAACCTTGATAACTTGCTGAAATAATTGAGTATCTATGCTGTGAACAGTTCCCTGTAGAACTGAAAATAGTGTTTGAGTGCTGTAATTTACCAATTTCCCTTTCGATATAGATTTTGAACCACCTCACCTAATCAATAAACAATTTGACGGCGTTGAATATTTTTTTTCTTCAACCAACCATCACTGAACTTGAATTTCAATACTTTTGCATAATTCATCTAATTTGAAACTCAACCCTGACAGTTGATTGTCACTATGCTATTAGTCAGTTGCCCACGCACTGCGTTTTCTATTTGAGAGCGTGAAGTACCTTTTTTCATAGGTACTCTCGCTTTCTACTGAAGGCGCGAATGATCGGGGCGAAAAATTTAAAACCCGATCTGCTCTGACCCGGACTTGGTCGGGAGGACTGTCAACAAGAAAACCGGTTATTAAAATGAGATTTAGAACTTTCTTCATTGAGTTCGGCAAACAACAATAACAATGGCAAGTCACCGATCGGTCTCTTAGGCCAGTGCGATTCAGACGCAATCCATTCCTCTTGTTTATCGTGCGTCCCGAAATTGTGGGCGGATTTCCGCGGTGATAGCGAATCCAATGAATGCTGAAGAAGTGGGTCTCACATCCAGTGGGCGCAGGATCTTCTTGCCAGCGAATTAAAGGAACCAGTTCTCAGTGACGGGTCTACTTTTGAGCTAAATATAGGTGATTCCAAGATGAATCCTTCGGAGTTTCCATTGAATTCGAGAACGACAGATCCCAATTAGCCCGCCTGTCAGTTCCCTATGCGTGTATCCTGAATGCATCGTATGCAAGAAAGAAGGACATGCATATCTGACACATCTAGCTGCAAAACATCAGGACGTTCTTGTTGGGTGTTTTCTCTCTTGGCTCTTTAATGAACTTGGAAAACTGACCTAAGGTGGTGCGGGAGACTCGCGTGAGATTTCTGCATAAAAATATATTTTTTTTCTAAAGATTTAATGAAAATCATTGAATAATCATGTTCAAATTTTGCAGGTCTATGCTCATAAAAGGTCGATTTTTGGAGAACAAGCCTCGTGTGGTCGAAATCTGTTCAGTGATGGGTAAATCCTACTTCAAAAGTTCTTCAAACTAGGCTGATATTGTTTGTAAAATTGATCCTAAATCAACCCCATTATGAACATAGACCAACTAAATCCGAGTATTATAAAATAGAAATTTATGGAAAAATAAACTTCTACAGCCAGTACACCTACTTTTTCCAGTATATAGGAGTACTTTGGCTAGTAGTAGTACTGAAGAATAATCCTCTTCAGAGCGAAGATCCACCAAAACTGAGCGATTTCAATGATTTTCATGAAATATTTTCATGGGAATTTTTCAAATCCAATTGGGAATATTTCAAATTATATTGAGCACATGCAAAACCAACTTTGGGAAAGCCGATTCGGATAAAAGAACATTCTCAATTTGACTTGGAAAATTCTCAAATTGATTTGAAAATATCTCCGTATAATTTGGAACATTTTCAATTCAGCGTGGGAATCGTATATTTCGACGTCACTCCCACGACATCTCTTTCGTTGGGATATTGTACCTATCTCTCGAATGCATTTTATTTATTCCAAGCCCGGTGGCGGTCATAAATATTGATGTGAAGCAAAATTTATTTTTATAATACATTTTATTGAAAAATATTTTCAAACATTGGAAAAGTTGGATTTTCGACTCAGGCATTGTCCTTCCATTCAGTTAATGGTACGTCATCTATAAGTTATACCTACAATCTTGCTTTAAAGTATGTAACTCAATATTTTCAGAATACTGCGGCCCCAAGGAAAAGCATCTGATTGCTAAGATTAGCGTGAATAGGTAATAAGAGACTGGCTTCGTTCGACCGTGAAAGTTTCGAAGCGGCTTTTAAAACTGGACTTGAAAAAGGAGGAGGCCTTGGTGGCAATGCATGGACCAGGCTATCCTCAGATAGGCCCTGGTCCAGAAGTGTGAAGCAGTCGAGTTGACTCAACTAGTGGGTGCTGGGCACTCGTCTTTCGTCTTTCTCTCGAACCTGACTGCGAGGGCGGCCCCAGAAGAAAGTGGGACCGTAAACATGAGAAGGCCAAGTTGTAAGTGAAGGCAATGAAACCCACGAACTGCCTGTGGGCCCAAGGTGACGTTGAGAGATGCGCTGTGAGCCTCGACCGGGTACATGCCGCATTTTATTTCACCTACTTTTCAGCATTATTTACCATCAAACGTGACCAGGTAAATCCGATCGGAATTATCAAATAAGTACTTTCGTTTCTAAACTCCGGAAATCATTCAACTCATCATCACTTCATCATCAACTGCGATCAGTCAAATAAGTCCACTCATGTGTCCACCTACCTATCAGTTTCCAACCGAACACTACTTCATACAGTGGAGCGCCCAATATTTCTGTCGCAACTGCATCAAGTACAATAGCAACTATTTCAAACCGTTTCAAAGAACCGAAGGCAAAATTTTCTTCCATTTCGTAATTAAAATTTTGATGCTTCGTGTAATGAGAACCGCATGAGTCACACGGCATGACCATAATCCCGACTGACTGACGAAGTAATCGGGGACAATAATTTATTCAAACCTAAATTGCAAAATGAGACCACTTACTTTGTCTACTCCAAATTCCCTATGAATCGCACAAACAATTTTTCCTCCACAGGCGTTTTTGTTTCTTTCTTATTTTATTAATGATTGTGAGAATATTCAAGAACCAAAAATGCTATATAAAACTGGATAAATCAGTTTCATAAATCAGCATTTTAAAAAAAAAAAAGGTTTCTCCCATTTACGTTTTAGAAAAACGGACGACTCTTATTCCATAAATTTGAGTTTCTATAATGAAGATACGCTTCATCAATGCACATAATCAATTGATTTATGCTGGAAAATCGTATGGCTTATTTCCTCGAGATGGTGTAATTTAGGCGTCCTCAGGTGTAATCAATATTAATTTCATGAATTAATTAAGCGGCCCTAGATCCGCGCTGTTTTTAGATCGAACGAAAAATGAAAAAATAAATTCAGGGTCTATCAACTGGAAGCAATGCCTAATTCTACGGTTGGCGATATCACTGTTAGGTACCTTCCCTAATCCGATGATCACTTATTGCATTTTGTAATGACTACCAATATTATCGCTTCCCATTCACAGCATGATAGGCTAATGAATCCATAGTAGGCTTCCCATTCACAGCTAGGCCAACATAGGTCATGTTCCCTTGTGATGCTGTGATACAGTCACGCATTTCTGAAGCGTTATGCGGGTCGACACGACATATCGGACAGGGGTAGACTGGCTTCCAAATGCAACCAACAACGAAAAACCATTAGGGTTTATCAGTTTCCATCAATTTAGTTTCAAAGTACCTGCTTGGTCCCGCAAGAAAATGCTGATCAAAAATGAATCTACTTTGACAGTAGCTACAATTGCAACCGGCCCTGACTCTATAAATCTAGCGATCTACAAATTCCAACATTCAAGGAGAGCAGAAGGCTTATTCTGGATGCTGATAAAACAGTATCCCTATCGAAAATATAGATATCCAATTTGCCATAGGGTTTCGCTCGTTAACAGCGATATCGAAAAGTTACTGATAAGGGTCCGGGGTCACACACATTTCAGGTGAATGGAAAACTAACGATAAACCCACCTTTTCTCAGAAATAATGACTCTGATTTTGGTTCATTTTTCTATAGAAATGAACCTTTGTAATCGGTCAGGAAAAAAAAAATTTTAACACCCCCTGAAAATTTGTTGGTTTACGTTTCAAGGGGTGTAGAATCCGAATCTGCAATAAAAATTTTTTGTCCGTCCGCCGTCCGCCGTACGCCGTACGCCGTACGCCGTACGCCGTACGCCGTCCGCCGTCCGGGGTTTTTCAGGGGGAAGGAGTTATCGAAAAATTTTGAAATTTTTACCAAAAATCAAGTTCCGTATCTAGTTGGTCCTAACGTCTCGGCAGAACCCTACCTTAATTTTAAGGCCAGTAAAACAGCTGTTGAAGTGGGAAAAAATTCGTGTTTTTCTGGAAATTTGAAACATAGGCATGTGACGCATCATTTTCTATAGATTTTTCTATGCTGAATCGAATGAGACCATCGCCACGCCGGTAGCTTCAACCGTTTAGGAGTTATTGCAGTTTTAGTGAGACATTTTTGAGTTTTTTAAAAATTCCTACAATTCTTAATAACTCGAAAACGACTAGAGCCACAAAAATCGTTTTCCACTCGTTGGAATCCCCACAAAAACTTCTGTCCTCCCGATATCTTCAATTTAAAGAATTTGGTCGCATTATACAAATCAGCAAAACAAAAATTGGAAAAAGTTGAGAATTAGGCCTCGGCTCTTAGATACGGTTGATTGATCTACTTACGACCACTAGCCTATTACAACAACAAGGTGACGCACTCACACTACGACCAGTTGCGCTTGGCAACATGAGAGCAAGTCAGGCTTTAACAATGGTTCTGAGGCATTCTTGAGGCATTTTTAATTTCATTATTCAGAGAATTTAATTGTTATTATTCTGTTAATTATGTAGCGAATAAGAATAGATTGAATGGTGAATTTAACAAAATTGAACTATGAGCTGCGTTGAAGAGATTGGTAGACAGATACCTATCGGGATAGTAAAGTGAGCAGTGTAGCTTTTTTCTGCCGGGTTGAAAAAAACGTTTTTCTAAATCCCATCTAAAATACAAATTTATGCTTAAATTCTTGAATAATAACAATTAAATACCGTGTTTAAGGGGTACCTATATAAGTATCCCTAGGTTTGTCTTTGCAATCGAAAAATGAACCCCTGTGCAAAATTTGCAGAGCTCTTCGGATACACAGAAAACTAATGTGCACATGCCACTGATCTACTTAGCAGCGTTTTTTATTTTAAAAATGCCTTAATTTTCCCGCCCCAGAAAGTGATTTTTCAGACAGGAGGCGAGGAAATTTCCCATTCGAGCTCGGCGCTCAACATTAGGGGATGCGTTCTCTAATGAAGGTATAACTCGTAGGGGTAGAATGAGTGACCCACTTTCAGGCCGAGGGTAAGCCCACGGGTCGAATTGCCAGCACTATTCGCGCACGGTCAAAGAAGATTCTGCTTTACGACTAATGGAGCAGGAGCAACAAGCGAGCCTGAGCATCACGATGGTGGTCCCCTCGGAAATCTTCCAAGACTCCCCCGACCGACCTTGCTGCTTACTGGATCCCTACTCAACCGAATTCAAGAACTTGTTGACATCATAACGCCCGTAAATTACTCTCGCGCCCGGTTAAGTGCGTTAACTGCGCTCATTACTTAAATACCAAGTAAAATAGGGGAGGGCCTTCCTTTCCTAGAGCTTGGCCCCTGGTGGAACGTCCTTTATGATTAGGATGCCAAGTTAAACAGCAAGTTTGGTAACGAGCCTTGTGTAAGGACTAACTTTGCCGTCCATTTCTGAGAGTCCAAGTACTCGAGGTCTTATCTTCAAAGCATCGCAACAATCTGGGAACCTTATCGGAATAACTTCGTTTCATCTGCTGGAAGAAAAAACATCAAAAGAGCTCCAATGCTCCGTTGATGGTATTTTTAGTTTACATGGAACTCCAACTTTCAGCAAGAAGAACCTGCGGTTCATCTTTTCATCTGATTTCATTAAATTAAGTCGAAGACGCAGTACCTACCCAGTTGAGAATTAGGAAAAAAGCCATAGTGTGCCGAAAGTACACTGAAAGAAAATCTTCGAGAACTCAGGATTTCTGAAAGAAATTTGTTTATTTAGCAGATTTCAATATATTTTCAATATTCTAATAGGTCCCCAACCTGCCCTCAACGTTTTTCTTTAGGTTACCTCGTCAAATTTTAGTCATATTTAATTCGGATTTCTCCAGATTTTTCTTAGTTTTGTGCAAACTAGTACTTAGATTATTTTGAAAAGGAGAAAATACATTTGGAAATTGCTTGCGTTCTCTCGGTGACGCCTGAATGTGCATTGACCTTGATTTTTACGCCAAAACAAAGTTGCAATCTTGTAGTGGGAGCCATTTTTCCCCAATTCCTATACCTCAGCGTGTCTTCATTTCATACAGGTTTCAAAATTTGTGTTGTTATTAAAATCTAGTCAAAATGGTAGGTACTTATAATTTGTTTGGTTCAAAAGAAACGTTGGTACCGAAGTGTGGAAGTAGATACCTATCGCGAGGACCAGTGGTTATTTATTACGTTTCAGTGATGGAGGACTACAAACACAATAGGATTCCACATCTTTTGAGATGCAAAACTTATAAAAATGATCCTTTGACGCTACCCTATGGAATAATCCCCTACAAACGTCTAGTTATCCTTTGGCAAGATTCACTTCTGTTGTCCATTTAGGTCCATCGATTGAAAATTTTTCCAGCGATGACAGTAATTCCCAGTACATATACGGCAATTCGAGGGAACGGAAACCGTTAAAAAGCTCGGGGATCGCGCTTTTGAAAGCGCGCAAAAGGAAGCCCGTTTATTTATTTTTGGTGGCTCTCAATGGGAGAAATCCACTTCCATTGCTTCGTATCCCACATTTCGGTTGAACAACATTTGGTTCAACAATATCGTTGAACGGAATTGCAATTGAAACAGATGGAGGCGAATTAATTGCCGCTATTCTGCGATGGTGTCCAGAAACACAAACAATATAGGGAAAACTGGCGGTTGATGTTTTATGCGCAACAATTTTGCGGGATCCTGTACAAATAAACATCCCTCGCCCATCAAAGGAATGGAGAGCAACCAATTTTCGAACAATGAATTTTTTATGGAATGAGTTTGGAATTGAGGACTGATGCGATATTGTGACAACGAAAAGTTGGGGGGTCAATATTTTTCGAACATTTTCACTGCTCAAAAATGATGCTGGAACGACAAATTTGAGAAATTTTTGACGATTGAGACTGGATTGAAGATGATCGATTTAAAATGGATCGGGCTCCGAAATTTCCAGCAATCCAGGAACGAAACTTTGAAAGGAACCAGTCATCTTCTTTCAATCCCATTTCAGGCCAAGACCTTTACAATCAAGTTGAGAGGTTCTTGAACTTGGCCAAGAAACTGGGAAAGCTGGCTTCTGGCGTTTAAGCCTCTACCGGCTCTCTCAACGACACCACCATGAGATCAACCAGACTTCCGACCGCTGTAAGACTAACTCTTTACAAGGTTCCTCGCCCAAGTTTTGCAGGGGAATGTGGAGCGAGACGTGAAACATTGGAAATTCACTACTCCGGCCAGAAAATACAAAACGTTGATTGGAACGAGCATTTCCGGAACCTAAAATTTCAAGTTTTTTGCTGAGAAAAATTATCAATTAGATATCTTCGTTCATGAATCTGCCATATCAAGCCTTACCCTGGCAAGTGGTACGAACGTAGCAAAGATTACTTCCATGTTATGGAGACCAAATTTCTTAACCAAATTGATCGAATTTGGACTAATTTAGAGGCCAATAGGACCAAAAATTAAGAAAACACCCCCTCAATTGAAGGTTCGCCAAGTTAAGAAAATTCTACGCAATCTGCAATGCAAGCCCATCAACGATCAAGGCAATTTCCACAATTTTTGCCATTCCTGGCGCTAGGGTGGTGCAGTCAAAGGAAAAATTTGTCAATTTTTTGTTCTGAGGATGAGGACAGCGCAGAGTTCATAATTAGGTAGGTACTTACTGTGAAACTAGATCGACATGTCCTGACTCTCCGGGCTCTCTTTTTGAAGGCGACAGGACATGCCAAGGACGCCTTCGGTTATCGGGCATCGGTCGTCATCCAATTGTCACCCAAGCGATCGTCGTCCTCTGTGGGCGCAACTGCACCTGTCGAAGCCAGTGTGTTGGATGCACAAGTGCCCCCCAATCTTCTTAGTATAGACTATACTATAGAGTGACATTTGCCAATAGGCAAGTAGCGGTTAGAGTGATAGTTGTCAACACTAGTGCAGGACCCCGGGTGGCAGTTGGGTGAAAACCCGGGAGTGGGTTGGCAGTTGGGAACCGCCCGAGTTGAAACGCCTGGAACGTGCTTCCTTCTTTTACCTTTTCTTTTAAATTCTAGAAAACTATCTAACATTTTTTCGAAGCAATAAAAGAAATCGTCTGTCATCATCTTCCATTCCCAATCTTCATCAAAAATCCAGAGGACCAATCAAATACAGTAGCTATCGAAATGTGTCCGGTTTGATTCCGAGGGTATACATTGATGTGCGAGTCGGTGTCCACTACAATTAATTGCTTGATCGCACTGAGCACCTAGTTCAAGCGATTAGCCGTTTAATAGGTTTTGAGCCTCTGCGACCAATCAACGGTGACCGTCTGTACGAATCACGGGATCCACTGTCGCATCTTCTCTGAACCGGATAATTTTTTCCTCTGGTCAGTTACCCTGTGAAGGTAATTGGTCCGCTAGAGCAGTTCTAAGCTGCAATGGCTAATCTATTCCGTCAGTTACGGACAATGGAAAAACGTTAGCTCCGCTTGCGAACTGATGACTGAAAATTGTTCCTTGTAATCCGCTTTTTCGAATGTCGCTACGTCAACTGTTAACCAAACAGGGCCCCTATTCTGTCAAATATAATCGCTGTAGCATGGTGGTACCTATTTCAGTTCAAATTCTATTTTGTGTGGAATATAGCATAATTGAGTTCAAGCATTGAGCTGACTATGCATGGAAGATGAATGTGATAATAGGTATGCATCAGGTATGCATAGGTAGGTTTGATCAAGAATATGAAAAAATGGAAAACTCATTTCAAACTGTTCTTTATTTCAATAGCTATACACATTTACACAGCAATACGTAACATTCGTACGGGATCTTTTTACACAGAAAATGCATACAAGGGTGTCCGATACCAGAAAAACTTGACGCTCGAAATTATTGAATAAGTATTGAAAAAGCGTTTCCATGAAAAATCAAAAGACATTGCAAAAATCCGATGAACAACAACAGTAGCAAAAGTCAGGATAGTAATTCTATATTTGATTAGGCCAAAGGAATTCGAGGACATATTGTTTCAATTCTTTATCATGAAAAAACATTTATAGACCACAACTTTAGTTAAAAGCATCAGAATAGGTTTTGATCGTAGCGCGTAAAAACTTCATTGACACAAATGAAACGATTTTTTTTTCTCCCCCTAGAATTTATTATTATTGAAGATTTGGATTCAAGTTAGTACAGACTCAAAAAGACCACGGATTAAGATAAAAATAAATTCTCATCGTTTGTGACCGGTCGTTGGCTGATGAAAATTGGGCACGCTTGAGTAGAAAAAGAAGATCGATGAAACATTGATAAATCCTCCGTTTATAAATTCACCATAAATTCTTACAAAGATTTGAATTCATTCTTATTTCTTTTATTCTCAAAGTATATACCTACACATGCCTAATAATGGCTCAGGATCGCAGGCCTTTGAGCATTCTTTGGTACTATTTTCAAACCTTTGGTTTCACTTAGGTAGTACTCAAGTTTTTGTTTCTCTCTCGCAGTAAAGTAGACAATGTCACGATTACATTTCACTTTTTTTTTGTTTATCAACGTACGGAACTCTCATATGGTTATGTACAAGAAGGAAGGAGATCCGTTACGTACACTAATCGTATGTACAACTATCCGAAATGTCCTCACACGATGTGCGCGTGATGATACGTGACCTCACGTGCACAACGTGATTCGGCTGATTACGTAGTAATTTTCCGATCAAAAATATAGCAATTATGTAATTTTCTTTTCAATATTCAGTGTTTTTTCGCTCTTAAATAGATATAATAAGAAAATAGCGAACATCGTCGATTTTAAAATCCCAGCCTTCGTCAACTTGATAAACCTTATCATATTTCAAAAGGTATGTCCACATAATCGTAACAAATATAATTACAAATTTTGATAAAAATTCTGTACACCAACTCACTTTCTCGGTACGCTGTCATACAGCCAAGATTCGCGAATAACATTACCGTGACAAAAACAGCAGCCCTTTTGCCGTGGGTCGTGGGAGGGGGAATCAAATATTATTCACGAGAAAATGCTTCAAAAAATTATGTTTATGATATACCAGTTGGAAAGATGGAATACTGGTGCTGCAAATTTTGGTTATATTTTGGCACCTGTGACGCCCAACAAAAGAGGACTGCCATTTTTTACATAATTTCCGCAGAAAACTGTCTAAAATGAAAAAAAGTACCTACCTACTTATTTGGTTGTTACGATAACTAATGAAAAAAGACTAGACGAACAAAAACTAGATTATTATAATCGAGTAAATAACCAGATAGACTCTGAAACATATAAATAATCATTTTTCCTTCTTAAGCGATGACTTAATCGTAATTTTATAAAATATAATTTACTTACAATAAAAATAGGACTCGTACAACAACGCAAGCCGAACTGAAGGATCGTAAATTTTTTTCGCTCTGTAAGCTTAGATTGAGAAAACACACGAAAAAAGAAACTATTTTAGTTTAAAAGAGGCAAATTCCTTCGTCTGAGATGAATTTGTGCTCATGCATTCAGTGCTGACACCAAGTTTTTTTACGCTACACTTTTTTTTAGTATTGTACACGACGACAAACAACAAATTAATAATAATAGTTCAAAATCCAACTCTAAAATCGAACATTTTCTTGGTAACAAGCTTCTAAGCCTGACTGGAAAATGTTAGTAGAAATGACCCTGTCGAAATTTTAAACACTGCCGATGCGTCGAAAGGGAATTCGGTATACACAGTTTTTCGATCAATTGTTTCAACTCGCTTTGATTTGACTGGCAGTGATGAACTGTTTACTCGAATACTTCACTTTCGTTTTGGTGCTGATGCTTTCTGCATCGGAAGAGTTTTCGTTTATCTCTGGAACAAAGAAAAAAAACGCTGCTATGTAGATCAGTGACATGAGCAGATTATTTATCTGTGCATCCGAAGAACTCCGCAAATTTTGCTCTAGGGTTCAAACAAATTATTCCTACAGGAGTTTTTGAACTATAGGTCCCTATTGTAGGCCTATTTCTACTGAATAGCTCAGTACCAAGGACAACTCTTAACTTTAATAAAATACTCTGATGGCATGGGTATTTTCACCCTATAGTTTCACAAGCTTCATTTCGGAGACGGGCTCACTTTTTGTTAAATTTTAATTTAAACAACGCGGAGCCGATAGTGATCAGGGATATTCTGGGCAACTAACGATAACCAATACCGTGGCAGGTTTACCTAGGATGTGAAGTCAAGATGATTTCAAGTCACGTAAAGGAGTGGAATAGCTACCGCGTAACGTTAAACATTACATACTTCCGGTAATTAGGCTCCATCTCGCTCAGTCTCGCTGGAAAACGGATCCTCCACTTTCCTCGCTATTCGTTACCCTTGCCTTCCTACCGCTAACTTATGAAGCCATTACATGATTGAAGTGGATTAATAATGGATGAAAACATCGGTAGCCCCTTCCCTGCTCATCCTAGCCCAAGAAGACTCCCAAGAAGGTCTCCTAAGAAGGTCTATGACGAAAAGAGCTGAAATAACGTCGCCAAAAAGGAGCATGGCAGTGGCTCTGACCGTAAATATAGGGCGTTATGAATGGCTTTTTGAACTCGGAACGCAAGCATCGCACGCAGATGTGAGGTAATGTTTCCAGCCAACCGATTTATGACATGTCCCTGGCCGCTACGCAGTGAGCACCAATTTTTCTCTCCGTTTTAGTTCTTGAAGGAGCCAAAAATATGTCCCAGACGGCTCGTATTACTTTTTCAGTAGCAATTTTCGTAGTGCACGAGGGAATTTCAATTAATAGAAATTTAGGTTCAATAAGGAATTTTAGTGGATGTCGTCGACATCATGTCTATTAGGTATTCTTATAGAGTAGTGGTGAAAGTATTATATTTATCAGATTAGAGCGGTCGTTTGGGCTAGAATCAATCGTACAATACAGGTAAACCGGTACGGTGGAAAAGGATGGACGGGAAGGGGTGGTGGCTTGGTTCGGAAATTGTCTAGTAATTAGTCAGAGGAGAGAAGGTGACTCCAAGGTATCTCCGCCAGATTGATTTGATAGCCACATCTATACTTAGATATGCCTATGTTTTGAAAAAATTTTTTCCCGACTGATTACAAAGGTAAATTATCTCTGGAAATAATGTAGGTACCAAAAAATTATGGACATTAATGAAAAAGACAGTGGTGAATTTTATCAGCCAGGATATAAACGCCATAGCATTTATTCATCCCCTAACAGCAGAAATTACTAATTAGCTGATTAATCTTCAACCGAGCTCTCCAAAAGTTACCTTAATTGGCTAGTTCTTGTATTAGGTCTGTTGGAAGGGCTTCTTAATTCGGAATGAAAAATAAATTCATCTAAACGTTGAATTGGACTCAAGACAGATGGAAAGCTGATGCGATTCTCGGGTAAAACAGGGCTCTCGACTTTTTCGAACATCCTTTCTCTAAGTAGTACAAAATAGGATTTCAAAAATTGAACTGAGAGAGAAGGCAATTTTTAAGCCATTCAGTAAAATGATTTCCCCATAAGTTGAGTTTTTCATTAGGTAAGAGGATTGTGACCATTATAACTTTCTGACAAGTCTTTCCTACATTTTCAGTCCATAATGATATTAATAATTTTTCGAATTTTGTCCGCTCAACGTCGATGAAACGGGTTGGTAGACGCTTAACAAATTTATACCTACGTAAAACATGGCAGAGGCGTAAGCGAATGATTTATTATGGAGATTAATTGATAATGGTTAATAGTTGTGTTTGTCAATAGGTGTGTGACCAGCAGCAAATAAAAAGTCCTTAGTAGGAACAACCCAGTTAAGCTTAACTAATTGTTTAATTGAACTAACAAAAAAGGGTTTCTCAGAAATTAGACAGTTTTTCAAATAAAACTAATTTTCTGTTGTGAAAATAGAGATTTTTGTCCAAACTTTGGTAGGTATATTGTATCATAAATATAAATCGATTGAGCATTTTAAATACAAATTTCCATCCCAGATTACGGGGCCAGAGGATTTCTAATCAAGAAATATTTCGGTTCAGCCAATAGCCAGGACTCTTAATCGTTGGTTTAATTATTAGCCCAGTTTGGCGAGCGGTTTAATGCGGCCAATTGAGTAAGCGGCTATGATATGCTACTAAGAACCGGGCCAACGTGAATCATTACCTTTCGAGGGTAATCCGGGCCACTGGGGTCAGGACCAGAGTTAAGGGGTCCCAAGCTAAACGGGGGGCAAAACTGGATGGGTATCCAGTCTCCCTTCCAATCATTTATAGTAATTTCCGTCCGGGGAGCAATTAGGATGAAACACCGCAGGTTGGGCCCACCCGGTGTCGATACATTGCGGACACTCGGGCAAAGCGACGAGTTCGTCTTCAAGACCTAGTTGTTGTTCACGGGAGGAGAGATTGTTCCACCTCTTTCGAAATGTATGAAACGTCCCTGTATGAAACGAGTGAAAATGTATGATTGACAGAAGTTGACCCAAATTCATGCCGAACTTTGGCATTACGAAACCGATTTTTTTGAAGCTCAGGATTGCGCCCATTCTCAACTTCCCTCTTCAGGAACTTTCATTCACTTTTGGGTCTGATACTCACCCAGTCAGGATGTTTCGGAAGAGGAGCCAAAGGCGCACCCTTTTTCGGTTAGTGCCATGTCGTTCTTCAATTTTTCCAAATTTGAGTTGTTTTTAAGAAGTCGCTATAGGAAAGATTTAAAAAGTTATTCATTCCGTTTTTTTCATTGAAAAATGGCCATATCTTGTGACGTTTAAAGCAAAAATATTTTTGAAATTTATCACTTTTTCCTGCAGCCGACGCACCCCCTAAATAGTGTGACTGACTATAACATTCAAGAGAATGTCATCAATACTCATATCCATGATGCCTATTATCTTAGTGAATCGGAAAGAATTGTGTTGAATGTTCTCGAATTTTCATACGCTGTGGAGCTTTAGAATTGTTGCAGCTACAAGGTTCTACCTCACTCGAACGGGTATTATTGTATGAGCTCACTACATCAACATCTGTTAGGGGTGAGGGAGTGAGAAATTGAATGCATGGTAGGGATGGTTATCTGCTGACGATCCCAACCCACTGGCAATTACCTGGTTTATTCAAGGAAATTAGTTTCTCGAGGAAGTGGTTTGCTGCTTCACGTGAACAAACCTGTGCACAGCGACTTATCAAGAGAAACACGGCGGGTGCCAGTTATGAGAGGGGGAATGAAGGTACAGTAGTGATAACAAGAGGACGTTTATAAAGAACGTCGACAAGCAGGAGAGCCACTCAGAAACAGAGATCGTCAATTTTCGTTCGAAATGCTTGAAAAACGTCATTTTGAAATAAGTACCAACCCAATAGAGCTCGCGCACAACTGTAAAATAGCAATGATCCGATTTCTCCCAGCGGGAAGGTCAAACGGTCAATTAACTGTTAGTAAAACAAGTTTCTCGTTCATAGTCAGGTCAACTCAACATATTTAATATTAAATTTTCGGAGTTACTAGAAAACGGATGAACTTCAGCTAAACTTCATTTGGCACGAAAAATTATCCAAGATATTTCAAAAGGTAGACTACATCGTAATGCTAGTTGTGAGAAACCGAATCCCTTCAGCAGCATATTCATCCGAAAAACGAAAATGATGATTAATGAGAAGATCAAACGGATCCAAATTTGTATATTCAAGAAGCACTTAAGGAGGTTTGAATAGTAATGCTGTAAAGATGGAGTCTCAGTTCAAGTCGCAATTCGGTCGCAATTCCATCACTAAATTAATATTCCATTTCGTAAACGAGGTCGAGGGACCCAAATATGAAAAGGATATTGCGATTTTTTCTCCTTTAGGCCACGGAATTTGTAAAAGTACCTACGAAAGAATGATAATTGCAGCACCATAGGAACATTGTGTCAGCATTTTCAAGAATTACAAGTGAAACCTTTTAGAGAGACGGCATAAAGACAATCAGTTTTCTTGCTTTCTCCACGCGTGTGAGTGTCAGTTCTTTCAAATATTTTACAATTTCTCTTATGGCGTCTACAGCAGAACCTTATTTCGGAAGTGGTTTTGCCGAAGGGAAGAAACCGAGAGCTTAATTGTGACTTACAGTAAAGTTCTCCGTAGGAATCACCCCTCTCCCGTTCACAAAGAGATTACCCTTGGGGGAAGAAGAAAACAGAGCAAAAATAAAAGAGGAGAAGAAAAATGAAAAAGATAAAAATTGCAATTCATACGTTTCCTAATGAAATAAAGGAAAACCTGCGGGGGTGAGACAGATTATCAGCAGTCAACCGGAATGGTTTGGTGCAGCTTCTTATGATTGGCTTCCCCAGGATGCCTAATAAATTACGACCGCAGGATAAAACCCCTACAGAAACCAGTGGATAACACACAAAATTTTCATGTTTCGATACAAACATATTTGACGCACTTTGTTTATGTTTTGACTGCTTTTGAGGGTGTTTAGGTCAAAAATATAAAAAAACTCACTATGCTAATTTTCAAACTTGCTTAAAATAAAAATAGGCCTAAAAAATATCCATGTAGGTAGGTATTTTATAAGGAGAAGCAAATATTTTGAGACCAAAAACGCTCAAATCGGTTCATTTTTGTGGCCGGAAAAAATAAAGTAGTAAACACTAAAAATTCAAATGCATCGGAAGTGATGTTATTTAACGTTATTTATGTTATTTATACTGTGAGTTATTTAAATTCCAATTAAACGGGGCGTTAGGTCTTGCCGACACAAACATTTCAGTTCCAGAAATTTGAAAAAAGGTTGAAAGAATTGAGGTAGCTGTGGCCATTATGTTAATGGTTATGATAAACATGTGTAGACGGTTTACGTGCAGAAAATACTCACTTCAAAGTCTCACAGCCTACTGATGAGCAATGTCACTAGTAACGTGAGATACGAAGTCGCGCTGATCCAACTACTCGAGTTTAGGTCAAGGTCTGAAACAAAAACAAAAACAAATTGATTCAACAGATACCGAACAAAATTGCAGTACCTAAATAGATTGCGTGCTTAGGCACTTTTACTCATTTAAACAGGCACAGAAAAATTTAATTTTTTGCAATTTCTTTGGTTTTCTTCCCTGGTACCCCGAGGAATGTTTTGATCTAGATTCCCAAAACCTTATTTCCAGGGATTCCAATTTTTGGTTCATTGATATTATTCCCTCAAATTGAGGGGTCAAAGGGTCGCATTTAGGATTTTTAATTTGAGTTGATAAAATGGAGGGATTATAAGGTATTTATTTTAATTTTAATTAGGTATTTCGATTTTTCAGCGGTTTCAGATTCACTCAAACGATGTAGGGGTTTTTATTTTGCTCAAGTTGATGCTCTGTGTTTTACGAAATCTCCGACATCATGTAGGTTTACATCGTTTTACAACAGAATAGAGATGGGGTCTGAAACATAAAACAATTCCTCGTTTTCATCGATGGACCGACTTACGAGCCACGTGTGGCTCACTCGACATAAATGAAGCAACAGTAGGGCAGCAGAGCATGCGAGCGCGTAGATCCTGGAATGTATTCGTCAAAAGAGCCACTCTATAGAATATTTCTCATTCCGGGCTACCGTTGAATGCTTTCAGCCACCGAGTACTCGAAAATTCAAACCTTCCAACTCGGTTCGTGTCCTTGAAACGGTTGCCGACATTCCCCAGCTCCCGCAGATAGAATGGGCAGCATAAAATTTTCAATAAAGTCTTTGTCGAACTTTGAGGTTTTATTTTGCACAGCGAGCAAATCCCACATAAACTCTGTGACTACCAAAGGAATACCAGAGGAGTTTTTTCTCATCGTGAGAATAGGTAACCAACACGGACAATACTAAAACTGATACAATGCTGATACGACAATAATTGGTAAAAATCTTGTGGATGAGCGCAAGCGAGCAAACTTTCAATCAAATTCTTTATCCTTGAATAATGCACACTAAGTTTCGGTTTTAACTAGGTAAATAAAATGTTAATTGAATCCTCCTTCAACTCCATCGTTTAGTCTCGGAACGCCTTGCTTCTCTGTCGAGCGCGATAGAATTCGATGAAGCGTCTGGCGTATTCGTGTGTCCAGGTATAAACCGTAAAGAAACTTCTTACACGCTGATCAGGTTTGCTTAGGTTTTTCAAAGAATAGGTGAATCTTCGTTGTTGGCCAGGCTGGCTAAGGAAAGTTACTTCAGCAACAGAAAAATAATTCTTTCTTATTATTATTATTATTATTATTATTATCTTATTATTATATTCTAGTATTATTGGAAGATCCTTTAAATCACATTTTGATTTATCGTTTAATTCAATTCCGCGTTCGCGTCCGCGTTCGATCGCGTAAAACATTTGTTGTTCTTCTACCATGTCCATTCTACCAGAGATTCTGAATAAACCGTAAAGAGCAATAGAGCGGTTTAAGTGTTCACATGAGCAGAGATAGTCAGTCAGACAAAAACTTTATAAAAAAAAAAAAAAAAATTATTCAGGCTGCGTAAATATGGTACTTATTCATGTGAGGCCTCGTGCCGAACTTCATCGTCAAATAAGGAAATCATCGTGCAGCCAGAAATGAATTTTTAACAAAGCGGAAATTGCCACCGATATAGTGGGAGACTGCGGCAGGAATTGCCTACGGGAGTGTAAAGTTGGAAAAATATGACAAGAGCGGTATAGCATGTGAAGGAAGGAAGGAAATTTGGTGAGGGTTATAAGGAAAGTTGTAATAGGAGTTGGACGGGCTGAAAGCGTTGGGGGTGTGAGCGGCGGAAACGGCCGAAGATCGGAAGACTCGACTTTGTGAAGTGTGAAGTTGAGCACCCAAGTTTGTCAGATCCTCTCACCTGTATAGGCTTGGGCTCGATGCGAAGTGAAATGCAGGGGTGAAGAAGAAAGTAGAACAGGACTGGACAGGTTAGGATAGGAGATCGCCTGACGCCAGCAGTCTACAAGCATTTTCTCACGCCAAGCACTGACTTGTCAGTTACCCTATGCCTGTCTCAAGTTTTTGAAGGGTGGTATAAATAATTACCGCGAGGGCGTTCACGAGACAAAAGTTTTGAGGAATCACGACGACGTCGGCATGATGCATTTGGAACAAGACAGACGCGTCGTTCATCCTCTCTCACATCTCCTGACAGACAAATGTAATGGATGGACGAATGAACTGTAAGCTAAACGTTGATCGTTACTCCCCGCCAGCTTAGAAAGACTAGTAGAAAATCCGTTAGAAGTAAGAATACCTAACACACCGTGAGATGCCAATTCTTCGAGATCTTCGCGCATCTTCAGCTATGAAAACGCAGCGCAATTTACCTACTACCCCCCAGCACGAGTTACATATAAAATTAAAAATACATGGCTTAGGTCTAAATTTCTATCAAACATCCAGCATCTCGATCACGATAACGTTCGGAACATTAAAACATTCACAAAGATTTTTGAACAATGCTGATCGACAGCATCGTTTATATGAGGCGTTGATAGCCAGAGTGGACCATTCCACACAGGTGTTGAACTGAGAAAATCGCATTTGAAAATTTCGACAAATTTTTTGAAATTGATTAAGGGCCTTGTTATGGTGTTTTGAAGAAAAAAATACAAGCATTCTTGGGTGAACAGATGACTCATGAACCATAGGGACATTTCTACAAGCCACAAAGTCCACTCTGGCCATCAAAATCGGCGGCCAATTTGCAGACGGACCATTTGAAAAGTTGCGCTCTCTCTTAGCACATTCGAGAACGAGTCAAATTTTAATAATAATTCGATAGATACAGCAACCACAGACCCATTGCACTGCATAACTCATTTTTGGACAGTTTGTGGAATGGTCCACTCTGGCTATCAACGCCTCATATTTGCTAAGCCATCGCGAGGATACGATTATAAAAGTCCTCAAGAGTCTATCATCAATAGTTCGCACAAGTGTCGATACGTTTGAATAATCGTGATAAATCGTCATAAACTTTGTTCAACTCAAGCTAAAGTGTACGTCGCCTGAACAAATTTCTAAAAGCAAGCAAAGTTACTGTACAATGCTTGGTTGTTGTCTCTGCACCTTTAGGACCCTTTGAAGAGACCATCGTTAGCAAAAGCGCTATCAAAACAAAGCATGGTTCAAGTATGAGTACTTAAGAGCAGTGGAAGAGACGTACAAGCTTCCTCTTGGGAAAATAAAAATAGTCGATTACATTTATAATTATAATTGCAAGTTCACGTTTTACACTATGTAAAGAGAGCCTCACAGCGTGGATAACCACTAATATTTTAGTAATAATCTAACAAGAGATCAAATTCGCTACTTGAAACACGACTGATACCCTGCCAAATGGGTACCTACTTCAAGTTACTTCACTCCTGATACCTAAAAGTGGAGTAAAAGCGCTTGACAGCTTGAAACATGAAGCTTTCACACGCGAAATGAGCAATTGAGTTAGACAGTTTAATGGGCGTCAATCCTTTCCTCTTCATCTTTAAACTGGAATTAGTGGAGGTGGAAGGTTGGAGAATGACGTCGAACTTAATTCTTGTTGCATTGCTAGTTCGAGGGAGGGCGAAGGGGTCTAGAGGGTGTGTGAGAGTGGGATGATGGGTTTAGAGTGGGACTACTTTGGATAATCACGTTAGCAAAATTCAGAACTTTCCAGAATGGTACAAACGTGATATAATATGACAAAACGCTACCCTTGTATTTCTGACCACAGCAATTTTAATAATTAGTAATGATTTTATTATGTTAATCCGACGTCCTTTGAGTCTAGCGTTAAAATACGAATATTATCAATAGAGCTTCAATTCACTGTGGAGTTTAATAGCCTAGAGGCTCAACAGTTTCTTTAAAAAATCGCGGAAAGTTAGAAACTGTCTTCGGAAGAAGGAGGACGTTTTTAAAGAGCAGTAGCACTAGCTAAACTGCTGTGTCCATCCATCAGGCTATCCATCCTCTGTTCCACCCCAACTCACAAGAGTCCAACGCACTCCCGAAGCGATAGGTCTGATGGATTAAATAATTTATTGAATCAACTTTCGTAATTCGCGGAAATCACTTCTTTTTCATTCAGCCTGATGAACCCTTTGGAGGAGGGGTGCGATGGTCCCGATGGAAATGGGTTTCCTAAAGGCTTCAAAACCTTTAAGACCCTGTTGAAGCACTTTGGACGTTTCTCGAACGGAAGAGAAGAGAGAACCCTGCTGTAGTCCACAATCAGGTTAAACTCTAATCCAATTATGTCAGTTCCAAGCTCTATCAGTAATCGATCCCAACGTGGCACTCAAGATAAGTGCGGATGGAATTTTACGGCTACGAATTTTATCAAGAGCTTAAACATTTGACGAATTGACAGTTTAACGAGAAGCATATCTACAATAAGAACCTTGTTGAGTGGCAGCTCGCATACTTGTGAATCATGAAGTAGGCGATTTTGGGTAGCGAGACGATAAAATGTTTTTAAAACATACGAATCGTCATATAACACCATGAATACTTAAATTGGTTAACCAATAACCAATAAAAATGAACCAGTGATGTGTAGATAACAAAATAATAAGCATTTTTGACTTGGTTGTCAATTCTAAATTCTGCGAATTAATCGGCCAATGAGTGATCTAAATAATTTCGAAGTTGGAATTATTCCAACTGATTAGGTCTTGCATCTATAATATAGATTCTATATCAGCATTACAACTCAAGAAATTTGAAAAAAATTGTTGAAAATTGAGGGAGATGTGGACATTTATATAAAAGCGCCCAAACAGATGTACAGACACACAGACAGACAAACACAAGGACGCAGAAACTGATTGTAAGTCAAAGAGTGGACCAAATACTTTTTTCCGAAGCTTCAATCCGGTATTTATTTTTGGTCGAATACAAGTCTCCACTATACCTAGTTAGGTATATACCCATATTAGTAAATATCTAACACTCGGTATGAGTATGAAGGTAAAAACCACAGCTCTTATGTCACTGTCGATGTCGAAGAGAGAAAATCATTCCACATCTGGTATTGTGATAGTTCACAGCTGCTGAAGGCAGGGTTGATAAAAAAGGAATCCCATTACCCATTACAAATTCCCATTCCTTTGAAGAAATGTAATTGCAATTCCCATTCCAATTCCTGTAATGGTAATCGAAATTCCAATTACTTTTTTAATTACATGTAATGGGAATTGGTTTTTTGAATTCCCATTACAGGAATTGGAATGGGAATTTAGTAATCCGATTACTCGCCTGTAATCCAATTACTCGCGAGTAATCCGATTACTCCCCTGTAATCCAATTACTCGCGAGTAATCCAATTACTCGCGAGTAATCCGATTACTCGCGAGTAATCCGATTACTCCCCTGTAATCCAATTACTCGCGAGTAATTAGAATACACTGCATAAACATTGATTTCTCTGGAGATGTCATGGAACTTCAATGTGGTTACAGTTGAAAGACTTTTTTCTTTCGCCACCATGACAAATGCCCCAAGGTCGAGTCGGCTCTCGGACAAAAATTGTAATTTTGAGTCCCGAGTGATTGTCGATAAAGGTACACGACAGAAACGCAACTAGCATATCAACGGCGAAGTGGTGAATCCTCGTATCTCCATTTTGTTAAAACCGCCACTGTTCCTATGACACCCTATGTAACCACATTGAATTTCCATGACATCTCCAGAGGAATCAATGTTTATGCAGTGTATTCTAATTACTCGCGAGTAATTGGATTACAGGGAAGTAATCGGATTACTCGCGAGTAATCGGATTACTCGCGAGTAATCGGATTACTCGCGAGTAATCGGATTACTAAATTCCCATTCCAATTCCTGTAATGGGAATTCAAAAAACCCATTCCCATTACATGTAATTAAAAAAGTAATTGGAATTTCGATTACCATTACAGGAATTGGAATGGGAATTGCAATTAATCTCAGCGTAATTCAAAAAGTAATTTAAAAAGTAATCATTACTAAAAGTAATCATTACTATCCAACTCTGGCTGAAGGGGTGAAAACACTTCACAACTAATACTGCTCCACTCGCTCACTCGGTATACCACTGTCAACAAAGATACAAACAATCTTTGTGGATCGTTTTCAATGTCAATAACAAATATAGCCAATCCCCCACTTGTTGGTTAGTGTCTAAGCTGAATGCGAAAATTCCTATCGATGTTGGGTTGTGTGTCACGAGATATTACCCAGCGGCGACGTGGGGAAAACTACGGGTTTGAACACAAACAAGGACAGGGAGAGAAACGAATGGCCAACAGGATCTTATACAAACTTTTCCAGCACCAAGCTATCATTGTAAGGGAAGGAAACCATTCGTGTTTCCTGTTCGGTGGAAAAAAGAACTTTTGCTCGGAGGATAACGAAAAAAACTCGAAAAAAACTTGCTCGGAGAAAATCTGAATCACGAGGAAATAAGTGGTAGATATACAGTCTAATACGAGCGGAGTTGGTCGAGTTTTCGCCCTGCGGTAGTAACCGCCGGCATAAAAACTTGAGGAGTTTTCGCGAAGGGTAGCAGTGGTATAACGAAGGTCCTCATAAAATATGGACGGATTTCTATTTTCGACAAGTCGGGAAGCTTGATGTTATAAATGGTACATGTTTTGGGAGTCACGTTTCAGCAGGCGAGCAAAGCATTATTTTCAACAGTTTCGAGAGCGGTTAACTGCTGATGGGTACGTGAAAGCCTTGTTAGACTCAGGCAGTAGTTATGCATAACTACTAGTACCATGGTACTACTGCTGATCTGTATACATACATGTATCTGTATACATACATCTGTATACTGAACATGTTCAGTCCACTAATCCACCAAGTGTGGGTTCATCAATTCAGTTTATTCATCGAATATCTATTATCCTCTGAATCGAATTTTCCACGGATATGATGACAAGGAAATTCATATTCTGCATTTAAAGGAAACTAATTATTCGGGGAATAATGTTTATTTGACGGATAGATTGAATTGCTGAACCAACCCATTGAAACAGGGGGGAAAGGTCATCAGCCGGTTCGTAACATTATGCCTTTGTACGATTTGGTATTTACAAAGGCTATAAAAACCCGAAGAACTCGGATGACTTTGGCTCCTTCAACTGTTTTTGGGCTCATGCGGTAGAAACCGCCGAGCTACATAGGTAATTGTTTAGTAGTTCAACTTTTATGATTTGTTGGAATTTGGCAAAATTTCCTCCACCTCGGAATTGTAAATATTCATAAATAATTTTACTTATTTCAAATTTTCTATTAAACCAAAAAGGATGAGTCAGCTCACCATACTATTTCCTGATCAACTACGAAGACGATCAACCCAGTTTTCATTTTGGTTTTATTGAAACGAAGAGAGCATGCGCTGAAACTAAAAATGAGTTGCCTTGTTCAAGAAAATTGATCCCCCTTCGTGAGACGAGAACAGGCAGCATCGAAAACAACCCAATCACATAAAGTATGCGCCGAAAGAGAACACACTGTTTGGCAAAAATGACCAGGGATCGGAAAGTAGGGAAGGGACTCGTTCAATATGCAGCACTTCCTAAGAAAATTGCTATTTGAGAGGGCGTATGTAGGGGGCCAACTTTTGCTGAGAAGAAAACACAAATACGGAGTTGGGCCTTTTTCGTATCTCCTATGTTTTAGAGGGCGTATTTTCTCGTAGCTGCTCGTTCGTAATAAGATAAGTTGGCTTCCTGATTATATAGTAGCAATCTTCGTACAATAAAATCTAGAACCGGATTTTCAATTTTTTTGAACGTCAACCGTACTCACAGTTGACAGGGAGTCTCGAACTTTGTAAAAAAAATAATCTGAGTAAAACTAGACCACCATGTTATGCACATTTTTCGTCATAATAAATTAGTGGATCGAACGGAGGTCCGGTTGACGTCACTATGCCGAGAAAGAGTAATGGTTGAGTAGGGTACCGAAGGTCGGCATTCGCTGAGGTCCGAGGTACGCATTCGCAATGTCAGATGCGAATGCATAAAAATTAATTACCCGTGAGGCGTGAAAGTGCCGAAATCAGGTGGGCGAATCTAATTCCTTGGCATATTGAAAGAAAACATGGAATACCGTAACGTCAGGTAAATTTCAGTTTCCCAATGAAGTTGAATTTCGGAACATGAAAATTGGTGGCGTCCCTTGAACTTCGGCCCCCAGCGAGGACTCCCGTTCATCGCCGCGTTTGGCATTTGAACTTTTGATAAGATCAGCTACCCTCAGCCTCAGGTTGGCTCCCAGCCGCCGAACTCTCAGTACAACGGCCTTTGTTGCAACTTCGTCCCTTTAATCAAGCGCCTTTTAAGCCTGTCGCCATTGTTTTCGGGTCGCGCCCTCCGTCATTAGGTGCTTGTTGAGCCCTACCTGCGGTTCAGATGGTGGAGGGGGGGAGCCCCTGGGGGGTTATACATTCACCCCATTCGCCTCCAGTGACTACTACAACAGCCTGTTTTGAAACAAAACACAAAAGGGGCGCGGTTTCCCTTCAATCACGTCCACCGTTGCGCCTAGTTTAGCGCGCTTGTGCTTGTGATGGTGGGCCTCTTCATCTCGTTAACGCCTCTTATTCCAAAGCATACGCGGTGATGTACGGGACTGTTAGTTGTCTGGTTTTGATTAGGTTTCAAATTGTTTGACCCGCTGCTGCCTCAGCCGTTGCTTGATCAATCCCTTTGCCAGCGTCTGATGACTGCTGCTATGTCCGTCCCACCTGGTCAGCGAATCGTGTTGCATCGAATCCTTTCCGTTTCAAAGTATGCTCCCTCTCTATTCACATCAAAGCCCAACGGGTCGGACTTCAGAACGTCGAATACAAACTACCAGAAAACACACTCGAGCAAACCTTACGAAATGATTTCTGAGGTCGCCAACCAGGACCGGATGAGCCTTGCATGAGAAATATGCTTACCTACTCCGAAAGCTAATTTCAGAATAGCTTCGCAATAGTCATCTGTTCTCAAAAGCAGGTGTGTAAGAATCGAGAATCCCGTTTATTAAAATACTGTGTCTTTTCAGGTGTCTTGATCTAAAATTGATCAAGTTTGTTTTAAACAAAATTTCGGGCGATTACAATACTTCCATTTGGTCTGAGTATATATAATATGTGATATATTAGTAATTGTATAATATATAATTTATTAGTATGTTTTTTCTAATTATATACAATATAATTTATAATTAGAAAAAACATCACTAAAAGAGCTAAAATTAAAATGAAAAATGAACAAATTATGTCGAATTACTGCTTACCTACAACAAATCAATCACTCAATAACAAAACTGTGAATGACGTGAGAAATAGGATATTCTTTGACACTGATGGTGAAAAGACTAGGTTCTTTCTCGTTTTGAAAGGACAAGGGGATCGGGTCTGGAAACGTGCTGGGTTTAGCTAGAGAGCTTTTCGGGGCGGTATTAATAAAACAAGTCCGTTATCTGGGAACTAAGTATGAAAGATGGCGTTGTCATTATCCCTTCCCAGCACTTGACGCACGACACCTATTTACTTCGCTCCCTTTCGACCCGTTTTTCAAGGGGTGTGTATATATCAATTTTTCCTTCGGAGGCTGAGGCGGTCGCTCCTTGGAAAACCTTCGTTCCCTTGTAGCAGTTTTTCTTTTGAGCTACTCGCAGACACTTAACGTATCTTCGATCAGCCCGTCGAGCTCTTAAAATTGCATTTTGCTCATCGATAGACGGCAAATTTTCGATAAGCACAACATGCTCGATGAAAATAATGTTTAGGTACCTACCTACCTACCTATAGTGTAGATTGATGTTTTTCAGTCAAAATACCATCAATTCGTCCCAAAATTGTTAACGTCAAAATAATGGAATTATTCTCAGCTAATCGTGCACCACAGATGTTTTTATTTATACTTCCCGAGCTAGAAGGTTCTCTGAGAGAAAATAATCTGTTCTAATGAATCGCACCTCGACCTAGTGGTCAAGTCGAGCTCTTTTATTCTTCTCTCCAAAGGAAAGTTGAAGGAAGGAAATTTTTTAAGACGTTTCGTGCCTCTTCAACTGGAAGAAGAATAAAAGAAAAAAGAACAAAAGAAAAGGGAGAAAATGGGTCGTTCTTTGTGGAGGAAATAGTTCTAGGGTTACCTTTATAGGCATCCGTCAGCATTTCCTTCTTTTTACATAGGGTTTAAAAGGGTGAATGTGGGTTGGACCGTTTCACAGAAGGAAAAGTGGTTGGAGATTCTAGCGGTTGAGGTCGGTTTCCGTCGGATCAATGGTTATGACTATACTTGCCAAGTCAGGAGCCTTTAGCTTTCACATAGTTACCTACTTCACTTTGCCTTCTATCGCCTCGCGAAAACCATCTTACGAAGTTGGGCGATGGCGCCCTTTCGCCGATAACTTGGCCAATGATAATATGATATGAACTTTAGGGCGGTTTCCCTTTTACCCCGAACCCTCAAACTCCAAGTAGGTAATAGGTATGTCCTACTCAACATGGCCGGACTTGCTTTTGCTCTTGGCCAACTCCTTCCGAGCACATCATCCCAGCTCGAAGACGGGAATTTGGGAGATTGGGTGACTCGACCCTCGGCACAAGTGTTAATGAATGGTGACATTGATTTTAATCAAGTTTAAGGACCGTGAAATGGATCAACCAACTCGTAAAGTGCGTTACGGGAAACGCGCTATTAAAAGAGATTCGTTCCGACCCCTCCGGCATATCCCTGGCTGTATATTTGGCTTTAGTGTCCTCCCTTCGGAGGGCTCGCCTGATTCGAAGATAACTAACTTCACAAGTGAGTCATTGGTTGCGTGGGGGTGCCTTTCAGAAGTGTCTCTCCGAGTCCCAAATGCACCTCCGCAGCTTGACCCCAACAGAATGAAATCAGGAGGCAGGTATTGAAGAACGGGTGATTTTTCGCCTTATCAGAGATTGATTTCATAAAAACTCACATTTCTAGCAGGGCATTTTGGAAATTTAAGTGTTTGCTTAGAAGACGATCGTGCCAATCATTCATTCTAGAGGAGGATTCATGCTTGTACGCGTTATTGAACTCCGCAGCCAATTGGTTCAAACATTTTGATTTTCGCCCAGAACTTCACATACCTTCTAAATTATGTGAGCCAGGTTAATGAATAGGAATCATTCCCAATATTAATTAGAATACCTAACTGACCTAACTAAATAATCAATTCTTAGATAATCAATAACAAGAAGGGACGAGATGAAATTGTAGTTCCACCAAAATAGCCGGCTCCTCAATAATTCAGCTGTTCGTAGCAATAAACATCAGAGCGCCTACCCCAGTTTCCCGAGGGAGTTGGTGTGCGAGATGGGCAATTGGCCGCCAGATGAGATGGTACCCCACAGTTTGGACGGCACAACACGTCGAGTGCAGTGGGTATGTTGGGTAACCGGATGTAGGGTAACCGGAGGGAGACGATGCAACATTCACTACTGGCGGTTCGTCCGATACACGTTCCGGGAGAATCACAGGGAACCCTATGGCGGTCAAACCAAGTGGGTCGGAATTCCCCCGGGAGTGTGAATTCTCGAACAGCACAAGTAGGTATTTATTTTCCAGACATTTGTGCTATGAGAATGCACAGCTGTAGAGATGAGGAGAAAAGATTTCCAATCAATTTATGATTTGAAGTGGTGATTTCTCATGAGGTTCAGAGCTTTTCTAGAGAGCCTAAAAATAAAAACCCCTCGAAAACCCCTTTAATGACCCATGATCAGGAATTTTAAGAAACGAAAAATATACTCGAAAGAAGCCCATAACTGAGGATGTTTGCGGCAAGTTAGAAAAATACTTATATCTAGATACGGCTAAAAAAGTAGCAAAACTTTAATTGGAGTGAAGTTTTTCGAGTTCATATCGTACAGATAGTTTGAACCGTGAAACGGAAAAAGCAACAGCTTCACCATCCACGAGGCGGTGACAGTGAAAATTTTTCCATTCGGGGTGGAGGGGGAGTGATGAAATCGTCGTTTAGGACAACGAAGGACCGAGATAGATGAAAATCTTTCCCAAGACCAGCGCCAGTGGAAGTGGTGACATATGGAACTGAACTGTCAAGCGGAATACGTCAGATAACATTGCACAGGCGACACAGGCAATCCATCATTCGCTCGTCAGAGCCTCAACCTACGTCTTAATGGCGACCCTCTTTTACGTGTCAAGAGAGAACGAGAGGGGGAAACTTGTGGGTGAAACGAAACGATGATATATTGCCTTTAGACCATTGTTTTTTGGCCTTGTATTGATTCAGAACGATGAAGCAGAAAGTCTCTGTGTGGTGGGTGGTATAAATTAGCTTCAAGGCAAGCAATCCATGATGGAGTCACACTTTGTAGGTTTATGGGAAAATCAGTACTTCATTCAGCACAATCATTGTTCATACTAACAATACACTTATATTCAGGGCCGTAACATTATTAGGTTCCAAATTCAGGGAGAATTCTGAGCAAAAGGGCAATGGTTAATTTAATTTGTGGTCGAAAAAATTAACAAACCCAATTACCTATTATAACTACAATGTCCAGCGTAGTGAGACGATTTTAGGTAAATTTAGAGATTTGGGAATCGAGAGCACACAGAAAACGAACAGCGTTATTTTTTTATGCAAAGCATTTCAAAGTCAATTTAAGAAATTTCAGAACCGAATTGAGGATTTTCAATTGAAAACTCAATTCGAGTTTGAAAATTCTCAATTCGGCTTGAAAATACTGTAAATACAGATTATTTCCACGAAAACATGTTAGTTTGTTAATAACACCGACTCATTTCGTCTCTGATTCTCAACTCACCGAAGAATTCTTTGTACTCTCCAGTACCTGTGCAAAATTAAGTAAAACATCGAATTATACATTTTGAAAAATTACCATTATATTATTCGATAATGGAGATGAACGTTCAGGACCCTGGAGTTGTTAGCAATACGATCGTTTGCTAACGAATCTCTGTACTACAAACCTCTCAGATTCGACTATTCGACTCGCTATAGTTACCGACTCGTTTGTTGCACGTTAGTAAGTCACGTATCTATCAACAAAGCTACCAACGAGCCAGTAACTTTAGGCGTAAAACTCTCCATTGTGAACGTAGGAAGAAATAATGGTGAGTTTGTGCAGTTACATCTCAAGGTACAGCATCTTAAAAATTAGTATAGGATAACCTTAGAGTATCTTGCGTAGTAAGTTGCGTAATATATTGAAGTTACGTGATCAAAACAGGTGGTTGCAAAAACTCAATAATTGTCTGCACTAGATATCTCCACACCGTGCAGTGCTTGATTGTAGAAGATAATTATGGTCCCAACCAAATTCTTGGGGTTCCACAATTTTTTATAAAAAATTGGCCTTTAAATCGGCTTTAAATCTCAAAAACCTCACCCTCGAAATAATGACCGCATTTCTAAATCCCTCTTTCAAATGATTCCAAACTTTTCCGACACGGTATCGACCAAGTATCGACTTCCTGTCAACGGCGCCGCTTACCAATGGAAAACTTCAAACGAGAAAATCTCCAGGCTTGTCAATCGCAGGGCGAAACGAAGCGGCCAAAGTGCGCTCCTTCTCGTTCATTAAGGCTTTGGCCACAAGATCGCGTCAGAGTCGAGCTGTCGGAAAAGGATAAAAGAGAAAAACACTCGGCGCGTTCTCCCTTCAATTTGCATAGTTGCTCGTTGCCTCTAATAACCCCCAGCTCCAGTTCCCCGCAAGCCTACAAGCACTTCCTACTTTTCACCATGTTCCACGAACTTCTTCTGTTGCTTTTTCTCCATCTTTTCCCCTCAAACAAACCTGCCCTATTCCTCGGGCATTCAGCCTCTCTCTCATTTCTGTTGAAGCTTTCCAAGGATTTGAAGACCTCTTCATCAGTGGTGCGATTTATCTTCTGAAAAATTATTCCTAATGATCAGAGACGGCACAAGTGCAAAAGAGGGACTCGCCTTTTCCATTTTTTCATCAGTCGAGGTTTCTTTTTCCTGTAATGATACAACGTTATCCTTTGCCCTCACTCTCATTTACTGCTTTTGACGGAATTCGCGGACCCAAAGTAACGTCTTTATGCTACGTGAAAAATCATCCTCTCCTACTATCATCCACCAAGAGTCATCCTCATCTTTTCAACTGACTGCCTCCTTGACTCTATTCACAACTTTCCCCCATCCCCTGCCGTCATTCATTCCCCGTTTCTGGCATATTTCAGGTTCCACGCATTAATAATTCTGTTTTAATCACAGATTCATACCCGGCATAACGAATTCACCGATGAGCAATACGGTAACGACCTCACTCACAAATGCACTCGCAATTCATATGGATTCTTAATCCGAGAAATTGAAGGGGAGTCGTATGAAATTCCATTATCATGATGAAATACAACTCAAAGGAGCTGACAAATTTAATGTCAGTCATCAGTAAACATGAATTAACTTTAGAAAAAACCGACTAATAACAGCATATCGTAGTCAATTAGATTATGAAAGTTTAATTCACAGGATATAGGTATTTGTGAAGAAATTCGAAAAGTGATCCCTCTTAAAAATTGTCAATCCAATGGTCATGCCTGAACGGAAAAATAGGAAAGGACTTATTATGGATATTTTCCGTAAGAATAGTCTTGGTGTGACATGCTTCGGCATCTTTACGATAATCTGTAATTTTGTGAACTGAAAAGGGCTGAAAAATAAAACACTCATCACATTTCGGACTTCGTAAAAAGTTGGTCAGATTCGTATGGAGCTCCCCAAAACTCAAATTGATTGGTTTTCCTTTCGGAAAATGACATTTTTTGTGAACCGCTTATTCTGAACTGTGTTTGCAACCTCTGCACAGGTAAATGCCAAGGTGAGGAAACTCTGATTTAGTTTCATAGTGCAAGGTGAGGTGAAAGGCAGGTAGGCTAAATCTGCATGACTGGCGGACGCGCGCGGTAGGATATATCCAGGTGTTCATCACCTGAAGTAAAAGCTGAGGAGGAAAATATTATAATAATGGTACATACCTATGCAATATTGCCAAAAAGTCAATCTCGGAGAAAGGTCCAAAGAACAAGGAAATACCGTTGATTTCCATACCTACCAGGAGTTTGGATACTGTTTTTGCCTTGTACCTAACGCCCTTTTCGTTCTTTTTCATAATTTTTGCTTGTTTTTCGTCTTCATATGATTTCCGATCTGTAGGTTTACTTTCACATGCGGAAGAGCTGAGAAAACTTAAATTCTTATTTATTGATAAGATGAGGACAATAAAATTATTAATAATTTTATTACTCGGAATAAATATACTAATAATACTAGATATAAATTATCACTCGGAATCGACAGGTGGAAGAGGTGAGAAAACTTAAATTGTTATTCTTTGGCAAAAAGAAGAAAAAACTAGAACTTTGATTTAAGACTCCAACGTTGCTTGAGCGTGAGATCTGTCCAGTGGTCAGACTGCACATAGTATGTGCCACATACAGAAAGGATTGGAATACCTACCGAATAACGGTTAGTCTATTAACGAGTCCGATATACGACGAACATCAACTCAGTCTATTGATCATCATCGAATAAAATGGATTGGTTCACGGTCAAACGGAAACCCTCCGAGCCCAGTCACCAAGCAGACTATTCGATCTACGAACTATCCGCAGCTCGCCCCCCCCCCTCACCCAGGCCTGCTGTACGGGACCGACCCCTAACGTTATCCCATCGACTTAATTAGATCCACAACTCCATTCCTGTATCCATATCTCCATCTCGTTCCATCGCACTCCGCTCCCTGTATAAATTAGAAGGAGGAGCGTCACATGCTGAACGTCTCCGCAATGCCAATTCATAGCGCTCTCGAAACCTCGAACCGGTATAGTAACCGGCTGCTTCCAGTCGTTAACTGAATCACTCGCGCAGTGATAATTGATGATGCGAAAGAAGGGGTGGCGGAACATCCTAGCGAGGGGTGAACACCCAAATCGTCTATTCTCAGTATCAGCTATGTATACAGTATAGCGTATGAAACACTGAACCTCGGACCGCACAATTCACCGAACGACCCGCTGTCCAGAGTCCAGGAACTGTACAGTACTCGCGGTCTAGCCCTTCGCCATCTCTTTCGCTCCCGTACGAACCCTACGGTTGTTTGGACCGTCCACGGTTCACTGGCAATACCGTAGGGTTCGATGGAGCGTGAGAACACAAAACGCCGAACGCACGCGGTCGGTGCAACAACCAATAACGCAATATTAATGGCACTGCTTCATAATGGTAGAGTCGGTTGTGCAGGACAGGACAGCCTCTGTTGCCGTAATGCTGCATCATCTCGACATGCTTTACAACTCCGCAATGAGAGTATTTCAGGGCACAATCCAATTAATAATATTCCCAGAAACAACTAAAAATATTATGGGGTTCGGAAAAATACAGGGTCGAACACAGCAAGCGGCCTATCATCTTTCACATGTCGCAAAAAAAGTGAACTATACTAAAATTCAGTCAAACTGAAAAATGTACACTTTCTTGGCGTTATAGACAATCAAATGTCCAGAATGTGCTCAATAATGGGAAAAAGTTGCTTTTATGTAAAGTAATGTGAGTTTTTTTGAAGTACCTAAAGCTTAGTTTTTGGGAAATCTTTGAAAAATTATAACTTCAATCTTGAAAATGGGAAAACACATTATATCAAATAATATTCACATCATGATATCATATACATCACATACGTAGGTATATGATATTGTATTGTATCGCATCGCACCGCACCGCCTATCGTATCGTATGATATCGCAATCAGCATAACACTTCACATTATATCGTATCATAAGTATGTCGCATCATAAGTATATCGTACCGTACATAGGTACCTATCATAATAGGTCACCCCAGCTTAATGTCATTTGTCAAACAATATACAAATACAAAAAACACATATCTTTTAAACGTACGAAAATCACGTTCAATACAAGCTGATAGAGAAATCATATTCAGAATACATCAACATATTACATTCCTGGAAATAATAAACCAAAATCATAGCCAGTTCAGAATCTGTCAGTTCAGAATGAACTTACCTAAGCATTCAGAGTGAAATGAAGTACGATCCTATTTCAAATGCTCTAAAATTGAAAATCAGATCGAAGGTCAGTTATGATTTTCGTGATGATTTTCCTAAACTTTTTTTTTTTTTTTTTTTTTTTTTTTTTTGATTTATTTGTGTTGATCCGAAGATTTCACAAAGGTTGATCGGTACAAGTAATAGAACTGTAGCAGAAAGACACTTCACAGGCATCACACGTACATACTCGAGAAAAAGAAACATAGGTCTGAATAAGGGTAAACGCGAAAGATAGAATACATAAGGTTGCTACTTGCACAAGTATAAGTAAAATAAGAATAGCAGCATAGAGTTGGAAAGAAAGCGCAGGCAGAAGATTTTCCTAAACTGAGGAAAATGGCTTCATCGCTGACTTGAAAATTGAAAATCTGTACCTAGGCATCTGAGGGAAGTGAAGACGAAAATATTCCAACAATTCTGAAACCCCAGTCTGGATGGTGAATCGAATATTTCCTATTCGGCTTCCATGGCTAAAGAAGCTGGAAAGCTTTGAATATAAGTCTCATAATGTGGTCCACTCATTCCCCTTCGGGAAACAATGAAAAGCTGTGTAAACTTGAGACGCTTCGTGTAAATAACCCCCTCACACCACACGTCATCTTGGAAGCCTCCAGGCTTCCAGATCCATCAAGGCCTCCCATATCCCGAAGAGCTTTGAGTCAGGCGAGTCAGAGTCAAGCTCGAGCCGCCTTCCATCCATTAACTTCAGCCAATATTTGAAGTTGGAGAAGCGGCCTCCTCGGCCAGCCTCGAGTGTCAACAGCTTTTCCGCCTTTCGTCTAATAAAGTACCCGTACAAAGGCGCCCCAAGAACACCTTGATCGCCACTTTTCGTCACGTTCCCACAGAGAGCGACAAACTTTTCAAAAACAATAAATTGCAAGGATCTTGTGAACCGGTATCGAAGTTAATCGTGTTGTAAAAAAAAATCAGAGCGGTATGAACGGAAGGATCCTTCAAACTCAAAGATCAAAAGAAAGGTGCAACATGAACACAACAGTTACACAATCTGAAACTTAAACTGATAGTCTGGCACAATCGAACTGAAACAGAGTTCACGCAAACTCAAAGGTCAAAAGAAGTTTGAGTTTCAGTTCGAGATTGACTTTCATTTCGAAGTTGATTTTCAGTTCAAGTTTCAGTTTCAGTTCGAGATTAACTTTCAGATCGAAGTTGAATTTCAGTTCGAGGTTGAGTTTGCGTTTGAGTTCGAGTTTCAGTTTCAATTCGAAGTCGAATTTCAGTTCGAGTTTGAGTTCGAGGTTGAGTTTAGTTCGAGTTTGAGTTCAAGTTTCAGTTCGAAGTTGAGTTTCAGTTCGAGATTGACTTTTAGTTGGAGATTGATTTTCAAGTTTGAGTTCTCATACTGAAGAGTGCTCATACTCAGTTTGAGTTAAGCCCAAGTTTGAAATTGTTTATCAGTTTGACTTTTAGTTTCAGTTTGAGTTTAAGCCAGTGTATCAGTATGAGTTTGATTTTTGATTCTGTCCGAAGGTACCGACTTGGTTTGAGTTCATGTGTTAGTGTCAGTTTGAGGTACAATTTCAGTTTGAGCTTACTGCTCACCCGACCGTTGGAGTATCATAAGTAGGCTAAGTATCGCCCATGGAAATTGAAAAAAAAGTTCAGCCAAAAAGCCGAAAGGCCCACTTGCAGGTTGAAATGAATTGATTACCGTGTGGCCTTAGTAACAAGAAGCCTCCGGAGTGATGTTTTTGCTCCTAACCCGCGATGATGGTAGCTAATGTATGAAATTCTCAGCCCCCGGATATTCATAGGTTCGCAGAACTTCTTATAATTGTAAATTATGCACGGGTAGTTCAAAACGCATTAAAACGGAGCTCAGTTATTAGCCAAACTGGTATCAGCGAATCACTGCGGCTAATAGATTTGGTGAAGGGCAACTCAGCTACCGACCGCGGCTCATGAATATTGCGGTCTTATCGAATTTGAATCCGCCATTATTTGCGTTGGAGCGCGAAGCGTAGGAAATTCGATTAAAATAATCCCCAGCTTTTATCGTCGGCGTCGAGAAGTGAGAATCCTCATATCTTCATTTAGACAAGTCGACGCATCGAAGCGATCCGCCGAGTTTATGCCTAGTCTTAACCGTATAGCGCGACAGCATTAAAATTCATAGCTTTGTTTATGAATATAATTGAAACCGGGTTAAAATTTGAAACCGCGCGGGCGGAACTGGTATATCAATCCGAGAACAGCGGTCCTGCTGTTGGCGGCTAAGGGTCGTTGGGACTGTCGAGTCTAGCGCGAGCAAGCGGGAGCGATAGGGATGAGGCCGGGGGCAAGAGAGACGGAGGATCAAGGGTTACATCCCCTGTCGGTGAGAAGGGGAAACGTCAGGCGGCTGCGGCCCGGGGTGAAACCCTGAGGGTATCTCATACATAATACATAGTCGCCAAGAAGGCTCGCTCTAGCCAGCAGTGGCAGCTATCTCTGTCTCATGAGGAAGGCGAACGCCGTCTCAGGCATTCCTCTTAGTTAGCCTCGGCCGCCTTCCGCAAACGCACGTCAACCTCTTCCTTTTTTCCTCCCTTTCTTCGAAAAAAATAAATAAAAAAACAACTCCTTTGCAGATCTTAGTAAAAAAGGGTGTAGGGTAGGTATGCATTTCGAAACAGTTCATAAAACAGTGATTTAAATTTGTGAGAGGGCTTATTTCGGGCCATAATTCTGAGGTGGGCCATGTACTACGAGAGGATCCATAGATTTCTATTGTACCACAAATAAGCGTTGCAAATCACATTGGGTGCAGTCGAATAAAAGTTTAGGATCACCAGAAGATCATTATCAGTGTCATTATGAGTTCAAATAGAAATTGTGCCACATAATTAAAGTGACCAGATATCCAAAATTCAAAAGCGGGACGCTATGAAATGAACGATAGGTATATATTTCTATACATAATAGGTATATACATGATAGGTATGATATTATCATATTTGGTATAAAAATGAATATCAAGTGCATTAAATTATAACAAATCAATAAAAAAAAGACACAGAATAGGTAGGAACCATACCAAAATAATTTTCGACTTTGACCTCGAAGTTAAGTTTGAAATCGAAGTTAAGTTCGAACACGAATTTGACGTTGATCTCAAAGTTGAGTTAGAACTCGAAGATCAGTTTGAACTCGAAGTTGAGTTTGAACTCGAAGTTGACTTTGATCTCGAAGTTGACCTTGATCTCGAAGTTGACATTGATCTCGAAGTTGAGTTTGATCTCAAAGTTGACGTTGATCTCAAAGTTGAGTTTGATCTCGAAGTTGACTTGGAACTCGAAGTTGAGATTGATCTCAAAGTTGACGTTGATCTCAAAGTTGAGTTTGATCTCGAAGTTGACTTAGAACTCGAAGTTGAGTTTGAACTCGAAGTTGAGATTGAACACGAAGTTGAGTTCGAACTCGAAGTTGACTTTGATCTCGAAGTTGACTTTGATCTCGAAGTTGAGTTTGAACTCGAAGTTTAGGTTGGACTCGAAGTTGACGTTGATCTCAAAGTTGAGTTTGAATTCGAAGTTGAGTTTGAACTCGAAGATGAGTTTGAACTCGAAGTTGACTTTGATCTCGAAGTTGAGTTTGAACTCGAAGTTGACTTTGATCTCGAATTTGACTTTGATCTCGAAGTTGACGTAAAACTCGAAGTTGAGTTTGAACTCAAAGTTGACATTGATCTCGAAGTTGAGTTTGATCTCAAAGTTGACGTTGATCTCAAAGTTGAGTTTGAACTCGAAGTTGACTTTGATCTCGAAGTTGACTTTGATCTCGAAGTTGACTTTGATCTCGAAGTTGACTTTGATCTCGAAGTTGACATTGATCTCGAAGTTGAGTTTGATCTCAAAGTTGACGTTGATCTCAAAGATGAGTTTGATCTTGAAGTTGACTTTGATCTCGAAGTCGACTTTGATCTTGTATTGACTTTGAACTCGAAGTTGAGTTTGAACTCGAAGTTGACTTTAAACTCGAAGTTGAGTTTGAACTGGAAGTTGACTTTTGATCTCGAAGTTGACATTGATCTCGAAGTTGACTTTGATCTCGAAGTCGACTTTGATCTTGAATTCGACTTTGAACTTGAAGTTGACTTCGATCTCAAAGTAGTGTTTGCACTCGATGTTGAGTTTGAACTCGAAGTTGAGTTTGAACTCGAACTTGACTTTGATCTCGAATTTGACTTTGGTCTCGAAGTTGACATTGATCTCGGAGTTGAGTTTGGCCTCGGAGTTGACTTTGATCTCGAAGTTGACATTGATCTCGAAGTTGAGTTTGATCTCAAAGTTGACGTTGATCTCAAAGATGAGTTTGATCTTGAAGTTGACTTTGATCTCGAAGTCGACTTTGATCTTGTATTGACTTTGAACTCGAAGTTGAGTTTGAACTCGAAGTTGACTTTTGATCTCGAAGTTGACATTGATCTCGAAGTTGACTTTGATCTCGAAGTCGACTTTGATCTTGAATTCGACTTTGAACTTGAAGTTGACTTCGATCTCAAAGTAGTGTTTGCACTCGAAGTTGAGTTTGATCTCAAAGTTGACGTTGATCTCAAAGATGAGTTTGATCTTGAAGTTGACTTTGATCTCGAAGTCGACTTTGATCTTGTATTGACTTTGAACTCGAAGTTGAGTTTGAACTCGAAGTTGACTTTAAACTCGAAGTTGAGTTTGAACTGGAAGTTGACTTTTGATCTCGAAGTTGACATTGATCTCGAAGTTGACTTTGATCTCGAAGTCGACTTTGATCTTGAATTCGACTTTGAACTTGAAGTTGACTTCGATCTCAAAGTAGTGTTTGCACTCGATGTTGAGTTTGAACTCGAAGTTGAGTTTGAACTCGAACTTGACTTTGATCTCGAATTTGACTTTGGTCTCGAAGTTGACATTGATCTCGGAGTTGAGTTTGGCCTCGGAGTTGACTTTGGTCTCGAAGTTGACATTGATCTCGGAGTTGAGTTTGAACTCGGAGTTGACTTTGAACTCGAAGTCGACTTTGATCTCGAAGTTGAGTTTGGCCTCGGAGTTGAGTTTGAACTCGAAGTCGACTTTGATCTCGAAGTTGAGTTTGAACTCGAAGTTGACTTTAAACTCGAAGTTGAGTTTGAACTGGAAGTTGACTTTGAACTCGAAGTTGACTTTTAATTTCGAAGTTGACTTTGATCTCAAAGTTGACGTTGATCCCAAAGTTGACGTTGATCTCAAAGTTATGTTTGAACTCGAAGTTGAGTTTGAACTCGAATTTGATTTTGATTTCGAAGTTGACGTTGATCTCAAAGTTGACGTTGATCTCAAAGTTATGTTTGAACTCGAAGTTTAGTTTGAACTCGAAGTTGACTTTGACCTCAAAGTTGTGTTTGAACTCGATGTTGAGTTTGATCTCGAAGTTGACTTTGAACTCGAATTTGACAATCTCAAAGTTGACGTTGATCTCAAAGTTGAGTTTGAACTCGAAATTGACTTTGTTCTCGAAGTTGACATTGATCTCGAAGTTGAGTTTGGCCTCGAAGTTGAGTTTGAACTCGAAGTCGACTTTGATCTGGAAGTTGAGTTTGAACTCGAAGTTGACTTTAAACACGAAGTTGAGTTTGAACTGGAAGTTGACTTTGTTCTCGAAGTTGACATTGATCTCGAAGTTGAGTTTGGCCTCGGAGTTGAGTTTGAACTCGAAGTCGACTTTGATCTCGAAGTTGAGTATGAACTCGAAGTTGACTTTGAACTCGAAGTTAAGTTTGAACTGGAAGTTGACTTTGAACTCGAAGTTGACTTTTGATCTCGAAGTTGACTTTGATCTCAAAGTTGACGTTGATCTTAAAGTTGACGTTGATCTCAAAGTTCTGTTTGAACTCGAAGTTTAGTTTGAACTCGAAGTTGAGTTTGAACTCGAAGTTGCGTTTGAACTCAACGTTGTGTTTGAACTCGATGTTGAGTTTGAACTCGAAGTTGAGTTTGAACTCGAATTTGATTTTGATCTCGAAGTTGACTTTGATCTCGAAGTTGAGTTTGATCTCGAAGTTGACTTTAATGCAGTTATCCCTCACAGTATCGTGTAATATGTTCTATCACCAGCTGTTGCCACTTTGTGAATAAGGACGCAACGAGGTGAGGTCTTTCGCCGACAAATGAATGTTTTACTCAGCTTTCTGCCGCGGAACTACGACGACGTGGCTGCGTCTCCCTCGATACTTCTTGTCTCACAAGGACCAACACATACTTGGACACGAACGTGTAAAAAGCGTTCCCTCAGTGTTCTCAAAGCCCTCAAATATTCATATCCTCTGGTGACTTGATGCTCTCAACTTTTAACGCGTCTCTCAACACCTCGTTGTTTAGCGGCTTCGTTCTGCAGCGGGGCCAAGTTTTTGACATCAGCTTTGACTAGGCCGTGCGAAGTTTTGACTCCCATAATTTACTGTAAATTTCAGTCATTGACGATACATTCCTGGGTTTTCACTTTTATGTGCGATTGTCCAATTAGGTATAGGATGACCAAAGAGAAAGCACTATTTTTAACGTTTTTCTGGCACTAGTTACATGGCGTATTTTACCATTTTCCTCTTTTTTAGAGCCTCCAAAATCATGTATCATCAAGTCGTATAGGGGCCGGATCAAATACTATCGGTAGAATTGGTCGGTATGAACGTAGTACCCATAAACTTGGATAAATAATCACCGGTTTGAAGATTATCTGAATTCCTCCACTTGGTACTAATGGTAGTTAATGTCCTGAACGAATTTAGTAGGTATTCTACTTACCTAATTCTACGTGCACCAACGGTGGATCAACGAGGTAAAGATATAACATCAACTCTGTGGGTAGAGAGTGTTATAATTTTTTTTAATGCTCATTAGCAATCACGATCGTGTGATTAAATTGTACAGCAACACAAGCCAGGTGCTTTTATTTTGCTCAAGGCCATGTTCTTCCCACGAGAGTGATCTTGTCGTTGAGTGCGTTCAGAGTTGATGTGGTCGAATGAAAATGGAAAATAATACGAGTTGCCATCTACCACTTCCCTGTTTTCACTCTCTCATATGCCTCAAGGCATTCAATCTACTTACCCTAATGGGTTTCCATCTGGGGGATGATTTACCGGGAACAGAGGACGTGGCGCATTTTTAAAACTAAAAAAAAAGGTTGCAAACAACCCCTACCGCTGAAAGCTCTCGGGCTTCGTTTGTAGGGCGTTCTAAAAATATTGCGACCGCGGGATCCAGCAAAACATTACCAACCTCGCGATTTGTGGTAGGAAGTTGTTGGTTTAATTCGTGCCGGAACACTTCGTACTGATATTTAGCCCATCCACCAGTCATCAGTCTTTTTTACATTCCGTCTAATGGTAGTGGGTAATCATTCATTTTTTCAGCTTTATACAATGCTGCACTTCCAGGCTTCTTTATGGATATAATCCCTCGAATCCCATTCTAAAATCTCAATATTCGTAAAACATCCAAATTCTGTGTCCCGGAACCCTTGGGATGTTTGACTTTCATGAGGGACCAATAATTGGGAAATGATATAACTCGATTCCAGGTGAACTATTTGGCCTGGCATCGAGACAGTCGAACTAGGTACAATGGGTCTAGAGAAGAATGCACGCGGTCAAAAAAGCGGTTAGCAACCTAATTAACAAGTGTGTAGCCTCAGGCCGAGCTTGGGAACAATATTTTTCAGGTCAAATGATCGCCCTCCGGGACTACCGGGGGTCGACCGCAAAATGGAACTCATTCCCGCTGGGCAATAGGATTATACGGGGCAGGATGGCTCTTTGCGAGAAAATGCTATTGCAGCTAGGAAGCGGTGCTTTAAGCCTGCGGTGAATTGCTTTTCGAAAACATCGTGGTCGTGGCCAATGAAGAACTAATCGAGTTCATGCTCAAAAATGCGTGAAACCTCGCTATCCGACAGACAAATGGAACCACGCAGGTGATTTCAATTGGCGATCAGACGTAATAAAGGGCCATGGCAAGTTCAACGATCAAAATTCACGTATGGGTGTTATGATTGGATAAGAAAAACGTCAATTCATGGCTACGAAAATATTGTCCGCATTCAAGCGTCAAGGATATGTGTGAGTTAATCTTTATATAACAAAATTTTCTGCACTAAATATCAAAAAGGGATCTCATACTATGTCCAAACGGATCGCTGAAAGCTTCAACGATACTCCGCTCCAATTAATTACGTTCCGGGTAATCTTGAAATTGGTGCGTGGTACTGATATAGTAGGTGACAGCAAAGCAAGACCAAAACAGCAGCGGACGTCGCGTTTTGTATTCCGGAACAGAAAGGCAATGTTGACCGCTGACCGAACATCAACCATCCAGCAGTTTCATACGCCAGCTAGAAGGAACCAGCTGTCCTCAACCTGTTCAATCCTGTACGAAAGCTTAGATGTCTTCTGCTAACTCCAGAAAACTCAATTCCCCCAAAAGATCACTGCTCGCATAGTTTTTTTATAAAAATTAGAAATAGTTGAGGGCCAAAATGTGAGCCCTGCGGGACCCCTGAGAGGGCCATGAAGAATAGAAGTTACTCAGCCGGACAGGAGCAATTCGTACTCATCGCTCCTACTGACTAGGTGAGCTGCTAACTTGCACAAAAGTGGTCATAAAACCCACTTTTTTACTCTAGCAACGTCTATTCAGTTGCTGTCGGTCATGGAACTGGCAATAGAGTTATCAAAAGCTATACTAAAGATACGTTACATTTTACGTAGCGTTAACAGTTTGATGAAAGTGAATCTTAATAGTGATTTTTTACGCTGAGTTGAATTCAGGGCACAGCCGAGTACTGGTGGAAAATATAACAGTAATAACCTGCCTGCCACGCCAACTGGTGAACAGGGTTAGTTGCTTTCACTTTTTCCTGCTATAAATAATTTGTTTGACTTGATGATCGCAACCCAATCTGGGCGATTCCCAGTAGGGATACAGAATAATTCAGCTTCGCTGTTTTCGAAGGTCATCCGGATTTGTTAGGGCAACGGTCACCAAATGCTGGCCTTCCATTCAATAATACAAGTCGGCTTTCGAACTTCATCGACAGTGCGGCTAAAGCCGGGCCAAAGGGTTGAGGAAGGGTTAATTCCAAACAATATCCGACTAATAACCAATTCATGGGCCCTAATGAGATACCTAGTTGGTGCGAGGGGGCTCCGCCCGTTCCCGACCGCTGCCCCAAGCGCTGCCTGATTGATTTGAAATCATATACCTTAATCAACTCTTGATTGGATGGGTTCCGTCTTGCATTACCCATAGCATCTAACATAACGGCGAGATCGTTTCTGGATAACGAACTCAAAAGGTATGTTACCATAGGATTTGAAGCTAACGATCTAGACATCGTTATCCTCAGCTGAACTGGAGAATATACGAACGGATGGTGCGAAAACGACGTGAAATCATCGACCCCTAAACATCAAGTCCAACACATGAATGAGAAGAGAATTGATCATAGAAAATACCAAGCAAGTGCACGACTGTGAGTAAAAAGAGCGAAACGAGAGAAAAACGTAATAATATTACGGGGTTTACAGTCAAAGGAAATTCTTTTTGGATCCTTTGAAAACTCCAGGTCAACAAACACCTTTTAAAATTGAAATTTGTGGAAGTAAAATTCCGTGTGTCAACAAATCGTCACTCAAGTTCTAACACTATGTTCTTGTTAAGTTAAGTTATGTTAAGTTCTAATGAAATTTGCTGTTGTGGTAACCTCGCTACCAGAAACACACTTCTTTTTATACGAGCCCTAAGGATTTTTATATAATTTTATTTTTAGCAAAATACGAGTATGTGTTTTACCTACTAAAAATTTCTTCTTTTCTTAAAATTTGAGACATTTTCTATGCAATCTGAACCTGAACATTAGCCCCGAAACATACGTGGAAAATCACTACATCTTCCCAGAAATGAAGATCCCCAGAAACTCCCCCTCTCCCTCAACCTTAATAAAATTTGATTTTGAAAAAAGTGAGTGGGCACCTTAAAAATATTGTCTACAGCGTCTTCCCACATTGAGAACTTACTAACGTCGATGGTGCGACAAGGCTTATCACTACGGATACAGGCAGCCAGATAAGACGGAACACTGCGTTGTCCTCCACGTCACAAGCAAAGGTGGGTAGCAAACAGACAAGCGCGCATAACGTTAAATTGTCACAATTTGTCACTATAAGGCTCCATAGAACTCCTATCTAGCTGTAATACTACAGCTTGGAGTCACGGCGTTTGTGACAGACTGAAGATGTATAATACATACCTACACCCTACACAGTATTAGCTCTAACACGCGACATTAACAATCCATCATGGTTTCATTAGCATAAGCCGTCCAGTTACTCCTTCTTAAGACACAAACCCTAGTTCTATCCCCCATTCAACCTGACATGCCAATGAGATGTCAGCCGAGGGTTCACAAGGGTTTGTGAACAAGGTATCACAGAAAATATAATAAAGTAAATAGGTAATAGCATACCTACTCATGCTATCCGATATTCAAGGAAGCTTCAAATAAAATTCACCACGGTGGTATTTACATCAAATTGATATTATTGCATCAAATGCGTAGGTGAAATCTATCAAGCCAATGGTGAAGCCAATCTCAGATATTTTTGCCTCTCGCATAATACACCATTCAAATTCCAAGGCTTTCTCTGAAATTGGGTAAGGCGTGTTGACAAGATCTTGGCATGGACCACCTGAACAGATCACAATAGAGTATTACTGAGGGCATACTACCACATGCGGACCGTTGTGCTAGCATGATGTCGGCCAGATAAAATCTGTGTGAAAAACCATGACCGTGGGTCAATATTGGCCTGTAAAGGGAAGGCCACTTCTCATTCAGGGATGAGGTAAGCGCTAACAACAAACGCCAACATCAATGGCGCCGAATAACATTGATTCTGGCAACATAGGTCCGAGCATTCGAACAAACATTGAGGACTCAATGACGTCAGCGGTGGACTCAGATATACATTGGAATCCCGATCACAACGGAAATCGATAGGACGCAGCCGGTGTTTAATTGTCAAACAGAAGGGGTGAAATGACTAAGCCAAGCCGGCCCGTCGGATGGCGTTTGTGTTGTTAGCGGAGAGTGGACCTCCCGGGCTCGGATTGCCGGCGGGTGGCCGGCAACAGACCACTAATATCACTGCGGGAGGCAGTTCATGTCCCATAGGATCTCCGTCGCCATGGTAACATCAATGGGTATATATTATATCCCGCCCTTGCTGGCTTAGCTCATTTCTCCCACACCCTCCGGAGGTACATTTTTAGTTGCCCGTGTGACCCAACGGCCATTTTACGGGGTTACACGTCATTATGAACCGATTTTATAGGTTTCACCAAAGTCCATTACCTTGTCCGCATTACGAGGCTTCGAAGAGCAATAAATTAGGTGGCCACTTTACGCCCCCCTCTCCTGTGGGAACGACTACAGCGAACATTCAACTTCGGCAAAATTACGGTATACCCTTATTTATGAAACAGGAGCCCATATTACGCGATAAGCTGAGCTCTGGCAATAGCATTCAATCTATATAAGCCTGATCCCTGTAATAAAGGGCGACAAAGAGAAGTTATTGAATTCCGTTGTAATCAATTTAACTCCAGGCAAGTGCACTATGTCATACTAGTCGATTGACTATGGGAGTTCAATTTCAATGCAGGGAGTAATAATGTCGATATTTTCTCCTAGATAATAATCAAATCTATATTGAAGGGGCTCGAGAGAAAAAATTTAAGCAAGACAGAAGTTTGTTGAAGTTTCAACTTTGAAGGACTAATTTTAACGATTAGGTATGCCTTCGCAGAGGAGAAAGTGGTATGCATACAGAGATTTTTCGAGCAGTAATAATAAATTTTTTTGGGGTTCATCGTCGTTTAATCACTGCTATTCGTAAGGCGAGAACAAGAGCTAGTTGATGTTCTATAATCGGAAGGTGGAGTACCGCTAGGCCCCATTCAACCATTCTCTCAGCATAGACAATGCATTGTCTCATGAGACAGACATTGCTTCTGAAGATGGTATCGTTGCCAAAAACGCTCTAGCTGGAGCAATAAATAATGTCCAGGGAAAATCTCTTTCACTCGCCATTATAATAATCTTACAGTCGCAAACTACAAAAAAATACGGCTTCTATGTCAGAAAATTTAAATTTTTCACCACTCCTGGTGATTAAGCGGTCAAAATCTGGTGGTCCTACGCATTTGAAATATGTTATTAGGCTAACGATCTCGATCAAACCCTTCGAAAAGGCGGATCAGTCTCTCGAAAACGGATAGCTCTCGAGATCTAATCAAATTCAATCTTATCCCGCGGGAATGAAATGGAAGCTCCGGCCTTTACGGGAACTGACCGTCCAAAACGCTTGAATAATTCCACTTTCGAGACTTGGGCCGAATCGGGCACTGCGGGTTCGCCCCTGGAACCAATCGATCTGATTGGCAGTTTCTTGGGACTCGACTCATCACCGAGTCAATTTCTAACTCCTTACCTCCCTAAAGGAGACGTGCCTGCCACTGAGCAGAAAGGCCATCAATTCTGAAAATCCTCCAAAATTCAGGTTTGATCATATTTGATCAATACGGCTCGCTCTCGAGTATTTGAACATGCCACTCGTCTCGTCCACTTTCCAATTTAAATAGATGATCCATTCAAAACAACAAAAATGCCAATACATTTCCCAAATGTACGAAACGTGCTCCAACGGACGCGTGAAGTTCAGCGGAGCAAACAAACCGTGAAAGATTGTCTTTCGTCAGAGTAAATACAATCTTCTTCGCTCATTCTTTCCATTACATATCAGATAAACCCTAACAAAGTGGAAAGCATTAGGCTGGGAAAACGAGACTCAACTCGAGAGTAGTGAAAAGGGGAGGGGAAACGGGGGTTGATAGGAGTGAAGGCGGGGCTCTATAGCAAGGACACGCAACCATCGAATCTCAGACGAAGGGAGCCCATATTTGTCTTGAGCTTCTAAGCGCCGCCGGAAGCTAAATGCGCCTGAATCTTTTCCTCGTCTCTTTTTAGCCCACTACCCGGGAACTTGTTTACTTGATCTTCCGTTATTTGTCTCCTGTTAGTCTCCTATTTAGATAAATATGTTGAACTTGTGCAGGAATAAAATACAGCACACATCGAACGCTCTGACCGATTTTCCCGTTGGATTTATTTCTTATCATCCTCTTTGATTTCCGTCGAGGAATTGGTGGCGAGACGCCGGATCTAATTTTAAGGCATAAGACAATATTAAATTTGCTGGGCTCAACGCCGGAGCCGCCTCGACCAATCGCAGTGATGCTATTTTTCCCCAACCCCTCTAACAACTGGGCCATTGGACTTTTCTACGCTTGATCCTCTCGATGCACTAGAATCAAAGTGTGAACAACCAAGTTTGAGATTAGTTCTGTGCAGACAGTGCCCAGTTCCCATTTAAATTGAAAATCAATGGAGTGCATCTTGCTGTACATCATCGACAAATTTGCTTGAGCAGTGATCAACAGAGAAGTCGGTTTCATGACTAAGGCCTATCCATCTCTTGCCTTAAAGTAAAAGGGTGCGTAATCAGGGAGTTCAAATGGTCCTTGGGAAGTTCTGGTTTGAACCACATCAGGACATCTGGACCGAGGGTTCCTGCTGAACAAATACGCACGATGGCCATATCCAGCACGAAGAGCTTGCATATAAGAAATCAACATTCACGCAAACACGTCCATCTACCACACACCACACATAACTCGTGACTTACCTACTACTCACTCAATTCTACTGAAGGACCAACACTGATACGATGACCACAAACCATGGGAAACATGACGTGCAGATATATTCCTTGGCTTCGCTAGATCCTGCAAATGTTGTAAGACAATCCACTTCCAGTCGAAAAAATGACCAGCAGAGCAAGGCACTAACCGCTAAATGGAACCACCTCCACCAAAGCTGGGCTCGATACAAAGTCCATTCCGAACGCCGTCCTAGCTCGTGCAAAATAATGGGAGGAATTACGAACGGGGGAAAATATCATCTTTCACGAGAAATAACCATAAAATAACAGAATTATGGTTATCATGGGGCACTCCGGTGGTTTTCACTGGGTCAAATTTTCTAATTCAGTTTTTGGATTTTTTTGGATTTGGGGTTTGTTGACTGTGGCTTCTGGCCGACAGACATCATAATAGAAATTGAATGAGCAATGGCTGATTTTAGGCCATCGAAAATTTCTAGAACTCTAGAGGGTGAGTTAAATTTAAAGATTTTTGCCATGGGTTTGGTAAATAGTTGGAAATTATTTTTGATAATTTTCCCATTATTGTGTACGAGAAAGGAAGAAACTACAACACGAAAGGTGGAAAAACCTATACAGCTCGAGAAACCGCAACCGAACGAATGGCAAGCAAGAGACAGGTAGATTGGATTACAGAGTCCGACAGAGAGGAGACGGTACGGGCAATCTGTGCTTGGTAGATGGTGTTTGCTTCTTACCACGAAACAGATCGGGATCGAGGTAATGAGTCCGCACCGTACGGTTGAACACTGAACCCGGTGTCGACGTGCGGCGATTAACTGGGGGCGGTGGCCGCGGAGTTGTCGTTGTCGTCGTTGTGGTGGTCGTGCGAACTAGGGATGACAGAGACAAGGTTCTTCTTAATTTGGTTCGAAAAATTGTGATGAAGATTCTGGGGGATTCTTAAGTACGTTTCTCCTAGAGCCAAAAATCCGAACTTTTGATTTCACTCAATTTATCTTACCGGACAAGCATTGAACAGATTTCCACGTTAAGAACAAAATTGAGAGAGAGGATCGCTCATAAACAAGTCAAATAAATTGAAATTGCGAGGGGGTTTTCTTCCCAGCAAGCGAGTAAGGGACTGAACTGCAACGTACAAAGACGTAAACTAATTCACGTCATAAGACTTGGGCAGATTTTCCCCGGGAAGACGGTACGGGAGAAAAGCGAGAAAAATGGATAAGCCGACGTAAAGCATTTTTGGTGGTAAATCCCTTTTATGGCACTTAATCATTAAGTTTGGCGCCGACGCGCAACCCGAAAGTTTTCAAAAAACTAACACAACAGAGAAATTAGATTACTCCATAAAGTCAGCTTTAGGCGGTCGGGGCTTGCTGGAGAACGAGCTGGTCAAAGTTTTATTGGGGTGCTGAAGTAGAATGGAGGGGTTAAGAACGTTGTGTCTTCCTTAAGGAAAGAAAGAATTGACGTTACAAAACTTGTTAGAAACTCATGAGTTGGATGAAAAAGTGAAGATGGGCAAACGCGGGAGAGGAAAAAACTGTGCAAACTAAAAAGCTGTAAACAATTTATTTCCGCGCGTCTGCAAGCTATGGCGTGTTGTTAACTTCGAAATTGCATTCACATTGGCGTTAATGTAGCACACAGGTGTAAATTGCAAAACTTGCATTTTCGCAACCCCAACTTGAAAACTGCGATCCTTCTGAATCTTGGTTTCTTGGCTTTGAAAAGTTACCCTTGCCTGGTCTCAGAATTTCTTAGAAGCTCGTCATCAAGAGGTTTACTGCCTCACAACCCACGGTACGTTACTCAATACAACTGGAGGTTTATTCAGGTAGGCACGTCTTGGACAGTCCTTGGCAACTGCTGACGCCAAGTAATTTTACCGAACACATAGCTTATTTTATGTAGAGTTATTTGAGAGCCTAATTATTCGGGGACTAATAGAACGAGCTAAAAGTTCCAAATCACAAAGATCATTCCTGAAAAACGTGGAGTTCCTACGAACCAACCAAGTCGACAGAGAGATAAATGATACGTAGTCCGTGATCGGCTTTTGCATTGGTCGAAGGGCCCAAACGAAGAGGAAGCCCCGAGCCCAACGGACGGCTTCTGAGAATTTCCACATTTTTATAGCAAGAGCGAAATCCAAAAGGTTCCACAGATGTTGCGATATTTTCCGTTCTTAGCCGATTTCTAGTGTGACGGAATCACGATCCAATCGCAGGTCGATACAAACCACCACTTGGAGACACTCAACTCACGGACTTAAGTCACACAGTCGTCAACTCGCAAACTCAACCACAAACTCAATGCTCAAACTCAACTCTCAAACTCAATGCTCAAACTAAGCACACAAACTCAACTCTCACAGTCCACTATCAAACTGATCTCATAAACTCAACTTACAAACCCAACTTACAGAATCAACTCATAAACTCAACCCACAAGCTCAACCTTCAGACTCAGCTTAACTCAATGCTCAAACTAAACTTACGAACTCAGCTCAGCAACTAGACCCACAAACTCAACTTAACTCAACACCTCAACACTCACAAGTAGTGAACTGAATTTGCTAAGTCAAAGTTTTGAATTTGTTAGATGAGTTTGAAAGTTGAGTCCGAGCGTTGAGTTCGTGGGTTGAGTTTGTGGGTTGGGGTTGTGAGTATGAGTTTGTACGCTGGATTTGAGAGTTGAGTTTGAGAGTAAACTTCCGTGGAACAGACAGCTTCCATTCCCTCAATTTGAGTTTCTGATTCGAGAGAGAAATTTCGTGAGAAATATTGGCACAAATTAAATTGTGATCACAGATAAAAGTAAGAAATCAATCGTAATCGTGCTCGAAAGATATGCAGTGGATACTGCCGTAATGGTATTCGCATTTACTGGTGTAAGGCAACTTTTTTCGTACCTAGTTCTCATCGGACGGGGATAGCTCTGTAGTAGCCTCGAAATACCGACAAATCTATAAATTATTTACTTACTGGGGTAGTAGATGATAGACTTATGGACGGTATAGTTGGCATCAGGTATCCTAAGGATGCAATCGAACGTAAGCGGATTGCCATCTCCACGATCGTCCAATTCCATCGTGGCTGTGACGTTGTACAGTCCGTCCTTATTTCTCGTTTCAATGTCTATCCGAACATTGTCGTCCTCGTCGAATCTGAAAAGTGAATAAAAGAATAAGTGTCAACAGATACAACTAGTGCTGATATCTAGCCTGCAAGTGGATTAGGCCATGGTGCTCGTGCTTTTTGGTTTTGAAGTTTCAACGTGCCTTATTTTGTTATTATTTATCGACTTTCTTGATTATCAAATACACCTTGCACCAGTGGCGAAGACTTACTCCAAATTTTGAATATTCACCTATAATGCAAAAGGCCCGGCTGCAACGATATTTTCGTCTCTACCAGACGCTGGATAGAAGCAAAAAAATTGTACGAATTTATCACCAATTAACGAAAACCTATTTTTACGTCAAGTGGATTACAGAATAAAGTATCATTATTGGTGGGTTTTACCATCTCGGATATAATTTAAGTGGGACTTAATTGCTATTTAAACAATGTTACCGAAAGCCTCTATGCCCATCTTAAATTTAATCCAAGACGATGAAATCCACCAGACCTAAGTATTTGCTTTCATAAAAAATAGTTATTCGCAAGAATAATTATCGAGAAAGAACTGTTAGGTAGGTATTTTAGATTCAAGGATGAATCAACTTCTAACGCTTTCCCTAACTTCGCTATTTTGACCCCACGATCTGGGAGCGATTCGAGTCCAAATGATTATAGGATTTAGGAGTTAAACGTATGGCAGGAGTTTCGTTTGTGTTGTTAGCTGTAAAAAGCAAGTCGATAGAGTGGGGATGGGGGGAGGGAGCCTAGCAACGTATCCTACCCTAACTCTCCTTCAGTGGCTCAGCATTTCCTACTGTTCTTGCTCGTAGCTTGGAGGTCTCCGAAGTTAATCCCGTGGCTCTAACTCACTCGTGCTCTTACGCCCTGTTTACTCTACTGAGCCAGCAGCAACCAAGTACCCACGCCCACCGAAAAAAGTCCAATATTTTTCTTTCGTTTACTTACTACCCCACATTCTAAAGAAGTGTTTACAAGTGCACGCGAACGTCGTCGTAAAATACGTGGCGATAAACCACCGACCCAGGGTTGACTAGCGCACATTCCGGGCCTCCAAGTCCCGTCTTTATGCGGTCGTTTCACTCGTAATTAGCTTTCTCCGCATAATTTCTGCGTACGTTGGCAATTGCCTATCCTAAACAAATGTTACTGCGAGCTCACGTATGAACTCTAAACATGCGAAGTGAGTTATGAATGTGTGAACGCCTCTTGACAAACTCACTCCTGCTGAAAATTCTCCGTTAACCTCTATTCACAACTCACGACGGTACCTACCACTGCTACAAATCGTAATGGAGCATTATGTTATGCAGGCAATGAATGAGGAAAAGTCATAAAATCGGGGAAAACCAGAATTTTGGGAAATCATGGTCTGAGGAGGCACAAGGTTGTATGCCTATGTCGAATAGATGCTCAGGATATAATCTCGAAACATTAACCCTAATGTCCGATTTCTCCAACCTCCAATAAGAAAGAGTTATTCCGGACATGGCTACTCTTGGAAACATTGTTTAAACATTGTAACTATGCCCGGATTAACTCTACTCCGAAGTTGGTGAAATCGGCCGTTAGAGCATCGAAACTCAGAGAGCTAACACAAGAACTAAGCTACATCGTTTTTTGATCTGGAGCAAGGAGATTTTTGGGCTCAAAATTATCCTAGTCCTACTTGGAGTAGGTTTAGTAGAGTAGGAAGTCCGTCCAGTCATTTCTTGTCGGCTGGTGCTCCCTCCACTGGCATCAACAAGACTGCCAGTTGGACTCGCATAATATACCAACACTTGAGCTCTGCATAATTATTGATCACAACCTGCATAATAGCCAAGTTTTTACATATTCCAGGACCGATTCAGATTTTCGCAGTTGATAGAGCCCCAATCACGGATTCTAGAGGGAACGGCAGTATCATCAGAATAGAGTTTCTCCATCGAACAACCTAAAATACAATACGGTCTTCGAGAGTATCGACAAAAGCCCTGATCTGATTTTTTCAAGGTTCGCGAGCATATCAGTATTCTGGCTCACACTCGTTGATACTGCCTTATTTCACCACGTACTACCCCATTCGCCTCCAAACCCTAATTTCTTTGCTATTACCAAACTGAGGGTAGGGGAATCAGAAGCCGCAGGATCCCGTTGTATTGCGTATGGGCTGCACGTTTCGTCGGTACTATCAAATCCCACATTGCTGAAACGGCAACCCCCTCCTGGTCTTTTGAAGTATCATAGACTGAAAAGACATTGGTAGACGGTAAAGTCAAGGTTTAGTGTTTCTGAAGAGCTCCGATCGTTTACCACGCACTTGGACTGTTTTTACTCCCTTATTTACCGAGAAAATGGAAGCGTTAACATTGTCAGAAGTGAAAAAAAATTCGGATGTTCAGAATGAATAGTTTTCGACCAAAATTTTCCTCAGGGACATTTTTTCATTGATCGAAGTAGGCACAGAAAATTGCATGGTATCTTGTTAAGAAGCATCCTCGGATAAATCTAGATTTGAGCGAATTGACGAACTGGCCCTAAGGGAAATTGTTTATGTTTATCCTCCCCGAAATGATCGTTAACCGGTGTGCCTCTGAAAAGGGTTATAAAATGGCGAACAATGAGCAAAATAGTCGGTAATTATCAATCGATTAAATAATGCGCAATCCAGCCATAGGAATGGTCACTCTTAGGAAATAAGCTACTTCTTGCCTATAGGCAAAGGTATACCTTTCGAGAAGACGATTAGTTGAAATCTCAATTTTACCTGGGTAAGTCGTGACTGAACGTTGGGAATTTCGCCTGAAGGGGTAGGGGATACTTTCACAAAGGAATACCTTTACGAAGAGTGGGCTACGGAAGGGAAGATGTAGGTTTCTCACCTTTCACATCAATATGGCTACAGGGGCTCCAGTTATCTTCAAGGATTCAAGAGGTCCTTTATATTAAAAGGATTGAGTTCCTCCCTATCAAAACCTTCTTCCATTCTTTACCACCAACATCCGTATCAACCTCACCACCACGCAGTCTTGCTGTTCGACAAAGTATTTTTCCTTTATACTTTCCCATTCTCTAATATTTCCTCTTTTTTCCCACCTTTTCGATACTTGCAGTTCACCGAATGCTATTCAGAAAAGGCTCAACCAAGATCGAGCATTCACTAATCCCCCCTCCCCCTCCAGTAACGTCTGAAGCATACTAATTTCCACCAAGCCAATGGCCTCAGTTTCCATCCAATCAGTGACAGTTATTCCGAGGACGAATATTATTCAATGTTCCCGTTAAATAAAATGGGGGCGCTATCTCCATCGAAACCCTATTAAACCGGTCGTTTTGAAAGAGGAAGTGCGATTGTGAACTTGGAAAGTAACGTGATTGAGCCTGCTCTTAGCAATAGGTGCCCACTTCTGAGGTAATAACGATAATTTTTAACTATGCGGCGTTAGCATTATGGAATCTCATCCGAAAGACTACTACAAGAAGTTGTAGAGCACGTAATGACTAGATTGCCAGTAAGGAAAAGATATGGTACATTAGTACCTATTATAGATAGGCTGTTTGGCAGCCATCCTATCTGCTAGTAGATTGTAATGACTTTTATCCAGAACCTAAAAGAAAAAATGAAAAAGGAGGGAGATGCAGAATTGCTGAGATTTCCATCTCAATACTGGTGGCTCTGCTGATTAATAGAAAAAACTAAGTATAGTTCCAATTAATAATGCAAGCCATCATCGTTCTTCTGCCTTCAACTCAAATTAATGTTTCTTCTGATTGCAGCGGTTCCATTACTGGCATTCGGGCATGGTGAAATTTACAAGGTTGAGCGAAAATGGCACCATACCTTTCTCTCGACGATATTGTCATGTTCGGTTCGGGGTAAATGCCCTCAGCTGAGCAGTGAACGCGTACTGTTCCTTCACGTGCGTCTTTTTGCGTTCGAAGGATCATTTCGCGTTCGGGGACTGAAACAGAAAAGATTGACGATAAATCAGCGATATAGCAAACAAATTAGGTATTAAGGCAGGGTTTTCAGTTTCTACTTCATTTGTCCATAAACAATCTGTCAAGAATGGCGTCAATTTGAAAATGTAGGTGGGACCGGGCAAGCGAATAAAAGCAATCCCAGTAATAACACCGTTCGGAAATTTTCTGCGATTGATACATAATTTACTCAATCTCATCAATCAGCCTAGAGTTCGGTGAAACATCCTTCAGTGTATTGACGAATTAGCTTTTTTATACTAGAGACAAGAAGAAAAACATTCGGAGCCCAATAATTCGAATCAAGAACCACACGCTATACGCATCAGCGCAATGTAATTATTGGGTTTTTAGCTTTGCGTGTGATCCACAACTTGACAGATGAATAACTTATTTATAGATGCCCGAGGCGAGCGGAGCGAATAATTCCCCATCACGGAAACCCATCAAATATGAAAGGACCATAATTACCAGAAGGATATGTCACGGTTTATCGACTTCTTTCGTTATTACTTTCCATGTCAAAGTAGCAATAAGTTTATTGGAGAAATCACTGACAAATGATATTAACGAGAAACAGAGGCTCGTAGCAGCCATGAAACTAGCGAATTCAGTTTGAAAAATCGAACACTGAAGAAGAGTAATTTGTTATGAACCGACCGAGGTTGGGCAATGAATTTATTGAGTAAAGAAACGATAAAGAAAATCCTTCCATATACCTCTACTTAAACATTAATAGATGACTGTTAAAAAAAAAAAGAAAAAACAAATCATCAGCGGTGATTATTACAAGGATCATAATAAAGATTAGGAACCAATATTCTATTTGCTGAATGGTATTTTCTGTAATTTTTTCACAGCATCGCAGGTTCGAGGGTATTTTTAACAGTTCTTCCAGCACCAAGCAGATTCGTTATGGAAATTTTTCGAATCGTATTCAGATTTGGCTTCAACAGGTAGCATGAGGTGATAATCCAGACCAGCTACTTTCATAATTGAACCGGAGATTATAAATTTCATTTATAAGATTGCTGATGGAATACAATACGGTGATTAACTGCGTCTCGTTACTAAAGGTTGGCAGGGGATAACACAAAGTAATAAAATGAAAGCGTTTTTAATTTTGAACTGAAATACGATAGGCGTGATTTAGCAGGTTAAATAACTATACAATGGAGTTGGGTCGATTCGTTTTAATTCCGCCAAGTAATCCCATTCGCAGCCGGCAAATCCTATATTCGCATTGGGCTCGATTCAGTGGTAATAGGGATTAGGGCTTCGCAACTGTTGCCAGATTAAGTAGATCAATTTCATTAAAAGACGAAAGGTAAAGGATGGAGAAGCGAAACGAATAAACAGCAATGGAGTACGGAGAGCAGTAACTATAAAAGGCAAATGGTGCCGAATGATACGGACTTGTGCGGATAAAGGGGTCGGCAAGGCGAACGACCGAATTGGGACTCCCAGTATTATTCAATTTGCAAGCTCGAAAGGAGAAGATTCACCAAAAGCGTCGCCGTACCGTTTTTGGGAAAATGGAATTTTTCCAAACTCCAAACGGTTCCAACCATGATGGAAAAAGGAGTTCGGTAGAAAAAAATACCGAACAACGTTGACGCTGAATGGGGGAAGTATCATCGTTTCTGCGGCCGTAAAGGACCCCTCCTGAGGAATGTTGCGAGGAGCGTCGAAGGCAAGAAGAAGAAGAAGAAACCCTGAAAATAGCTAGAATGATCATTCTCATCGCAGAAGCCATCAAGGAATATTGCCTGCTGAATGAAGTCGGAATTCCCTTCAGGGGGGACTTCTTGAACTCGCTTTCTCACTCTTCTCGCCTTTCTTACTCATCTCGATATCATCGAATGGCGGCGACGAATCAACTCGATGGAATTGGCCGTTTTGCGGCAAAGACTCCCTATTATCCTGAGGTCTCGTGAAATAATTAACTTTGTCGCAAAACCCTCACGTTTCGGGCTTTCTTCCGCCACAGCCACCGCACTGTACACAATCTCCACTTGCAAGCTATTTTCTCCAATTGCTTTTTCCTGCCGACTGAGCCCCCTCCTTCCATAGTCCGCACTCAAGGTGGAGGATAATTGCCGTTTAGGATACAACCGCTCTTTATCCGGTACAGTTCACTCTGGCCCATTGTTCCTCCGGCTTGAGAGCGCTGGATTTTTTCTCCGAAAATAACCCCGACCCGGGCTATTTGGTTACCTACTCATATATTCAGAGAGAGCATGCGCTAAGTTTAGTCCCATTTCGACTCGGAAGCTGAGTAGAGTGAAATTAGCATGAAAAGTCGAGAACTTTTCCCGCTTTTCAAATCGGCAAGTCTCGCTGAAAAGGTATTACCTATCAGTGAACACCTAATAAGCCACTTTTAAAAAAAGGAAAAATCTGATCCCATATCATGTTTTACAAAATTCGTTATTTTAGTACGGTAATTATGTAACTAGAAATAATTGTTGCATCGGATGAGGGTAGAGCCAAATTTAAACTCCAGAGGATAAAAGTTTGAAGACAATATCGTCTCCAAGCCAAAACTTATGGATCCAAAGAATAACAGACAGATAAGAAAGAAAAAGTTGAATTCAAGACCAATGGGCTTACGGCGAGTCCGAATAAAGGCACAGAGCCGATAACCAAAGGAAAAAAGAAGTCAACGATTCGGGGCGAGAAAAAGACCATCTGGCAGAAGCATAAAGAAAAATTGAATTGTTCCCGAGCTGAGAATTCGAGCAACAATTGGGAAAAGTAAGTGAATTTTCAAGATCCTTTTCAGAGCTGAGGTCGCCAATGACCTTAATTGGGACAATTTATGCCTGGAAAGTGAAAATCGGCCTGAGGATTTGTGTCGCAAAACATAATGGTCTTGCTAGAGTTCTTGAAATCTTTTCTTATTTTCTCGATTGAAAACCGAGAATAATAATTCTCCATTTAATAAATTGAGGAGCAGAAAGTACCAATATTATAATAATATACGAATAAGAATAGGTAATAAAAGAATGAAGAAGAATAATTCTTTGAAAAACTCGATTCGTAAGTACTACGTCTTTACAAAATCTCGTGAAACGTTGATCGGCGAGTGACAGTAGCAGGAAGTTTATCGAAAGCGTATTTCCGAGAGTAAAGTTCAAGCTCGAGGGAGATCTCCGATATTTTGTACAAAAACACTCAACTGAACGGCCAAACGTTGAAAATGTGTTTTTTAAAAAGCTGTAAAATTTCGAATGTATTCGAGTGGACTGCACTGATTTCCCCTTCATCTCTGTAAATCCAAGAGTTCAAGGCTCGGTAACATGAAGCGGATTATTGATTTGCACCCTTCAGCAATCAAAAGAGTATTGTGACTGATAGAATGTATGGAAAGATTCCTCTCTTTGGAACCGCCGGAGGACCAGAAATCCGAAGAGGATGTCAGTGGTTTTGAAGCGATCAAAGAGCAACTGAGAGTCCCGATACGATGGAATGCCATTGAAACATTCAAAGCTTGAGAAGAGACCTCTCGCTTTCCACCCTGACTGTCCTACCCTCGACCCTAGATATCCAGCAGTCATGCCTTCCACGTACAGTCGTCCAACTTGACATGTAGAAGGCATCGAGTTGAAAGAGATCGACATAGAGTGGAAGCCACTTTACGATCACATGAAAAGGCTCGGGGTTTCCTTTCCTTTTCCAACTCGTCATCCGAGTTTCTCCTACAAGACCAAACGACACGATGGGGAAGAAACTCTTCTGTGTCTGTGATCAACTCCGACCCGCGTTTCCTTCTAAGGCCGACGACTCTATAACACGAATATTCAGCCGGTGGTGCAGACGACAAACTGAACTGACGATACAGAAGAGGGAAACCGCGTTATGGAATCACGAGGAAGTTTGCTTCGTTAAGCCGTTCTCGTATGAAAATCAGGACAAATGTCTGAAACCTCGGCTCCTCTATCGCAGACATGATTCGGTAAACCCTGTTCAGCTCCTTCGGTGGTAGAGTTCACTCAATTCCGTCTGAAATTTCTTGCGCCCTCCAATTCGTGCGCATTGGTGATTGAATGTCGTACGCGGAAATGAGTCTATATACGCCAAACGGAGAGCCGGATAGCTTTCTACATCACACCAGTTGTTAGAAAAACCTAATAGTTTTAGTTTAGGAGTTTTTATGGACTGGTTCAACCGACGTATAACGAAACTGCCATATATGCGCTAACAATGAAAGCTGTGCCAGTTACGGAGGTAAAATGAAGGCGTTTTTGTAGATGGAAGTTACTTTTTTTGTGAAATAAGGAACTTAAAATCCATTGTATCGAAGACTCTGGGTCGGTAGACTTTGGGGAAAACCCGCGGACAATTACGAACACAAACTCTGCAGCTAGCTCTTCAACAATTCCCTTTGAACTTAAATCAGCCAATTTGTTAGGGTCGAAGGCTCTTGAATAACCTATTCCTGTAATTAGAGGGTTCATGTTTTCTTCAAGGGAGAAAAGGAAGCAGATGTTGAAGAAGAGAAGCACGAGCCGTGGACGTGTGGCGATACGGTAGTGCGCTCAAGCGTTGTTTCCGCTATTCTTTGAAGGAAGGTCATTTCACGGTCAAGAAACATGAGGTGCACGAGCCATTTGCCAGCCGGCACAACCTTAGTCTTTTCTCAGTACGATCGACCTTGTTTTTGCGGTTTAAACACCGACCTATCGTTTTTATTGCTGCCATATTTACAGAACAAACGGGAGTATTGCGGTCGTCCTAAAACTGGAAATCGGATCGAGAATTCACTAAAAAACTAGCTAGAATCACCTACGAGGGGAAAAATAACCCCCTTAACTCTCAACGATTCTGCAAATCGCTTGAACTGAAAGTGTTCGTCTAGCTGAAAATCATTTTCAATATTAAATATTATACATTTTATCCGGGTTTCAACTACGCAAAAAAACCTTCGAAAGGAGTTTAGACCTCTACACAACAACACAAAGATATACGGTTTCATGAATAACTGGCATAGGTGAGTAACGACATGAAGGAATACATGATCGATACCGTCGGCTTCCGATCTCAACTTGTCATCAGCACTTTCGTCCGGCTGTTCCCCATCCTCAATTTAGCTCACATGTTCTCTGTAATTCCTCCCATTTGAGTACCGGCTACGTGACTCCAGCCAAGCACGAGATTTCAAACTGTTCACTCCGTCCTCGGCGCGGATCTGGAACTTTTTTATTGCGAAAATGGCCTCCTTATAAATTACGCACCAGAACGTAGCGAATAACTTCCAGAAAAGATCAAAGCAAAAAGCCATCAAGAGTCAGCTTTGTACGATGCCTTCGCCAAGAAAGATGCAGGAAGGTTAAAGTTTTCCGCATGCCGGAGGAGAACTTGCCGGACTCTTTTTCGTTCTAATGCTTTGCAACTCTTGGAGGAAAACGAGAGTTCCGCTGAGAGAGGAAAATTTTTACTTTTACGACTTGAAAGCGTAGAAAAGGGGTGAATAGTATAAGGTGGTTGAAGGGAAAAGGTAGCCTTGTTGTCCCACTGAAAAGGCCTGGAAAAGCTCGCTGTTGCTTGGAGAAGAAAAGTAAAAAAGGCGAAACGTTGAATAATTTAGTGTGATGAGAGAAGTGAGAGCTGAAGTCAGTGGCGTCCATCTTCCGACGTAAGTGCGCCGAGATGGTCACCGGTGACATCAAGAAAGTAGACAAACAACCCGCAATTTGTTACCCACCAAACATGTGAGCAAAAAAGGGTATAACAAGAACTAGCACAAAATTAAAATTTATTTTGAATCGGCTTGTCAGTACTTAAGTTGCTGTGATTGTCTCCATACCATGCGAGATTTATGAAAACGGAATGTAAATTTTTTTGAAATTTACCAATAAAATGTGCTAAGGAAGTGCTGGTGCATCGAACTGCTTCTACGCCTGGGCAGTGCTATTAATACGGCCCAAAAACTGATAGTCAAACTCGAAGACGGACTAACAATGAAACGGAACCTCAAACTAAGTCAAACTCGAACTCAAACCACTATCAAACAGAAACTCAAACTCTTAAGCTAACTCGAAGTCAAACTCACAAAGAAACAGAAACACAATCTCATAATCAAACTCGAAGTCAAACTAACAATGAAAAAGAAACTTATAGGTAGTAATATCCAAACTCATTCGAACATTGCCGTTTAAAACGTCCTATTCGAAAATTCAACACCACCACAGTGGGTGTAGGTTCCCTATATAGCCCCAGATGGTAAAATAATGGGACAATTAAAACGAGCACTCTGGGGCCGTAGCGGGACGTACCATTCTAGCCTAGGTCTATGCGCGTTTCTAATTCATAGCCACCTCCGTAACCCGAATACGGTCCACTATTTGGATCATCTCAAGGGAAATATCATGCGACCCAGACGTTGGCTCTCAGGTCTCAATTCCATCGTAAAAGTCTATCTTTCTCTGCCCGAATAGAATATTTAGAGCTCAACATTTCGAACGTTTTCCCCACTCAGGCCAACCCTTCTGAGCAGAAGCCGTTTTCCCTGAGGAAAAGGAGTATTTTTGTGGCCAAGGTTACGACTGAGTCGTGCGGTGAAGACGTAAACAGAAAAAAGTTTGAGGAGGCCGAAGAGGAAAACGATGCGGAGGATGATGTCCTTAGCTATTACGGTAGGAGCCTCTACGGTAAAGCAGAAACTATTGGCTTAACCGTACAAGACCTAGAAATAGAGTTAAACTCCAAATTCGAGCTTCAGGCAGCAGGTCAGAAAAATAATGTAACTAATACAGCGCTGCGTAGATGACAGTCACTTCAACATAACAATGTAGTGACTTAGATTCTTGTTCAGTAATCGGCCAAACTGATTTCAGTTCTACAATATTTTTTTTATCCTCCTCAATTCTCTGTCTATTTGTGAATGTAAATGCGTAAAAAATAATTTATATTATTTGACGGTTTTGCTCGCTTTTCAAAAAATTCGTTCTATACATGGAACACCATTCTTTATAATAATTACCTATGTATTAAGTGAATTGTTGAGGATCGACCCGTTATTCAATTTTTGAAGTCAAATATCAGGGTTAGGGTCTTCAGAGAAACTGTCTCTTTTGCCAAGTTTTCGAAAATTTAAATTTTCTTCATCAGGGCAGAGACAGTTTTTCTGGAGACACTAACCCTGATATTTGTCTTAAAAAAAAGAAAAAAGTGTGATATTAATGTCTTCGGATACGCTAGCCTTTTAAGTAAGTAGCACCTCCCAGATCAGGAAATTCTCATTCAAACGAAAATAGTTCCCGAGGGTTTATTATCTTTCGGGAATCGATCAGTTCACGAAGAGTCAGACTAATGACTTGCTAAACTCAGGCAGGTATTACTCGAACGCCAAGTGAATCGGTATCTCCCGAGACGTTGTGGTGTACATTGCATTGATCGAAACGGGAACTAATTAGTACGAGAACTCCAATCAATATGGGATTTGAATTTCGAATAATCACGCCCCAACGCGGGATTGAGTGGCTGAGACGTACACAGCCTGTTTATAAAGCCAATAACCAAACGCAAGCATTTACCAAATGAGACAGCTCGCCGAATGTACTTTGATGTGCAGCCGACGAAATTGAGTGTTGTGGTAGGTAAGATTCCGTCTTTGTGTTAGACGACGTAATTACAACTATCAAGCCGAAGAAGATACTGCGTTCTAAGCCCCCAATAACACGGAGACTGCCTCCAAACAGCGGTTGTTATACTTGAAGTTTAGTCCCACAAGTATACCTCGGTGTATATTGTACCGACTTGTGTATTGTGTATGGTAGTTCTGTTTTTCCCAAAACTCTTTCGCCGTGTAAAACATTGACTTCTATTTGGCTTGGATATTGACACTCTTTCGAAAGAAAATTACGACACTCGTAATGAAATGACCAGTAATCGCCATTCAAGGCCCTGACAACTGAAAATAAGTGGGTCCGATCTTCGTGCTATTCTGATACTTGTTTCATCTTACTAAAATCTTGACGGAACACTAACGAAGCCGACTTCCTTCTATAAATACTTGATAGGAAAATTATCCAAGGAAGGATACCTCGTACACAAGCAGCTAGAACCTACAACCCTACCAAGTGAGATTTGAAATCGATGAAATAGCATAGTTTGTTACAGGCTCGAATGAATTTAATCGTGAAGATAAACAGTCAGTTCACCAAAAAGGGCCAGAAGAGAAGATGGTGGGGGGGGGGCAAAAATATATCGGAAAACCAGAGGAGACCGTTCTCCAAAACCCAGTAGTTTACCGATGCTAACTAGGTTATGTGAATTGCATAATTACTCTTTGAAGAGGGTTCTCCCCATGGACCCTTTGAGCTATAGAGCGGAGGAGTGAGGAACGGGTTCCTGCACCACTGCTCCATAACTTAGTGTATTAGTCAGCATCGTGGTGGCCACCATGTTCCTCAGCACCTAAACCGAACTCGAATAAATTATTTCCGTGTTCCAACGCTAAACGGATTCCCAACCCGGGGGCGAAAATAAACCGAGCGTAGGTTGCGGGGCGCCCTCTGGACGGGAGCCAAGCCAAATTAAAGGGAAATGTGATTCAATTAAAAGGGTCAACTAATAATCGCAAGTAGCTTTGACGGAGAAGTAATAAATTAACCCGGCCCGAAAACGCGAGTTTTACGATAACAGCAAACATAAGGAGCCATCAAAAGAAGATGATGGGTCGGTAAGTTGGTACTTACTCCAGCTCTAAATTCAAAATTTAGTACAAAATTTTTAAATTAAAAAAAATTTTTTTTTTTTAATTAAAATTTTTAGAGAGCCAACTTCGAATTGTTTATGTCTGATGAGAAAGTACCAACGTAGTAATATATCCAAGTACTGTTTACCCCCTCAGCTTTTTGATCTCAATATCGCACTCCGACAGTTTCGATTCACCATTTCTCTCACAGAAACGTACCTATCTATCTAGTACCTATACAATCAGAAACGTTGAATTTATCCTTAGCTTACCTATTTTTACCATCTTGATATTGAAGAGATCTGAAATACCTTCTGAAGGTTGGCAGAGACATTGTAGAATTAACAGCGAATACGTGGAGTCTTTTTGTGTTTTTTTACCAAAAGCAAACCGTGTGGGATATTGTGTCATTGCAAACCTTCTCCGAAAGTAAGGATGTGTAGAAACTCATTCTTGCGGCTAACCTTTATGGTCTTTTGGCAGGTTGAAGTGTTTCATTAAATGAACAAATTTTTACAAATTAACAAATTTTGTTATTGCGAAGGTGTAAATAGGCCCAAACTGAAATCAGTCCAGTTCACCATCAAGGCAAAACTATGCAAGAACATGAACTTCCCGTAATCTTTGACAAAGCGTGACTAGTTCTCTTCGATGGACCTAACTATCATTTCCCGGTAATGTAGGACTCTGACTGACAGATGTGAATTACGAACCCAAGAAGGGCAGTTTGCCGCAATTCCCTCTACCAAACGTAATCGTTTAATGCTGTGTTCTTGATATAAAGTCGAATCTCTGCAATACCACATTCGAACCGCTATTACAGACGTCAGTAACGACTATGATCCCACAGAGTGAAGAACAGTCTTTATTTGTCATTGCCTTTTATTTTTCCTTTTTTTCTCCGCAATTTTCCCTAAGAGCTCGCGATAGCGCGGACGTGGTGAATTCGTCGTGTCCCGTCACGCGATATCTTCTCTGGGGAAGGGGCGATCGTTACTACAGTGAATCGAAATTCCCCTTTTGTGAAGGCCACTGCCACTTTTAATGGAGTGATTATGGTTCCGTATTATTGGTCTTGATACGTTTCGTGATCCCGGCTCTTTCTTGGGGCTACTCCTAAATTAATTCCGATGCCACTTTATCACGGCCGGGAGTTGTATTCCCCTTTCTTTCCGCCGGTTCCTTCACTCCGGCTTTGGAAGCGAAAAAGGGGACGGACTGAATTCGTTCCAACGTTCTCACTTGATAAATTTCCAATAAATCCTGAAGATTTACTGCCGCTTCTAAATCAAGACTTGTAATAGCTTTTCCATTTCCTTCCGATTAGGTGCGGGAATAATCTCGGTATATGTAGACCTGAAATTCATCAGAATATGAAGGTAGTCGCGCTTTTTGCCCCCGTCATGGTTCACTGGTCTCCCCGCCCGATCGACTATCATGCGCCAGTGGAGTAATGAATTCCTATCGAACTCTCGTTTGGGTTCCTGGAGAAGGCATGAAGAGCAGGATCCCGGATCAATGCCGTTCCCGCGATCGGCATCCCAGTTACTCTTGAATCGCTTCATTTCCCTGCGAAGTAAATTCGAAATGGGTCTAGGACAAGGCAGAACGAACAGTCCCACTCGTACTCTAGAGTGTAATCAAAGAACAGTTTCATAGCAGCATGAGAAGACTCCAGCTTCGATGACATTAAGCCTGAAAAGTATTCACATTGTTGATGGCAATCAGCAATCCTCTGAGCAATTTGCATCAATTTTGCATAGTAAAATACAGTTGCAGGTTTTGGGAATCGATGATTGCCGGAACCAAAAGGGATCATGCCGCAACGCTTCAGTGTCAACAAAGAGCACGTTTCCAAGTAACCAACGAAAATGCGTTCACCCAGTTCATACGCTAAAAGGGATTGTGAGATCGTGATTTGATCTTTTCTGCTCGGCCCTCCTTGTCCTTCGAGCCCTTTCAAAGGGAAACTCATTGTCGCATTGGAACTATGGGACACTCGTATTCACGGACGGTTCCCGTACAAATGGCAAGGAGGTGGGGTTGGAATGGCAGGATTGGGATCACGGAAAGTCGATCGGGTCCCGCCAATATTCTCCTTTTGGGAAGTTTTATGTTAAGAATTCCCTTGCTCTTTGAGGAAGGCAAGACTGAAAGGGAGATGAAAACGCCAAGCAGGCAAACAGCGCCGGAAAGCGATGGTGGAATGGGAGAGGGTTTGCAAGGAATGTTACCAGGACACCCTTTGTTCTTTCTGGAGAAGGATTGCCTCCAGGGTGACAGGACTAACACGGCTTCTCCACTGACAGAACTCCGCCTTGTTATTTTCATTTATTTATTTATCTCATTTTCTTCTTTCACGATGAAAAGGGAACGAAAATACGCTCGTAAAAGGGTTCGACGGAAAGAGCATTTACTGTGTAATTGGAAGCTCCAGATGTGGCAATAAAAGTCTTTCTTGTAATTTGAAAGCTATCAGCCTATGATGGCGAAAGCATTGGCGAATCAAATGGAAGAGTGCTAATTTCAAACAAAGAATACAACTTCAAAGCGTAGAATTCACGTGCATGACGCAGCGATACATCTCAATAAATACCAAACGATAATAATTAATCTATTCGATGCCAATTTGTAGAGATACTTACGACGTAAATCATGACCATGAAAGGTTGTAGACAAATACTTTGATTGCAGTGCAGCGTCCTACCTTGGCTACCTAATAACGAATGATGATGACATTATGCGAGACATTCTTAGCGACTGATTTGGCAAGCAGCAGGGGATGATATATATTGGCTAGGTACACAACATTATATAGAAATTCACTGCTGCTGCCGAGGGTAACATGCTTTTTGGCAATATGATTGATGTAAATGCATACGGGCAGCATGTGACCCGTCACCATATGAAAGTCAATGAGGTTGTCTAGAGTGTCATCCGCTGAGCTGGTCTTCCTTCTAGAATCACGAATTCACCTCGATATGGTATGTGTATAATATATTTTGTTGACCGTATATTCTTTTATGCATGCTGTACGGGGTTGACATTGATATATCCATTGTAGCGTGACGTCTTCACCAAGGGTGCAATTTATTCAATAATGGTCGATCACTCGGGTAATTTGAGTAGGTACCAGTACTATACCAAACTCGTAAGTCTAACTTAGGTACCTCTAATTTTCAACAAAAACCCTGTCATAAATTCCTATAGTATAAAAAAAATGTTTGAAAACACAAATTCTAATATTGGGCCATTCGTTCGACGGGCGTTTCCAATCACAAAATCGAGAGGCGCAATTTTAGCATAGCACTCTGTAGGTGAAGAAAAACCCTTATAACCTATGGCTTAGAAGGGAGGTATGAAATGGGTTGATGGGAACAAAACGGATATGAGTAACGGATATGAGTATCCCTCATCTGGCCCATCGGCTAAAATCACACGCATCGGAAGCCCAGTTCAGTTTCGCCGCTCCCGTACTATAAAAATAGTCGGACGCCAGAGGCGCTGTAGATGCTTTCAAGTGAAAACTCGTCATAGCATGCTTGTCTGGCCATGCACAATAGCTTTCACGCTGTTGCTCCAAAAGAAACGATTTTTCCCTCTTTTTTGACAGCTATTCAAAACGTTTAATGGAAAGTGCGGCTTGCACAGTGCGTGAAAACAGCGGGCGAAGTATTTCATACATGTTTCTTAGAATATTTAAAAAATTGTTGCATGAACAGGGACCGTCGATGTCAAAGATCCCCGTGGAATAGCTTCCAGCGTTATGTTCATAAAATATAATAGAGAATTGAAATATCCAACGAGAACATTGAAAAAATCTAGTACATGTAGTTGTAGCCATGTAGTCACGTAGTTGCCACATGTAGTCATGTAGTTGTAGTCATGTAGTCACGTAGTTGCCACATGTAGTCATGTAGTTGGAGTAGTAGTAGTCAGTCACTGGAATACTACAATTGCAGCTAGGATATTGACCAGTGATAATGACATGATCTTCAGGGAATAATTTATTATAAGAACTCACTCTTTACTAAGTTGGAGTAAACGTGCAACTCAAAATACACACTACGTTGCTCAACTGTGTACAGTAACGAACAAAATTGATATCCTAACACTTGCAAAGCTGATGTTGACCCCCAGGAAAAATGTTTATACCCATTATAATTATTATAGAGCTATGGCATTGAATAGGCGTGATTCAAAATAGCAGAAATTTATCATTAGAGAAAGAAAGAGTATACCACGACGTCAAGCAAATTTCTTCGGGATTTGCGATCTTCAAAGGCGAACAGAAGACAAGAGCTGAAGATGGTTACAGTGAACGATCACGGACAAAAACAATAGGAAAGAAAACCTTCCATACGTATCTATCTCCGTTTCACGAGGATCTCTTTCATTTAAAGATAGGCACCGGACAAGGACTTTGCAGACGTAGGCTTCTTTTCAACTGATTAACTTGATATCAGCGTAGTAAGATACGCCCCATTGTCAGGTTCTAAGTTGTCGTTCCTTTGATGTTTTCGGTACCGTGAAATTCTATTCGCTGTTATTGACAAAAGTTCGCATTGTCCCTTGGCCTCTAGTTGGTTGAAAACGCCACGCCCTGATAATCTCATTTTCATCCCTCGTCATTCGGGATGGTGAACTCCTCGGGCCAATTTTCAAAATTAAGACAGTTCGAAATTCCAAACGGTTGATTTTTGAGGCTGGACACATAAGCGTCATGTGATAAAAAAAGGGACTTACCGGCAGGTTTCCTCAACATTTCCGAGGGAATGTCGCTCATATGAAATCAAAATTGCCAGCGTTGAAATAAAAAAGAAACGGCAGGAATGAAGGTAGATAGTTCGCCAAAAGCGCCGGTGGTGGGGCTACTCATGGCAGATCTTTCTCATCCCAGGCAACAGGCATGAAAATCTCCTCATTTCTATAACTTGAAAAGCTTAGCTACTTTTCAGCACTCGCACTTTTCAGTTCCGATGAACCAGAAAAGCCGGGGTGACCGATTTGAGCCTAACATTTTGCTCACTTCGGCAAGGGACGACGGAATGATTTCATCATCAGTCTCTATAATGGTGGAACTTCTGCGACTCCCTTGCCAGATCGCGGAGCATCCTCTCTGGATTTTAATCAACTACCATTGGGCCTGCGGCGAAGCGACAGGTCTGTCGTCCCAAACTCAGTTTCCGAGTCGAGTCGCTACTAAACCCTGCTGTGTGCCTTAGAGCCCGAGGCTGAGTTGGCAATTACTTTTCAGAAGCCTCCCGCTAATTAGAACTCTCTTAATTGTTTACAGTTTATCGTGTTCTAAAACCATGCGAAATGCCGGATGGTATGAAGAGGAAGGAGACTCGGCAGTGTAGTAGTTTCCGCATTTCCAAATCCCTTCTCTTCTGGCTACCGGTCGAAGACAAATAACCTTTGCAACAATTAAATTGCCTCTTTTCGACTTAAACGGAACACCGTTTGTTGTTGTCAGTTAGGAGTTGGGTCCCACCGGTTTCATTTCTTCCACGGTGCCATCCATCGGTTCAGGACCTCTCTTTTCCACGACGGTTTTTTAAGCAATTATTCTTCTTTACTCTCCCTCGGCTCGTTGCCGCTTTCCGAATTTCAATTCGTTTTATTACCTCGAGCTTCCCTGACATGATGCTCTTTTTTCATCCTTTCCCCTCATCTGCGTTGAATACCCCTGGACACCTCGTCGTCTGGGTTGTTTGTTCCTCCGCTGACACTATCTTGCTTCTGACTCGCAATGAAATTGATGATGCTGGTTTGTCGGGCCTGGCTTTGCCATCATGTCTCGCGTAATTGAGCATTTTCGCCTCAGCGATTGCCGAGAAAAACAAAAATTGAAATTGGAGTCGGAACCGAAGATCAAAACATACTTACGATTTGTAAGATGCAATACATACGAAAAGATGCAAGGTACAATGCTCACGAAAAATGGGGTCCAATTTTAATCGTGCCACTCGTCAGTCGGGCCAAATTCGAACTCCTGTTTTGGCGTCATAATTGAATCTTGATCCACTCATATTAGACAATTTAGTACATAGCTGCATTACTCCGAGATATAACTACTCGCATACCTAATGTTTTCCTCCAGCGTAGGAACGGCCAGGGAGCGAGCGATGGGAAGGCAAGGCTGTTACCGGAAGAGGGTGAAAAGTGAAACGACAAATTAGTTCATTATTTGTCGTGGGAGAGACGAAAACATAGTACGACCCCTGTTGTTATCGGAGTTTGGCAACAAATCAGGGAGAGCGTCATTTGTAAAAGGGTGCAAGCTTACACCCCACGTATGTCCGGTGGTCGAATACTATTCCGAAATTCTCTAGTCTGTTGAGGCATAATATTGTATTCAAAAATTAAGTTCAGGAAAACGATTAAATATGAACTTTTATTTCCTGTCTTTGGACCAAAGGACCACTTGAACCAAACGATCAGCTTCTCGATCAGTGCATCTATCAATCTTATTATCAACAACAATTAAGGGCCGATTCATCATCAACCAAATATCTCAAAAGCGAAGTAACGGCTTTCATATCAGTGCTCGCTACTTGTAAACTGTCAGGATCAGCATTGGAGAATGATGATTAATCACTGTTTCAACTTGAATTGGGATTTCTTCCTACTATTAGGGATGGGTATCGATACCCGATATTTGAAAACATCGATATTTTACCATCAAGCATCGATATTTTTGTATCGATACTGTGCCTCTAGATAATATCGAGTATCGATACTTCAATTCCGATATTTGGAAATATCGGCACATTATTCATACTATAATAGCCTAAAAAAAACTTGGTTTTAATATTTTTCTTCGGTTATTTTTATTTTGTGAAACACCCATCAACCGATCTCTGACTACTTATTATGGAATCTGGAATGTCAAAAAATAGGTACTGGCTTTGATACTATGTAGATTGAAAGTAGGAAAAGAAGGAGACAGGTGAGAAGGTTATATTGTGGCCTGTTACCTTACACCACACAGGACCTGCAGAAAATAATGTAAACAAAGACGATCTTTTGTTCTATTTCAGTACGATACAGTATACACATAAATGTAGAGAAAAATTGATGTTGAGAATGTCAGAAAAACAGATTCAGAGCAACAATGTGTATAATATACCTATGTATATTATAGGTATAAGTATCGATACTCGATATTAATAAATATCGATACTGCGCTTGGCCGATATTTGAAGTATCGATACCAGCCGTTCGATACAGTACCGATACAAAATATCGATACATTGTCAACGATACCCATCCCTACCTACTATGAAGTAAACATTGTTACTTAATGTAAAGTAAATTGGTATGTTATCTGATGATGATAATGACCGCAGTCAGCAGGTACATGAAGTGAGAAGAATTAAGAAAATATTGCATTTTTTCAAGCCAAGATACGATATTACAATGGACATCAAGTTTGAACTTCGTATTGATTGTTGATGACATTGGCTGTAGGAGATGCCTAATGAATGATTAAGGCCGTTATTCATAAACGTCATTCTCTGGGGACTACATAGAGTGAATCCCCGTCCCTATCAGAAATGATGATAGGTGCTCGAGTTCGACGAGCAGCGTACGACTAGCAGACGCAGCGATATACGTTCGAGTCCGATCAATACTCATTCCGTGTAGCCAACAATTACCACGTTAATGGGAAAGCTTACTCTCTTTAATTTAGAGGTGCCAGAAATAGATACCCACACAGACAGGCCCTTGAGTTCATCATTTTGAGTATAATAGTCATGGGAAGCACAGGCTAAATACTGCATACATTTTCCTCTTCGACCGACGGTTTCATCCTCCTTAACCGGCGTTCGGCGTTGTGAATAATTATCTCCCAATATAGCACCACTCGAACCATAGCAATCAGAAGGGCGGCATTAGCAACGAAAGTCTACAGCCGGTTCACACGATCAGTGACATGGAGCTGATTCAGAGGACGGAGAAAATCGTACCGGCTATGCGATCCACGGGCTGTCAGAAACATCAGCAAGCACTCATCCTAATTTTAATTCTTCGAGCTTAGAAGCTACTGATTCCTCACTAAAAACACATCATAAAAGCACCAAATGAATTTTTTTCTCCTGAGCCATGGAATTAGGAAGCAACTACTGGACATCTAAGAGGATTTTCAATAAGGGAGTAGGTACGGAGGACTTCATGCGAAAAATGAAGTGGGACAAAACCGTAAAAAATATTTTCCATCAATAGATTGCTTTGAATTTTTAATAACATTCAATTAAGTGAGTAATTATAATAATAAACTCTTTAGGGGATTACTTGAAGAGAATATCCACTTTATTCGTCGAATATCTATTATTCTCCGAATAAAATTTTCCAAGGGTACGTTGACACGAAAATTCAAAGTCTACATTTCCAAAGAACTAATTACTCGGCGAATAATGTTTATTCGATGAATACGCTGAATTGACGAACCCACCCTTAGATCATCAAAATCGCGGTTTCGAATATTTCGTAAGTTCTTCAAGAAAAACAGCCCGTTTTCCGTCCTCCTTGAAGGCACTTTGGAATACTGAACCAATTTTGATCATAGAAGGCTTCTTCCGTTCAAATCAACTCCATAAAAGGTAAATAAGAGCAAAAACCTCGAATTCATTATAGTGAGAGGTGATTGTTACGAAATTTCCTGAAACTCCGTCCTAAGGCATCTCAACAAGGTTAGGTACCTAATAACACAACGCCTTAACAACCTCGGTTGGACACTTTTACCAAGTGGGTTATTGGTTGGGAAGGATGCCAAAAATCTATAGGTACCTACTCAAAAACTCGGAATAAATCAGATTCAACAAATGACCGTTCTTCCACGCAGACTTTTCCTGTCCTGACTACAATAATAAAGTCAGGATTTACAACAGAAGAGGTGGCACCAGGCATATGAACCATCCGGCGTTATGAAACTGAATCTGAGTAGGCAATCATTTCAGCCTACCACGAGGAGCTTTCAATGGAATGAATCTCATGAAATATAGGACCATAGAGAGAATGGGCGTAGATGTAATTCGTTATCTGACGATAAATGTGCAACCCACGGCCGGCAAGCGGATGAGGTCGGACTCTCAAAGTGATATTTCAATAAGATTAGCCCCAATCGACCCCGAACAGGGAACAGCCTTATCGTTGCGGATGGCAGAGAAGTACAAAGTTATTAGGCAGAGTTGGGGCCCAAAGAGGGATCGCTATTATCGACAGAACTATTACTTTTGGAAAGGTGTCTCAAGTGATAAACAAGAAGCGAGCACGCAATGCAGTACCGAGCATCTGTTCGACTACTTTCTTCTCTGCCTGCAATCGAAATATTGTCCTTCCGTAGTTTTGGACCAGACGTCTCAAATGAACGAGAATAATTTATTTTAAAATCATCAAAATTCAGGTAACTCGTGATTCTCTATCAGTGGGACTTGCACCAATTCGCCTGGCTCGTTCTTGAAATTGGTGGCTCTGTTGATAGATACGTAACGAGTAACTAACGATTCCTTCAGGGCCAATTTCACCAATTTTTTCTCACTAAAGTTCCTATCTCGTTAGTTACTGTTGGTCACGTACCTACCCATGAACAAAGCTACCAAGGAGTCTGTATTGTAAACTAGTGAAGAATTTTCTGGTGAAACTGGCCCTCAGCAGATTAGTCCCGGACAGGTCCCCGTCACTTTGCTAACGACGCTAAACCAATCCTATCTCATAACTCGAATTTGTTCGCTACTATTTCCGGAAAATTTTCAGATTACCAGTTAAAACAGACTTAGGGCCGAGGAACCTAAAAATAAGGGTTTTTTCGATTTCCGCTGTAAAAATCGTTAAATACCGATAAGTTTAAATTTTTTTGAATTACGTGCTAAGTTCTTGAGAGGGCTGATTTCAAGAGAGTGAGATCTGTTTTTCTCTGCGAATTTTGATCATACTTCTGCATAATTTTCACTTTCAAAATTTTTTTTCGATTTTCTGACTCCAATGTAACTTCCGGACGCCTTAAAGTATTTCTAGTGGTTGATCAACATTCGGGGCTCGCTTCCCCAATGTGGAACTAGACACTCACGTGACCAAGAGTGACAAAACTCAGTTTTTATAATCTCGTTCAAAAATGTGAAATCGGTCCTTAGCTCACTGATCTACCAACCGCCTCACATTCATTACGAGATAAATACAAATAGTCAAAATCTAGATACAACGTTATATTCAGGAAGGGTCCAAGTAAAGGGGTGAAAAGTTTAAAACCCCATAACGACTTGCCCATGGGTTGGCAACTTTCAAGGAAGACAGTTTCCTGAAGATGAAGGCCTCGAACTGGGGACATTTTTTAATTCCCTTCCTTTTACCAGAATAAGTTTCCAAGTCCAAGTGCACTTGGAGTTTGAGCTAATTTAAAAGTCGAAACTGGGCCACTCAGGGGCGGTTTTTTAAAATTCATTTTAGGGAGCAGACATCCAAGGACCAGGCATCCAGATTTGAAGATGCTTTTTGGGAACACCATGCTGAAAATTCAATAGCTTCTGATAAAAACATGAAAAATCTATTTTTTTTAAGCCGGTTTTACACGGTAGGTACTTCGTTCATAGAGTTCACTCACTATCGTAAACGCGATGCGGCCTTTACTTTTCAAATTCAAAGTTAAATTCATGGAGGCAAAAAAGTAGGTACCTACCCTGCGCGCGTTATGAGAACCAGTGGCGATAAGTCATTAGCGCATCAACAAAGAACCTTTGTATTGTGATACGCTGCTCTACTCCACCCGCAGGACTGCACGAGAGAGAAAACAAACGAAGCCTCACAGAGTTTTCCTTTGATTAATGGCATTCTTATTGTACGATTTCACATTCTCTCAACGTTCCCAACATCAAACGTATTTGCATAAAGCTGCACGTAATTTGATTTCCTCTGTAGCTGAAACGACTCTTTCAAAAAGTTGTTCTGCCCGTGACAATCGTCCGCTGGGCCAGACCTCGAAGGCCTCTAATTAAAGAACCAGCCGCACCACCATGGACCATCATCTACTTCACTTCTAACCAAAAGTAATTGCCCACTTTTCACGAGAGCATAACGTTTTCGGGAAGAAGTCACTCCCTCTCTCGAACCCACGGCCTGCGGAGCCGACGAATGTATTCGCTCGCCTAATTAAATTCCAGAGGGAGAAAAACCTTGCACTTCGCACCTTCTGCCATCTTCATTGCAATGGGGTAACTAATTCAATGCAAAGCGTGAAACTTGTTTCGAGCATTGAGATGCGCCAAAGAGAGCGAGCGCGGTTATGAATTATAAACAGCCGTAAAACTGGAACGTACGAGGAAGAGTTGTATTTGAATAAAGAGGCTCCCTAACGAGGCGTCGCTCAATTGTCACTTACCCACTACCGCGGAGTAATTTCTTTTGATCGTCCGTACGAGAATATTTAAGCGAAATTAGATTTGCTATCTGGGCGGTAAAAGTTGGAAAAAGTTTCAACCACGGGCCTACTGTGTGAATAATGTGCCAGGAATGTATAATATTCAAAGTTTCTCGGAGTCGACGTCAAACCATTTCCACCCGGTCGGGCCCTGAATTCGTTTTCGCGGAATATTTCTCACGAGGAAGCAAAAAGTGACCTTTTTCAAATGAGTTCTGTTGAGTCCGCAGACGTTCAAATAAAAATGGGGATTAAAAGCTAAATAAATATCAAAAATACAACTCACCGAAGACGGTCATTTTCTTCCATCCCGAGTCAGATTCGTTGTCAAAGGAAGTGACAAGGCACTTGTAGCTGCCTGTGAGCTCAGTCGTTGGCATGATGATTTTTATCGATTTATGCAAGTAGGCTGGGTTTTCGGATGCCTCGAAGCCCATGTCCAAACGGCCTTCAAGTATTCCGGAGACTCTTGGATCCATGCCAGCGATCCATTGGTAGACTGGCGTTATTTCGGTTTGAAAATACCATTTCAATACCAAACCGTCTTTTTCGGGCTCTTCTGAGTTGATGGAGTAATTGCATTCGAGGATCACTGAGGCAGAACCGTTCTTGACGACGGATGGTACTGTGATGCTATTTACTTTGACTTCTTGCCCTGGGGACAGAAAAAGAATAGCAAAAGTCATTGAGTGATAGTAATATTACCTTTGGGAAAAATAAATTTATTGGTAAATGGGCTACTGCACTGGAGATGATCTTTTTGGAAGGGAGACAAAACGTAATGAGGTTATGCGTTTTAGTAATGTAACAGTGGTTTTTCATTATGACCATGCAGGTTTTGCGACTTCCTGACCCCGCAAGATCGTAAATGACGGGTGTATTATGTGGGGATAATTATAGAATGATGAAGGGATGAATCAGCAGTGATATTCATTAGGCTCCTGTCAAGAACGTTAATGGTGATATAATTAACCTCTTCCCTACTCTGCACATAGAGAACTGCAGCAGAAAACTTGACGGTGATGTCTCAACGATAGCAAATTAGGTCATCCTCGTACAAGGGGAATGTAAAAACGCTGCTAAGTAGATCAGTGGCATGTGCAGATTAGTTTTCGCTATGTCCGAAGAACTCTGCAAATTTTGCACAGGGGTTCATTTTTCGATTGCTAAGACAAACTTCACGATATATCGGTACTCCTTAAACTCAGAATTTAGTTGTTATTATTCTATAATTTCAGTATAAATTTGTATTTTAGAGGGGGATTTAGAGAAACGTTTTTTCAACCCGGCAAAAAATAATCATCCTCTTTGCTTGATAATTACTTACCTATCTATCTTTTCAACGCAGCAGATCGTTTAATTCCGTTAAATTCACCATTTAATCTATTCTTAATCACCTTCATTATTAACTGAATAATAATAATTATTAAATTCTCTGAATAATGAATGAAATCAAAAATGCCTCAGAACCATTGTTAAAGCCTGACTCGCTTTCGTGTTGCCAAGCGCAACTGGTCGTAGTGTGAGTGCGTCACCTTGTTGGTGTAATAGGCTAGTGGTCGTAAGTAGATCAATCAACCGTATCTAAGAGCCGAGGCCAAATTCTCAAATTTTTTCGATTTTTGTTTTGCTGATTTGTGTAATGCGACCAAATTCTTAAATTGAAGATATCGGGAGGACAGAAGTTTTTGTGGGGATTCCAACGAGTGGAAAACGATTTTTTTGGCTCTAGTCGTTTTCGAGTTATTCAGAATTGTAGAAATTTTAAAAAACTCAAAAATGTCTCACTAAAACTGCAATAACTCCTAAACGGTTAGAGCTACCGCCGTGGCGATGGTCTCATTCGATTCGGCATAGAAAAATCTATAGAAAATGATGCGTCACATGCCTATGTTACAAATTTCCAGAAAAGCACGAATTTTTTACCTCTTCAACAGCTGTTTTACTGGCCTTAAAATTAAGGTAGGGTTCTGTCGAGACGTTAGGACCAACTAGATACGGAACTTGATTTTTGGTAAAAATTTCTAAATTTTTCAATAACTCCTTCCCCCTGAAAAACCCCGGACGGCGGACGGCGTACGGCGGACGGCGGACGGCGTACGGCGGACGGACAAAAATTTTTTATTGCAGATATGGATTCTACACCCCTTGAAACGTAAACCAACAAATTTTCAGGGGGTGTTAAAAATTTTTTTTTCCTGACCGATTACAAAGGTTCATTTCTTAAGAAAAATGAACCAAAAATATATATATAAGTACCTCATCATCTTTTTGGGCCATTAACTTTCAATTATTTTAAGTCAAATGCCATTTAACAAAATGTTTTTATTATATTCCAATCAGTCAAGGATGGTCCAATCAGTCGTGGATCGGTTTCCCCATGAGTTTTGCTCGAACTAGTTCAATAGGAACATGTCAGCATTTCAACTCGTATGGTACGATAAGCAGTCGTAAACTTGAACAGCACCTAGCCCTTGGGAATCGCATCGCGGAAGCGCGGAGTAGTGTAATAACTTACACCTCACACAGGGCGAAAAGTAGCCCGAAAAGAAAGAGCTGGGGTTGGAAAATTATGGTAGTTTGATAGCCGTAATGTGTGTTTAGCAGTGCTGCCATAGAGCCAGGGTTGGCGTGCACCGTTTTTCGCTAGGGTGACAAATGGGATGCCTTTACCTACGATCACGCACGCACTCAGTGGCTGAATGTACCTTTAGCACATAAAGCCCCGGACTTTTTCACTTTAGTCAATTACAACTGCGGGTCAGTTAACCATTTCGCAGGTGGGAGGAAATGGAAACCATTCGAGGGCTAAAGGCTAGTGATACGTCGACAAGTCATGAATGGTGCATGATATCGAAGGTCCGTCCAGAGGTGGTCAATGTTCAACATTGAAAACTATTGAAAAGAACACTACCTATATTGAATTGGATATTTATTCAAAGGTGAACATAGGTGACAACGCCAGTATTGAATTAAGCAAGGGAGTAACCAATGGATTATTTCCAACGTAATAAAAACGTTGATCAGTTTTTACGCTAAGGTAAACGGTAGGAACACTGAGCTGCAATGCATTTTTATCTCTTAATGATTTACCCGTTCAATCCGAACTCAGAAGATTGTGTCGTAACTGGAACATTATCAAGCCCTACCATCCTAACAACATACCCTTCTTTTGATGCAACATTATCGTGGACATTCCCTTCGAACATAGCATCGTCTCTGGCCCGTTTGCAACTCGATCCGTATCAGCTTCGAAAAGAGAGGAACGGCGGGGAATTTTATTTGACGGGACTGATTCAATCTGAGTCATTCTCCAGCGAACAAAACGCTGCCAAGTTCCACCCTTATCCAGATGGTGTTCAAATGTATAAGGGATTGTGAAAAAAAGAAAGAAGTGGCATCGACCGAGGCTGTCTTTCCAATGTTTTTGTGCCCTTATATTATTTATTCGAACTTTTTCCTACGGATTATATAATATTAACCGGCGCTACTTGTGATACGTTTTCGTATTGAACAGATAATCAATGCTTGACCATATTCAGCCCATTCCGAATCCATCGTATTAAACTGAATCAAACTCAAGAACAGACTACAATATTAACTACGATAAGTAATACAGCCATAGAGCATTAGAGCAATGGTCACCTATCCACCATGCTATAGTTACTTAAAGCTGGCAAATCACTTCATTCGGATGGTGTGATGTGAGACGTTCGCGACGCTTTCTTTATTCTAGAGAAAATATGAAGAATATGCATCCTGCGTATAGGTGACGAAATATGCATCCCGCAAGAAATGAAACTGAGTAATTCCTTTTTCCTCTTCTTGAAGAACATTGAATTTTAAGTTTAATGGAGTTTGAAGCATTAAAATCGGTCCAGCTACTAAAACACCATTAAAACAACCAACATTAAAATCTAGGACCTTCTTTACTAAACATAAATGTTTATTCAAAACTCTCCTAGGACGTTTTCAGGTCTTTCGGAGTTTTAAATCCAGTTTTATCACAGCATAGCCACCGACGCGTTGAGCTTATTTGAAATCGTATTGATGGTTCGAGTGAAAGTGTCCCAGTGAGTTCACAATAATTGCTCAGAATTACTTTCTGAATAATCCTCTATTCTTTGTACCTGTCCGTCCAGGTTGACTAGAAGTCACGCGAGTTGAAGTTTGATTTCCAATAGACGTTTTAAGGAGAAAGTAACTCCACTCAAATAACAGTAAATCGAAAGCAGTGGGGGAAAAAGTTCAACCGACTCGGTAGGGTTTCCAATAACCCTCCAGCACAGTGGACCCTACCCCTGAATGCTAGGGTGTGCTCGATAACGTGCTGCCAAGTTGAGGGGAAATAGACAGACCAGGCAGGTCCCATTAGTAATCGAAACACAGGAACCGTCTTTGCCGACCCTGATGCGGCCATTAAACCGCAGTTGACATCATCAGGAATATTGAGCGATAATTTGTAGCAGGAATTTTATATTGTGTTCCGAGTTTGGCGCTGGGATTTTCACGTGGACACAATTGCTGGGCGACTCGAAGGCCTGCCAACTTCAGTTTCGAAACAGAGAATCGCGGAAACACCAGAGGGGTCAGGAAGGGAAGAAGCGCCTAGTTTCCGAGCCTTGTATGGAGTGCGGTACTTCCATTACTGCCTCTAATTGGGCACAACTCCCGACGTGGGCCGAATACTGCGGCTCCCCATCTCCACCGTACAGCTGAGTTGAGTTGCCTCGGATATAGTGGAAAAGAGATCAGGTTTTCCGGAAGAAAGTTACCCGAAGGAAACGACGTTTTAGATAGATTGGAGAAAAAGTCTCCGTGATTCTTGCACTTGGTTACAACTCTATTTCAAATTGCGTATTAAACCCACGAGAGAAGCCACAGATTCGCGCTTCTCTCTGAGAAAACCATCATTCCCCAGTGGGGTTAGAATGAGCCGCATGATGGAAATGAGACCAGTCAAGTTCATTACTTGACGACTTATTTATTTATTCATTCATTTTGCCGACAACCAACCATTTTTTTAACTTGAAAGAAAAAAATAGGTACCTACCTAAGGAACGGTTTAAAGTTTGTTCAGTGCGGCGGATCCCAAAATGGATTTAAGAGCTCATACGTTGACTTTTAATGCACAGACCTTCAAGCTGCGCGAGGTGTTTAATGAAATAAAAGCCTCCACAGGCTTTCCAACTCCATCTCATCCGCCCAGTATGCTTGGTATATTCCTCCAGCTGCCAGGTAGAACTTCCAACTCCACAACATCTAAACCCCCAACCTCAACTCCAAAGGGTCTGTTTCCCTTGTGGACATTAAATCGTTTAGGTGTTGAGTTATGCCTTCTGCCCAAGCCCAAGCCGTATACAACCAAGATTCTCTCCCTGAGTTCTCCCACGCACCTCTCCGTCATTTCCTATACTGTGAGGTGTAAAATGCTTTTTGCTCTACTTTACTTCTTCCAGCCTAGCACACCTATCGTGAATTACACTTTCTGTTGTTCTATTGTTCTTCTGAATGCGTAGGTCTGAGCATTCCGTATACGATCCGCTCTCGTACGTTTAAATGCCAAGAAACTCTATTATTCACGTTAAGTATTGAAACTTACCCGGTCTGCTCAGATACGGGGTGGTCCCCGATCTTTATGTTCCGAGAATCGAACTTTTCAGTGCTGGGCATTTTTTCAACACTTCCGAATTAAACGAAATTTGAAAGGGACTTTAATTTGCCTGCATTAGGCATGAACTAAAATTCATTGAACCAGCCTCATCAGGTATTCTTCCCTCGTACAGAATCACAAGGAATTCTAGTTTCATAAGCGAGCTTCATTTCAATATAACCTGCTGAAAATATTTGGATCGCTGTCACGTACATAATATAATCTTACCACCCTTCTTTCACTAGAGGGGAATGCTCTGCTAAAAATAAGTTCTCCGCTCTTTGCATGACATTGTATATATGATAATGAAGTCAACAGAATCCCCACGGCCCGGATTATATCTATAAGAACGATATTGCTCGAATATGCCTCTCACAACGAGAGTAAGGACATCATTCCATAATATAGGATTAGGTACGCCTCGACTCTTCAATAAGCAATTACACGATACAACCCAAATTTGCTGCGTTACGTAACATACGTAATCGATTAGCGCATATCACTGGTTTTAAATTTTGCCGCAACTAGACAGTTCTCAAAAATTCTTGATTGTTATTCGAGAGTTTTTGCAGCTACATTTCCACGTCCCGTAACTTAGTTAAAATTACGCATCTTGAAAAATAATATTGGATAGCTTGAAGAATAATCGGAGCATAGTATTTTTATGTAAGATGCGTTATTTTAACTAAGATACATTACCGAAACACGTGGTTGCAAAAACTCCTAATAATAACAGTGAAAAATCCGAGAAGTTATTTTCTAATGCCATATATCGGTGGAGAGGGAAACATTTTTTCAACTTGGACGATACCCGGCGCTCGATTGTCAGAGAGACATTCAATTCATTGAGACCCCTATATGAGGTTAAAGAGCATGCACAGACGACCTTTGTACATTCGTAATAACGCACAATGCTGGTACCCTCACGACCGAAGAGCAGTAAATCGTGAGCCATCGTTTGTCCGAGGGAAGTATGAGACCAGCAATAAATTTTGCACGGGCGACAGAGCATCAAGTGCTCAATAGAATTTTCGGAAACAACTCAGTTCATCAGAAAATTTAGAGGTTTGTTCGCGCAGTTCATAGTCGCAGTTCCAAACGGTTCTGAGCATGCGTAGTCCAGATTTGCCAAAAATACGCTTATATTTCTAAAAGGCAAAAGGCAAAAAGGCATTGTGCATGAGAGAACCTTGGGGAAACCTGCTAAGATCCAATTTCCCCGAACTTTGAACACTTGGATTAGCTTAGCATGGTGCTTATTTGCTCTTGGTGTCTGATCCATCAGCAAAGATTTCATAATCAACTAATGACCTAATCGTTATGTTAAGCTAACCTACAGAAGCTTTGCGTTGCAGAGGCATTCCTGAGTCCTGGGTCAGGTAACTAAAGGAAAACAGTGGTGGAAGGTGGATGTGGTGCGGATTATTCGCAATCCCGGGGGGCAAAGGAAAGTCAAAATATTATTGTGTTACCACCGCCTCGAGCCAACCAAGAAAATCGTCTATGCTGCCGGCGAAGTGCTTCTAGTTGATGCAGACATCTAATTCATGGTAGGTGTATAAGAGGCTCTAATGCCCTCGAATCCTCAGCCTGCTCTTGCTTCGGAATCCCATTTTTGAAACTCGGGAACGAACGAACCGGAGTAGCCAAGCCTAGATAAAAGCCCTTGGTAACGAGGTTTACTCATGGACCCGTAAAGGATGGAGGCTGAGTCCCTAATCCAAGCGTCTTAGAGCTCAGTCCTCTGACGCTTTTCCACCCAAGTGAAGGTTTTTCACCCTCCGCCTAGGACCCCTTGAGGAGAAAGCTTTTGCCGCTAATGATCTTAAAGTCCTTGAGTCAGACGGCAGTGATCGCGAGACGTTTAATTCTCCACCTTGCATATTCATGAAGGAAAAGCTGATAGTCTCCACCGCTGGAACTGGAAGTCCAAGCAGGGGCCCATAACTAAACTGCTAATACGGGATTAATAAAGCTCAACCAGCCGTAGACACTAGCAGCCTATTGCTAAATCCACCATGGGACCGATGCATCGCCATTCGCGAATAGCTCAATGCATTTCCACGCTCGACCAGTGCGTCGTTACAGTTGGATGCGCTCCCGATTGAATGGACGGCATTGAGCGTTTCGCATAGCGCCAAACCGTACAGCTCAGTCAGATGAGTTGGTCTGAAATGCTGCACTGTCCACCTCATCTCTCATTGCTAAAATATAATGTATCATGACTACTTGGAAAGATGAAAATCCGCATACCTATTGATCAGACAACTGTTCAAATATTACCGCCCAGTATAGGTCTGGTATCAATTGAAACAGAGGCGAGTTCAGTTCCTCGTAACGTAGCGGAGAAATTATCAGCAGGAGTATTCGGACGACTACATTTACGCCTATGATGGTGGTACGATCCTTTTGTTGGTATAACCCTGCTCTGCTTCCGTGAATTCCGTAATACTGAATCCTAAAAATACTCGAGTAGTAGTGGTAGCCCACTATTTTTGTCTCGAATGAATTATCGACCCGAATATAATCAATATTTTCGAAATCAAGACAACTGAGGTCACACAATTGTCTCTCTAAAAATAAGGGTGAAATCCTAAATTTTGATGGTCCACCTAGGGTGTTGACGCTTATTGCTTTTATGACTGTTGATGAGATCTCAACTTATCTCATTTCGCAATATACCTATAGTTGATTTTGGGGTTTTGTAACAAACCTGAGGTAGGCAGATGTTGCCTCCATAGACTCTTTTCTAAGCCCAGACAAAGATGCAATAAAGCGTCAAAAGCTCGGCGAAAGAGCAGGAGGACTCCCTTTATGACATCAATCCTGATTTTGCTAGTATTTGCTATTTATGCAGTTATAATAACTCAAGTTCAGGAGTTCACCATGAAGAGCCAGCCAGAATCGTTTGATGTACTCGGACTCCTCAATTGAGGGATCCCTCAAAAATATTGAGATAGAAAATATTATTTAAAATGGTGAAGGTGAGGTTTTTTGATATTGCTAATTTAATCCAGAATGAGAATTCAACTGGGTGCTGATCAGTAGAAATTGCAAAAAACGAATCCCATGCCATAGCACTTTTAAGTCCTAAAAAGCCCTCACTTAGCAATCACCGTTAGTCATTAATGAAGGAGCCAATTTTTCAACATAAAATCGGAATGAGACTTGGTAATGCTCCATCTGAATCACCATTAGAGGCCGACGAAATAATCACCGTTTTTTTGCCCGACCCAGCCATTACGGTGCGAATTTTCGGTATAAAACCGAGGCGCCTAATACCTACAATAAGCTTTGCTTGCCAGCTTTCTGTGCGAAATATTTTATCCGAGCAACGAGGAAAAATACGAAATTTGCCCCCGTTTTATTAGACCTCGCGCCTCTGTTTCCGCAGCGCCTAACAAGAAAATATGGCTTGGCAATACCCAGTGAGTAAGGGAGGGGAAGCGCTCACTCGTGATCTAGCGCGCCTAATACTTGAAAATGAGTAAAGAAGAATTGGCCATAACAGCGACGTATTTCTCCCATGGATAAATAGTATAATATGGTTTTATAGATGAAAATAAAGGCACGAGTAAAGGAGAGGGAAAATTTTTTCATCATGACTTGTGCGTTTAAGGGACATGTGAAGAGAAAAACGCCTAATAGTTTCACATATTTTTTTGTTTATTTTTTTCCATCTTTGCTTTTATTTTTGGAGAGCCGATATCCCCATACCTCTTGACACATACACCGGAAACTACCAAATCCCATGATGGATAAATAATTCATTTTCAATTTTTACCAAGTGTTGGACGGTTCACTCTTCACCCGGATTGTTTGAAGTGGTAAAACGCAATAAAAATAAACTTCCAAAGTGAACCCGTCTAAGCACCCGTTATCTGCTCTTTCTCGTTTCCGAGTTTTCATGTTACAGGAACTCACGGGGAACGATTGGCGGCTAACGGGGAACATATATAAGATGAAAAAAGAGAGGTAGGTAAGTGAAGAGAAAGAAAACTTTCTTGAAGTCCACCCATGTTCTACAAACATGCGGGATAGAAGGTTCTACCTCAAACGAGCTGAGCTGAGGAAGAATTTTTATAATTGGTCGTGCAGGGAAAAGTTCTATTTTTATGAGGGTTAGCACGTAGTGCTACAGGGATTTACACAAACTTACTGGTCTTTGAGCATTTTTGGAAAAGCTCGCTGAAGGTGAATTTTGCCTTTTTTCACATGATAGTTTTGATTTCGAATCTTTTGAAAACTGAGGGCCGGATTACCATTTTTTTAAAGCTAGATGTATCCTAGAACGCTTGCATCAACTAATTTCCAAACAATTTTCAGTATGCCGGCCGATGAAAATATGTCCTTGGTGAAATGTAGTGCAAGCGTCCGAGTTTACCTACTTAATGCCTACTCTCACGCTCCTGGAACAAACCCATTGAATTGCCAAACCGGCCCTGATGGAGGGCCTAACAGGTACTTGAGAAATGTAGGTCCTACTTTCAAAATCAAATAGGCAGACACCAACTTGTAAGATAGGTACCTAGTCAAATTATCTCCAGGGTCCGTTATTGAGAACTGTTTATTTGCTATTTGTCATCTCAAAAATGAGAACATTCAAGCTTAGTTTCTAAAAAAATCTAGAACATTTTGAAGAAGCAGTAAGTAAATAGTAATTAGTTAGTTATCCATCTTGAGTTGGGGTCTGTACGGTCTGCTCCTGTCTAAAAGCACCCCCCCCCCTTCTGTTCCAATGGAGTCCGAGTTTGAATACATTCGTTATATTCATGATTCATAGAAATTTTTCATCCTAACCAAAGCCCTGATAAATTATAGGAGCACTTAACCATGAATAACCGAAGGTCGTCATAACTCATTGGGTAGGAAAAGTTTCATCACTGGGTCGTCGAAGTACTTGATGTCCTTTTAGGTTCCTCGAAGAGGGAACTTATGAGCTGCGGTGGATGGACGAACTCTGCCCAAACCGCACAGTTCGCACCCTCGATGCGACCCCCAAAACTCTGAACGAGTGAGAGAACCAGTTCATGAGGGGTGTGCCTAGACTCAGACTTGAAAACAAGACCACTTTGAGTGAAGCAGCGGAGGGTCCATGGCCACCAGACCTTGAGCCACCTATTCCTACCAACCCGACAAACTTCTAATTACACCTGCAGCCCACTTCATTTCTCAGTCTGACCCTCCTACTTCACGATCCTTTCTATGCATACCCTCAAACTCATCCCGGAAGTCCTACGGATTAACCAAGATCAGGAATTAATGGCCGTCCCTCGCAACCTCGATATATATGAATATTAGAGAAGCGTCAATGGGAAAACGAATTGAAACCTCCTAGATTACTACGGGTGGACTTGAATAAAACCAACTCAGTTGCTAAAATGAAGAATGCAGTTAAATTGAAACATTGATCTATGATTTGGTGCTCAGACGGAAATATTCGAATTTGTACTTATAATCGGCAACATCACAAAATAGAATACACGTTGCTTGAATGGGGGTTTATTGTTATGCCATAACAACACGCGCTGCGGCTAAAATAACGGCCAGGAAAGCGGCCCCTGTAATTTCGTGGCATGACTACAACCGCTCATTGACTTGATACCATAGTCAGGGTATTTCGTTGAGAACAGAGTCATTATTTTTCTAATATCTTCGACCCCCGGAGTCCCGTCAAACCGTTCTCCTCTCCATCCCACATACCCAGGCCTTATTTTGCTAATTGCCTGATCCTATGGATATGTTTACTTTGGCGCACCTCCATCATTGTTTGTTATTAATTGAACTGTTTCTGAGAAAAATAATCATGAATGTGTATGTTTAAATTTATAATAATGTTAAAATTGGTCAGATGAGACGGTCCGAGGGATTAGGAAAGTAAAGGTTGTCTACGATCTCTTGTCTTCTCGTCTCGCAATTATGTTTGATACCCTATCAAAAAAGGACAGAAACAAAAGTATTTTTAAATAGCTTTAAAAAGCTCTTGATACTTTTAAGCATTTAATGTTTTTAATTTTTTTCAAGCATTTACTAATGCAAAAGCATTCAACGCATCTCCAGAAATGTTATTTATAATATGTTATTTAAGATGTTATAACATTTTTGTTATCTTGCAGACACATTATTCCATCCAATTTTCGAAATGGAACTCACAATCGGACGCCTTTACTCTTCAATTTAATTCATCTTGATTGTTTCTCAATGTTTACATAAGTTCCTCTATAAAGGGTTCCGAGTTGTTGGCCGACGGGAAAATAAGCGTCCCATCCTCGGCCAACTTGGGATTGAGCGAAGCTCCACCACCCGAAGAGGACAAGGAAAGTTTCGCCTTTTCCAACTGATTATGTTAGAGAACTTGATTAAACGATTTACCACGCATTGCGCTTGAAAGGAGTTGTATAAAAAGAGCCGGCGGGCTTGAATTTAAAAATGGGGAGAGTTTTCCATTCGATCTCCTTTCGAAGAAAGTCTATGGAGCTTCGTTTGTCGGTGGAGCACGGTTTTGTTTTGCCTGCGTTCAGCTCAGAATCCGATGCGCGCAAAACTCTTTCCGCAAGAAGACGGAGGTGTCTGCCAAGTTTTCAGCTATATCGGCAAACCCTCGTCTCGTCCTGCTTTCATTTCCTTCCAGATATTGTCCCTTGCAGGGGAAATGTAGCGGAAAACTTCCAGCCGGCGGCTCCCCCCACCCTCCGGCCTTCGGTTGCATTCTAAACCTCCATCCAACTTGCTCCGTCAAGAACTCTATATACACAGATATCGCTTCTCGGCGCTATTGAAGAAGATTTTTAACCGACGCTGCAGGGTTAGGATCTTCGAGAGCTTCCTGAACCTTCTGGCCTTTTATGTGATGGTTTCAATCAAGTGAATTCATGCGGCAATCATGGCCCTTATTGATATAGAATCTATTCAATAGCTTTGAGCACAGTTTGTAGGATGTCTGATGGCACTATTAAATTTTCTCCTATAGCATGTATTTTGTCTGAGAGAGGGATTGAAATAGCGCAGTGCGCAAACTATTCAACGGTGAGCGGAAGAGCGCTTTAAAGTCTGCACAGACGCAAATATTTTTTATAATTTAACAAGCATTTGTTCTGAAATGAAGAGGTAAGATATTTTGCTATGATTATTAAAGTTTAGTTTTATGTATGGGTCTCCTACGTGGTGTGGTACCTACTTAATCTCACACGTAAGGGAGAAAAACTATTATAAAAGAATTGAGGAAAAACGGATGTATTTATGCGAGTACAAATTCTCGATCAGAATCGGATAAGAAAAACAGCACGCGAAAAAACAGCAAAATCCAAGGCCGAAGCCAAAACAAAACGAAAGTCTAGAACCTTCCCGTTGTAACAGTTCGTGCGTCTCCAGCAACGCCTGTGTGCGTCGCTAGTGTCGCAACCGGGCTGGGCTGTTTTCTAGATTTGGTGGCTGACGCCACATCATCCTCCCTCTACGAAACGACGAAGTCGCCCAGATGAGCTGGAAACCGAACGCGACGGCCGCTGGCCGTTCGGCGGGCTGGAGCAGGAGCGTTTGAGATCGGTGGTCTTGCCGGTTGCTGCGGCGAGGCTAGAGTCACAGGAACCCAAGGCTCTGATGATTCCTCGCGGACCGCAAATGCTGGCTTCAGTCGATCTCGCGTAACTTTGACCTGGTGTCCGCGGACTACAATCACGAACGTCTTGGATGCTCGTTTGACCACCTTGTGAGGTCCGGAATAAGGGCGCTGCAGAGAAGTTCTAACTGCGTCGTTGCGGAGATAGACGTGGGAGCAGAAATCGAGTTCCGGGTGGGTGAACGTTTTATCGGTCGTGTGCCACGAAGTAGGTGACGATCGAACGTTGTCAAACAACTCGTGGAGACGTTGGACGTAATCTGACGGGTTGGGCTCCGGGTTGGGATTGGTTTCGAAGAATTCCCCTGGCAGTCGTAGCGATGTCCCATACACAAGGTTCGCCGACGAAGTGTCTAGATCCACCTTGACCGAGCTGCGTAAGCCGAGAAGTACGACGGGTAGCTCTTGCATCCACCTTTCTGGTCGGTCCGTACGTGCCATAATAGCAGCCTTCAGAGCCCTGTGCTGCCTCTCCAGGAGTCCATTCGTCTGGGGATGATAGCTTGATGTGTGGCGGATCTCGATTCCGAGAATAGAGGCGACTTGGTGGAAGAGGTTGGATGTGAAGGAACGTCCTTGGTCGGTTACCATCGTAAGAGGTGTACCAAATCTTGCAACCCATCCATTAAAAAACGTGAAAGCGACTGTTTCTGCCGTCTGATTCTCCATGGGGAGTGCCTCAATCCAGCGAGTGAAACGATCCGTGCAGGTCAGTAGGTATGTTGCACCACGCGACGGGGGAAGGGGACCAACCACATCGACATGGACGTGGCTAAAACGTTCATCTGGGAGAAGAAACTTCACCAACGGAGATTTCTCATGGCGTTGGACTTTGGCAAGCTGACACGAATGGCATTGGCGAACCCATCGGGCGATATCAATTCGCATCCGAGGCCAGACGAATCGGTCTGAGATCATTGCAGATGTCGCTCTCGTTCCAGCATGTGAGATGCTATGGAATTGCCGGAAGATACTGTATCGGTACAGCTCGGGTACAAACGGACGAGCGCGATCGGTCGAGATGTCGCAGAGAAGTTCAGATCCTTCAATCGCTATTTTTCTCAATTGAAGACTGGATTTGGAAGGGGTTTCCAGTAGGTCGCGAAGTTCGACGTCTGACGATTGGGCTTCCGCAAGTTCTTCAGGTGACACTGTGCGACGGACGATGGCTTCTACCCGCGAGAGAGCATCGGCTGTAACGTTGGCGGTGCCTTTCACATAGCGAATATCGGTGGAAAATTCACTGATGTAGGAAAGGTGGCGCAGTTGACGTGGGGAAAGTCCATCAGCCTTTTTCGTGAACGCGTGAGTGAGGGGACGGTGGTCCGTATAAATCGTGAAAGGTCGGCCTTCCAGGATATACGAAAAATAGCGGATGGTTTCGTAGACGGCGAGAAGTTCGCGATCGTACGTCGAGTAACGGGCTTCCGTTGGCGAAATTTTTCGAGAGAAAAAGGCAAGGGGCAGTTGTAGACCATTGACGAGTTGATGAATAGCACCACCTATCGCGACCTCTGAGGCGTCTGCGCTCAGGGACAGTGGGGCATCTGGTTCGGGGAACGACAAGACGATATCCTCGCTGAGAATGCGTTTACAGGATTCGAACGCCTCCTCCATTTGGGATGTCCAAACGATGGGTGTGCTCCCGTGGAGTTGATTTTGCGGGTGAAGTGGTGCTTGCAGTTTCGCCATGTCTTTGTGGAGATGATGATAAAAATTTATCATGCCCAGAAACCGTTTCATTTCACGCACAGTCTTCGGTTTTGTGTAGTTCCGGATGGCCTCGACTTTGTCCGGCAAAGGTGATATCCCTTCCGAAGAGATTTGAAATCCAAGGAACGAGATACTCGGTTTGGCGAACTCACACTTGCCGAGGTTGATTCGGAGATGCTGTTGAGCAAGACGAGCGAAAAACATTTCCAGGTGCCGCAGATGTTCTTCCGGTGATCGTGAAAAAATCAAACAATCGTCGATATAAACCTTGACGAAAGGGAGATCTCGGGTCACTGAGTCCATGAATCTCTGGAATGTCTGGGCAGCTGATCGGAGACCGAATGGCATTTTTACGAATTCAAAAAGTCCAAACGGGGTGATTATCGCCGTCTTTGGTATATCGTCAGGATGGACCGGTATCTGTAGGTACGCCTTCATCAGATCAATTTTCGTAAAAATCGTCGAACCAGCCATCGAAGTGGTTGCGTCGCGAAGATTTGGGATGGGGTATCGGTCGGGTTTTGTGAGAGAATTTAGCCGACGGAAGTCCCCACATGGTCTCCAATCTCCGGATTTTTTCTTCACCATATGAAGTGGACTCGCCCAGGCGCTCTTCGATGGGCGGCAAATACCTTCCTGGATCATAAATTGAAATTCTGCTTTGGCATCCTTCAACTTACCTGGAGGAAGTTTTCGAGCTCGTGCAAAACACGGTTGTCCGGTTGTTGGTATGTGGTGGTATACGTTGACACTAGCTTCGGGTTTTGTCGACGTTTCGGCGCTGGGTTTGTTCAGCTGGTACTTTGCTAGCAATTCCGCAATCGCCGGTGGGATGTCCGAATGAGTTGTCGAAATCGAGGGGGTAATCCGGGACGTGACTGTGCCCTGGGAAGTCAAGGTAGTGACGCGATCAAGAAGGCGCTGGCATTTGATGTCGACTAAGAGACCGAAATGCTGTAGAAAATCGGCACCGATGATCGGACGCGACACGTCGGCAAGAGTGAATACGAACGGAAATATTCGTCTCAAACCTAAATCTAGGTTCAACAGGCGTTGGCCATACGTCTTGATGGGAGTCTCATTCGCGGCGTACAGAGTGAAGGACGACGTGTTTTTTTTCTCTTCTCGCGAAGGGGGTAACACGCTCAGCTCGGACCCGGTATCTATCAGATACGACGTACCGGATGTTCTGTCCCTTATAATGAGGCGGCACGACAAGCTCCCGTCCCCAACCGCCTCTAGTTGGAGAGGAGGTTGGCGTTTCCCTGTTCCTTTCGGTAGGTACAGGGGTGTAGGCAACGATACGCGTCGTCTCCGAATTTTTGGTGGAATCGGCAGATAGTGTTCTCGGAAGCATTTTCTCGAGATCGAGCGACGGACCTACCGCGGGAACGCGAACGCGGACGACGATTCATCAGCTGTCGAACTTGCTTCGAAAGTTCACGGACTTCCTCAGCCAACGATTGTAGTGTAATCGGCGCGGATGACGTGGAAGCAACAGCTGGAGATCCGGACGCGGATGATGTGCTTGCGACAAATGGCACGTGAACAGAAACAATTTTGTCTGCTAATTCGGCCTGTTTATCCAGCGTAACGTTGTCTGCCACCTGGAGAATCTGTTGGGTTTGAGGCGAAAGACGCTTGGTCCAAATACCACGGATGATAGCCTGTGGCGCGTTGGGTCCAGCGAGTCGTTGAATTTCTCGTAGCAATTGCGACGGTGAACGATCGCCAAGTTCCAGTGGGCCAAGCAATTTGTTCAATTTCTCCTCTTCACTTTCTCCGAAACGTTTCAAAATTGCCGCTTTGACCGAGTCGTAATTATTTGTCTCGGCATTCCGAAGAACGTCCGTAATTTCCTTTATATGGGCGGGTTCCATAACCGCGAGCAAGTTCTGCAATTTAGTTGCAGGTCTCGAAATTCGGCGGAGTGCGAACTGCGCTTCTACGTTGAAGAACCACGATTCCGGATCGTAGGCCCAGAACTTAGGCAGTTTGATTGCAACATCGTCGCAGTGAGGGTCCGCCGGATTTTCGGGATTTGGGGGATTCATTTTCATGCCCAAGTGATTTTCACTTCGCGATTAAAAACACGGAACCGACGAAAGTGCGGGGTCACCAGTTTAGTTTTATATATTGAGTCTCCTACGTGGTGTGGTACCTACTTAATCTCACACGTAAGGGAGAAAAACTATTATAAAAGAATTGAGGAAAAACGGATGTATTTATGCGAGTACAAATTCTCGATCAGAATCGGATAAGAAAAACAGCACGCGAAAAAACAGCAAAATCCAAGGCCGAAGCCAAAACAAAACGAAAGTCTAGAACCTTCCCGTTGAAACAGTTCGTGCGTCTCCAGCAACGCCTGTGTGCGTCGCTAGTGTCGCAACCGGGCTGGGCAGTTTTCTAGATTTGGTGGCTGACGCCACAAAAGTAAGTATAGAGACCTATTGAGAAATAATTCTTTAATGTCCAGTTATACACCAAACTTTCAACCTGATGAAAATTGTTTGTGGCTGTAGATCACACGTACCTTTGGTAAAATTACGCATCTTAAAAAATAATATGGGATGAGTACGGCATCCGTCGATTTTTGTGTCATCATGGTTTTTTTTACATCCGTCCACTTCGACATAAGGTCGTCTTGCTTCACTGGAAAAAATATTTACTCGAAACGCATGGCAGAAGGGGAAAATCGACCGTCCGAAGTTGGTTGCAACTTGGAAACAATAAGAAGTTGAATTGAAGTTGCCCGCATTCGACCCTCTTGTATTATATTGGCAACGGAGTAAGTCTGAAAGTTTGTTGAAGTGTGTTGTAGATTTCTTCCCGAAGTTCCAACTTTCTCGATAGAATTCATATTCAACAATTTTAGTTGGAATAATATTTCAGTGAAATCGCTACACAAACATGGAGATTCTATGTTTCGGTCGTTTGACTTCTTAAGTAACCTCATTGCGTTTTGATTGGTATAGAATTTTTTATTTTCTATAGTATACGGTATACGCCCACAGCATGGCAGGAAAAATACTGAGTAAGTTGCCAAAGGGGGTTTCGATTGTAATTTAAATTTGATTGTTTCATATCAGAATATATCAACCGACTGTTATCACAATATCGTGTTCAATACCTTTTTGATTCAATTTTAATTTCGCTGTTGGAATAACAGCCTCCCCAGCCAGCTGCTCCGTTCACTAATCTACGGCCAGTTACTTTCCGACGATCAAACCTCCAACAAAATGTTGCTTCTTTTCGAGGCCAGCAAGCCGTTGGAGCTCATCATTATTTCGTTTGTGCGGGGGAGGGGCATTGCAGAGGGTCCGAGGCATCAAGCTGCTCGCTCTAGACACTGGAAAAGGGAAACTAATCGACTTTCTGTCGGAAATTTCGTGGCCAACGGAGAAAACAAAGGGGATGTTCTGCGATGGAGCTAACCCTCTACCTCCTTTACTCTGCTCGATTCGCTGCATTGTTAAGCAGCAGAGAAAAACCTAAATGAATAGAAAGAGGAAAGAGATAAATAAATAACACAAGAGAAATAGAACGTTCGATGTAGTCGTTCGTTCAACGTTTGGTATAGTATTGGAACTCCGGATCAGCTGGATTTATCAAGCTAGCTTACTCGGACAACATACTCGGAATGATAAAATACCTAGTAAACCCATTGACTTAATTTGGCTTGTGAATTTTCCGATCGTCTACATCCAGCTATGGGATTTCCACGAATGCGCATCGGAATATTCGAATTATTAATCAAACAATAATTCGGTCGAAACCGCAACGGGTTTTGAAAAATTTCTTTCCATTTTGAACGATTACAATTAGTAGGTGCTTCGTAAAAAAGTATTACAAGAAGCGGATAAATTATTTTTGGCATTCCTAGCACACACATTGAACTAAATTTCCCCTCGTCCATCAACGCTCGCTCTCCATGTAGGGTACTTACTAACTCGTATCAGGGAAATTCGCATTTCTAAAGCAACCCTCAAGCTTTTTCTGCTTTTTCCCACACCTACCCTGAGCGTGCTGGTGAAGCTGTTTTCCAGACTGGCCAAAACACTCACACAAACGCCGGACAGCCATCAGGACGAGGTCGAGTTCGCCATCATTTCGTTCTTTCGAGATTCTCACGCCAAGCACGTCCGTATAATTCCATTCAAAATCCACTGACCTCAGAACCCACCACTCCGGCTCCCAGCAACATCGTTGATGCTGGACAGCACTGGTGGACTGCGCCTCGTTTTAAACATACCATCCTCCATTCAGATGCCATACTCAATATGCGCTCCAATACTTTATACACGTCCTCTATTTACTGATGGCCCCTCGTCAGCCCGGACCCTTTTCCTTTTGAATTATCAATCAATGCAGCCCTTAATCCAATATCGAGGAAAACAGTGTTTAAAACGTAATAGGGTCAATTTTCGCTTGGCTGCATTTAGCTGCAGGTCATCGAGAAAGATTCATCTTCTGTTGTTATTGCGCACATCTTTGGTGATCAGAGAACTGAGTTAAACCTATGCTTGTTACAATATATCCTTGGAGAATCAACTCAGAACTTGGCGAGCAGCGAACATAAGTTGATCGAATTATGAACAAAACATGCATGCATTGGCAATTGGCTTTATGGTACAATACTTACCCCCAAAAGATGTACCGTCACGACTAACTTCGAAACTGGTATCTACAGAATCTGTACAGAAGATCTGATCTTTTAATCGAACCTATGTCCCGTTGTTCCGCATCAACAACAATTTGAGGGACATCGTTGTTGTTTGCTCAAAGGAAATTTGAACTTCAACAAAGATGGTTCAGACGATGGCTAACCCCGGCTTGCTTCAAATAGTTCGCCAACACCAACTTGTGAAGGAGGATGGCTCCAGCTCGACGGTCACTTTAGGATAGCGATATGATACGATCAATTATGGAACAGAGCGCAATGCACACACTAGAACAAACGTACGAACTTTGCTCCCAATCAAAAGTTTTCGCACGCTAAGGGCTTCGCAAAAGTAAATCATGGAACGCTGCTTATTAAGGCCCAGTTTATTAACAAAATTCATCTATCCGACATCCAAAGAAGCACCCGACACCAATGAGATTTTCACATTGAACTTTGGTGTCAATACTTCCTTGGTGAAGTTTATCTGGAGCTTCCTTAGATTTCGGATAGGTAAATTTGTATCAATAGTAATCCTGACTCCCATGGACGTGGGGGCTTGCTTGACAGTGTTTTCGAAAAAATCATGATGACATGGCTGCTCATTTATGACGGGTTGCATATTATCTCCAGCAGATACCGCCTGCGACTGCGTCCGTAAGCATATAAAAAGTTCTCCTTCGTACATGTGACTCTTGCTGAATCTGGGTTGAGGCCCGTTTTGTAAGTTATGGATGTCCTGCCACCGCAACTACTGGAGGTACTGTCAAATAGATTTCCTACCGCGAGAGTAAACAGGCCCCTTCGTGTATATTTCAATGCGGCCATCCCCTGGGCTATCCGGCCACGCCCGGGGTAGCTCAAGGTTAAGCTTGAAACGGCCGTTCGTAAATGGTGCACAATTATCAGGAGCATAGCGGTCACCGTCAAAAAGGATCAGTTCTAATTCTTCATACGAGAGGGATAATGGAAAAGGGATGCTGAGTGTAAAAATAGTTTGAAGAGCGAAGATTTTGAATCTTAAAAATTACCAACCAATTAAATTTTGAAGCGGTGGCGAAGACTGGCAAGAAAGGGGGGAAAGCATGGATAGAAAAATCGATTAAGGCGGTGAAGGCGGTTTTGTTTTTACTTTCTGAATAAGTGGATATTTTTCGTATCCCGATACCTTGGCGTGTTTTAAAATTCGCAGTGAGTTTATGGACATTTTTTATTTGCACAGCCAGTGGTCAAAACGTCACCAGATTGTGTTAAAAATGTAAGTATTTAAATATGGAAGCGTCATAGTGATTTGAGTTCACAGGTATTTTAAGTGCCACTCGTTTGCCACGATGCAGCGTTTCATTATTCTATTGCATAGGTACGTACCGTTTTTAGTACAGAACTGGTAACAGCTCCTCGCCGAAATCCGGTGTACGCATTGATCATCCAAAATGGATTGTAAATTTTAGCGGTATAAAGTTGAGTTTTGTACACGATTACACGACGCGTAGTTTTATAAAGGTTCACTCTTGTGGTTTGTTCGCTTGGACGGAAACGTTGACCGGACTGTCCCCTGTGTCCGACAACCTTGTCCAGCAGCGCCCTTTCTTTGTCAGTTGAAGCAATTTACATTTTCGGGCTTTAGGGGGAACAGAGAGAAGAGACGTCCGCACTCCTGCAATCCCTTCGAAATGGTAATTTTCCCAACGAGCGGTTTTCGTTATACACGGTCGGTGTGGTTGTTCTGCTACATCTGTCGACAAAATGGCTATCCGCGGGAAACTGATTTTAGGTTCATTTTTCCATGAATGAAGCTACGTGTTTTTTCGGCCTAATGAGCAGAGATTTGTAGTTTTACATGGCAAAAGTTGAAAAGAATCAGAAATCTCCCATAGTCCTGGTTAAATAAAAGGGAAACGGGTGATTAGAAAGCGATAAAACTAATTTGCAGACATTTGGTCACAGGATGGAGTGTGGCTTTGGTACTACCTATCCCATACATCATAATATGATCATAATGACCATATTATGGATCATACCTAAGGTGACCATATCGACGGTGTAGAATCAATACTGCCCGAGTCGTTTGCCATGCAATCTATGGACGCGTGATTTGCCAAGTTGCCACCAATCCAAGTTTTGAGAAGTAGGCAACCCAGACGCCCCCAAAAGACACGATGCTTTGAAATGGGCAGTATTGCAGTTTCATCGTCGATATATCAAAAATTCAAAAGCAGGACGCTATAAAATGAACAATAGGTATGGGTATATATTTGTATATATTATAGGTATATATCAAAGTTGGTGTAAAAATGAATATCAAGTGTATAAATTATAACGAATCAACAAAAAAAAAAAGACAGAATAGGTAGGAACCACACCAAAATAATTATTGACTTTGAACCCGAAGTCGACTTTGATCAAGAAGTTGACTTCGATCTTGAAGTTGACTTCGATCTTGAAGTTGACTTTGATCTTGAAGTTGACATTGATCTCGAAGTTGAGTTTGAACTCGAAGTCAAGTTTGGTCTCGAAGTCGACCTTGATCGCGAAGTTGACTTTAATCTCGAAGTTGACTTTGATCTCAAAGTTGACGTTGATCTCAAAGTTGAGTTTGTCTCGAAGTTGACATTGATCTTGAAGTTGAGTTTGATCTCAAAGTTGACTTTGATCTCGAAGTTGACATCGGTCTCGAAGTTGAGTTTGAACTCGAAGTTGAGTTTGATCACGAAGTTGACATTGATCTCACAGTTGAGTTTGATATCAAAGTTGACTTTTATCTCGAAGTCGACTTTGATCTCGAAGTTGACTTTGATCATTTTATGTTCGCATTTTTTAATATTGGAGTTAAGAACACAACTTTTTGAAAGAGGAGTTAATTCTCGAAATTGACTTCGATCTCGAAGTTGACTTCGATCTCGAAGTTGACATTGATCTCAGAGTTGAGTTTGAACTCAAAGTTAAGTTTTATCTCGAAGTTGACATTGATCTCGAAGTTGACATTGATCTCGAAGTTGACATTGATCTCGAAGTTGACATTGATCTCGAAGTTGAGTTTGATCTCGAAGTTGAGTTTGATCTCAAAGTTGAGTTTGATCACGAAGTTGACATTGATCTCATAGTTGACTTTGATCTCGAAGTTGACATTGATCGCGAAGTTGAAATTGAACTCGAAGTTGAGTTTGATCTCGAAATTGACTTCGATCTCGAAGTTGACTTCGATCTCGAAGTTGACTTCGATCTCGAAGTTGACTTCGATCTCGAAGTCGACCTTGATCGCGAAGTTGACTTTAATCTCGAAGTTGACTTTGATCTCAAAGTTGACGTTGATCTCAAAGTTGAGTTTGTCTCGAAGTTGACATTGATCTTGAAGTTGAGTTTGATCTCAAAGTTGACTTTGATCTCGAAGTTGACATTGGTCTCGAAGTTGAGTTTGAACTCGAAGTTGAGTTTGATCACGAAGTTGACATTGATCTCACAGTTGAGTTTGATATCAAAGTTGACTTTTATCTCGAAGTCGACTTTGATCTCGAAGTTGACTTTGATCATTTTATGTTCGCATTTTTTAATATTGGAGTTAAGAACACAACTTTTTGAAAGAGGAGTTAATTCTCGAAATTGACTTCGATCTCGAAGTTGACTTCGATCTCGAAGTTGACATTGATCTCAGAGTTGAGTTTGAACTCAAAGTTAAGTTTTATCTCGAAGTCGACTTTGAACTCGAAGTTGACATTGATCTCGAAGTTGACATTGATCTCGAAGTTGACATTGATCTCGAAGTTGACATTGATCTCGAAGTTGAGTTTGATCTCGAAGTTGAGTTTGATCTCAAAGTTGAGTTTGATCACGAAGTTGACATTGATCTCATAGTTGACTTTGATCTCGAAGTTGACATTGATCGCGAAGTTGAAATTGAACTCGAAGTTGAGTTTGATCTCGAAATTGACTTCGATCTCGAAGTTGACATTGATCTCAGAGTTGAGTTTGAACTCAAAGTTAAGTTTTATCTCGAAGTCGCCTTTGAACTCGAAGTTGACATTGATCTCATAGTTGAGTTTGATCTCGAAGTTGACATTGATCTCGAAGTTGAGTTTGATCTCAACGTTGACATTGATCTCGAAGTTGAGTTTGAACTCGAAGTTGAGTTTGATCTCGAAGTCGACTTTGATCAAGAAGTTGACTTCGATCTTGAAGTTGACTTCGATCTTGAAGTTGACATTGATCTAGAAGTTGACTTCGATCTCGAAGTTGACATTGGTCTCGAAGTTGAGTTTGAACTCGAAGTTGAGTTTGATCACGAAGTTGACATTGATCTCATAGTTGAGTTTGATATCAAAGTTGACTTTTATCTCGAAGTCGACTTTGAACTCGAAGTTGACTTCGATCTCGAAGTTGACATTGATCTCGAAGTTGAGTTTGAACTCGAAGTTGACTTCGATCTCGAAGTTGACATTGATCTCGAAGTTGAGTTTGAACTCGAAGTTGTGTTTGAACTCGAAGTTGACTTCGATCTCGAAGTTGACTTTGATCATTTTATGTTCGCATTTTTTAATATTGGAGTTAAGAACACAACTTTTTGAAAGAGGAGTTAATTCTCGAAATTGACTTCGATCTCGAAGTTGACTTCGATCTCGAAGTTGACATTGATCTCAGAGTTGAGTTTGAACTCAAAGTTAAGTTTTATCTCGAAGTCGACTTTGAACTCGAAGTTGACATTGATCTCGAAGTTGACATTGATCTCGAAGTTGACATTGATCTCGAAGTTGACATTGATCTCGAAGTTGAGTTTGATCTCGAAGTTGAGTTTGATCTCAAAGTTGAGTTTGATCACGAAGTTGACATTGATCTCATAGTTGACTTTGATCTCGAAGTTGACATTGATCGCGAAGTTGAAATTGAACTCGAAGTTGAGTTTGATCTCGAAATTGACTTCGATCTCGAAGTTGACATTGATCTCAGAGTTGAGTTTGAACTCAAAGTTAAGTTTTATCTCGAAGTCGCCTTTGAACTCGAAGTTGACATTGATCTCATAGTTGAGTTTGATCTCGAAGTTGACATTGATCTCGAAGTTGAGTTTGATCTCAACGTTGACATTGATCTCGAAGTTGAGTTTGAACTCGAAGTTGAGTTTGATCTCGAAGTCGACTTTGATCAAGAAGTTGACTTCGATCTTGAAGTTGACTTCGATCTTGAAGTTGACATTGATCTAGAAGTTGACTTCGATCTCGAAGTTGACATTGGTCTCGAAGTTGAGTTTGAACTCGAAGTTGAGTTTGATCACGAAGTTGACATTGATCTCATAGTTGAGTTTGATATCAAAGTTGACTTTTATCTCGAAGTCGACTTTGAACTCGAAGTTGACTTCGATCTCGAAGTTGACATTGATCTCGAAGTTGAGTTTGAACTCGAAGTTGACTTTGATCTCGAAGTTGACATTGATCTCGAAGTTGAGTTTGAACTCGAAGTTGTGTTTGAACTCGAAGTTGACTTCGATCTCGAAGTTGACTTCGATCTCGAAGTTGACTTCGATCTCGAAGTTGACTTCGATCTCGAAGTTGACTTCGATCTCGAAGTTGACTCCGATCTCGAAGTTGACTTCGATCTTGAAGTTGACATTGATCTTGAAGTTGACATTGATCTCGTAGTTGAGTTTGATCTCGAAGTCGACTTTGAACTCGAAGTTGACATTGAACTCGAAGTTGAGTTCGATCTCGAAGTTGAGTTTGATCTCGAAGTTGACATTGATCTCGAAGTTGACATTGATCTCGAAGTTGAGTTTGATCTCAACGTTGACGTTGATCTCAAAGTTGAGTTTGATCTCGAAGTTGACATTGATCTCGAAATTGACATTGATCTCGAAGTTGAGTTTGATCTCAACGTTGACATTGATCTCGAAGTTGAGTTTGAACTCGAAGTTGAGTTTGATCTCGAAGTCGACTTTGATCAAGAAGTTGACTTCGATCTTGAAGTTGACATTGATCTTGAAGTTGACTTCGATCTCGAAGTTGACATTGATCTCGAAGTTGAGTTTGAACTCGAAGTTGACTTCGATCTTGAAGTTGACATTGATCTTGAAGTTGACTTCGATCTCGAAGTTGACATTGATCTCGGAGTTGTGTTTGAACTCGAAGTTGACTTCGATCTTGAAGTTGACATTGATCTTGAAGTTGACTTCGATCTCGAAGTTGACATTGATCTCGGAGTTGAGTTTGAACTCGAAGTCGACTTCGATCTCGAAGTTGACTTCGATCTTGAAGTTGACTTCGATTTCGAAGTTGACTTCGATCTCGAAGTTGAGTTTGATCTCGAAGTTGAGTTTGATCTCGAAGTTGACTTCGATCTCGAAGTTGACATTGATCTCGAAGTTGAGTTTGAACTCGAAGTTGTGTTTGAACTCGAAGTTGACTTCGATCTCGAAGTTGACTTCGATCTCGGAGTTGACTTCGATCTCGAAGTTGACTTCGATCTCGAAGTTGACTTCGATCTCGAAGTTGACTCCGATCTCGAAGTTGACTTCGATCTTGAAGTTGACATTGATCTTGAAGTTGACATTGATCTCGTAGTTGAGTTTGATCTCGAAGTCGACTTTGAACTCGAAGTTGACATTGAACTCGAAGTTGAGTTCGATCTCGAAGTTGACTTCGATCTCGAAGTTGACATTGATCTCAGAGTTGAGTTTGAACTCAAAGTTAAGTTTTATCTCCAAGTCGACTTTGAACTCGAAGTTGACATTGATCTCATAGTTGAGTTTGATCTCGAAGTTGACGTTGATCTCAAAGTTGAGTTTGATCTCGAAGTTGACATTGATCTCGAAGTTGACTTCGATCTTGAAGTTGACTTCGATTTCGAAGTTGACCTCGATCTCGAAGTTGAGTTTGATCTCGAAGTTGAGTTTGATCTCGAAGTTGACTTCGATCTCGAAGTTGACATTGATCTCGAAGTTGAGTTTGAACTCGAAGTTGTGTTTGAACTCGAAGTTGACTTCGATCTCGAAGTTGACTTTGATCTCGAAGTTGAGTTTGATCTCGAAGTTGATTTTGATCTCGATGTTGACTTTGACTCGAAGTTGAGTTTGAACTCGAAGTAAACTTTGAGTTGAGTTTGATCTCGAAGTTGACTTTGATCTCGAAGTTGACTTTCATCATTTTATGTTCGCATTTTTTAATATTGGAGCACAACTTTTTGAAAGAGGAGAAAGCAATGAGAGAGCAATTGAGAGAGGGAAAGCAAGGCGACGAGTTGGCAACACTGGATCTAGCGGTCATCGAGTTGGTAGCTACATACTACTTACGTAGGTAGGTAGGTACCTACCTAATTTTTTAGAGGATGCCTTCCCAAAGCATGCTTTTCCCTTGAAGCGGGACATTTGGCCGGCCCCTACGAGACCGTGGGGACACCGGAACACAACCCTTCAAATCGGGACTGTCCCGCCCAAAAACCTTCTAACTAGAGCACACTTATGTATCGCTCTATTTCCACTAATGGTCTTCTACGAGCGCTTAAAATAGGCACATAGTTCCATTTGAGTTGTTTATCGAGTCACCTCGACCAATTAAAGCAATGGATTGCCTTGGCTCAACGACCTGCAATCGGATAGTGCAAAGGCACCTTCATCAATGACCTTGTGTTTCAGATTGAGTTTTAGTTTGAGTGTCATCAGTTGAGTTTAAGTTTCAGTTTGAGCACGGGGTTGAGTTCACGTTTCAGTTTGGTTTGACCATTAGTTTCAGATTGAGTTTTAGTTTGTGTTAGACTTTTAGTTTCAGCTTCAGTTTGAGGTTCGTATTGGGTTCCAGTTTGAGTTTAATTAGATAAGTTCCGTTGTTCTGGTGTTATTTAGAGGAGCTTTATTACATTACCGTTTCATCGGGGGCGGTGTTTGTACACCAATATGATTTGCAACACCGACGAACGGATCCTTGCCCATGATACGATAAAATGGTTTGCGCCGTATTTTTAATTAGGAAAATGAACCCCGATGAAATACGAGATCAGTGTTTCCCCTCAGAGACGGAACCCCAATTAGCATCACTCAAATTAATGAACGGCAACGCAGCGAGCAGTGTTCGTCACTATAACCACAAACTAACAGCTGCAATGACATGTACCGAAAATCTTGCGATCCCGAGCCCCCTTGCTCCGCAAGACTTACGGTCTGCCGAATCACTATTTCCCCGAGGGTTTAAATTGGATGCCTAGTGGCGGTTTTTCTACGTGTTGTCACAGAAATATTCTTATACGAGTACCTACGCATTAAAGCGCACCTTTTAACGGCATCACGGTAAATGGACCAGGTGCCTGTTCAAGTTCGACTGCTTGAAATTGATCTGGCTACCGATGAGGATTGTGAAGCTTATTTTTTGCGTCATAATTTAGGCCTATCTGTATTTCAACTAATAGTTCAGCTATTCCGAAGGGATACATCCAAATCAAGGGAGGGTAGGAAGTAGGTATGGATAATTTGATACCCTGCTGCATTATGAGGAAGCATGCCGGTTCTTGGGGAAGTCTGTGCGAACGCCACTAGGGATCACCTTTGATGGGGCCGTAAACTAGAAGTCCTCAGCCCTCCAAGTTCCGGAACGTGGCAGAGTGGTCTAGGGTTTCCGTTATCGGTCTACAGCAAAATTCTTGAGGGTTCGAATCCTCCGCCCAGCCCTCGAATATTTGTGATCCTTGCACGTAAACCCTGTCAGCATAATCTTTTTAGAAGATTGCCTTCGTCATGTCAGGCCTGGTTGACATCATCAATCTTGACTTGAAGCAAAATTTAATTTAATTATAAATATTTTTTTTAATTCGAAGTTCTGAAACGTTGCACGCCAAGGATTTTCAATGGAAAAAACCATCAAGGTACCTAGTAGTCGAGCCAAGAATTAAAAAAACCCTGTCATCTATGTACAAGAACGAATGCTAAGGATAGTAGGTAAAAAATAATAACTCTCTGATAACATCGTAATGGATTTTATTCTGATACGATGCCCTTTTCCTCTTTTGAGGGCAGGTGTTATTGGGAGAGGCGAAAAGCAACGGGCGTCTACTGCGAGACTCGCCCTACTTCTCTTCCAAAACATTTTCTAACCTTAGCATTTTCTTTATTTCGCCGAAGAAAATGAGATCTGCAAGGAGAAAAAGACGGAAAAAAAGAAAAAAAAAAATTGTTTTGGATGGAAAGAAGCGAAAAGAGGTCTGCGGTGTAAGGGAGTTGCTTAGTAATGTACCGCCTCTTTACCTTCCGCAGGTTGGTCGCCGAGTGGAAATGTAGGATGAAGTAGGTATAAAGTCTAATGTCCCCTCTACCCCATGGCGTTATAAGGGTATACCTAAATGTGGAGAAGTCTGTAAAAAGAGACACGGGACCGTGCAAGGCTATCTCGTGTTGCCGAGGCTAACACAAAAGCGTATTTCTCTTTCACTCGTGTTGCTTTTTTCTCCCCAAAGTATTACATTGCTTCAGAGCTCGAGGAAAATGATATCCGAGGCAAGATTTTACTGTTCCGCCCTTATGACGAGGAGACCTTGAAATATCGACTGTCGCTAAGCTCGCCTTTGCTCTTGATTAGCTATCAAGTTTTTTACGGGTTGCTTTCCCTCGCATCGCAAAAAATTTGTAAGGAAGACACATACACGAGGTTGAAGAGATGCGACTTACGGCAAATCACCAACCTTGGTCAGGCCAGTACGATTGTACCAGAGAGTCTCGCTGGATTGACCCAGAGATTTTAGTCGATCGTTCTTGAGTACCTATTTGAAGAGTCATTTCCCATCCAATTTGGTACGCATTGGTCTACAACAAGAACAACTTCAACTCGCTTCGAGCGCCAAAGCCTGGCTTCAAAAGTTGGTTGGGTCAAGAATTTTTGAAGATTTCATCGCACTTCAGCTATACACAACTGACAAACCGTATGCGTACAAGTTCATCTGCGGACTTCGGCATCTATTATCGATTACATTCAAAAGCTCGGACGCACTTTCTAGTCCATAGGTAGATAAATCATTCATGAGGAGTCTTAGCAAAACAAGTACAAATATGTGTCTGAAAAGGCAGAACAGCAACTGCCTTTATGCACCCCTAAAATTTATGGTCTAAATTCTTCACTGGACAATTGGTGAACTTGAAAAACTACCCATAGAACACAAACTCTTTCTGTAAAAGCAAAAATAGATTCACAGTTGGAATAGTATAGAAACGATAGTAAGTTCCCACCGTTTACTGTTATAGTGTCCCACTACCTTAAACGCTGAAATATTTCGCTTCCGTGTTTCCGCGGCTTAATGTTGTCGGCAACGTTTTACTGCTAACTGGTCCCCCGCTTAAAGCCAAGGTCTTTGGGACAGGGAGTCGTGAATTTTATCACCGTAGTAATCGCAGGCCTCGTCTTATTTAAGCGAGGTGGCTTTGCAACTCTGCCGCAAACTGCCACCATGGAAGTTAAGCTGTAGAGAAACTGGATGACCTGAGAGGGTTATAGTGGAGGTGAGATGTAAATTGATAAAAGAAACAACTGCACGACCCCGAGGCACAGGTCGCAAAAACGACCATACAAAAACGTCCCTTTCTCTTTCGACTCGCTACTCCTGGAATCTTCAATTAAAATAGCTACCTGGTATATATATCCATTAAACCGTAGAAAAAACTTCCAGCGCCGACGAAATTCCGACAAACGTCTACTACTCCAGGCATACGTTCCTTCTCGTGGAATGCTACACCGATTAAGAGTTCGCTGTTCTTGTTAATTGTAAAAGCGAGCGTGGATGTCTTCTTGAGTGTGGAAGCTCGCAATGCCGACTCATAAAGCGGTGGCGTTAACTTGAAAATGAATCGCTATCGCGTAATAAAATAATTTAGGAACCCAACAATAAACTATATAAAACCATAACAGCTGGAAAACGGTGGATTCCGCACTCTACAGCCTCTTCAGTTGCCATTGAACGCCCATGTGATACCCTGAACAAAATACGATCCCATTTTGATGGAATGGCAGTACCTAGTTTGCAAGAGACTAGATAAGAAACAAAGTTTGACGAATTTTGAGTGCATATCGGTCAAAAATGAACCTAGATCAACCAGCTTCCCGGAAAAATCGCTCAAAATTTACTGTGAAGCAATCCCTCGCCAGGCGTTTCAGTGCTAAATTTGACAGAGTCAAGCGGCATTCCTCTCCCCTCCTAAATGCTTACTTAAATACCAAAGAGTGACGTAAAGCAATATGCGCGCAGATAGCTTGCAATAATCTGGAAATTTTCAGTTTCCTTGTCGTTCCCTATAGAACAAGGAAGAGCCTGTGTACTGGAAAAATAAACCCCGTTCAAAGCGAGCTCCGTCGGTCGATCGTACAGTTGCTATAACTGACAAGCGAATGAATAGGTTTGCAGCAGCGCTATCGGCATCGTATCGAAATGGCTCTGACTCCACACCTGAGCCGGAGCTGTGACTTTTTCCCTATCGCGATTTATTTTCTTTCGGAAGTCAATGCAAGAACTTACAATGGTTTTCAACAAGAATACTCCTCGTTTCGATACGGTGACAACTGCCTTTACAGAGCCTGACACTGGCCAGGGTGAGGAAATAAATGTATTCGATCGGGAATTTTCTTTCAGGGCTGGAACAGAAGTTGACTGTATTCTGATCACTATTCATCTGGGACTAAGCAGATAAATTTTATTAGAAGAAAATCAGAGAAAAGCTAGAATAGTTCCATTCATGAACCCTCCCCCCCCTTTACTAATTGAAAGGTATCAGTTCTGGAAACTTTTTTCTTTTGTGAGGATATTTATTTTGCCATGGATCATACATGAGAGTAGGTCGGTAACTGAGGCTCAAGATCTGTCGGACTCATATAGCCAATGTAGACCTAAATTGTAGGAATTATAGTCTTGTTTCACTTTGCATTAGTGTTTATTGTCCAATTTGCAGTAAAGTAGAGATGAGTAAGATTATTTCCGCCGAAGAAAAGTTCAAAGATTCAACTGAATCAAAACTATTGGACTTCCAAACGATTTATGGAATAAGGCCGATTTGGTGCGGTTGGAAGTACGGTAACATTTTCCTGCAAGAACAATTTTTTGAAAGATTTTCCATAGGCTATATGGCCGGAACATGAGCGTGTACAAACCATCTGGAGTATCCCTTTCTGTCGAACACTTTTCTCGCCGTAATAACAGCCGCAAAGGTTCTTTCAAACCTGATTTGCTGGAGGGTCTGGCTTCTCCTAAACACGAAATCCGGCCCTCGCTCGCTGGGCTCGTTGGTCGAGGAGCCCATTTTCCATCTTCTTTTTCTTTCTCGTCGTGTAATTTATTTGGCAAATAGTGCCGCCCCCATTCAGCTTTTTCCGCCGGCCAGCTGCTAGCCCCTTCGCAGATTTCCATTTTTAGGTAATGAGTCATTTGGAGGTCCCTGGCTCTGGTCCAGTTGAAAGTGGAAGGCGTCAGGGCGTGCTTTCGCCCGAGGAGTGAAATATTCCCTACGAAAAGGACGCCGGGCTACGAAGAATTATCATTGTCACTTTTCGGTGTTTTGTCGGTTCATTTTTTTTGCGCGCATTTTTTCCGAATGACTTCGCAACTTGAAATGTGCCGGCAATAAAAGGCATCAATAAACCACTTTAAAGGGAACGGACAGAGTACGGTGGCATTCGCAATGCCGAATTAATTTTCACTCTTACGGTTGCTGAAAAATGCATGCAAAAGCCCCGGAATGTCGACCTTAAACAACTTCTTTTTCCGCCCATAACGACGTAAAATAATCCTGACTAGGTAATCCGAGTAACGTCCTAAAATCAGAAATCGGAAAGGAGGCTCAGAAAAATTTTTTACTTATGCTCTTCTTTACGAAGAATTACTTTTTGAACAATAACGTCTGTGCGTCAGTTTGGGAGCACTTACAAAAATATTCGCATCCCCCTCAATTCTAAACTTTTTCAAAATTTGTAGTTCTAATGTCTTAACAAGACCGTATTATAACCGTAATTCGAATAATATCGAGCAGAATTCGATACCCATTCCTGTTCATATCCAAAATGTTTAGAGTGATATGAGGGCACAGCTAGGATGCGAGCTCATACGCGTGAATACGGGAATAAATTGCTAAAATGACGCAGTACATTTGAATGTCACCCACGCAAAGTATGCATGGTGAGGTACATCAGTCCCAGGAGCGATCGAATTTCCCAACTTACCATAACTGTATTTATTCCAATTTCCGAGGAAGTTCTCCTTTCAAGCGCCTATCGCCTTTGACGTTATATCGCGTCATCGGAAAAATGCTGCGACCCTTGTGATACATGATGCTTGTCGTCCCGGAGGACCATTCTCGCATTTTACGACCGGTCATACATGGCTTAGATGGATGTAGCAAGCCCCATCACCCGGTCAGCTATCCACCATCTCCTTTTACTCGACTGTTTTTGCGTTTCTTTTTCCAGCATGTTTTTTCGGACACGTTTTTCACAAAAAGGGTCAAGCGCGTTATACGAGAGAGGGTAAAACGGTCGGATAACGCTTGGGTGCCGGAGGAGCGCCGATGTAGGGGCTAGCTGAGCTCTAACGTTCCTTGTATAAATATAGTTACGATGATATTGTGGAGCCCCTCTCCGGGCACGAATACGTGACTAGCCTTCCTTTACAGTTCCCTCTGACGCGTCTCTTGAACCTTGTCGTGGGAAGTGACTTCTTTTCGCAAACATTGTACATCGGGTCGAAGCGGATGCCTCGATATTCGTCGGAAAGAAGGTTGACTTACGAAATTTGATTAGAAAATGATCAGTTCTTGATTTATGTCCGTGGCAAGAATGATCCATCGAAGCCTTGTTGCTGTTTTCGCTTCTTTTCAAGTAGCTTGTCTCCTCATTGCATTTTCCTGACGATAAAATCGTTAGAAGATTGTATGCATTTATGTGAAAAGAGTATGAATCCTAAAGTATTTGGTCGTGGAACCAAGCGAGGAATGAGATGGAATACAGCATAAAACAGAAGAGCCCTGTCGCTGTCATGCCCTCAGAGGGTGCGCTGTGATTAAAGACGGTCAATTCTCTCGTGCCATTCCAAGTTGACATTTCATCTAGAAGTCTTCGCTCAGCCCTTCACTCTTGCAGTCTAAAAAGCTCTTTCGTTCGTCACTTGGTCTATGCAATGTCAGATACATGTGCTCGTCGAGATAATATCGTCCCACCTTATTCAAAACAGAGTTTCTACCCCTTACACATTTCCGTTGTCCCCGCCGTCTTTCACAGTGAAATCTTCTTCATTTTCTTATTTTCTCTTCCGCTTTTCACCTTTTTCTTTCTATACGGTATTCTTTCTCGCTCTTGTTAAGCTTTTCGTGAGCCTTGCGTCTCACGGAGATCGCATGTAAACCGACGTTCCGTTCGTTGTTACGCTCTCTGCTATTACATTACAAACTTCGTTCTTTACTTTTTTTACCCCAAGCTCTCCGTCTTGACTCACAAAGAGCTATAGCAGTCCTTTTCCCGATCCATTTTCCGTTCGCTGTAAAAGGGGATTTTCTATTTCAGACGTAGAAGATAATACGAACAAGTCTGATATTATTTATAAAAGCAGATGTTTTTAGGAAAATAGTTTTCTTCTCGATTATTGAATAAATATTATTTTTCAAGCATAAAAAACTTTGCCAGCTGAGGATTGAAGAAATAATATTCCTCACATATACCTGGAGTCGATCACCGATGGTGCCCTTTTGCAACCCCTCTGGGAGCTGCAACCCATCCTCGTATTTCTATCCTGTACCTACATCCTATTAACATTGGACGTCAATAATGAAATACGTCGAAGCGATTAATTAATCAGGCCTTTCCTCTCAAGAGATTTCCACGTTAATGAGAGCGTACAAGGCCATTAAAAGGTTTCGGAAGAAAGTTCCCTTACTCACCTTCTCCACCTCGTAATCCAAGCATACCGCCTGCTCCAGGCCGTCAAACCGACGGAAGAAACCGTCCTTCCTTCGTTATTTCGGTAAAATTTTAATGTTTGCTTTTACCGGGTTTCTTCGAACAAACATTGTTTGGCACGGAGTTTGAATAAACTGGCTAGAGCTCGACCCACTTAGGGACGGTTTTTCTATTTACTTCTCGACAAACGATACCCATGGACACCTCACATATTTTTCGTGGATTTATCTAGTTTGAATTCCTCGAACAATGATTGGAATTCAGGCGTGGCATTATTGGATATCGTGAATTCATAGAATCTGAATCAGGATGATTATGGGGGAGTGAAATGAAGTGCAAGGGGCCGAGGTTTTGGTTTGGATGGTGGTATATGGATGCATGCAAGGTTGCGAAAAAAGGAAATCAAAATAAAATGATGCCTTGCCGAGCGTGAGGTAGACAACATAAAAGCCTATCATGCGAGTAAGGCGGAGAAGGGGTAAAATAAACAAAATATATTCAAGTCACATCCTCTTTGTGATTTCCAACTTTTAGTGGAAACTGAGCCCACTTCCTGATTAACAAATCCCGAACCTGATTAAGGACAAGCCGTAGAGAAAGGAGACAATCTCGTGAAAGGGGCCTCTTTGTATTTTTCTTAGGTTTGTTGCGTTACCACGACGAGCAGGAGCAACTCGGAACAGCTCTCGCGATAGGAAGGCTCTAATAGACTACGTGCTCTGGAAACACTAGGAGTTAAGGGTGGTACAGTGTCGTTGAGTTTGGGCACAAGACCGCCGAGGCTGAACGCTCTCAATGGTTAGCACTGGGCGCTTTTTCTCTTGGTTGGAAAGGGCCGGGAAATGTTCGGAACCCTAGCCTTCCTAGCAGCCCAAGGGTTGAGAGGTTAGAAGCTGAGAAACGTTTGGAAGAAGCATGGAAGGAGAGGTTACGGATGGGATAATGAGACCCCCTCCTTTTTGTCACAGATCTCTACCCCATTTCCTTGTTCGTCTATGCCATGGAGCCTTTTACAACCTCTCCATACATATCGCTTCCATATAATACCTAGCCCTTCGAAACATCTTCGAACTGAACGCTGAAGTAGTCTAAGATTCGCGAGACTTGTCAAATTCAGTGATATTCACAAGCCATTTAACCAGGTAAGATCTTAATTAAATTAGTGTAACATGATACCGATAATTATATAGCTATACTAAATATTTTAAATGCGAATTTCATGAGCGAAAACATTGAAAAAGTAGGTAGGCATTTGTAAAACATTATATATACTGATATAATATACACATTATATCAGTGCCCGGTTGTTTTCCTTGTGAAGAAAAGGCTAACCGGTTGCTCAGCAATATAACTAGATGCTTATAGAGAAGCATACCCCTCCTCGCCATCCTACGGCCATATGGAGTTATATGCCAGTGAGGTCAATTTCGAGAGTATGAAAGTCGACATTTCCTTCTCATTACAATAAAACACTATCCCCTTGTATAAACAGATGAGTCCACTATGCAAATCAGGCTGATTTAACCAAATAGCTCAGTATGTTTGCTACCAAATACGCCTGATTTTCGAGTGCTATTCGTCCTTTTCCACCGACTCTGTCGAGCTTGGGTCAAACGTGTTACACGATAAATAGCTTCTAGCTTGGACGAACTCAATCTCCCTCTATTAGTGGGGTGTTTTCGTGGATATTTGTGCACCCTGATTGTCACTTGACTGCTTCGTAGTTTTCAGATTTTCCTGAATAAACAGTCTCTATGCGAAAATATAACATTTCATCGAAGAAAAAATAGTTCTGAATAGTTGCATTTGAATTATTTTCCTGCTTCAAGCGGAATGAACCAAACATTTTTCTTTCTCCGAAAATCTACCATAAAATATTGTTACAACCAATCTGTCGCATTATTACTATCTTATAGATAAATACCGTTAGTGCACAGTCGACCCTCAAAATAAGAACCTCTATTTCCACGCCAAGTTAGCAGTTGGTCGAGGCGTAATTTATACTCATACGACAATCACGATAATTTATTATTCGGGAACTCAAAAACCAAAGCTATGTGTGTGAGTCAGCTACACTAGTGCGTAGGAACTGTGAAACAACGATCTTCACCTTCAGAATGGATGGGGAGGGGTTTAATTACTACCGATTTTGCCGTTCACATTCGACGACAAAGTTAATTAATTACAAACGGTGATCGATGCTGTGGCCGAGGCCGAGCCACGATGCTAGCAATTTAACTCACATTCTCAAATGGTCCTGGATGCCCAGACCTACCATTATATAATGGTGTTAACGTGTATACCTGAACACGATAGGTTAAATTAATGTTCTAGGAATACCAGCTTACGTATTTATATGATCAACATATAATGATTTTGTTTCCTTCTTAAACAGAAATCGGCTATAAATTTACAATATCCCGTTTGAATAATATTCAAATTGGATATTGTAAATTTATAGTAGATTATACGGGAGGGTTTATTGGCGATCGTAAGAGCAAGCTAGCAGTATTATATCAAGAAACAAATATTTTTATCCGGTTTCAGTGGCATTGAGCTTTTTTCCTTTAGGGACTTGGTAGATCTGCTTATACGAATAGAAGGCTATTCTGCAGCCTGTTTACCTATATCATCTTGATCAATGATTAACGTTTCTAATATCAAGTGCACCATTTTCAGAAACAGTATCCCTAATGCTACACACAGCAGACAGCAATCAATCCCTTGCACCGCCCCATGCTATTAGTGATTGATGATTTTCTGACAGCGTCGTCCGTGTTTCCAAAACTTCAGCCTCACTGTTGAAGTTCGAGGGCCACATTATCATGGGTAGGTATTGTGCTCTCTGTGGTATAGCACGAGATTGTGACACATCGTTCGGTAGACTATGGACCGTATTCTATACAGGACGCATATTGAGACGTCAGGCTGTTGGAGGCTACATTGTCACTCGTTCAATTTGTATTCTTTGTGATGATTTGTAGGTTCTGAAATGAGTTTTATTCTGGCAGAATACGTAACACCTAGGAATGGCAGGTACAATTGAAAATGAAATACCACGGAAAATTCGTTAACGCAACTTCTTTTTTCGGAAATACATTAATAATTTCTGATCTTGACTCTCTCTTCTATTAGAATGTTGCACTCGCAATAGAAAAAACTACTATCATTGCACTGTTTGATGCTTTTATTTCAATTTGGTCGTCTGTACACCCCAGGAAAGTGTTCGCTTATTCAATTGAAGAAATCTGGAAAAATATTATTCGATTTGAATTGACCTAATTTTTGGTGTTGAAGAAAGAAGTCCCTATAAAATGAAAAGCACTTTAACCACTGTTGAGTACGTAAATCATGTAAATCTGGAGGAGGACGGCTTAAAGGAGCAGCCAAAGCTTACTACAGGTAGTAACATGATTGAGAATACCGAATAGCAGTGAAATTCATAATCGACTTCTTCGTTGACGAACCCACCATTTTCGAAAGCGAAGAATGTGGTCAGGTTTACTTTTGGGGACGATAATTAGGTACATTACAATTTCACTACTCTTACTGTTACCCTGATCCTCAGATCGAACGGTAGGTAATCTTTCGTTTGGAGCCGGAAATTTATTCGACAACAAAAAGAAAAGTGCAGGCGAATTTGTTATTTTTCTTTCAAAATGTTGCCGCAGGGCTCCTTTCGATTTATGTAGCTTTGAAAGCAGCTTGATTTCCCACGTCCCTCGTGCGTTACCTCCCCTTCCTCCACGGCGTATGTGGGAAGGAAAAAAGAAGTTATTTATGCGAGCGAAGACTTCAGTTATGAGGTCCTGTCTGTGCCTGTCACAGGTTCTCGCGAGTGTACGAATTGGAAGAAGGCTTGGAGAAAAAACGTAAATATGGAAACCTCGGAGGTGGAAAACACTATGTGGCAAGGGAAAAGGAAGGGGAGAAAAGAATGAAAGCCTTTCGTGGAGTTGAGTGTTTCTGAGACGGTCTTAGGGGGTCGAACGAAGGTGCGAGGTGAGAGTTCAGCAGGGCCTGATGTATGACTTCCAGATAGTGAAGAGAAGCGGGCCCCTCGTTGCGCCTTTTTCCAAACCAACACCAACTCACGAGTACGTAGAGAAATATGTATAGACAAGTACGCACACCTGAACATGGCCTACTATATCCTCTAACTGACTGATGGATTGGGTGCATGCCATTGCCGCACCTGGTTCCAACGTGCCAATACCTTTCCCTATTACTTACAAATACATACCTTTCCCAAAAGTCCGCCGCCTCTTCAGACATGAAAACCTTCAGTTCTTTTCAAGTCACATCCTAACCCCAAACGGCCGTCTGCTCAAACTTTTGCCGTCCTGTCTCTCCCTCTGACTCCCCACCTATAAATATCAATCACGCAACAACGTCAAGTAAATCACAATTTGGACTTTCCACCTCCGGCATTGCATCTTCATTTTGCCGGAGCTGAAGTCACCCCCTGCAATATACAATAACTAATCCTCTTCAGCGCCTGAAAAATCGAATTAGTTATTTTTGTTTGTGTCATATTATTTCTAGAGCTGTATGGACACCTGGGTATGGACTACAACCAGATTTGACGGTATTTTGCTGAGTAGAGAGTATCCAAATACTTGTAAAAGTGTCTTTCGCCATATTTGCGAAGTATGTACAGAGGCAAATCTTTTAACGAAAAGATCCTGCAACGAAAAAGCCCTTGAGAAGGGCCGTACAGCCAAAAACGATCGGAATCGGAGTGAAAATATGAAAAAGTCGCACATAACCACTGGCTCTTTTGCCTCACACCGTCTAATAAACCGGCCGGAAAAAAGAAATTCCCCGCAGATTCACTCTCAATAAAGCAGCTAGGCACTTTCAGGAAAAATATTGTCTGCATAACCCAAATTGTTCCAATTTCGTGCAGCCCAATCCAAAAGCTCGTAGTAATAGGAAGCCCAAGTGCCAACTCCTTTTATCGTGGAGCCGAGGAAAGCCATAATCTGACAGTAATTTCGCGGAGTAGCCATGGAAGCGCTCTAAAACGCTGCACACCATTTAACATAAGGAGTAAACCTTCCTGCCCTTCTTCCGAGGAGGTACCGGCAAATGTTGGAACAATCTAAACTCCGGATTACTTCCAAGACAAGAGCACTCGCTCGCAGAATTAAATTAAGCAATCCGCTAATTTTGCATTCACCTTTGGGGAATCAGGATTAGCATTACAGAAACAATCACGCATTAGGTACTACTTATTCCACGCAAGCATCAACTTGACTTAGTTGAAGAACATTCCAACAAACGAATTAAACGGTTGAAGTGAGCCAAAGCATCTTCGCTCGAACAATCTACCCTCGGAGTTCGAGAGCGAACAGAGAGAGCAACTCCAGGAACATGAATTGAATCTCACCGAAAGCTCCCAGACAAGTTAGACTTCCGAAAACTTTGCCAGCCATTTTGCCAGTGACACTGTATGAGATAATCACTGCATGTTGTACTTTACTTGGCACCACACTTCAACGGTAACAAATTGCCTCTAGGTTCAGAGGTATCATCTTCCGCATTGCGAGACCACACCGAAAGCTCTTTTCCTCAGGGACGGAGGCAGTTTTCCCGGCTAAGGAGAGTGGAATGAGAGGCATTAAATCACACACGAAGAGTCAGCTAACTTTTGGACGGATTCGCTAAACGAGAAACCGCATTGAACCGAGAGGCATTCTCTTCGCGTACGTATTGGGGAGAGCTGAATTTACTGAATAACGTACCTACTCAAACTGCGTGTTTGTACAATGCATACTTGGTACCTGCAGCCGCAGGTGACGTTTGAACACATTACGGGTTCTCATGGGGATCTTGCATCCTTGAGATATTTCTGGAAAAGTAACAGTGCAATAACTGGTGCTCCTGTTATTTTATCAATATAAATCGTTATTGACCTTATTAATCGACGTTGCCACTGAAACCATGCATTAGAAGTTGGTGAGGACTATTGATGTTTTTGAATGGTCTGGAGAGTTCTTGAAAGCGCTTGGGCGTTTTTTAATGTTTTACCTCTGCCTTCTTGAATATTCTTGTACGTTCTCAAACGCCCCTAGTCGTTCTTGAACTTTTATGATCAAAGCTTGATTGGTTGACTAGACTCTTAACAATAAAATGTTTTGATACAATGCTCGAACCCAACCGTTCGTGAATAGCGGTTTTGAGATAATGCTACCGTACACATCGCCCAATAATTTGTTCTAAAATGTTCAAGATTGCGTTCGTAAAAAACGTTCGGTTGTTGTTTGTAGCAAAGTAACATCTGTACCATAAACCACATTCGATACAAACTGTAACCCTATCTACCCCAAGCGTGTTTAGCCAAATAACCCATATGTACAAAGACTCGATCGAGTAAACGTTGAGGGAAACAAGGCTGTGAAAGTTTCTAACCGACAAAGTAGCCCAATTCTGACGAAACCCTTTCGACGAAATTGAATAAGGTAGTAAAGTTTTTCGCATCCCCCTCGCAGAAAACCGGAAAAATGGAAGATGGGCTTTTAATATCCATGACCCTGAAATGTGATCCCAAAAAGTAAAACAAAAGAACACAGAGGGAGTATTAAAAAAGCACGAACGGAAAAAGAAAGGAAAGGAAAAAGATTTATGAATTACGAGAATTCATTTCACACTTTGAGCCATTATTAAACAGAAAAGTTTTTCCATTAAAGTTGGGAAAAGAATTGTGTGATGTTCGGAGTTAGAAAAAGGGTAAACAATAGCTGATCCCGACGAAGAGGAATGCCCTACAAAAAGATTCAGCGTTGCGCTATCCCGCGATACGATGAGGGAATAATGGCTGACTAGAAATAATATATTGTCATGGTATGATTCGACCGAGATTCTGGGGGCAACAAGGATTCTTACAGGATCGCCATTTCGAAGCAGGTTAACGTTACTACCCATAATTACAGAATGGAATTCGTCATACAATATTAAGACCCATACTGCAGGGTTAATAATTAAACTGGCTACTCGGAAAGTCGCCTCAATTTAATCATTAATTCATTTAGCAGGAAGAACCGCGTAGAATACGATACGGTGCTGGTTTACCTAGGTTCAAAGTAAACAAAAAAAGAGTGACGGGCTGGTATTATCCCTCGAAACATGCATGAGATGGACGTTCGAGTTTACTCAGACATGCTAAATAATGAACTGTATTTACCATAGGGCGCCAGAATCAATAGGGGAACCCTCGGACCGGCCTTTCCATCTCACAACCTTCAAACCCCTTTGGCAGTATACGTTCAACTTGAAAGGCCGCAACTTGTTTAACTATGAGGTCCATCAGAGGGTGCAGTTGGATTTAACAGTCATTTACCACAACCAAACTTCCAATTGAAGCCAGAAGAAAACAGCCCGATCCGTGAAAATGACGGTCGGCTTATTTTTCATCAATAATTTTTCGAGGAGAAATACTGATTGATACATGTACAACATAAAATACCCCACAGCCTTTAGCCCGACCGGCGATTATGCATAATCACATGTGAAGGGCAACTCCCCACGCTTTTCAAAATATAGTTTACGGACAAGCCAAACAAAATGTTTTCAGCTTCACAAAATGAGGCAGTACTGCTACTTGAGGCTATTCTAACACAGCATTCCGTTTAGTATGTTTCATAAAAAAATATTGGGCTAATCGGTCATACTATGCACTGATTTGAGTAGTAGATATATTCCGTTGAATAAAATTCGGATAATCGTCGAGGAAATTCATGATAGCAAAAGTAAACAGCTATTCAAGCCAGGAAGTTTAAAAAAGTACAAACGAATGTTCTTCGAAAGTTTCGAATCGAAAAAATTACCAAATTTTTCTTGCTGATCATTCTGGCCATTATCGCAACTCGGTTCACGTTCCCTTTGAAACAATACACTACACGGATCACAATTTTCTTAATACGTAAAGTCTGGAATCGTTAGGGGATGCTTTACTAAGCTCAGCAGTATCAGATTACTCGCGAAAAAACGTAGGTATGTAATTGATAGGCCTACGAAAACTTGGAATACGACCTCGGATTTACCATTGTGCAAGTGTTTGACACGATGTGAAAGAAAAGAAGGAGTAGCAATATAAATACAGGTATAACAACAAGGGGAACAATTACCTCGGCTAGTCCAATTCTTCAGTAATATCCCAACATGATAAATGGAGAGCTGGTTCATTTAGCGAAACTGTCAGTGTAACACTGTTTCGTTGAACGGCCTTGAGATTCCAAAAAATCTATAAATCGAGGGGAAAAGGCTGTTGAATGTCGTGAGGCTAAGCGAAGCTTTTGCAGACCTGGGGAATAGAATACTTCGGCAAAAAGAGAGACCCAAAAATAGAGAGTAGAGGAAACCGTAAGAAGACGTCTTGATGGCCTCTGAGCCGGGTCCAGTAGAGCGGATGGAAAGGAGGACCCTCGTCTTGGCATTGAGATGAAGACAAATGGTCCACCCCAAGGAGCCCCTCACCGTCACCACGCTTCGTCCTTTTGACTCACCCCTTTCGTTCGGTGACAATGAGAAAGGAAGAAATGACAAATTAATTGTATTGTATTTCGCTCGATAATGGTCTCTGCGGCCAGGGCTAGTCTCCCGTGTACCCCCTGGTCTCTGTAAGTTCTTTACTGATCTCCACCCAGCACTTCTTCCGATTCAAGGAAGGGACCAGTAGTCGAAAAGCCCCTTTTATTCACAGCTCCCTTTTATTCTGGAGGCCCTAGTGGGCGTGGATGAGGTCTTGAAGTATTCGGGAACTTTCACAAAAGATCCAGCAGTAAGGGGTTGGTTCTCAACCTTCCGCTCAATGAGGAAAAGAATTGAGCCAGGGTTTAACACCTTATCCCTCACCTTCAACTTTTTTCGCATCTAACGGCAGTTTCAACTTGATTATAATTAGTATATCTTAATTAGCAATTAGTCAAAGATTAAACCGTAACAAAAGGGGACGGTTCGAAAAGAAAGTTCTACCCTTTCAACGAGTGAATAAGACGTGCTTCAGAAGGGTCTCGAGTAATATTAAACGTCGAGATAAGTTCTTTTCTTACACCCGTTGTGATGTAATACCTAACTACACATTTTTTAAGAACATGACAAAACTTTTTCGAAAAATAATCGCTGTTTTATCAGATAGGTACTTATGTTGGCAGTTTTGAACCATTCATTCAAAATTGAAACAATGGAGAGACAATTTTCTTATCAGTCTACGAATTGGCTCAACGTTTTTTGAAGATTCTCATGTCATAGTCTGAAAAACAAGAATAAAACCATTTTTTTCCTAGACTACAGCAATATATATTTGCATGCTTAGGGGTGGGAACTCTCCCGAGACCACAGTGAGCAAAAAAGCAGAAGCTCCGACATGAAGTACGTTTTGAATATTTCTTCGAAACCAATATGACATTGTATGACACAATAGCAGGACTTCTTTATTTTTATACGGGAAATCGCAGGCCAAATCCGTGATATGAATTTGTATGATACAATCTGAGTGTTCTGAGAAGAACCACTGAAAGCTAAAACGCCCTTAGCGAAACAAATCCGTCATTTGCATTACTCTGTAAGAGCGGAATAAATAAATTTAGCCATTTCGAGGAAGGTTTGAAAGGTCCTTGGGGGAATTTAGCTTCAGAGCTCGGAGGTGAGCGCCCGGTCATGTATTATTACCGAGGTGGCCAGTTCTAATTTCGCCCTCAGCCGGTGAAACGCTCTTATTTGTAGGCTGAACAGGATCCACAAGACCATCAGTTGAAATGGGTCAAGTCAAGTATGTACATAGCATTTCATACTTTGATAATTCAGCAACATGTCCAAGACACAATCAAAAAATAAATATAAATACAGACAAAATTCCTAGTCGGATTGAGCATATTATGAATATTCATTTTTATTTTATTTTATTTTTAGTGTGTTTATTTTTATTTTATTGCTATATTTTTTATATTTATAATATACTAGGCATATTGCCATTTAGACATTTTACTGGGTCTTTCATGGCGAAGAAATTGTTAAAACAAATGGGCACAAATTTGTCACAAGATCTACTGAGAGTAAAAAATAAAGTTCTTCTCTACCTAACTTTTATTTACAAGTTCCTTCGGCCGCGAAGGTTCGTCAAGAAACTAATAAGTCAAGTACGCTTCCTGGGAAAGTGATTAAGACCAAAAGTTTCAAGGATCATTGAGAACTTTGAAAATTTCTCGTTTCACAATCCAACCTCTAATAGTCGGCCAATATTAGCGAATTAACAGAGAGAATTTATAGCGTAGACGATCCTCAATAATGAGCAGTGAATGGTGAAAAGCCACGGAAGCATGATTTTCAAAACTTTAGATGTGCTGATTTAGACCGACAGGGAATATCAATTAAACGAATCATAGATTACAAAGTCACTTCTGGGCGTTGGACTTTCGAGGATGTCTTAATTTGGGCCTATCTCATTCTTATCACGACCTCTTTTTCATCTGAAGTTCAAACTTATTGATGGAGACGGTGAAGAAGACAAATGAGGGAGTTTGGGTTAGAAACTCTCAGACCACCAAACTGATCGAAAATAGGTAGTAGAAGTTGCCGATCTCGGCGAATTATTCCCATCAAGTTTTTCGTTTTCTTTCTCTCTCCCAACCTCTCTCTCTCTCTCTCCCTTCGGACTAAGTAGGGTCCGTCTTAATTTCATCGAGTTCCATCAGTGATGAAAATACTGTAGATTATCATAATCTGAATGCTGGTGAGACTATTTGGCAACTTCCAATTCATTCCGACTCGAAAAACTTAGCTACCACTATCGCTAATATAAGAAAACATCTAAGTTCTGTGGAGGAAACGTGTGAACCAATAAGAACAGTTGAAAACCAGGAATTCTATTCGTATGTATTTCCAGAGTATGTGCCTAGAATATAAAAGGATAATGTTAGCCGAGAGATACTTGGGAGTATGTGCACCAAGGGACCACTATACTTTGGCCAGGCCATTTCCAACCCACAAATCACGGATCTACTCGTACAGCCTCGCCCCAATGGGCAACCAACATGCCGTTCCTCAAGTCGGAATTATACCTACGAAGTTGATATTTTCTGTCGTACGAGAGCCAAGACAAAATTAGCGTTGAGTTCAGGAGCACCTCGAATGAGGAAGAGAGTAGAGAGGGCTAACAATTTTAACCCGTTTAACAAATTTTTAATAATTTTTTAACAAATTTAATGCGATTAGGTTACCTAATCTGGCCGACAATTTTTTCTGAATTTGAAAAACAAAACGATCAAAAGCCTTGACTTTTTTGAACGGATGTGTTTCCCTTAATTTGCGAGAAAAAATATTTATAATCAGAGAATTGAAGAAGAAGGGATACAATTCAAAAGAGGGAAATTTATTCTGTTTGAGCGACCGGGAAACTAGTTGAATTTGTTTCCAAATTCTAAGAGAGCAGTACGGGAGGGCTCCAGCTTCATGGTCCCACCACAAATCTGAGGCCACGTTCGTCAAATTGCCAATATTAGCAGAAAGATCCTTCAAGTTTGATTGCGTTGATGGTTTCGAGGCATTCGATTTAACCCTCGAAAGAATTTACCTACTTGTCATAAGCTGCAACGCCAGTTTCAAGTCCTGTTCGACACAATTACGGGCGCTTGTAATTTGATCTCGAGATGCCGAGACGGCCATAGGGCGGCCTTTTTCACGCATTAACACTCACTTGGCAAAAGACTTCGTGAATGGTATACTTAATGGTACTTGCACTTTAGAGAAACTTCAAGGGGTGCGAAGGAGTGAACTGCTCCGTGGGCGCAAAATAAACAGAATGGGAAACACTCTCTGTACGCCTTCTTAAGCAGAGTGTGCACTCCTAATCAAACTACCTACTTGCAGCTTTTATTTGTATAACTTACATCGATTACACCTTTAGCATTGGACACTGAAAGAACATGGCTATCCCAATAGGGCAGGGGCCCCAAGGTGTACTTAGCGGGCATACCTTCAAGTGAGACAGAAGGTTCATTTCAATCCATAAAAGTATCCTTTGGTCACCTGAAACAAAAAAAAAAAAAATATGAACGAATGCATCTCCAGGTAGTATTTTGGCACATAAAAGTATCAACGTTAACCAGTCTCCAACCAAACTCGGTGGAAACGTCTACTTATTTGCTGTCGGCCTCATATACAAATCTAGCTCTTGTATATATCAATCAACAGAACTAGCATAATTATCCACTACGTTAGTCCAACGAATGGTTATTTACAGATGAAACCGATGGACAAATTGAGGTTGAATAAAAAAAGCCTCTTTTAAACAAAAGAGCTCTATCGACATCTTGTTTTTCCAGTAGAGTGGGGTCCGCTGCTTAAAATAACAACCGATTCAAGATCCATAACTGGGGTGGCTAAAAAATGAAGAACGTGGAACAAAAACCGAGGCAACCGCGGGACAATGAAATCAATTGTCAGAGCTGGGATACGGAGCGAGGAGAAATCATTAGTGCTTTTCTGTCAGTCCAAAGCAGTTTTGAGATACGAGAGCGGAAAATTCACTACAGTAAAGCACAAAGCATTCATCAAATCGCGCAAATATTTCTCTTTAATGATGCTGGCAAGTTGTGTTAACAAAGAGATTTAAATATTTAGGTTCGTCTAATCGGAAATTTCATTCCGCAATTTCAGCATTTGGTATTCACAATCACGAGCTTTCACAATTTTTCAGCTATAGATCAAGTGACGACGCCTCTATAATCAGCTGGGGACAGAAAGGACCTATCAACTACCTATCGAAGATGACAGATGATAGACGACGCGCAGTAATCCATGACAGCCATCGAAATGGGTCGTCGACTGAAATTCGCTCCTGAGGGAGGTAATATGAATTAATTGAGGAAGTGCTTCCGGGAAAACAACTCTATCCTGAGATGTTGTTTCCCAGTCAAAACCTGGAGCTACCGAGAGGTTTGTGGCACCCCTGACCTGATACACCTTTTTCTTTATTTTCCATTTATACAGCAGTTCATCTTTTGCGCTCCCGATAGCCCAGCTCGGCTTCTCTCTCGGAGTTCCTGTTCATTTTCACCGTTGGCCTTCTCGCTCAGCAACCCTTGGGCTAATGTTTATCTTCCTCGTTTTAATGAATATTTCAGAGGAAAAGGCCGTGTCGCCAGCCTCCGAGTTCACTTTTTCCGCAAGGAAAACTCTGCTCAGTTCTCTTCCTCAGTTGCCCTAAATTAACTCCCAAGCTACCGCCGCTAGGGTGTCGGGGTTCGTAACTAAGTCGCCGCGTCTAATCGAGAAATGCGTCACCTCGCTCAGTTAACCCGTTCGAGTGACGCTTCTGAGATTAAAGAATCGTTTTCACGGTAATAAATCAAACAAGGTTACGTCAATAACGTGGTCAGGTACCTACGCATAGTGTATACCAAGTAACCATGGGTACTAAAGCCGTGGTCAGCAAACTACGTATTTCGGCAATTAAGCACACGGAGACATCGTTGTTCCGTCTGGCCCAATGCCACCCAATTTTTACTTCCATATTTACAGAGTAAATGGAAGTATTCTGCCGTCCTAAGATAAAACGTCCTGAGTCGCCTGCAATTTAAATGGGACTTAGGACGTTTTATCTTAGGGCGGCAGTATTGTGATCGTCCTAAAATCGAGAATCGGAACGGAGCTTCAGAAAAAACTTTTTCTTATACACATTTACTCAGAATCACTTCCTGAACAAGTGTCTGTGTGTCCGTGTGTCCGTTAGTCCGTTAGTCCGTTAGTCCGTTAGTCCGTCTGTCCGTCTGTCCGTCTGTGGTCATTTACAAAAATGGCCATAACTCCCTCATTTCTTAACCTTTTTTCAAATTTCTTGAACTGAAATGTTTGTCTCGGCAAGACCTAACACCCTGTTTAATCGGAATTCGGATAACGCACAGTACTTCCGATATATTTGCATTTTTAGTGTTTTCTATTTTATTTTTTTCCGGCCACAAAAATGAACCGATTTGAGCGTTCTTGGTCTTAAAATCTTTCTTTTACTTTGCAGAATATGTGGATATTTTTTATGTACCGAAAAACTGGCGTTTTTTTATTTTGGGCGAATTTTGAAATTTGAATAGTGAATTTTTTGATATTTTTGACCTATACACCCTTAAAACAAGTCAAAATATGATCAAATTGTGTCACAATTTTACGTTCCAAAATATGGAAGTATTGTGTGTTATCTACGCACCACTGGTTTATTTTGGGCGAATTTTGAAATTTGAATAGTGAATTTTTTGATATTTTTGACCTATACACCCTTAAAACAAGTCAAAATATGATCAAATTGTGTCACAATTTTACGTTCCAAAATATGGAAGTATTGTGTGTTATCTACGCACCACTGGTTAACATCTGGTTTAGCCCCGTTTCTCTTGGTCTATAATGAAGTTAGCAAGATCTACTAATTCCCGCAATAAGCTAGTCAAAAAAGGAATTAAATGTTCGGTGAAACTGATCCTCAAAAATCAAGAATCCAGAACCAAGATTCGAGACAGATGCGCGACCTATTCAATTTACAATTTTGATGCCAACCCCTTTTCATCTTCCTGTCCACCCATTACTGAGTTTTCAAGCACTCCTCCTCAGGACGTTTTTAATATCATTGGAAGTGAAAGCAATCGTGTTCCCGACCCTCAAGTTATGTGCTAGTGCGATGTTCGGTCGACTCATGCCTAGAGACGGTTCCATCAACTCTCGTAACGACCTCCACTGCTCGGGACACGTATGCTATCCAATACCCTAAAACCCTATTAAGCTTTCTTTACAACCTTTTTCTTTTATAGAAGGCGCTTAACTGCCGCCGAGTTTCCCGAAAGGTCTACGACCTCTTTCTCCATTTCCACTCGCAGCACATCGCCGGTTCAGATGGGTCGTCCGCCGTCTTACTAATTAAATGGTCCTTCTCGGTTGCATGACTGGACGTCACAAGAAAAATACGTGAGCGAATTCGGATCAATAGCTTCGTACATGACCGTATGTATTCGGAGGGATACGGAAAACTCGTAATGATGGTTCGAGCAAAATGTTTTCCCAAAACTGCGGATGAGCTAGTCGAGCTCACCCGACCGTGGTTCAGCTGCTGTAAAAAACAGAACCCATAGAGAATCTATAATACGCCAAATATTCATCCTGTTTCTGAACATTCCAGATGCCGACCCATAAGTCGATTCAGTGGGTAATAACAGCTTTCAAACCCTTCCAAGAACGCCTACGGCCTGCCAGAATGAAATGTGAGGCTAAAACTCATTAGCCTTGATTAAATGAAATTAATAAACATTCGTCTTTTAAGAATGTTTCAATTCCAGATAATGACGGAAAAAGGAGGTAAGGGGTGGGAAGCATTGCACCATGGAACTGGAGTTACGCCTGTTTCAGAACCGAGCGAGACGAGGAGAATCTCAGTGCGAGAAAAGATTAATTAGTACACAAATTATGCAACAAGCCAGTTTTAATTTACAACTTTAATGAAGCACCATTAGGACGAAGGCTGGCGCCATCTGTCAGCCTGTGGGAGAACTGGTGTTACTTATTATTGGGAGTTGGGAGGGGAAAGAACGAAGGGAAGGAGTATCGTGAAAGTAGTTCTGGCTTAAGGGTTGAAAAAGGGAGGGAGAAACGGCCTTTCCTAGTGACGGAAGGGTAAAACGAGGTTGGGCTATTTGCATTTAATGCTCAATCAACCAAAATTCCTGCCTTCTTCACAGGCCGGCGACCTTCTCCCTTTGCTCTGCTCGTTCCCGAGCATCGACGACTTTCTTCTCTCTCGATTTTCAAGTTCTAAAAAGCAGCAAATCATTATCTCAATTCAAATTTAACAGTATAAGAAATTCCATGCTACCTAGCTTACATTTATTCAAAGTTCCGTTCTTAGCCAGGCTATGGGATGCTTTGATCACCTATTGTTCTCTTAAATATTCCCACCGCACACATTTCGTTCCTTTGATAGCCTATGGTGCAAAGATAAATGAAATTCAAATTAATCCCAAACCAGAGAACAAAATGTAGAAAAAAGTAGATAATTTTGTAGCAATCTTTCTGCTCACACGAGTGCTTTTATTCTATTATGTAGCCGAGCCATTCAGCCGACTGAACTCCAAAACATATAATATACAAATTTTGATTGCTGAGCAGAAAAGGGCTTAAGAACACATCATGAAGCAGACGTTCAAGTCCGGGAGCCCACCTGATAGGCCAGTCACAATCGACAATTAAAACATGATGCATCTTGATGTTTGAGCTCATCCTTGATCGTTGAACCGGCCTGAGGTTCCAAAACTTTCTCATCAAACCCTATAAATCTTAGAAGGTTCGAGGTATTCTTCGCCTAGTGTTGTGTTTGACATTCAAACTCGTCGGTTTTCGAATCGATTCACATTGTTGCAGCACTCAGTATTGATAGAAGATATTGCTGTACTGAAACAATATCTTCATTTACCGGTGAAGCGGGTATTGTACAGTTCATAGAATATACAAGTTCTCTGAATCGTTAACAGAGAGTACCTTCCCTGAAACCATATGGGTCCATGGCTCTTATCAGACTAGCTTCGTTTATTAGACGCTTTGCTCCTGGTTGTTAATGTGAGTACCAGCGCCCTCTCCACTGGCAACCTGCCCTTCGTCTTATTACGAATTCAACTCAGCAAATTACCCCTACCACACAACACGTACTGACGAACACATGCAACTACTTACAAACACTCATGCACCGCTATACGGCAATGGTCTTCCTCAAGTCGTGTTCACACGGTCGGCAGTGATTCGGAAATTTCGTTATATCGTTACGTACATATATCGCTTACGTCCGATTTAATATTTTTCAAATGAATGGATATCCCAACAACTGCGAGCATTGAATTTCACGTATAAATAATTCACAAGCTTACCTACTGAATTTCGCAAGATAACTTCAAACAGGCATTGAATAACCGGCGCTTCATTGATCATGCATCACAAAAATCAACATTGAAGCCTGTGTATAAATATTGCAGATCGTGAATTCCTGAGCCTTCTACGAATCACAATGGCAGAAAAAATTCTGTGGATTGCCTGCACCCATCAATTCTGACCTCGAAGGGGTGAGCAAGTTTCATACTCGGAATCCTCCCCTTCCATGTTTAATGTACGCTTTCGGGCTTCTCCGAATCCGTGCTGCTCATATATTTATTGCTTGCAACTACCAACTACATCATCTCCCGGAATACACTACCTTTGCTTTTCTCCGCTCAAATAATTGAAGTAGTGCGGCTGCAGAGATGGGGAAAAGGTAAATTAAAACTCCACACTGCAGATACGTGAATAAATGAACGGCCATGTCGACTGGGCCAAACTGTGGGAAACTGCAATAAAAATTTTTTTTGCAAAGCCGAGAAAGTTAAAAAGATTAGTTTGCGTTTCAAGTGCCTACTTGAAAACATAAAATCGAAGAAGGTCCTAACCAAATCGTATATTAAGTTTAAGAAACACATTAAAAACAAGTTGATGGAATTTTTAATAAGTATCTACTCGAAATTCGTACGACGAAATATTAATCTCACCAAGGATTTCACTGTGGTTAAGCCCGTGTACTACAAAAAGCAATAAGCCATAAAACCTGCGGGCGGGAGGAGGGGGAAACAAAAGCAGGGAGGAGGACATGCGAGAATTCAAAATTCAAGAAAGTTTAAAATGCCAAAAAATTGTAGTATGCAGCGAGCACAGCTCAAGAAAGTTCGAGCAAATTTAAGAATGTTGAAAAACGACCGAGAAAATCCAAGAATGTTCAAAATCCGAGAATATGTAAGAACATTTCAGCATGAAGATGCGAAGGCACCAACCGACCATTGTTCAAAATCGTTCTAGAAAATTCGAGAACGCTCAAAAGAACTGACGACGGCCTTGAGATCTTCTCTTTCTCAAATTTCACCGATGTGCACCGAGGACAAAGAACCTCTCATTCTTGCCATTGCTAATAATACACAAGATTTATAACTTGGACAATCATAATTAAAACACATTTTCAGACGTCTCATTTTCAAAACTCCATCGCAACACTGCAGTCTAGAAACGAACCAATCCGGATAAACCCCTTGAACCTTCCGTTAACATTCTCGCTCCGTTTGCGAACAAATAGCGCGTGTTTTATGGGAGGGTGGAGTATGTAGGTTGGGGTGGGACTGGATTGAGAAGGAGTGTGGATGGACGGACCTCGTGCGGGCATCTCTGGAATGAAGAACGGACTCGGTTACAGCGTTGGAAGGGCCAAGGTTCTCCCTGCCCAGCAGACATTACATCACGGTTTTGGATTCAATTTCCCCTCCCCTACTCTCCACTCCGTATCGTCTCCTCTCATCCAATAGTGCCTTTTGGGTGGAATAGGCTTTTCGCCGCTTTGATAGCTGATCAGTTTCATCGACGATGGAAACTTAGGGGAATTCCAGGGCCAAATTGTCTGGGGACCCTATCGGCCTTTACTTCCGGAGCAACCCCCTTCTTTCTTCGCAAGAACGTCGGGCAAGATAAACTCGGCAGCGTAAACTGAAACTTCTTCTTTCCCTCAGTCTTTCGTTCGTGGGCAGAAATAATAATTCGGTCGATCAATATCTTGCACATTAGTCCTAAAAATATCCCCTTCAAATGGAGTTGCTATTTTCGTATTGATGCGGCTGACAAACAAGTTCAATGGAAGAAGCGTAGGTACTACTCCGACAAATCATAGTAGGTAGCACTAATTAGACCTGAACTAAAACGACCCTTTCAACCTAGACCCAAACGATGTCAACTGGAAGGTGGAAGTATCCCTACTGCCTGCTGACTTAATGGGGTCTTGGGAGTGAACACACAATTATTTTAGAAAATATTTTCATTTTCTTCAGCAACCAACCCGAGAACTTTGAGATATTCAACCTGGTAACTTTTATGGGATACTGTCAGTTGATTAGTTCTATAATACAGTACCTAGTAACACATCGTACGACATAAATTCAAATACCGGCCTCTATTAGAATTTGATTATATACCCAGTGGTGCTTGGTGGTGGTGCACACGATACTTCCGTATTTTTATACATAGTTGACAAAAACTGAATATAATTTTGTACTTAGACTATTTGGATCAAAAATGTCATAAAACTCACTAAAGGGTAATATTAGATTATTATTGACAGACGAGTTACATCTCACATTCGGATATGCTGATTATTCCATAGAGCCTATCGCGTGTTCGAAATCAATAAACGATCTCCATACATACCAATTCGGAAGAAACACATTAATATCCGCGGAATATTCTAAATAGCATCAATCAATTGTAGTGAAATTCAGTTGAAGTCAGCTCTTTCATTCATTATCCAGGGCGTAAGTAATGTCATGGGCGGAAAACGATCCACTTTCCGATCCGTCGTTTTTACGATTCTCTTTGGTGATAGTATTCCTAGCAGCTCCCGATAAATCCTGATAAGACAGGTAAATTAGTTCGCTTTTGGAGCCTATCAAATATGCACGATCAGCTGACTGACCTTGAACGAGAACCGTCAAACTCTTGCTCAGCTCAATCCATAATCGATACCTACCTTATTTTGATGATTTGGCAAAAATCCGTAGCTTCCCGCAAATTCGCATATTGTGAGTCACTAAGGTGAGATGGTCAATTTAACAGAGTAGTTAAAATGCCTCAAATGGTTCACTCTGGAGTAACTGAGGCTCCAGGACTGGCGATTTTGCCCAAATACATTCTCTCTCTGTCCAAAGCACACAGTGAAATGTTTCAATTTTGCAAATTCAAAGTTCCCGGTGGTTAGGTACGAAAGAGCTGCCGTGGATAAACGGAATCATCTAATCTTAGCTCGGGTTGAGAAGTTATAACGGGAAAAGGAATCCGTTGGATGCTAAAAGCGAAGACAACCTTCCCTATCAACATTTCAGCTTTGTGAGAGTAGGGGACAAGTGGAAAAAAGAAACTTCTTGGACAACTCATGAGAAAAGTTTTCCCTCGACTAGCAATACCGCAGACAGAGCCAAATTGAGGTCGGCCAGAAGAAAAGGCAGAAATTGCGATTCGTTTCAATACAGCACCATTTTCTTGTTGTTGCAAGGTATATTATTCAGTTATTACGACCCCGCATTATTCAGCTGGGTACCAAATTATAAGTGTTCAAGTAGCAAAAGACCTCCCAGAACAGAGTGCGCCATTTTGAACTCCAATGGCGAATAACACCAGGAAATTCAACGGTAGTTGTTCACAAGAAAAGGGGAACAGTCTGTCTTACTTCGGCACAAGGCAAGATGGCCCAGTCTGAACCAGACTGTATGTTTCCGACATTTTCGATCTACTATTTGCCAATCTTTTATTTCGGATCCTGCCCCAAACTACCTCCTACATTCGGATCTTTTCCCCAAACATTTTCCAAGGAAAACGTCAACTATTCACATGCATAAGGGTAAAGTTCGGAAGTACAAACACGATGTCACCCTTCAAAACCACGCGTGGAGCACGTGATTAGAATTCGGTACGTCTCTGAATGTTACTGAGTCGACGTTGCCCCGCGGGACCACATGCGACTACAGTTGCAGGACTCGGGGACAGAAGGGTTGCGTACACGATCGTTCCATTTCCAGCAGAATCAACAGGGGCGAACGTGTATCATAATATGTATATTCTTATGCATTGACGAAATACGACCGGAATACAAAAGAAGTTCTTACGACTTAAGTTGGGGAAAGATGAGGAAGCATGGAGGGTTGAGATCATTACTCACTTAATAGCTCAGATATGGGCTCCCATTACTTTCATTGGTATAAATTTTTCCTCCTCAGCTAAATGTATTTCATGATGAAAAATCTCGAAGTCAAGCTCACAATGAAATCGAACCCGGAACTATACATAATCGAACTTACAATAAAACAGAAACTCAAACTCACAATCGAAATGAAAGTAAAACTCACAACGAAACCGAAACTTGGAAACAGAAAATCGAAACAGAACTCATACCTAAACTCGAAACCAAACTACAAAGAAATAGAAACTCAAACTCATAATAAACTCGAAGGCAAACTCACAATGAAACAGAAACTCAAACTCGAAGTCAAACTCACAACAAATCAGAAACTCAAACCCATAATCGAAATCGACGCCAAACTCATGAGGAAACAGAAACTCAAACTCATAGTCAATCTTGAAGTCAAACTCACATTGAAACGGAAACTCAAACTCGAAGTCAAACTCACAATGAAGTAGAAACTCGAAGTCGAAATACAATGAAACCGAAACTCAAACTCATAATCAATCTCGAAGTCAAACTCACATTGAAACAGAAACTCAAACCCATAATCGAAATCGACGTCAAACTCACGACGAAACAGAAACTCAAACTCGAAGTCAAACTCACAATGAAGTAGAAACTCAAACCCATAATCGAAATCGACGTCAAACTCACGACGAAACAGAAACTCAAACTCATAGTAAATCTTGAAGTCAAACTCGCAATGGAATTGAAATTCAAACTCATAATCGTACTTAAAGTCAAACTCACATTGAAAACGAAACTCAAACTCATAAACAATCTCGAAGTCAAACTCACAATGAATCAGAAACGCTAACTCGTAATCAATCTCAAAGTCAAACTCACATTGAAACAGAAACTCATACTCGAAGTCAAACTCACAATGAATCAGAAACTCGAACTCATAGTCAATCTTGAAGTCAAACTCGCAATGAAACGGAAACTCAAACTCGAAGTCAAACTCAAAACGAATCAGAAACTCAAACTTATAATCGAAATCGACGTCAATCTCACGATGTAACAGAAACTCAAAGTCAAACTAACAATGGAATTGAAATTCAAACTCATAATCGAACTCGAAGTCGAACTACAATGAAACCGAAACTCAAACTCATAATGAAGCTCGAAGTGAAACTAACAATGAAACAGTCTCGCAACGAGTTCAACTTTGAGTACCTCAACTACTGCTACTCAGTGTACTTCAGCTGTTGAAGTCGAACTCACAATGAAACAGATACTCAAGAGAGGTGAACTCGTGCAGATTTATTTCATGTTGCTTCCGTAAGTTGAACTCTATTCAGTTGCGAGACTGTTTCATTGTGAGTTTGGCTTCGAGTTCGATTATGAGTTTCTGTTTCTTTGTGAGTTTGACGTCGATTTCGATTATGAGTTGGAGTTTCTGATTCGATGTGAGTTTGACTGCGAGTTGGATTATGAGTTTGAGTTTCTGATTCGTTGTGTGTTTGACTTCGAGATTGATTCTGAGTTTGAATTTCTGTTTCATCGTGAGTTTGACGTCGATTTCGATTATGAGATGGAGTTTCTGATTCGTTGTGTGTTTGACTTCGAGATTGATTATGAGTTTGAGTTCCCTTTTCATTGTGAGTTTGACTTCAAGATTGGTTATGAGTTTGAATTTATGTTTCATTGTGAGTTTGACTTTGATTTCGATTATGAGTTTGAGTTTCTGTTTCATTGTGAGTTTGACGTCGATTTCGATTATGAGTTTGAGTTTCTGATTCTGATCTGTCGATTTCTTGTCGATTGTGTTTGACTTCGAGATTGGTTATGAGTTTGAATTTCTGTTTCATTGTGAGTTTGGCGTCGATTTCGATTATGAGTTGGAGTTTCTGATTCGATGTGAGTTTGACTGCGAGATTGATTATGAGTTTGAATTTCTGGTTCATTGGGAGTTTGACGCCGATTTCGATTATGAGTTTGAGTTTCTTTTTCATCGTGAGTTTGACGTCGATTTCGATTATGAGTTTGAGTTTCTGTTTCGTTTTGAGTTTGACTTCGAGTTTGAGTTTCTGTTTCTATGTGAGTTTGAGATTTGGTTTCATCGAGGGTTTGACTTCGAGTTTGATTGTGAGTTTTAGTTTCGGTTTCATTGTGAGTTTGACATCGAAATTGATTATGAGTTTCAGTTTCTGTTCCGTATTGAGTTTGACTTCAAGACTGATTATGGGTTTGAGTTACCGTTTCATTGTGAGTTGGAATTTCTGTTTCATTGTGAGTTTGACTTCGAGTTTGTCTATGACCGAAGTTTCTGTTTCTTTGTGAGTTCGACTATGTGTTTGTGCATCTGTTTCATTGCGAGTTTGACATTTGCCAGCTTGATAATGGAAAATGTATGATGTTCGTAGTATGTATGAGATGGAGTTCCAGATAATTTTGGGGGCGGGCCTGATAGCCTGCATAATATGCACGACATTATCCAGGTTCCTCTCTATAGTTATTTTTCAACGCACTTGAGGGACACATGACTTATAGCACGATTTCTGAGTCTACTGTAGTAGGTGAATCAGCCCCTAAGTCATCAGAAACCAATGTCCGGGGATGAGCCAAAGAACAGTCACAAACCGTCCTCCACCGGGAAGACCAAAGTAAGAGTTGCCCCCGTTTTTCAGATAGACGGGATGTTTTCATTCCCAGAATGTTCTTCGTCCTTATCCGTTCAGAGGAACCGCAATGTTAAACCGCTCATCTTACCCAAACACGAACGAAGGCTGACAGAAAAATAAAACCGACATCAAAAGGACACCGAATAAATAATGAGAAAAGGACTTTTTCAGAATTAAGGGATTCCAGGAGCGTGAGTGTTACCGCTTTAAAACGCATCCAAGGCCTGAATGAGGGCATTATAAGATATCGGAAGCTCAGTAAATGAAGAAAGTTAGAAATACGCTCAAAAACGTATAACACGACCGATGATTAAAAAACCTTCCGCAGATTTCGCCATAAAACAACTATGGACTTGAGTAACAATTATAAAAGCACAACAATAACAATTATAGTACTCAGAATAATAAAACAGGCAAAGAATAAAGGTCGTTGCCCTCGAATGTGCAAACTAGACACCGGAAATCTCAGATATGGGTGACCTATTTCAAGTTGGTACCTACAGAGAAGCGAGGGGAAAATTGCGAGCAAGCGGCTGACAGGTTTGCCCTACACCTAGAATCCCTTCAGGTTTATTTTCACTTCGTTACACTCAACATTTCCCACTTCTGGAGACAACAGATATTCTCTGAACCCCAACACGATCCTTAGGAGGAATAGAAATTTTGTACTTATTGAAGAAAAATTAGAATGTTGAGAATAGTTTCTCATAATGAAACTCTTCCGAATAGCATTAAGTCAATAACAGATTTTTTCATTCGCTTGATAGATGAATCGCATTATACCGATCAGTATGTAAGTACAACAAAAATATCAACTATAATAAAGTCAAGTAGGTATTGAAATCATGAATTGTCAAAATTTGTGGTAACGCCATGCGTAATCATAAACAGTAATATGCCCATCACCAGAACCCTGAGCCATAACCAACCTAACCTGCGAATAAACTGATTAAACCAACAGTATCATTGATGGGTGACAGTTCATGATCAGTATGATAGCTTAGAGGGGTTGCAAACGCCCCGAACGAGACGAGGGGCTAAGTCGTCATTCCTCTGAGCTTTAACCCTTTCGGGGACGATTCCTTGGCGGCGTTCATGTCCAATAAACATGCAAATGCCTCATCAATCCCGTCGCTTCATAATGGACTGTTTTACATGGAGTCGCAGCATCCAGCCGCATATGCGTAATTAGGTGATGCGCTGGGCTGAGGAAACCCAAGGATTTCGGCCTCCCGCACGCGTTACCTTCGATCAATTCGTTTTCTTCCCCCTACGGCCAACAAAAGGGGATTTAAGAAGGATCACACGGCCGACCGAGCCAACCTCTAGTCATATACTTTAATAAACCCCTCCCCGGTCTCTTTGGAAACCCCCCGCTGAAGCTCTGGGAACGCTCACTTTTCACCAACCTTCCCTAATACCGGCTTTTCTCCTATCACGCGGGAAATTACAAAACTTGAACTGTAATCAGGATACCGCCGCCGAATATTTTCTCTACTTAGCCAGCCGCCAGGTTTGGAAAGGGAAATTAATTCTTGCTGGGTAAACTGAATTTCGGTGTTTCTGGTTTAGTACACATTTCAATCCACGACTTTCTTCAATGGCGCAATAGGCGACTCGTGTCCAGCCATACCATTCTGTCTACTGCTCCTTGAGCTTCCTTGAATAACGTCAGTTGAAAGTCACGGATCGCAAAACCGACGTGTTTTGAGGGGAAAATGAAGCAGTTGAATTAATTAGATCACATCTGTGCCATTCATAAGTATGCCTCATCTGCCTATTACTAAAAAAAAAAATAAATAAATGATGGTTTAATTGTTTTAACCCATACAGGGCATCACAAGGAGTGGGTTTAGTTCTCCAATGTCATTTAATTCCGAAAACCCCGAATGCCAGGGATGACATGAATCATAAGGCTATGGACCAAATTTTTCATGGCACCTGTGGGAATCGAACCCACAACTCTCAGGTATAGCCTGCAGCTAGGCAGACGCGCTAGCCACTAGACCAACCCGTGAGCCCTATTACTAATTGGACCCATTGCCACATATTTTGGGATATTGTTCCTCAATCTTCAGTTGCTTCAACAAAATAAAAATTCAGGCACCTCATTTTTCCAAGTTTGGTGCATGGAAAGCTTATTCTTCATCCATCTTCATGACGAAGAGTAATAAAGATGACAATCTCTATTATTCGGGGTTTTTATGGATTCTCTCACAATAGGTACTCATCCACGAACACAAAAATGAAATTTTTATCAGTGATTTGTCCGTTGCACTGCGATGCCCACTGCCCACTATGATGACGAGGGGCCGTAGGATTTCCGTCTTCATCATATTAAACTAAAGCATAACTCTGGGGAAAATTCACATCCTGAAAACGAACATAGTTGGTTCATCTATCTCAGGAGATCCAGCTGCTGGGGGCTGCCATTTGTATTTTATACAGGTAACACTAGAACTGAAGAAAAGTTGTGATGCCCACACAGTAAACACCTGATACGTTCAAGTAAATACCATCGCCTTTCGACAACTAACCCCACAAAGAACAATCTAACCCAGGAGAATCTAGTTACGTGACTGATAACGGTGGCGACCGCTTCAAACACCGTCTGAGAGGCACTCGAGTACTGTAATGAACGATTCCTGGGGGCTCCTGCCGCTTAGCTTGGTTTAGCTTATCAGGTTCACAAAAGAGGGGCTATAATTAATAGATTTTCTCAAGCCGGCCGCCCGAACGCGGGGGTGAGAGGGTAATATCCCTCAAGGGCTAGCCATCAGTCGGCGGATAGGGTAAATCTCCGAAAGGGCTACTGTTTCTAAAAGGCCGCAGGTAAATTGCCTCGGACCGGTATTCGCTTTGATCTACGGGCTTCAGGAGCTTTATCCGCTCCCCCGAGACCGAACTCAAGTCTGGAAAAGGAACAGAGGCGCGACTTCAGTAAAGAGGACGTGAACAAGAAGCGCCGGGGAGAGCAAGGCAGAGGACGAGACTCTCAACTACGCACAGCAAGCGTGGAAAGGCTGAGAAGCTTTAGGGCCAAGGGACTGTAAATTCTTATTAGAAATCTCATTACCCTAATACACTGGGTAGGGTAGAAGAGGCCGGCTGAAGATGCTGTGTAGCGAGGGGCTGCTGAGCCCGAGGATCGCTCGTATATATCATAGCCAGCCACCCCACTTTCCGTTTAAAGGCTGAAACCCCTACTTCCCGCTAAAGCCGAAGTCGGGATAAAGTTAATATCAACCACCCTCAACTATTTAATGCGGCGAATTGTAAAGAACATTGCATCTCAAACAAACTCACCCCATGGATCTCATCGGGGCACGGCCGTTCAACGTTGAATTGGAAACGGGCCGTCCTAAGGCACGAATTCCATCCATACCCGAACATAGATCTTCATGTGTGCCAGCTGAAAAGGACGCTCTCAGTTGGAAGGGCATTCCGATGTAGTGGGGACTGACTGCCACTCGACGGGTTCGGCATGCAGAGAAATTCTTCAAATTCTCCGTTTCGATCATAGGAAAGAGGCACGCTTTTATCATTGATCTATCCCGATGTTCAGTCATGCACTTCCGAAGCAGTTTCGGATGACTGACGGTTTGGTTTCGTCGACCCGCATGCCCATGGAAATTACCGTCTTTGTCTCAATCATTTCCGAATACCAGCCATTCGGGTTTGACTGACTCAATTATGTTGACTCAATTTCACAGTCAACCTTTGGCGCAACTATTCAACTAACATTTTTTACAACGCTTGCACAGATAATACCTAATAGTTATTAAGCTCGGATTCATTACGGCACACTGTGTCTCGTTGATGATGTTCTTGAGGTAAATTCAGAGAATTACTGCTACCGCCGATAAAAATGAAGATCTCTCAATTTGACTCTTTTTGGGTAAGAAAACCAAAAATTTGCATTCGTTTAAATTCATTTAATGAAAACGCAAAAAGTTCCGATGAATGGAGGTAGTTATGTACTATGGGTGGTCGCAATTCCGGTTGAGTAGGATATGTATCTTTTCACGATGCGAATAAAACCATTTTCATTGTGGGAATTTAAATCAGGTAAACAGGGCCAAATTTTGTATCTCAATATTCGTATTCAAAATTGGTATGAAATGGCATTTAATTAACAGCGCTAACATAACAACTTAGGTACGTAGCGTTTTGGCTGAAGTTATTTGGAATTCTAGCCCGAGTATACCTAAGTTAACACCGCTGCAATATAGGATTAGGTTCTTCACGGGTCCTAATTCAAGCTTGGAACTAGCAAAATCCACACTATGATCATCAGGCAAGGGAGTAGAGCTAGATATTTATTAGTTCACGCTAAGACCCAGAATTTTCAGTCCTCTGTTTGCATAGGATGCCAACTCCAGAACGTCATTAACCCCACCCCTACCAACCCCTACATATCTGCTACTTTATTATTCTTTGTTAAAGGCTCAGTGGAATGTTTGGTATGCAAGGGATAGTGTCATAAACCCGGCTAACGCCATTATGATCATGATGCGAGGTCCCCGAGTGTCGCTGTAGGTATACTGGCCCACACGGCTACCGATGTCAGCGAGGGTCGAGAGGCTAATAGAATTTCGGAGAGGGATAATATTTTTCTCCTTTTCTCGCACTCAGCCTTTCTGTACTTGATGTATCCTGGCCAATTCTCTTCTACTTCTATCTCGTTCCTCCCTATTCGTTTCCCCTCTTGCTACACGCTGTAGTAACCTGGCACATGTACAAGGCTAACCCTATGGAGTTGAATGGAATCAAGTTACCGAGCAACGGTAGCCTGCCGTTGATCCAATTTACAATGACTTTAGAAACTGAAAGAACGTGTGAAACATCAACTCACCAAGAGCATCCAACCTCCCTTTAGCATGACTTTTTCTTTCTCTCCAACGAGCTGGAATTGAAATAGAAACTTTTGGTCAGCTCTTCTTTCACCTGACGTTCACACGTCTCACAATCAGAATCTACTTTGAAGTTGGGAGCAGTGCCAGACCTTCTTGAAAGTGGAGAAGTTGAAGGAACTTCTAGAACTATATATCCGAGGAGAGCGATTGGTACTCTTCGATGCTGCAGCCCTACAACTCGTGCCTTTCGTGAACCGACGTGCTATCCTGTCGAAGCGAGAAATAACCATGGAATCATTGGGGTTAATTGAATCATGAAACTGGGGGGGGGGGGTTGAGAAAAATAAAACCTTGAAGATTTTAAGACTAAGCACAGTTATGTACGAAAAATTTTTTGTTCAAAACGTCGACTAATTCGTATAATAATTCACCTATAGTGGTATTATACCTATTATTAGATATATAATACCTATTACTATACCTACCTATAATTACAATTCACCTACCATAGGTTCTAGGTATGAGTGCATCTCAATTGTCATGGTAACATAATTGAATATACTTACTTGGATCTAATCTCTGAGCATCTAATATAACATGAAAGGCTGGATCGAATTCACTGTATTCGTGATATCTATGCAAAATCTCGGCGGACATAAAGGCCTAATCAAATCACGGTATTTTCGTTATGAACCTAGGCTTTGAAGAAATGCACATCTTAAACGGGAAGCTCGTATAGCGCTTTTGAAATGGAAGAATAAGAGCAGTACCTACTCGATTCCAAGCAAGAGGATTGGCCTTTCAAGATGGAGTAGCTGCATTTTCCATCAGAAAGTCCTTTAGGGTTGAAGCACGTATGTACGGTTGCACCAGGCTGCGATAAGGCATTAGCCATCCAACTCAAAATAAGGGGAAAAGAGGAAACAATGTGATCAAACGACTCCAAGCACCCGGCTGGGGAATTAAATGGTTTTCCTTGAAGGGACCAACCAACCCTTTGATGTTCTCAGGCCTTTTTGTCTGCTTACGAGCGTGTATATGTACGGGCAGAGACGAGCACCTTGCCTACTGCTGTACTCGAGAGTCTGGTTTCAAGGCGAAACGATGTCAACGTCAGAGGATTCCGAGAGGTTCACGGACAGCCTTCACACCGCGGTGGTGAGAATGGTGAAGAGATCCTTAGAAAGGAGGTTAAAAGAAGAAGACCAAGGAAAATGTGAGGCTGGGCGAGTAGAGGAATGGAGTAGATGCGGAGCGGACGGTGTTGCCGGGCGACAGAATGTGGATGCGTTCCGAAAGGTAGAGGAGCTTCTCCTCACGGGTGGCGGTATGTACGCGCGAGGGTGTGAGCCTTGAACAAAAGGGCTCTTCTCCCCCAACTACAGGATCAAAGGAAGAGGTCCTTGCCTTACGTGTGCGCACTCTTTTCGCTCTCTTTTCCTACACCCACTCAAGTAGCCCTTGCCTCTCATACTTGTACGCCAACTGTTAAGTAAGATCAAACGACACCGCCATCTTACACTATCTTTACAGATGAACCCTCAACGGAGCGCCAACACACTTTTATAATAGGCTTCTTTAATAATTGCAATACCATCAAAGTACCGAGTATTCAGCCTTCTACCTTTCAGCTTTCGAACTTCAAAGGGTTTGAAGCGAGCCCATACACATCGTCCGCTCGGCAGTACGACTCAAAAATTTTCAAAAGTTTTCGCAGCACGTACAGTAGGCTCTTTTGAAAAGCTTCTCATTAGCTTTTGTTCTTTCACGAAGGGGCGCCTCTTTTGACTTCGATAAGCTTATAACTGAAAAGGCTTCCTCTGTTCTTCGGAACCGACAGCTCGTTCCGTGCACCATTTTTCAGTCAGCTGCCTTTCGAATCGTTTTGAGCAAAACCCGGCTTCCCTCGCCACGAAACGTGCGGGAAAGTATCGTGAAATACTGAGATGGTAAATGAGAGCCACGATTAGTGCGGGATGCTGTTTGGCCTCAATTAGCATTAAATTTTGATAAAATATGGGAATGGTAAAAAACATTGTACGTTTGATATCTTGAAACCGAGGCGTAATTTTCCGAACCGAAATCAATCTGGAAATGTGGCAGCCGTCTGACAACTATTCCTCTAAAAATAACCAACCTATTTTGACGTAACATCTCAAAACATGATTTTTTTGCCAACTATAATTTTTTGCTTGACAGTTTGAAGACGAAACGCAGTTCCTGGATTATCAGAAATCGAATGCTATCGCTCCCCCATAACGCGCCATGAGCCAAAACAAATCGATGCACAGCCGATGTTTATTCGAGGTTCGCATCAGTACTACCACGCAAAGGCAGAATGAGAGGAAATTTGATTTACGAGTATTCGCGCATACAGGGCATATAACGCCTTGAAAATCCGGCTCAAAAACTTCTAACCGAGCCTGTACCTACCTATCAGACACGAATCAAATAATATTCATGTAATCAATTTGGATGAATTCAGTGGAAAAATATATTCTGGGCTTCACGGCACTTTTCACAAACAATCCAACCAGAACAGGATTCCGGTCCATATTAATAAATTTTAACAATAAATTTTCCAGATATTACCGAATCCCATTTCCTATCATTTTACGTAACCCGACCGGACGTGTTCTGCCAGTTTTTCAACCGGTTAAACCCTGTAATTGTTTCGGGAGCGAATGTTGATTTATTACTGCTGGGCTATCTGACAATATTGATCGTCCGTTTGCCAGGCTGCGAATACACCTATGCCTGAGTACGATAATATAGAAGGGTGGATAGAGGGTGAATTGCTTCGGACAGCTCGACGGCGAAGAGGGAAACTTCTGAACGCCTGGCTTATCTAAAGGTTACAGGGACTAAACTCCGTCAACTTTGCTAACGTAGTAATGTTGAACGGTTCAGTAATTTCCTCCTACGTCTCTCCGCGACTCAACTACGTTATCCATATGGAACGATTCATAAATCAACTACTGTTCTCACCGAACGTGTTATGACATACGAAATTTTCAAAAGGAACCACCTACGACGAGTTTGCTTCTTCAGCTAAGATCGTTATGCACGTATGATTGGATATCGTCTCTGTAGATTATAGGAAATAATAGCTATAATTTTTTATCAACAAGGACCGACTTAAAAGCACTTGAGGACTTGATGAGGAGTTCATGGAAAGGATTTAAGTTTTTAATAGCATTATTTATTTGCTGGCCACAGAAATCAAACAAATTTTTTGGGCTCTCGGGTTCGTATTTTTTTGTTATTTTTCCAGTCTGGTTATAACTGAACGTACTTTCAATTCAGACAGGTTTTAATCAAACCAAGCATACTTTTCCGTATATTTGAGCTATGGTATGTACGTACATACTTAACTATTTTTTTGTTGATAGTTATTTTTTGGTCCAGTGATGAACGCACTGAATTCCAGACTTGTTTTTAATTATTTTTCTGGATTAGAGCATAATATTCACTAATTGGTCCGAACATCAAGAGGATACCTAAATCGGTCAAAATATTGCAGATCATGATGAGCACTGTGTGATCTACGCACAACTACAGCTCTTCTGCAAGCGGTGACGCGATTTAAGCGATACTGTATCACAGAATGAAAGGCATAACAGTGAAAAGGCGCTTCAAAGATGGCTATCTGGTCATTGGTTAAGCCCCTCTTGGCTCCTTCGCCGCAACCAAACTAAACCCTAAGCACCCGCTAAGTCCCTTGAATAAACCCTAAATAGTAACTCCTCCCGACCCTATTCGGCACCCTTGAAGTGTGCGGTATGGTGTTTGAACTAAGTGAATATTAATCATAAGCCCGATTTAGCACCTGCTATAAACAGGAGGTCAAAGGTCCGCTATTCCCCTAAAAGGCAGAATGTCGTGAGCGCCATTTTTGCGATTTTTAGTCATTGAAAGTGAGTCTTGAAAATGCGCTTCGATCGAACAATGTATCGTAAGCAACCGAGCACTCAATGGTAGGTACTAAAAATCGCTTTCGAAATTCCGAAATTTATCTCTCTCTCATGACTTTGTATTCAGATTATTTGCGGCTGCTAGGCTAGGATAGGGTGTTGAATGTTATTAGCTGTTGAGGTATGTTAGTAGGTCAATGGTGGCCTTGCAAGGCGGGTGATTGCTGCATCCGTCGAATCACTCAGTCAATCTAATACACAGGTCCCGCAGCTCTGTCAGCCTCGAACGTTCTAAACCCATCAATCTCGAGTGAGCCCCAAGTGCTCTATTCCGATGTACCTATCCATCAATACATAAAATATCAACGCCATTGCTACTGTTGATACAGCAAACGGATCGGAATAGGGAGAGAAGCATAATCACCTCGAAAATAAAGTTCTTTGTAAAAATATTCGGGATTCGGCCCAAAAACAATAATTGTCTGCTTGAATTATTGCCTTGCTATTAGGTCAATTTATTTTTGTGCTACGTTTCAGAAGCACACTGCTTCCATCTTCATACATAAACCAGTATCATTCCATTTAAAAATTAATTTTGTCCCGGGCCGGCCCTGCCGCCCTCAAGGAGAAGGTCGAAACGAGCCAGGACATGTTGCTCTAACCTCACAACGCTTATGTACTGTGATACTCGGCCACACATTGAGTGGAGAGGGGCAGGATCCAACGCTTTGAACCTATTTGGTTAGAATGGGTCCAGAGTACGGATATTGTTTCGAATATTTTCACGGAGAAAAATAATCTACGGCCGATGATTCATCACAAAAAAATAAAATCAAGTCCTTGGCCAATAGGCCAAACTGATCAAGCCAACCTATTTAGTGACGGGAAGAAATCATCGAGACTGGTAGAACAATATTCGCAAGAATCTGGCAAGGTCACATTCCTCAGGCAAAATGATGAGAAATAAAGTTTCGAAAGAACATGATTAGACTTGTGCAACCTTTCCCTTTAACAATCATAAGACTTCTTAACAAGTTTCAAGGGGAAATTAATCAAGAACTTCCGACCGAAGGCGCGTGACGTACCGGGCCTTCGGTGGCGCGACGAGCTGGCAGTAGACAAGCTTTGGTGGAAAATAAACTTGGTTGCTGGCGATCCCTCACAAATATTTGACAAAGGAAGATCCGCTAATCACGAGGGTGAAGCAACTCTTTATTATGTTGACTCAAGAAGCGCGCCCAGGATGCTTCCTCTCCGGGGGCCGTTCCGAAGGAAAAGGAAAATGCTTCTAGGAAGGAAGAACATAGGAATTCTCTCTCGGTCGAAGATGGAGGAGGTTATGAACCGGGAAGCTCTCTCTTTTTGCCATCGTCTAAATTTAACTTAACAAGAAGGCCATCTAGCGAGACTTGGAAATCCGGCATAATTTATGGAACTCCCCACTTTGGTGGAAAACTAAAAATAACACTTCCAGTTTTGAGTTGGCCGTCAAAATTTTCGGCGCTTCCATTTTCATTGCAGTCGTTGGGAGCGTTGAAGGAGAGACGCAAAATGGACAATAATAGACAAATTAGAACTTGCTCCTGTGGTGGCCTTGCAGCAAGAGCTTGGATAAAACTCCATAAATGTTGATAGGTACCTTCAGTTAGCCATTGCCTAAATTATCCGTCTTGTACAAGGATGAATTTTTCAGCCATAGTACCTCAACGTGGCGGATCGATCCGTACTATATCGATGGAGATGAACGAATGGAATTTTGTTAAGCCGTGTGAGTCAGCTATGTCTGCCGTGCAGTCCAACCTATTTGCAAGAGACATTGAAAAATGCGTGCCCCAACGTTTCGCGTGCAGACAAATTAATAACACACCTGAACTCGATTTAGGATAATGCGAAAATGGGGGAAAAGGGAAGTGAAAAAAGCCGTTATTACGATACCCACGTTGCTTTATTTTATGACCATCGTTATCATTTTAACGGGTCGTCAGCTCTGCTGGGCGTCTACTGTTTGGAAACACACAGCATGCTAAACATGCAGGCCACAGTCAGCGGGCGGTAATGTATCATAGCGCTAAAATTGCGGAAGAGCGGTACCCGGCCAAGTTTTCGCGAAACCACTTGGTAATTATAACTCAACACACGAAAGCACGCGAGTCTAGCTGAAGTATAAAGAACTTCATCAACCTGCAAAATACATGAACGAAAATTACACGTCCCCCGGCGAAATGAAATTTTGCTAATAATATTGACGTTTATTTTTTCGAAACCCCTCTCAGGAAACGCCCAGACTGACCTGATTTGGTGTGAACGAAAATGTCAGGGTCTAACGATGCATTGCACAAGCTTGATGATTTTTACATTCTTCCATACATACGCAGCGTTCATGCTAACCCCAGCAATCTGAAGAGTGCATGATTCCTAGGATATGAGAAACAAAGATTCCAACAACAACTGCATATCTTTTCCGATTGTCTTATTTCGAGCATCAAACTATTCAAACGCAAATTACCCTGCTTTACCTATATCAGAAAAAATCGAGATCTGACAGTGTTTTTTGAGGATGCTAAATAAGGACCTGAGGTCCTCTATATATGGTCCTCCTACATGCATGTATCAAGGATGATACAGTGCACAAAAATGATCAACAAATTCAACCGCTTTCCAACTTCATCATTTTCCAACGAGCAGGCGGTATTCTTGCTGGGAACCTACCGCTGAACACGCCCACATGTAGGTTGATGAGTGTCTAAAATGTCTCCATCGAGTGTTTTTTCCGGAACATTAACAAAAAATTTATACTAAATAATCACCTGGTATCCAATTTCTTCTTTCATAAGGCGACCAGGGCATCATCAGCACGAGAATCATAGAAAAATATTGCTGTTTGATTGCAGCAATATTTATAGAGAAAAAACAGCCCTCGATGCATCTAGGTATAGATGGAATTGTCACCCGACTAGAATTCACGCATCAGAAAATATAAACTGCAACATCAAAGGTTGGAGGAAAAAATCAGCAAACTTATTCCTCGCTCTCTCGACATGATTGCCTGCAACGTAGATGGCAACGAAGCGCGATGTTTAGGGTGTCATTAGTGTGGCAGACACACGGGCCAGTGGTCGGGACTTGAAATGGCAAACCCTCTTGAAAAGCTCTGTGACCCTGCTGATGTAGGTCCTCTGTGTCAGCCTCTCTGACGACTCGGTAACTTTTGATATCCTGTCCGAGGGAGGGAGAAAAGGGACAAAAAACTGACCGAGTTTGCGGCGGTGGAATATGTTTTTTGAAGTGGCGGGCCCCTCTCTCTTGCCTGAACTGATCCAACTCTTCTCTAGTCCTGACCACTTGGCCTCGATGTCAACCTTTGCCTTTTTCGCCCCATCCCGATGGTTTTACTCTCGTGTTCCTCCCTCCTCGACGGCGGAGGAATGTCAAAAAACTCGAGATTTTCGAGAGCTATTGTGCCCTTTTTCAACCTCGGCCAAATCTCGGTTCGCGTTTATTCGCCGCCTCGCCGCTCTTTCTCGTATCTATAATTCATGGCGGCCGTTTCTCCTTGCTTTACCAGGAGTTGAGAACGGACGAAATTGGGTCGCGAAAATTCACGTCAGAACTGTAAACGAAGTTCAAAGCTTCCCCGGCCCAGATGGTGAAATGCAAGGGAGAAAACGGGGGAAAATGTGGCGGGGAAAATGAAATATGGAAAAAATGCTGGAAGGACTTCTACGAAGGCTGGCAAGGGAGCCGATGGCCACAATGAAAGCGCGCATTGTGGCGAAGCTGTGACGCTGCCGGCTAACGAACCTCGCATGGTTGAATGGGTCACTAACTGGTTATTAATGGTCCCTCTTGTATGTGGATCCCCGAGGAGATGCACCTGTCTACCAGCCGTCCACCTGCTCGCTCTGCGGACATCGGCGGGTCGTTAGCGCTCTTGAAAAATCCCTTCCATAGAACTATATGCGCGGATCAAAGGATGAAAAAAGGACTCAACGCTGGCATAGGGATGATTGATGAAATGCATCGGCCTCAAACGCCATCCTACTACGGGCAATCAGGTTTAGGGTCAAGTGGGGTAATTATGAACATGGGGTAATTATGAACAAAGTATGTTTGCGCTCCTGTGAGAAATGGAAAAATCAAAAAGATGTAGCAATCGAAAGTTCATTCTCTCATTGATAGGTTACGACTTTTTTTTCTCCAATTTGGCAACGCCGATGACGCCATTTACGTGTTTATCAAAAACCTTATTAAAAAGTTTGTGAAACAGTTTTTTAGTGTTTGAGGTTCTTCCCTCTTCTGGCTGAAAAAATTGTGTTAAGTTATTGTTTTCAATATTTTTACATGCGTTAATTGTTGCTTCAACAGGATTTCACTCAAGTTTTGCCATATCTCGTTCTCAGTGACTTACAGAAGGGGTTCATAATTACCCCATACTTTGTTGGGTATGGGGTAATTATGAACATTTTTTTCTGAGAGTTTTTTTGCACTTCTCGTCCATTTTTAGCAATGAAATGGTACAAACTAGGTGATTTTCGTTTGAATTATGATGTTTTGGGAGTATGCAAGTATATTGACTTGATTTATTTGGATCTTGGGGCAATTGTGAACTATGCTATGGGGTAATTATGAACATCGTCTTTTATATCTCATACGCCTAGTGTAACACGTTCGTGCTAACTGTCACATGTAACAGTGTGAAATGAATCAAATGTAACCTTTTGAACACCTCTTCTAAGCGTCAAAATCGCTGTTCATAATTACCCCATACCCTATGGGGTAATTATGAACATAAGGGGTAATTATGAACAGTGGTTTTCAAAGACCATACAGCAGTCAAAAAAATTAAAAAACTGTCTCACAGTGTATTAGGGATGTAAACCGATTGTTTTAGAGAGGTTTCCAGGTTTTTACATGGACTAGGTACTTCTGAGAGCTGTCAGTTTGTAAAATGGTTGAAATTTGTTCATAATTACCCCAATTGACCCTACAAGGCACCGCTTCTCTTCTCCACAGAGCGCTTTCGCCATCTATGGCGTCGCTGGTTCGCCAACTCAACGGAGGGGACGATCGCTTTTCAGTCGTATTCCATCTGTGCTGCTGGATCATTTCTGGGAATGTGCGGCAAGTAAGCTATTTTTCACTCATAACTTGAAAAGAAGAAGTCGGATGGAGAAAGCGACCCAATGCAAAATGAAAGACGGATTAATTTCCAACAAGTTTCATTCCATACACTTCTCTGATAACTCAAACCCTCTCAGAAGAAATAAGCTGACAGGTGAGAAAATTTTTTAAAGAAGTCGAATCCCACGTTTTTGGTGCCAAGTTCGCGGTATCGTCCAAACTATTGATTTTCGCCCAAAAGTCGTAGGTAATAGAAAAATTTGTAGAAAGTAGAATTTTCTTCGAGGATGTGAGGACCAACCGTGACACATCAGCGAAAATCACTGCTCTTCTTTTGCTAGAGTCGCTTCCTGGGAATCTTTGAGGCTCACCTGGAAAAAACAAAAAATTCATGTTAGGTACCTTTTATGTGTCTGCAACAGAAGACAAGGCACTTTTATGAATTTATAAAATTGTGAGCTAATGGCGATTTCGGCATTCAAAAATCATTCGATCCAATTAGGCTAGTTACAGCAGAGTATGGGGGAGAAAAAACATTAATAACTCAGAAAAGAGGGGTTCACCTAGGTTTTCAGCACTTTCTTTACCTAATAAAATTTTGGTTTGTAATAAATCGTATTGAGACAAATTCAATCTTAATCATGTCAACTTTTCAAAGCTTAAGAGACTTTAGCACTACTACCGCACCACCCTCCAGAAAAATTCCAAAAGTAGGAGTCAAAATATTGAAAAAATGGAAGCACTGCGAGTTCTCCGCGCATTCGCACTCTTTTTATCAATCGGTTGAAAAGCAGTTCCTTTAACGCGAATCCCATATCACATCCTTTGCGGATGTGTGCGGTCTAAAAACCCCCGCACGCGGATTTCGAGCTAAGGGGTTGACTGCGCTTGAATTGGAGCTACTTCTACTGGAAAACTGGGTGGCCCCTGCCAACCTCAAACTCATCTCTGCTTTCGCCCCGACTCGAATTCCAAGTCTCCGCTTTCGTTTTCCTTCTCTCAAAAGGCTAAAATCTCCTTTTAACCGAGAGGACGTGTACGGATATTTATCACCCCCGGGGCTGCGCGGTTCGCGGTTGAATTCGCCCCATTTGGCCGGAACGTTACGCCAGGACCTCCAACAACGAGAGTGAGAATTTGCATCGATGAGATCTAATAAATTTCTCACCCCCGCTAAAAGCGGCAATATTTTTGCGGAGAAATTTGTTGAGTTTATAAGAAAGTAAGGTAAGATGCTTCCGTAGTTAACAAGTTAACATAACGATTTCAATGTCCTAAGCATATTGAAGCATAATATTACGAAGCATTGGTCCTTTCACATGAATACAAAGAAAAATAAAATTAGAAAACGCCAAAAAAGTCTCGTATCTTGGAGTTTCAAGCTCCGTTCCTATTCTAGATTTCAGGACGATTCCGATAGGTAATTCCATTTAATCTGTAAATATGGAAGTAGAAACGATCAACAAGCGTCAAATTCACACCTTCCCTCCACAAAAGCAATTTGGTTGGATCTAGATTAATTTTGACCTTTCGCTCACCTTCATCGCCCAAAAAGTTCACGCCCTCGATGTATCGGATGAATATTTCAGAGTGACCGTATGTGTTATTCATGCGTTCGCTAATAACGTTTTTATAAGAGTCGTTTAGGTCGGAGATCCGCTTGGGGAATATGTTTTATTCATAAGGAAAACAACGTTCTTCTTTACCACCTCGACCGTCTTGCTATGCGGTGGTGAATTTGGCTATTATAACCTCTGAAGAGTTTCACCCATGACAGTCTCATGACAATACTCGAAGAGAAAATTAGTATAGAAAGCGGGGGTTTTTTCAAATGAAAATAAGACAATGTTCAACCTGGGGAATGAATTACTTTAGGATGTACCTAATATTGAGGTCAGTCGGGTATAATTGCAAAAAAGTGGAAATCTCGATTTAAACGTACGCTCTTGCATTGAGAAATGTACGTGTTCCCTGCATTCTATAAAGCAAAAACCAAGTAAAAGATAAAATTCCAAAATCCCATAGTTTTGGGCCATTTTTAATATCTACTCAATCCCCTTAAAACACTTCCATTAAAATACCCCGTAAATAAAGTAGGTACTCGAAGATTAGACACTCAGCAAAATTCAATGTAAACTTCCAAAATGGCTTTCGTGTAGATGTAGGTATCGAGGCGAAGGAGTCATCTCCATATGATCACTGTGACGGGAGCGATGAATGAAGATGATCTAGGGGAAACTAACCGTAAAACGAATTAGCCCAGGTTTTTTTTTAACCAAATTCGACCATACTTTCTGCTCTAGAACGGTCGCAAATTGACGTCATTTCACCTCACGAATGCAAAACTCGTCCACCTGTCGACCGCATTGGGCAAATTAATAAAACAAACCAGCTCCGCACTCCCTTTGTAAACGCGTTCGCCAATCAACGTGGATTTCAATTCATCACGCACCCAAATCCAGACTGGAGGCCAGGGGACTTTGACAAATTGAGATTGTGGCCTTTGGCGATGCCGTATCGGATAAAGTTAACGAGTAGAGAATCTCGCCGGTTAATAGAACTCACATGCCCCCGGGTGGAGCGAACCTGCGTGTCATGAACCGTAAAGCGGAAGACATGTTCAATCCGGCGTAACAGCGATGAGCAAAAGCGAAAGGAAACCCAGATGGAAAAGTTGGACAGGAGGAAAAATTCCACGCTTTTTTAACGACTGCCAATTATTGGGAGTAAGCGCATAACGTAAATTGAATATCGCTCAGTCTTTTTTGAATGGAAATTAACGACATTCGTGAAAATGTTGACATTCATCCGGCGGCGATCCAATTTATCTTTGATGTCCTATGGCGAACGCTCGGATCCCTCCGATGCTTCGAATGGGCAGCCAAACGAATCGTTTGATATTTTTACAATTCGCGGAATTCGAAGTTGCGCCTAAAAAATGAACAGTACGTGGATAAATATTTGAAAATATCACTTCGAATAAATATACTTACAAGCTAGCTCTCTTCAGAGCCACTCTAACCCAAGTTTCAGATACCTACCTGAATTTATAGTTTCTGTTGGCTGAAGTTACTTACTTTTTTAAACGGCAGAAAAATATTACGACGACGACGACTAAGTACAGAAATGACAGGAAATGACAGTCGAAAAAATTTCGGCAGAAATGAAAAAAGTTTAAAAAACTACAAAAATTAGGAATCCATAATGACAACCGAAACCACAAAAATTACGGAATTTCAGAAAGTGTCAATAAATGAAAAATTGAGTAAAATTTTAATAAAATTTAAAAAAATTACAAATTCAAGAAATAAAAAAAAAATTAAGAACTTTTTTATAACTGACCACAATGATTACCAATATTACAGGTGAGTGGCAAACAATTTCAGGGTGTACACGGATGATGCAAGGTAATACAAAGATTTTAAGACCGAAAACGATCAAATCGGTCCATTTTTCTGGCCAGAACAACATAAAACACTAAAAACGCTAATGCATCGGAAGGACTGTGAGTTATCCGATTTCTGGATGAACGGGGCTTTCCCGAGACGAACATTATAGTTAAAGAATTTTGAAAATTCTAAGAATTGGGGGAGATAAGGGGGAGAGACAGACAGATCGACACACAGACACTTGTACATGAAGTGATTCGGAGTAAAAATTGTACAGATAATAATATTATGATAACAGTCTTTCTGAACCTCCGTTAGGATTTTCAGCGAAAAAGTACAATACTTCCGTTAGATCAGGTGACTACTGCCGTCCAAGATTCCGGTTGAATCCATCATTCCATCTTCCATCATTTTTAGGCTGAACCACAAAAATATATTTTTACAAGGTACCTACTGGACTAAGTTTTCAGAAGGTTTTAAATTGTTTTGTTAAATGACGTGAGTAAATGTGTTATCTAGTTCAAAAAGCTTGATGCTAAATAGTCCAATAGTACTTCACCTGCAATAGTTTTTTACAAAATGGATTCAACTGTAATCTTGGACGACAGAGGTCAACTGATATTATATTTATCGAAAGCTCGACGAAGGAGACTGGGTAACTTCCGTTTACTTCGTAACGGTTGGAATTAAAAACCAGTTCAAACCGCTTGGAATGCAATTCTGGAGAAATTGTCAACGGGCGAATTCAAATATTGTAAATCGGATCGATTTTCCTCAATAAGTCGTCAAGTTGTCGAGGAGCGCACGTCTTTTCCGGCAAAAGTGGCGAAGCAATCGGAAGCGCTCGACAGAATCGGCGCGCGGCTTCCGCAGGCTCCGATTGAATAATTTCGTCTTCCGCCCCCAGATTTCGCTAATGTTCCGCTTTCCTGCCGATGGGGTTTGCCCTGCGGGCGGTCCGAAACCCGACGAAACGAGTTAGCGACTGCCATTGCGAGATATCGATCGAAGGTCGACACGGGGTCTGAAGGAGACAGTCAGTATTTATCTTCCTTCCCGTTGCCGCTCCGAGGCAAGGCAATCACTTGCCGCCGCCCTTTCGGTACTGGGCGATTTTCAGCCCGTTGCAATACCGTCGACCGACTTGTTCATGGTGTCGCTAATTGTGGAACGAAAGTCAACATAATCGGGCGAACATAACGTTCGAAAATGTCGAGAAATCATTCTATTTCGATCGCGTACTTCAGTTTACTCGCTATACCAATCTCCTGAACACTTATCAATTTTTGGTGCGCTTCATATAAATCGCTTAACACGGATTGATTTATAACGACGATAATTCAAAATCGGTAGCAGATAACTACCCCCGAAAATATCAACCGCCCCCTGTGACGACAGCCGTTTTTAGCGGTCGTTCCGCCGGGCGGTAACTGCAAGTTAGTCACCTCTCAGTCGGAGAGATAAGCGGCCATGCTAATGACGCCCCGCCTCGTCGGAACATTAAAGGGCATCGCTCGGATGGCGGAGTATCTTGAAGGGCTAATGAGGTTTTCAGAGTTAATTAGAAGAGATGAGTGTTGCTGCGATGTGAAGGGATCAGAGAGTTTGCCCCATGCGCTCGGATCCCGACATGACGCTAAACGCTCGCTTCCAACATACGAGACGAGTTCAGACGTTTTACTATGGAACTTGAGCGTTTCCTTCCTCGTCTGCGCCTTCCGCTTCCTGTCTTGAGGTTGTCATCGCGGAATTGTACGCTCTCCAAACGTCTGCCAACCCTTGGAACATTCCAGCGCGATGATTTCCGGATCCCCAGTCATCTCTGGCTTTCTCAACTTACGCTCGCTAGTTGGATGATACGCTGATACTTGACGGGAATACTTGAAAAACTTTCTATTCCCTGCGGTACGTGTAATCAACGAAGGGTATAGATAGCTCACAGTAATTAGGTACCTACTTATAATTATGGCCAGGTATGATATTTAATAAAAAGCCTCATATTTATGTAAGTGCGTTCAATTTTTTTTCGAAAGAATTGATTTATCTAACTATTTTTACCTCCATGTTTACAGAGTTAATGGAAGTATTGTAATCGAAAATGGTAAATTTTGAGTTTTTGGTATCGTTGGATTCAGAAAAAAGCTCTATTGATCTAAGAAGCGTTTCAAGTTGAGTAATTTCAGATGGCGCTGTGATGATGTTGCCTTTTGAATATGTGGATTTCAAAACTTGAATTTCATTTAGACTATTCATCAATGTGAATTTTGTTAACCAAGCTTTCACTTGGATATTAACCGAATAATTTATTAGGACTGGTTTTGCGGTCGTCATTTATTTACATGACTCACAGTAATAGTTAGCATAATAATTTCGATAGCATTTTTCGAATTATATAAGCCGCGTGCCGAAGCTTGTTGACATTTCAGTCGAATCGGATCAAACCGACCGATAACCGGTAACCGTCGAGTTACAACGTTTCATTCCACTTGCGCATTTCATTCGAGAGCGGTTTCCGTGTCTGCACGGACCTTGAAACGGGCCAATTTGAAAGTCATGCCCTCACGTTACCGTGTCACGGTTTCCTCGTTTTTTTTTTCCATTTATTTTTTTTCCACCGATAAATGAATCGGCAACTGTTTTAGAAACGATTCATCTTCGAAATTGAGCCGATGAGTTTATGGTGTGGCCGGCATGACACGTCGACTTCGTGTCGCACGATTACTTGCATGCGCGTTTTCTTCGCGTTTCCGTCAGATTTCCGTCAGACCCTTTTCACAATGCGACTGTAGTTGTATTCGTTAAGTTGGCAGCCCTGGCCGAGTCTTTCGTAGGCTAACGAGCTCGCCACGCCAGGCCCTTATTAGTGTCAAATTTCTTAACGGTCTCGCATCCGCCCACTCGCAGCCAAACATTACGGCTATTGCTTTATTAACGCAAACGACCCTAACATCTTCTCTGACACTGCACGCTAACGCATCAAAACGACCGACCCCTGTTTTGGGGTTGAATCACACGTCCGAACATGAGCGCAAACTTATCTATGTAACCAAAATCGACTCCGAACTGCACGAGAAACGAGCCACACATCGGCCCATGATACCTTTGCCTTTTATTTCACTTATTACCGTTTTTGAGTAAAAGTGTATAAGTAAAGGTTTTTTTCGAAGTTCCGATCCGATTTTCGATTTTGGACGATTGCAATATTTCCATTTACCTACTCTTTGAAAATAGAAGTAATTACTCTGTAAATATGGAAGTGAAAATCGGACCGGATGTTCAGAAAAGAAACTTTAGTCGTACATTCTTAGTAAAAATTTATATTCCATCATTCAATTGGGTCATTTTCAAGAAAAATACGAATTGCGTGCCTATCGCTGAAGGCTAAAAAATTCATATTTTCTAAATTTAATCTACACTATATAAAATTTTTAAGGTTGTCGTCTTGATAATTGTACCCAGCTACCTCAGGTGCAATTTATCATTCGCTCAACAGCTGTATGCGTCCGGTCCCATCAGAGGAAACGTGACAACCGACTCATTTTCGCCACTTACGAGGTGATACAGAATTGAATTGGGCAGCCATTTCCACTAACAAACAAGAGCGTTCGAAAAACGGATCGGAACCTCCAGCTGCGAGTTGGAAGGCCTGTATCGACTTCGTCCAATATAATTCGACAAGGGAAAGGGTTAGCGTCATTCGTTCAGATCCGCATTTCGCCCTCCGGTGGTTGTGAAGCTATTGGATTTCCATTTTATCAGTTGTACAGTTCTCACTCCGGGGCCGTCTGTCCGCTCCACGCGCGTTTTTGGCTTAGTTCCGGTCAACAACTGGGAAAATGCCCCTTCCGACCGGAGCACTTTTGGAGCCCCGGGGGCTATTCGTGACTCGCTGCATAGCCCCACTCCTTTCAACCCTCTTCCGCCACCTGGCTCCAGGAATGGAACGAAAAATGTTTTTTGGACGATTCAATCGCGGGCCTCTGTCACACGTCCGCTTCAAGGTGTCGCGATCGAGGCAAAAAAACCCATAGATTTGGGTATATGTATCACACAATACATCTAGGTATATTAATGGATATTAATTTCAACCAAATTGGTCATTACTTCCATATTTACAGAGTAAATGGAAGTTTTGTAATCGTCCTAATATCAAGAATCATAACGGAGCTTCAAAAAAAAACTTTTACTTTTACACTTTTAGGTACTCGGAATTAGGTATTTCCTGCACGAGTGTCAGTGTGCCCATGTGTCCGTCTGTCCAAGTATTTTGATAACCTGACGTATTTCGAATTTAGGGGAGTTTTAAAATGTGTGTGTTTTAAAAGTGAGTTTCTTGCCTTTCTTTGATCCAAACAGCCTCCAAAGTAGTCAAAATATAATCAAGTAGTGTCAGATACAATCGTATCAAAATATCGATACTTTAAAACACAAAGGACATAAGTCCCAAAATATCGATTTTGAGATTTCCGAAAGAACCTAAGCACCCTAAGAACCGAAAAAATCTACTCATCAGTAGTGTGATATTTACGCACCTCTGGGTTTTCGGCTAAAATGGAGTTCATTTAACACAATAGACTATCTTATCATTATCAACCTTATTCTTCATTGTTGCGTTAATACTTGCCGACTGCTCACATTTTTTTATACCTATTTTAACAATTATTTATTGACTTGTTCATAAACGTTCGTATCATCGTACTCCTCGTATTCGTGAATCCTTTAATAGTAAAACTCCATAAAAAATAGATGCCATTCGTCTCTTATATCTTATTGGTAGAGTTCAAGCCCTTGATCGCCCATAGAAGCACTAACAAGTTGATTGCCGAACGAGCGGCGATCGAAGAGGATCGGAGATGAGAAAATCCAAATTTGGATTTGATCTCGGGAATGCTGATTGAGCGAGGATCTAAACGTCGGTGAAACCGGCCCTAAAAGTGCCAATGTTTCGGAAGCACATCTGATGCTGGTCATGGGGCCAAGACAGTTCATTGCTTTAATAATTAAAGCAATTACTGGTCGAGATGACTCAGCAAACTCAAATAAATTTCATTGACGTTCAAAACCACGTTCCCATATTCGTCCCCACGACAACATCCTGCAATCGGATAGTTAGTGGGCACCTCAATATAGCAGAAAACTCAGAATAGGAAAGTCAACATTTTGGAGCCTCTAGAGCCCGGCAAACGCCGTATCAAACGTCAGACCGTTTCCTCCCTTATACCACAGACCGTCTGCGCATACTGATTCTTTGATGATTTTAACTTGTGAATTCATTGATAACTTTTCCGAGAAACAAGGTTCCATAGATAATCAACAGAAACATTGATGCAGGTGCGCCAAAGTGAACACATCCAGAGGATCCGCTAATCAGAGAATCCACCAAAGAATCGGTCTGTACAGACGGTCTGTGGGATGGGGAGGAGATCGATCTGACGTATGATACGACCTCAAGTCAGGACACTTGGTACAAGATTTTGGCATACCCACGGGATTTTTCCTCGTGCTTCCAATTTGATGAGGTAGCAGGTTTAATGTGACCATTGTCTAATACCAGCTTAGGCTGCAGGCAACGACAGGGAATGAGAATTCCTTCCTTTCGCAGAGATAGGCAGCCTGAAGTTTGCGTACTCGCGTTTTCCTCTCGGGACAAGCCATAAATACGAGTGTCTTATGCCATGAAAGGAAGGCCCGGGGCCGTCACCTCGGGCCCGCATCTGAGCCTTATCTTCCGAGAAACCAACGTATAACTCTGTTTCTCTTTCCAGCAGTAAGACGGGCTTTTCAAGCAGCCGAGGATTAACCAGTCTCACGCCCCTCGGTTTTGTTTTATTTTAATGCAAAATAAATTCCACAACCTCGTTCCCTTACGGAGAAATATTCCACGTTTACAGAAGATATTCCTTCTGGAAAGATTGTTCTTTTCCTTGCAAACAAATTTACACCGCAGAGGATCGCAACTTCTTGACGACGTATATCGTCATTTCTTCATGTTTCACGTATGTATAACTTGAATAGAGTGGTATAAGGGAAGTCGGTGTTCTTGGAAAATCCTCCGAGTCTGTTTCTCCGGCAAACATCGAACTTTCTGCAATCGTGTTCTTCGGGGATTGAGCGATGAACTGGTCTGGTCATGAAGTTCAGCATGCTGGACCCTGGAGTTTTTTAGCTCAAGACTGAATTTCCATGACCTTCTCCAACAGGGCCAATTTAACGAGCGCTTCAATCCAGAAATCAAACAATGCATCCTGAAGGATGGCTCCAAATCAAGCATTCCAAAGCATTTCGCTTCTGAAGCAGAACTTTTCGTTCAATACAAGGAATATTATGACCCTATTGACAAAACTAATTCGACCATCAGACAAGGCCTGGAGAGGAGACAGTGTAGCACGCTGATGTGCATGCGGTCGGCATGAGAGGTCAGCTTAATGTAACGCCTGGATAAATCGCCTAATGACTCTATTATACTTCCAGTCTTTGAAATCAAACTCCCCCATTCTTCCCACCCCCGGCCTTCGCTCAGGCCTCAAAGCGAACTCGTCCCTCGTCAATTTCCAGCCCTTTCGCTCGTGTATATAGCCGTAACAGCTCAATTCAGCCCTCAATCAGGTGAAATTCAAAGATCTTTTCATTCCCAATGCTCACTTAGGCATGAAGCTGAAAAATGTGCAAGTATGAGCCAAGATGAAAAGGGGAAAATTCCACTCTTCAATCACCACGTTGGCGTAAATTATGATATGCCATTGGACCCCTTTTGAACTTCTTATGTTTTTCGCTCCTCGCCAAGCATAATTTCCAAAATTGTCTTGATTTCTTGAATTGCAGCTCACAACATGAATCGCGAAGCAAATTGCCATTTTGTATACATGTCACTCCACAGCTTCATTGTTTAGAAAACGTTGTCTCTGATCCAGCCATAAAGCGTTTAACATTTATGCCATTTTTGCTTGCAGAACGTGCCTTGGCCGAATTCTACAATGTTATGGTGTTGTGAAATTGGCACGGGTGTGAGGGAGAGGGATTGAAGGTGGAGCACATTTTGGACCCCAAAATGACCCTCGTTCGAAGCCAAAAAATCGACCAAACTCAACTATTTCCAGGGGTAAAGGACCTGCTCAAGGATATCGTTGGTTTCCCCTGCGAATGCCATAGCTAATGTTTGAGCCACAAACAAGGACGTCTTCATCGTAAGGTTTGACGATAGCGAATCGATTCGAATCAAGTTTATGCATCGCAGATCGTCTGTGGGAACATCGGAAACCAGTACATTATTGAGTTGGTCAGCGGTCTGTGGAGTTTAGCATAATAGCAGTCAAGGCAAGGCTCATTAGATAGAAATTCAAATTACCATAACTGAATTACCATATGCGAGTGACGTTTATGCGAGATTATTGTCTCGAATATGCCATATTCCATGGTTTAGCTGGATCGTAATTGAGTCTGGTTTGAAATTGAGAGCAAAGATGATTCAAATTACTATATTGCATCACCGATGATTTGAAACATAATTTTAAAAATACCAATGGTCCAAAATTATCACAAGTTATCTCCTCAGATAAGGTGGTAATTTAAAAACCAGCATTTCGACTTGCCACTAGAATGATTGAGCCCATACGAAAAATAACTCAAAAATCGGTGTCATCGTGGGAACGTTTCGAAGTTCTTGCAACTTTCCGTCCCTGTCCATGCGTGGGAAAACTTGAAACGTTCTTCGTTAGGTATAAATTTTCACCTTCCCTATTGTATGTGTGCTTGTTACTAGTATGAAAAGATTTTTTGCACACTGCATGCCTTGAGTCTATGTTGCGGGCATGAGACGATTGCCAAATAATGGAATTCTAAAGATTGATATTTCAAGTTCAAATTCAGAAAATCTGAGAGACAAACACGTAACCTCTGTGCAGTTTGCTTACATGAAAACTGAACCATTTTCCGATTCCGAAAATATCGATTACGTTAAAGGAAAAGGCACACAAAAACTGTGGCCTGATCACAGCACTATCTTTTATCTAGGAAACTCACTAAAAGCCTGGCCATTCAGCTTTTATGTGGCTTTTACAGCTTCAGGTTAGTCTAATGATACGAATGATACTCACTATTGAAAGAGCATTGGGTGACTGAAATACCTATATCTTAGTTACGGGCTAGCATACAGCTCTTGGAAGCCAAAAATACATGAAATTACAATCTTTAGCATACGATCAAAACGCTGCTGAGTAGATAGTGACGTGGACACATTATTTTTCAGGATATCACAGAAAATAGAGTTCAAATAATAGAAGTAGGCATGTCATACGTATTGTAGGAGTCAAAATTTATCAATTGAAACATTTCATCAGAATCACGCGATTGAAAATTTGAATAGACCGTAGAAAACTAAGAATAAAACGATAATCATTTTGCGCATTGTTTAATACACAGAGCTATTATACCTCTGTATACAGAGGAATGTTATACATAACATTAAAGCATCTCTACGTATAGCTTCATATTCGAATCGCCATCGAAGAATCGTGCTCTGACGTCATTTATCAATTCAGTCCCGACAAAAAGAAGATGGGCAAATATTGGTGGAACAATATAACGGGCGGGCGGGCTTGAAGTAAATCCGCATTGAGGCAGCTGATGCTGTTATTACAACTGCCTTGTTGATACAAACGTTCAAGTGAGGAGGGGCAGATCTACCCCCCTGGGCCTAAAGGACTTGCTTCTTATACGACCCCTCACGACAGAAATGCTCCAGGGATGTGAGGGAAAAAAGCTTTGTTGCAGTTATCACTTCTGTCGCTGTTGCTTCCATGAAATAGTAAGTAACTACAACTGTTGTTATACGGCGAGAAAAGCGTACATTGAATGATGGGCTCTTTCAGAGAGCTTTTTAACGACGTCAGTCTTTCGATCTTTTCACTAGGTTGGTACTTACCATAGTATATTTTAGGCATGCAATACCTAATAGGAAATTCAACGAACGGAGTTTTTTGCTATTTCATACTTCAGACGTAAAACAAACCATGAAAAAAATTCAATTTTGTCAGCATTTCCAACCTTCAGATCGACCACGTTCACCGAGCCCTGGATAGTTTAATTAAGTTATGAATTCATGAGTCTATAACACACAAAAATACTGAATTTTGAGACTATAAGGATTTCAGATGAAAAGTATTTCAAATTTCTTTTGGGGATGAACATACATACCAGCTTCTCACATTTTCACCAAAACACATTTTCAAAAGATTGGCGAAAACTCGTCGAATGTTTTCTTTCCAAAACTTTTGTAAGTGGCCAACAAAGTTTTTCGGAATTTTAGACAAAATTTCATTATCTTAGAGCCAAAAAATTATTTTTTTACATTTTTTGTTTGGGAAGTTTTTGCTTTGGCCTGGAAATTTTCTCAATCGACATGGAAATGCTATAATAAATTTTGCTATAAATATTGGTATACCTCCCACATTATGAATTTTTTTGCATCTACAATCGACAACCTTTGCGTTTTACGGCGTTTCAAATGAACGGATTTTAAGGGGAAAACACATAATACCCTCATTTTTATAGACATGAAACCCCCTTGGATCCCCTTTTGTTTCCAGCCAACAATAGATAATCCTCATTGCAGCAGTTGCGAGCATCAAACCCCCGTCCCCCGCTCCGTAACTTTGACGAAGAAAGTGATTTCACTCAGGTTTCAACACTAGCGTATCCACCCTATTCTCCGTACTAATGAAACGCAGTCGTTTCTGTACTGGCTCACATAAATTTCAAAGCGAGACCGTCTTCGCTAATGGAAGCCACCTTGGTGAAGATTCACATTTTATGAGATGGCGCGACGGTAGTAATCATGCTTCATATATTCACCACCGAGGGCTCATATTACCTAGGCCGTGTGGTTATTGACTTATTACCGTCGGCAAATGACTTGTTAGCCGACTTAACTCGGTTACTTTTCCCTTGTGTTCAGCCCGAACGCTACCCGGGACTCGGATTACTCGGCTTTCGCTAATGAACTTTATGTTCTGCAGGGCGCGTTGAAATATTAGCCGCAGTCGCGCACCTTTTTCGTTTTGCAGGGTTCCCTCTCTATAGTGAATTCTAGGCGGGATGAAATTTTCACTGGCTGAGAGCGAATCGCTAGAGATTTTAAAGACCAATTAGAGATTCAGTTTGGGGTGGCTGTCAGGTTTTTATTTTATTCCGCGAAAAAAATCTGACGATCATCAAAAGTCGAAATCCCGTCCGAGGGCGTCATACTTGCGTATTATTGGATTTTTTTTAATTTCGTGCTTTTTGCCTTTTCGTAGTACGAAATTAGTAGTTTGGACGATGTAGACACCTGGCAAATCAACAAATGATAATATCATAATATTATTATGAAAACTCCAAGCTCCCTTTCAACGGTCAACAAAAAGTTCGGATTTGATATTGTTTACATGAGTTATGTTGATGCCAACAACTTCATGCTACGAATTTGCTCGATTCGTGTACGAATTAGGAAGAGTACTTACACGAGTTAAGAAATTTTTACAGAACTTCGGAGACGAATTTGTAGCCATGGACGTTGCCAAGCCGAACAAAAAACAAAACAACTTAAGCCCGGACTTTTGGAAAAAATCCATTAACGTGTCAAAATTTTCCAAGCATTCGCAGGATTTGCCAGGTGACTACTTTTTACAAACTATTTTTTCGTGCTACGAAGTCACAAGAAGCACGAAATTACCGAAAACTCTCTAGTTATGCTGATACGAATTTGCACGATTCGTGTACAAATTAGGAGGAGAATGTTCGTACACGAGTTTAGAAATTCAGAGACGAATTTGTAGCCATGGACGTTGCCACGCAGAATAAACAACAAAACAACTCAAAGCCGGACTTTTGCAAAAAAATCCATTTACGTGTCTAAATTTTCCAAGCATTCGCAGGATTTGCCAGGTGAATACTTTTCACAAACTATTTTTTCGTGCTACGAAGTGACAAGAAGCACGAAATTACCAAAAACTCTCTAGTTATGCTGATACCAACAACTTCATACTACGAATTTGCACAATTCGTGTACGAATTAGGAGGAGAAAGTTCGTACACGAGTTTAGAAATTCGGAGACTAATTTGTAGCCATGGACGCTGCCAAGCCGAACAAAAAAACAAAAAACTCAAACCCGGACTTTTGGAAAGAAATCCATTTACGTGTCTAAATTTTCCAAGCATTCGCAGGATTTGCCAGGTGACTACTTTTTACTAACTATTTTTTCGTGCTACGAAGTGACAAGAAGAACGAAATAACCAAAAACTCTCTAGTTATGCTGATACCAACATCTTCATACTACGAATTTTCACGATTCGGAATTAGGAGGAGAAAGTTCGTACACGAATTGAGAAATTCGGAGACGAATTTTTAGCCATGGACGTTGCTACGCAGAAAAAAACCAAAACAACTCAAACCCGGACTTTTGCAAATAAATCCATTAACGTGTCGAAATTTTCCAAGCATTCGCAGGATTTGCCAGGTGAATACTTTTCACAAACTATTTTTTCGTGCTACGAAGTGACAAGAAGCACGAAATTACCAGAAACTCTCTAGTTATGTTGATGCCAACAACTTCATACAACGAGTTTGCAAAATTCTTGTACGAATTAGGAGGAGAAAGTTTGTACACGAATTGAGAAATTCGGAGACGAATTTGTAGCCATGGACATTGCCGCGCAGAAAAAAAAACAAAACAACTCAAACCGGACTTTGGATATAAATCCATCTTTGTCGCTAACGTGTCCAAATTTTCCAAGCATTCCCAGGATTTGCCCAGTGACTACTTCGTACAAACTATTAACTTCGTCCTACAAGTGACAAGATGTACGAGATTACCAAAAACTCTATTTGGCAGGGGCAGCGGGGGAAGAAGTCATTGGGTGGAGGGGGGAGGGGGGCAAATCGACCCGTTCACAAACTCTAGACCGATTTTTTCTCCAGCAATGTGCCAGGGGTATTGCTGGACATGAATGTAATGTTACAGGTATTAAGAGGTAAAATACCAAAATGAGTGGGACTAGACAAAAGAACATCAAACTTCAATTTTAGCTATGCCATTCCATCTAATGCAAACCTCAGGGCTCCTCCCCCTGAATCCTTCACTGGGCGTCATACTTGCGCATTATTAGGCAGAGCTTTTTATGGGGCAGGCGGTAGGTACCGAATTGATCTCCTTCCGTCAATAGCCCGGAGTATAATTAGGTTCGCTCCGTTTGACAAATTGAGCCCCGACGTGGCTAATCTTTCAATTAATTTGATCAATTGTGAGTAAGTCGAGAATGACGCTTCATCGGCGATAGGGGAAAAACGGAAGAAGAGGCGAGGAAAATGAAAGAAAATGAGCTTACTCCAGTGTCGGAGCCTCTCGCTCTCTTCTCGCATTCTCTTCGTTTTACGTCGCATTTTACCACGATTTTCCTCCCCTGCCGTTCCTCTTCTTTTCGCTCGTTCAATACATTGATTCATCCGCTGCTTCACGACCAACCCATCGCCTTTGGTATTAGTTTGAGTTTTGGTTCACATTGATCCGGAAACGAATTCCACGCGCGCTCCTCCTATCTGAAGTTGGTATAGAGCTATTCTCTTTCAATTACTTATTAGGTACTCTTCTTGATTCTTGAGTTGGGGAAAACAAGTGTCACACTGTATTTTTCCGTGGTTTTGTGGTTATCCCACCTTGCACCTAAAGGAGGGGGTGTTTCAAAATACTCACGATTTCAAAATCTACTGACAAGAGAAGCTGGTCCTTTCTCCAGTACCTATGTCGTCAAAATCCCTGTTTGTCCGAGCAAACGAATACTACAGTCTATAGTACAGACGTTGTTTCAGTGTTTCTGTGGTTTGTTTTGGAGCCAAAACCTCTTTTGGAGGAAAAATTGAAAAATGAAGAAATAATAGCTAAGTACAGCAGATAAATAATGCCACTGCACAGCTAGGTATTTGATTAGAGATATAGGCACCCAAAAATGACATTTGGGAATTGGGGCTACCTACTTGTGGGTACTTACCTAATTTGTATTGATGTTTTGGTAGGTTTATTGACTGACTTTGCGAGCTACCCTTGTCAAAGTGATTTGTCATGCTTAGAGGTTCGTACAGAAATTCGATTGTATGCATCAAGTGGATGGTAAGTAGTTAGTTACTACTTAAAATTGTAGAAGTATAATATATGCTATATGTGAAATAATTTATTTTTAATTTGTCCTTAACTTATTGTTTTTTCATTTCGGGGATTTGGAGGTTTTTTGACGTGGTCTCAGGGGTTTTTGACGTCTGCACCTTGGCAACACTGTTGTGAATTTGATTATAGGTATTCTCATACCTCAAAAAATGGTATTTGTATTGCGCTTCTACTCAGAATTGATTTTCGAACAAGTGACTGGGCATCCTGCGTTATGAGCCTATCGACTGCGGCCTTTTTGAACCCAAAAAAAAGGAAATATCTCCAACATGGTCAAATTTTATTTTGAATTCCTTGCATTTTTTGTTTGCAGTTTAGTTTGAGCAATACATAGGTATAGCTACAGAATCATGATTACATATCGACGGTGTAGAATCAATACTGCCCAATTCGTTTGCCATGCAATTTATGGACGCGTGCTTTGCCAAGTTGCCACCAATCCAAGTTTTGAGAAGTAGGCAACCCAGACGCTCCCAAAAGACACGATGCTTTGAATTGGGCAGTATTGCAGTTTCATCGTCGATATAGTACTATCGAGAAATGAACACCAAGGTTTTTTGCATTGTATTCTTAACAGACAACTAAAAGTGGCCCAAAAATTTCCTGCGAATGAATTATGAGTCTCACGGGCGTTTTTGACCGGATAAACAGTTGGTTTTAGTTCAATAATTTAATCGTACATTATTTTTAACGTCCCACTCACCGTTCGTCCAGTTTTTAATGTGCAACTTATCAATTTAGGAAAAAATACCGTCACAAAAATTCCGCATCTTGCGCTCAATGTGTCCCTTGCGTATCTTTCTCTTTTGTACTTTAAGAGGAACTTATCCTTCGATTCGTTTCTTGTCTGACGACCGTCAAAGACTCGTGTTCAATGTTTGTCTAGTCCGTGAGTTTATCTAGAGTAAGGGGAACGTCTGGCACTGATACACAACTTGTATCCCGAGTGAGGTTGTTATTATTCATATAAGCGAAGTGGAAGGAGACGCTTGAAAAAGGAACAGTGAGCGATGCGTGGTAGAAGAACGATCCGTATCTTCAATGCACGCTCTCTTTCCGGCGGAAATAGGACAGGCGAAATCGAAGAGAGAAAAAAATTGCTAAATTCATAAAACATGGTCGTTGATATTCCAGTTTGTTGTTCAGACCGATTGGTGTGAAGTGTGAGCATTAAATACTAAAAACGGCGAGAATAAAATTTATTCTCCGTTTATTCCGTTTTTTGGAGGCCGTGAGAATGTACCTAAATGTAAATACAATTGTACCTAAATGTAAACCAATGTACCAATGTACCAGGTACCAATGTACCTGTACCTTTACCAATGTAACCTTGTACTTAGCACCTGAAAACGCGAAATTTTCCGAAGAATTCCAACTTTCCTCGGGACCAAAGACTCCGACCTACATAGTTGGGCTCATGGTTTATTTTCTCGTATCAAATACCCATTCATCCAATGTCAAAAATGGGTAGGCGTAGAAAGTTCGCGGTCCATTTTCCGCGTCCTCGTAGCGGGAAAACTCGTATCTCGGTTATATCTCGTTTATCACTTAGCGACAAGAAGTGGGAAACTCGCTTCGTTTCACGAGATAAAAACTTGAATATTCATTTCCGAATAAGTAAAAAGCTTCGGTGTTCCGGGCCGGTAACCGTGTTAGTGTATTTCCAAGTGATGAAGCGGTCGCCGTCTCAGTCGCTCACACTATTCTCCCTCTTTTTCCCACTCGTTGCAGAATAGGACATCCCTGGGCAGGCTTTAATGGAATTCTCTTCTCGCAGTTTCCTTCGGTATTGACAGATGTGTTGCCTACAGCTTTTCAGGAGTTGAAGAACTTCAATCCAATTTGCCTCGGCTCCTCCCGGCTATTGGAAGTGATGGATGGCCGTCTTTATGTCGTTAATACTTTTTCCAATAACTATTTATGGACCCGAGTTCCCATCGAGTGATGCCAGAAGTGACAGGGACCCGAAGGGTAACATCTTTCCTGCTTGAATTCCATATCAACTTTATTTTTCGAAGAACGCTCCTTTCGCTTGACGTCAGTTTCCGCTTCGTTATAACCATCAGCGTGAGGAATGAGCCCAGCGTTTCCAAGATGGAATTTACCTGCTCGCATTCGAGATAGGAACCAAATTATTTTGAAGATAGATCCGGAATAATTCATTCAACGACACGCGAGCATCAAGTTTAGTTAGAATTCCAGTTTGGGTTTCAGCTTCGGTTGAGTTTTAATGCCAGTTCCTGTTTCTCGTAAACTATGTCTCATCAACGCACGATTTTCGATAGTTTTTCGATACATTTTCCGGGGAAGTTCATCTAGTACTTGGTAATATTAAATCCGGTCATCTCCAAAATTCGCCCAACCGCTAACCCGGCTGAATGACCGGGCGGCATGAGCCAACAAAATGATAACTCATCTCCATAAAGCAATATCGAATCAGTAGCGAAAAGCTTACGGGGCCGAAGCCGCGCGGCATTGTCGATCCGCGGCATAATTGTCGAGAACTAATCGCAGGGCCGGCGAGCGATGATGGATGGCGAGCGGCGACCGCGGAGCGAGAACGGGGATCAACTGCGGAATGGCGACCTCCGCTCTACGACAGGTGAGCGGGAGGCTTTCGGGGCGACGCATCCCTCGGCGGCACCGCATCCCATTCATCCGGGCGACGGCGTTCCGTCACTGTTCCGCTCCCAATGTCGTCGGTAAATCACCAATTCCGACCGACGCTCTTTGACGGTTACCATCGCGTTTCAATTTGCCCGCGCGGACTCGAACCCGATTCTCACCACTTATCTCCTATTCCCGCCGCTCATCTCCATTTCAACCACCGGAATGGCGAGTGAATTGATGATGGGGATATAATAATATTCCAACCGTTTTCATCTCGGATTTAAGGATAAACGTTTGCGATCGCTGGTGTAAAATATCTGGAGTGCACACTTCACTACTTTCATTTTTTACAATTTTACTCAAGGGGGTTGAAGGGCACTTGAAATACGCCCTCAAAAAGTTGACATTGATCTCGAAGTTGAGTTCGAACTCGAAGTTGACTTGGATCTCGAAGTTGAGTTTGATCTCGAAGTTGAGTTTGATCTCGAAGTTGACTTTGATCTCGAAGTTGACTTTGATCTCGAAGTTGAATTTGATCTCGAAGTTGAGTTTGATCTCGAAGTTGAGTTTGATCTCGAAGTTGACTTTGATCTCGAAGTTGACTTTGATCTCGAAGTTGAGTTTGATCTCGAAGTTGACTTTGATCTCGAAGTTGACTTTGATCTCGAAGTTGACTTTGAACTCGAAGTTGAGTTTGAACTCGAAGTTGAGTTTGAACTCGAAGTTGACTTTGATCTCGAAGTTGAGATTGATCTCGAAGTTGAGTTTGATCTCGAAGTTGAGTTTGAACTCGAAGTTGACTTTGATCTCGAAGTTGAGATTGATCTCGAAGTTGAGTTTGATCTCGAAGTTGAGTTTGAACTCGAAGTTGACTTTGATCTCGAAGTTGAGTTTGATCTCGAAGTTGAGTTTGATCTCGAAGTTGAATTTGATCTCGAAGTTGACTTTGATCTCGAAGTTGAGTTTGATCTCGAAGTTGACTTTGATCTCGAAGTTGAGTTTGATCTCGAAGTTGAGTTTGATCTCGAAGTTGACTTTGATCTCGAAGTTGAATTTGATCTCGAAGTTGAGTTTGATCTCGAAGTTGAATTTGATCTCGAAGTTGAGTTTGATCTCGAAGTTGACTTTGAACTCGAAGTTGACATTGATCTCGAAGTTGTGTTTGATTTCGAAGTTGACTTTGATATCGAAGTTGAATTTGATCTCGAAGTTGAGTTTGATCTCGAAGTTGACTTTGATCTCGAAGTTGAGATTGATCTCGAAGTTGAGTTTGATCTCGAAGTTGACTTTGATCTCGAAGTTGAGTTTGAACTCGAAGTTGAGTTTGAACTCGAAGTTGACTTTGATCTCGAAGTTGAGATTGATCTCGAAGTTGAGTTTGATCTCGAAGTTGAATTTGATCTCGAAGTTGAGTTTGATCTCGAAGTTGACTTTGATCTCGAAGTTGAATTTGATCTCGAAGTTGAGTTTGAACTCGAAGTTGACTTTGATCTCGAAGTTGAGTTTGATCTCGAAGTTGAGTTTGATCTCGAAGTTGACTTTGATCTCGAAGTTGACATTGATCTCGAAGTTGTGTTTGATTTCGAAGTTGACTTTGATCTCGAAGTTGACTTTGATCTCGAAGTTGAGATTGATCTCGAAGTTGAGTTTGATCTCGAAGTTGAGTTTGAACTCGAAGTTGACTTTGATCTCGAAGTTGAATTTGATCTCGAAGTTGAGTTTGAACTCGAAGTTGACTTTGATCTCGAAGTTGAGTTTGATCTCGAAGTTGAGTTTGATCTCGAAGTTGAGTTTGAACTCGAAGTTGACTTTGATCTCGAAGTTGAATTTGATCTCGAAGTTGAGTTTGATCTCGAAGTTGAATTTGATCTCGAAGTTGAGTTTGAACTCGAAGTTGACTTTGAACTCGAAGTTGACTTTGATCTCGAAGTTGAGATTGATCTCGAAGTTGAGTTTGATCTCGAAGTTGAATTTGAACTCGAAGTTGAGTTTGATCTCGAAGTTGACTTTGATCTCGAAGTTGAATTTGATCTCGAAGTTGAGTTTGATCTCGAAGTTGACTTTGATCTCGAAGTTGAGTTTGATCTCGAAGTTGAATTTGATCTCGAAGTTGAGTTTGATCTCGAAGTTGAATTTGAACTCGAAGTTGACTTTGATCTCGAAGTTGAGTTTGATCTCGAAGTTGAGTTTGATCTCGAAGTTGAATTTGATCTCGAAGTTGAGTTTGAACTCGAAGTTGACTTTGATCTCGAAGTTGAATTTGATCTCGAAGTTGAGTTTGATCTCGAAGTTGAATTTGATCTCGAAGTTGAGTTTGATCTCGAAGTTGACTTTGATCTCGAAGTTGACTTTGATCTCGAAGTTGAATTTGATCTCGAAGTTGAATTTGAACTCGAAGTTGAGTTTGATTTCGAAGATGAATTTGATCTCGAAGTTGAGTTTGAACTCGAAGTTGACTTTGATATCGAAGTTGAATTTGATCTCGAAGTTGAGTTTGATCTCGAAGTTGAATTTGATCTCGAAGTTTAATTTGAACTCGAAGTTGACTTTGATCTCGAAGTTGAGTTTGATCTCGAAGTTGAGTTTGATTTCGAAGATGACTTTGATCTCGAAGTTGACTTTGATCTCGAAGTTGACTTCGATCTCGAAGTTGACATTGAACTCAACGTTGACTTTGATCTCGAAGTTAACTTTTATTTCGATGTTGTGTTTGAACTCGTCAATGCGAGACCCTACTAAAAAAAAAACCGTATAGGTACTAATTTGTGATTGAGGGATATTAATGTTCTGAAAGCTAATGAAGGTTCAGTTACGACTTTTTCCCTGAAACCTCTTCTCCGATTACCATTTTTCGGGTCACCGTACTTTTTTCTGAACATCAATGTGTAAGTACAGGCACCGATAGGCCCCGTGGAAGGCAGATAGTCTGTAAATCGCAGTTACTGGCACTGAATCCCAGGTGTCGTGGCCACTCGGTGCCAGTCGGTAGGCGATAAATCAAATTTGCGAGCTGCAGGTGCTACGTAGAAGTCTCTCCCTTGCCTAGAACGCACGTTTAGAGAAAAGCAGAGGAGAGACAAATGAAAAAGAAAAGAGCCAGGTGGTGCGAATATGGTACGTTCTCCACAGTCATGAACTCAACGGTTAATTATCACTTCCATACATCTACAGAGCGAATATATTCAAAAGAATATATTCGGAAAAATTAAAAAAATTACTTTATTACTGATGTAAACGAATGGAACGACGATCTTTGAGAGTATCAGTTTCATTCACATATATTACCATTTGGAATTGGAGTGGTAAACAGCGAGGGCAATTCGATCGTACCACAAAAGCGAGTAATGATCCCTGCCAACGAAACAAACCGGTTCATGAAGTGGAAAAGCGACAGATTGTATTCGACTAAACAACACCGAAGTGGTGACGTAGTAAACATCAAGATCTAGTGCAAACATTTGAGCGAGCAATAATGCCGGTTGAACGAGAGGTTTTGGGTTTTCAGAGGTCCGTTTAGGTGTGAGTTTGTGAGCGGGCGGAACGGAAACAACGCGACACGACCGGCGAAGGATAAATAATGGCCAGCGTCAACTGGGAACTCACGATAGGTACGGGATGTGGGTCAGGGTGTACTATACGGGAATTATTGCCGCAAATTACGTTCCGAATCTCTTTTCACGTTGTTTCAAATTTGTGCAATTTCCACCGCTACGGAACTTGTCAGTACGTCATGGAAATGGCCTTCGGGAGTAGAAAATCGTCATTACCTACCCCTGTTACACCGATGGAGGGACCAAGTTATGATAAGTACTTTATGTTATAACTTCTTACTGGTAAAATCCAACCTTGGTAATAACTTATTACTAATAAGCATGGTCTCAAATCTCCTGCGGAAAATCGCACGAGTGATTTTTTAATTCTAACAATTGAATAATTCTAATGTTTTTGTCTTCATGAAAAGGTGTAACTCACCAAATGGTAAATGAGCTATCGCGCAGGGGCTCTTTGTGAATCAGTCGTGCCCTGAAATTGGCCTAATGGCTTACCTGAAAAAGAAAAAAACGTGAGTTAATTATGTGATTCTTTTGAGTCGCTTCAACTCCTTGAGTGAAATGTTTTTACGCTACCAACTTTTTAGTACTTCTAGCAACATTCTAGATGGTAAAAAACATAGCATAGGAGCAGAAGCATAAAAATAGGTTTTCGGTGATTTTCGAATTGGAGTGAACAACACGTACTATATATTATAATATATTAAGTGATGTTGAAATCACCATCGCCCCATGGTTGACTATACCTACGGGGTTTTTCATTAAGTGCACTGTCCAATACCCTGTCCGCTCTACCGATGTGTTATGTATGGTAGCCCGAGCAGGACAGAGTTCACGAAGCTCGTTCAAGCACGTTCCGAAACAATTAAATTGCTTTCAAACAAATTTTTCTTGAAATGAAGAAAGTTCTGAAGCATTTCTTCAAAACGGTGCCTTAACTCAATCGAGCATTCCTCAAGAATGTTCATGTTCAAGGGCGTTCAAGAAAGTTTTGGAGCGTTCAAAAACGTCCAAACGTGTTGAAGAACGTTTGAGAATGTTCGAGAACGAGAATATTCAAGAATGCTAGAATTCGTACTTGAACAATGATTGAGCGGTGTCCCGGGTAAATACAATTGCATTTTCTGACTCCATCGACTTTCATTCTTTCAAAGCCACTGATTCGCTCTTCAGACGTATTGATTCAACATCAACTCCGGAGGAGAAGCAACGCAAAATTTCTATCGATTCGATGCTGGGAATATTGGTCCGAAGAAGTGAACACAGGCTTCCAAAACATTACCTACTAATAAACACGTAGAAGAGTGAAGGGCTTAACTGGCCGAATCCCGACTATCTTCATCAAGCTTCATCTTCTGAAGAACATGCTAAGTTTTGTCAGATTCCCTAACCGTTACTGAAGACGTTTCTCATTTTTCAAGAGCCCAGGATGATACCAGAGGTAGGTCACACAATCTAATTGCTGCTATGACTCCACTGCCAGAAGAAATGGTTCAATCGAAAATGTCCGGAATTCATTCATACGAACTGTGGGGCGTGAGAATATGAAATCATGGCGGATAGCTGAATTGCGGAAGTACGGTGTGTTCTCTATTCTGGATCCCCACGAACTTACTCCCCATGCCCCTCGTTCAACTATGCAGATAGTATTTTCCTTGCTAAGGAAGGTTATGTTCTCCGATATAGTTGTGCTTGGCTGTAAAATGCTAATATCTTACGCTCCCGCGGGGCCGACATTTCTTTACTACTGTTTCCGTTCAGCTTGACGTTTTTCCTCTACCGTGCCAAGCAGCTATGTTCCGGTCCTAGGAGAAATACGTTAGTGCGCCATAGGGAAAAATAAACGTAGACTTCTATATTGCCAAGGCAGGTGCGGTTATGAAGATTGTAGAATATACGCGCCAGCTACTTGTCGTTGAGGGAGTCATCCGAATTGATTCTGCCGTGTGGAGGGTAAACAGACAAGTGAGGTGTTCGATGAAACTATAACGCCAACGGCGGAAAAACTCCGCTGAAAAAATCCACCGGCGAGAAACATTACAGCGGCGGCATCGCCCCTTTTCGCTCGCTACTCTTGAACACAAATAAACAAGATTGTTGGTAAGAGGTTTTTCTCGGAATCGGCCAACGGTTCACGACTTTTGCCGGAGTGAAAAACCTTGTTTTCCCAATTTGACCAAAGCTGAAAGTCTGGTTGTTGGTGATGGAGACCCAGGATGGCCACTAGGCACTGATTAACCGTATCAGCCTATGGGAAGGTATAATTCGCTATTCCACGATCCCATCTTTGTTTTCTTTGCCTTTTTAAGACCTGAGAGGAACGGAGTCAAAAATGTCAAATTGTCAAAAATCCAGGAACGGCTCATATATTGGCGCCCAAATTATTTCCTGCCAAATTCGTTCCATGTCGTGGCACCGTACTCTGAAAATTTGATTTCATTACGTCTACTGTCCGGAACGATGAAAGCCTCGCTGACACGATTTCATATTCCCTAATGCAGTTCGGAACTTGATTGATGCGTTTGTCAAATAGGGTTTTCACTTCAGCATTCACGCATTTAAAGGGTCGATCTTGGAGTTTTCTCATTATTCTCTGAACGATCCGATCTGTTTTTCAGGATCTGTTATCGCTTTAGTTCACCAGGAGTTCTGTGACGATCTATGCCTCTGTCTGACTTGAAGTCTCTCGACTGCCTCTTGCAGAAGCTGGCATGTCTTATCACCCTCAAATTTACGCTGTGCGAGTCGTTCCGATGATAATATCCACTCTATAACCATGAAAGTAAATTGATCTAAACGCATCTCGAACGATGAACGGCTCTTGCCGCATGCAGAAACTCGAAACGGAATTACTTCTCGGAATTCCACCCTAATGAATGAGACTACGAGAAAGTTTTTCCCCGTTTCCCGGCACTCGCGTTTCTTTGAACAAACATTTCAAATTTAAACCTTATTCCCCTAAAAAGGGAGAAACGGTCGAGTTTACATAAAAGGAAAAACTGGTTCTCCGTTATATACGGCTCCCCTCAGACTGACTCCCGAGTTCCATTAACGGCCTTGTCGTCAAATACGGAATGTTGATGCAACTGGGAGCAACCCACCCTCCATTTACTCCATTTATGGTAATTGAGTTACCCTGGGGGCTCGCACAGTTAGAGGAGAGAAAAAAGGAGAAAATATCGGGTATACGGAACTGTTTTCTGGCCTCGCGAATGGAGAACTGCGAGACAATCTTGGAAGTTGGGAAATGCTCTCCTCGAGTCGTCTGGCAAGCAAATCCATTTGGCTGCGACCTCCCGGCCTCCCAAGGGTCGCCATTGTGAAAACTTGGCTCTGAATTCAATTATTATTCGTTAATGAGTAGTAACGAAACTCGGGCTTTTATGAATTATTCATTTTGTTGCCACGTCTACCATGGCAGGATCCGAGGGACCTCCCGCTCCCAAGGTGCTGGATATCCCGCAGGTTTCTTGCCGGGATACCTTTCCCGCTCTTACAGATCCCGGTGATTTTGCTCGGTTTATTTTATTCCTTTCGTAGCTGAGGGAATATCAAAGCAGGGCTGCTCGCTGCGGTACCTACCGAGCCGAAATGAAATTCCCCCCTGCATACGGGAAACTCGCCGACCCTACGTGACTTACTTAGCCAAAGTTTTCATGCTTGAACTTTATTAGCGGAATACGGAACGATCCGAGTTTCGTTCGATATCGTCTGGTAAATGTACTGACGAAATTTCCTATTATATTATCCCGCGCCTCTCGCCCCCTTCGTTCCAACTTTTGGGAAATTATCTCCAAAATGTAGAGTAGGCACCTAACTATTCTAAGGTTTGTAATTCATCCGGGAAATCAACGACTCCATTTGGAATATAACGTGCCATTTCTTTTATTGCAGCAGTGAATAATTTTTATTTTTTCAAATCATTTGAGAAAAGAACAGCTGGATTGTTCGGACATTGGACAGCTGGATGCGCACGACTGAGAATCTTAAAAACGAACAACAGCTCACAGGACGAGATTTTTATTGAAACGAAAATTGAAGCGATCGAAGTTAACATGCAGAACAACTCCAGGGACTGGCCTGATTCGACTTTCCACAGCGAACCCGACGCGCTTTGGATTCGGAATCGGTCACTTCTGGATTCCCGATGTCAGTTTCCATAATAAATTGAAGGGACGATGAATTATTGACACAGTTGGAGCACGACAGCCTGGGCGGCCGTTTCATGGCAATCGCTTGAAAAATTAACGCGACAGTTAAAACGGGTAATATGGGAAAGAGTAGGTAAAAGTTGTCTTAGCGTTTTATGCTTGAGGAAAAAGCTTCCGTGACTTTCAGTCTGAAAGATCTCAGTTTCATCTCGTTCATGGAAAATTCAAGCGCGAAACAACCTAAGTGTAAAACCCTTTTAACGAATTGTTGGGCCAACCAGAGGAATAGCTAACTTCAAGTTGGCTTAAAAGGAAAGCTTCAAAACGGTCCTTCCGTCATAATGCCTGCTAGGTTATTTAACAACATCCGGGCTGCAGCAACTTTAGTTTTCAATGACTTTCTTGAATATTCACGTTCGATCCGCGTTGGTAAACGCTTGTGTGCCTGAGAAGTCCGAGACCTGAGCAATCTCGATAGAGGAAGGAGTGCTCACTGGAGGGGGTATTTCACGAAATTATGTATGGGTTTTCCGTAAAACTTAGCTCCAAGCATAATGGGACCGAAATTCTGGCTGGTCTTTCCACTTCGTCCTGATGGATCAAAGTTTTCGGGAACGGATTAATAGTGAAAAATGACCGAGCGAACTCGAGAAATTTAATAGTGTATGCAATTGGAAATTGTCAGCTGTCAAGCAAATGGCCATTTCCGGACGGTTATACGAATGGCAATAATTATAAATTCTCCTGGGGTCAAACGTATCGTGGTGTGGTAGATGATTTTTTGAGAGTTCAGAATAATATAGAGCGCACCTTCTTTGAGTGAGCATTTGTTAAGGATGATGTTCCACGATTTCATTGTAAGTGTTTCTTGGAGTTTGTTATGAGCCATTTTTAGTGCATATTTTATTCACTTTAAAGATAACGTTTTAAAGCTCCATCTAGAATAAGGGAAATAAACCCAAGGGCGTCTCATTGGACAGCGATTGCTCGAGTTGAAAATTTAAGTAGTCTAGGTTTAAGTAGTGAGGCTTTTTCTTTGTAATGAGGAACATGCATGAAAAACGAAATCCATTTTTTCCGCCAGAATGGTGCTGTTTAGGATGCGAAAATGATGTAGTGATGATCTTAAACGGAAAAACGACATTTTTCCTGGTGAAAAACGCTAATGAAAAGTGCCCTTTTGAACGTGGCGGGTAGCATTGTGACGTCACTGTGCGGGCGAGACTGCACGTAAAGTGACGGCAAAAGGCGAATGGCGCAGTGGCATCATATCAAGAAAAAGAAGAAGAAGAAGACGTCATACGGTCTTGTTTGTTTTGATTATTTGGATTTTTCGTGATTTCGTCGTTTCATCGGAAGAAAGTCGTGATGAGTGCTCATAAAAGAAGGATCAATGTGTTGTTGGACGGTTTCCAAAAAGCCACGGCTGAGAACATTCCATTCGTCGATTTTGAAGCCCTGCAAGAGTTTTATGAAAAGCAACCAGACGCCTCGCACTCGTATATTGTTGCCGCGCGACGTTAAACCAAAGTTTCCTCGTGCTTTCGGGCTTTGACGGCACGATCACCATTTTCTCCGGGTCTTTATTTCTGCACCCCCGCATGGAGCAATAATTGCTTAAATTATTTCTCCATTCCATATTGTCGAGTACTGAGTTCATCAACAAAGGTAAACAAACATCGCCCCGTCCTATCACTACACAACACGCATGAACTCGGAGGAGGTTGCACTGGTGTTCACGAGAAGATGCGTAACCTTGCGGCTGGTCATTACCCCGCTCGACTTCAAATCTGCAAATTTCACTGAGCCTCCCTCCTCTTTTAATTACCACTTTTCCGAACCGTCATCCACCATAACACCACTTTCGAAGCCTAAGAAGGAATATTATGGCGAAAAAACAGTTTATTTTTTTTCATGCATGTTCCTCATTTTCGCAACAAGGCATTCACTTCTTGATGATAATATATTGCTTTTTCCCAGATACGCTTCCAGTGTTCACAATCCACAAAAGACGGTATGAGCTGAAAATCGACAATCCACGGGTATGTATCTTCAGATTATTGTGGGTTGACAAGTAAAGATTGGATTCCTTACTCTCGCAAATTGAGAAAGATAAAAAACAGCTCCGCAAGCAATCCACCTTATCTTATAATCCACGCAGTGCACCGTATACCGTCAGAATACGTGCCGATGAGTTCCAAAGTGGCCCGGTCAGCTCCACTCACCGAGAGAGATGAAAAGCGTCAGAAAGGGAGCGGGAAGGATAATTCCATAAAGGCAGTTTGTAGGGAGGGGAGATTCTAAAAGAAGGCAGGAGAGGCTGCGCAGAGCAGGCGGGAGCTCTCCCCTTAACAAGCTGTATAACCCCGTGCCGGACATATAAATTACTTGACAAGGGTATCTCATTACTTTTCAGGACAGATTAGGTGTCACGTCGCATCAGCCTGGCCCCCGACCACCAGCCAGCGCTCGGTCTCTGTCCCCAGCACTCGCGTACGCTTCTTTATTTTTCCTTCCCAGAGCCACGACCGATTTTCCCCCCACTTTTCCAACCTGCATCAATTTATTCCGTCCTGAGGCGCAGTTATATTGTGCCGGATAGGAATTCTACGGTTGGCGAGGTCTAAATTTAGCAACCACTCCGGCTCGGCAACATTGAATGCTCGTCCCACTCCAACGGTATTTGGTTATAGACCCGGTCGCTTTTCTCGCTGCCACCGGGGTTTCCACGATTCTCCCCCTTAGGGTTCAAAATGGAGGCGATATTTCACTGTAATTACCTATTCCGTCGAATATTATGACGAGAACACAGTAGTCGGTGGACCTCTTCAGCAACCGCGTGGGTGCCTATAAACAGCGGTAGAAACAGTCCGCTTAATACTATCGCTACAAGTGTTTCCTGGAAGGGACATAATTAGTCCAGTTGGGAGGCGCATAGGAATGGAGACCTGGGGAAATCCCAAACTAGGTTTCTCATCGTCCTAGGATTTTTTGGAGCGCTGAATCCGAATTTTTAGATTGCCCCACGAATCGATGTCGAGAGCCATTTTCGGGCTAAAGATTTTCTTGGATAGGTACTAAATACCTGTCTCGACAACAGTTATTACAGCAATAGGTAATTAATAAAACGTCATCACTAGTGTAATCCCAAAAGGTTAGATGGAGCCATCTAAATATAGTGTTCCAGATGCAGAAAAAAGCTTTGCTCAGCCAGTTCGATTCATAGTAAAACGCATTCATGTTTATAAATATTTTGAGGAGTTTGGGGGTTTTTAGATTTTCAGGTGCCAAACCCAAAGTTCACGCAACCTTAATAATTAAGGTTATTATTCTCTCAGCATATTGAAGACTGAAACACGAGAACGATATCGAGAAAATCAAGTATTCATCAGACTTGAGTTGTTTAGATGTAACACCAGTGGTGCATACAATACTTTCATATTTCGATAAGAAATTTTTTGACACAATTTGATTATATTTTGACTACTTTGGAGGTTGTTAAGCTCAAAACGATTTTGAAAAACTCACTTTGCAAATTTAAAAATTGCTTGAGAATCAAAATATGTCAAGTCAACTGAATAATATTCAGTTTATATTATAAAAGAATATTCACATACCTAATATGTGTAGTAGGATATTATTCTGCAAGATAGGTAGGTAATAAAAAGATTTTGAGACCATGAACGCTCGAATTGGTTTATTTTTGAAAGTAAAAATAATGTTCATTAAATTCCTCACCACTGAGGTATTATGTAACCACATGGCATCACATCTCTAATGTGCATTTGCAGGTACAAAATAGGAGATACGAGGATTCTGTTCTTCAATGACGATATTGAAAATTAATTTTAATTTATCAAGATAGACAACCGTGATTTGAGAGAAAGGAGGTTCAAACGAAGACAAGATGGGGGGGGGGGACTAAAACAAGAACCTCAGCCAGGTCGAAGATCGCGTGGAATGGTCTCGTGGCGTGAGCCCTTGGCAAAATTGCTCTGCCTGAAAACGTGAATAGAACAAAGAGCTGATGTTAATGAATTACTTACGTTACCCTCTCCCGTTCCTCCACGTTTTACATGGAAGAAACAACGAACAGCGTCTAACCGCAAGGAGAAAACTGGGTGAATTTATTTCAATATTTCAAGTCGCTATTCTTGAGATTTCTGGTTGCAAGAAGCAAGAGATACCCCGGTAGCAGGCGCTACTTTTTTCAGGGCGAAACCCGACCTTTTGACGATCATAACAAAGCTCAACAACAACAGCAATAAATTATTGCCAATAATTCTTACCTACCTAGAGTTATGGCAGTGGGGATTGCGGGTGTTTCGCGCCGGGTAGTCGGTTCTAGTCTGGGGTCTGTCGAAGCGATTTGAACATTTCGGACAGAAGTAAGAACTTCATTGGAAAATTGTTTTCGAGCTGAAAATCTGAAATTTCTGAAAAATGTTCAAAACAAAAGACAACACGAAAGGTTCTCTCTTATCGTATTACTTCTCGTATTACTCTCAGTTTAAAACCCTCAAATCACCAACAACACTTTTCTGAGAAAACCCCTTTTTGGATTATTATGACTGTACTCAACCCAATTATTTCGAGGTCCCTTCCACGTAAAAAGCCGGACATCATCGTTTACCCGAGTAAAAGGATCCCTCAGCTTCGAATAAATAAAATTTACCTAGAAATATATCCTTGT